>OU342642.1:11200000-12400000 GCA_910589605.1 Chrysoteuchia culmella | reverse complement strand
ATCTAACAAGTATTTTCAATCAGATTTTGATAATCCATTCGTAAATATTTTCCTACACCAATATACGTCATCAGCCATTTTTGATGTCCCGACTGCTGAGGCACTGGCCTTCCTTATAGGTGGATAAGGAGAACGGGCCATGACCCACCACGCGGGCCCAATTCGGATTGGTGGGTTTTAACAACTGCAAATGCAGCCGGGACCATCAGCTTAACGTACCTTCCATAGCACGGAGGAGCTCGAGATAGTAAATTTTTTGGTCACCCATCCCGTGACCGACCATAGCGAAAGTTGCTCAACTTCAACAATCGCAGGCCGAGGGCTCGAACCTCTGCGCCATGGGCTCCTCTGTACACCAATATACTTTGATAAAAAAATTACAAAATCTCTCTCTCTTGAAGCATCCATCACAGGAATGGGTCCTTTATGCGGATGGTTCGTATAAAGAACTGTATGACACTCAAGATAGCGACGAAACTGGAAACTGAAATGATTTTTAGTTAGTTAGATAAATAGCCTACCGATTCATATTTTTGTTAGTCACGAGACGAGACGTTTTCTTAGATATTTGTATGAAATGCCTGAGTCCCTATAAAGTGTTGCTGAGTATAAATGACCCAAATTGTGGCGGAGCGTCATCGGCGCGCTCTGACAAATGACGATCGGCCCGTCGATGATGACGGATGACGACCTGCAGCAAAGCGATCCGTCAGTTCTGGCCCTTGCTCGTGGGAATATCACCGGCGAAATTGTATAAACAATGAGATTTTACAATATTTTATTTGTTTTTGCAATACGTAGTACTTATGTACGTAGGTAAGTATATCAGTGATCTACCTACGTCTGACGGTGCAGTGATCTGACTAATCTTGCCCTCTAAGCGCCGTGGGTTCGTTCCTCGTAAACACTATCCGATCCTATCTGCATAGGTATTATCGTCTTTTTCTGGTAAGGCCAAGGCAGAAATCGCTTCTTACCACTTACACGATCCCTAAAAATGTCGTTAGCTTCTGTCTCTTACTACTGCTATAATAACGATATAATGTATATTATAAAATTTACTAGGCTAAATTTAAGGGCGCTAAAGCAATATTGCTAAGTGAATTCCCTGACAATTCATTTATTAGTTTATTTCCAATGGAGTTTGCTTTTAGTAACTTTAATTGCCTTCAATAAATTAAAAGCAAATTCTGCTACACTGACACTGGCACAGTTCTAATAAACAATCAAATTAATTGTTAGGGAATTCACTTAGAAACATTACATTAGCACTCTTTTTAGAACCTTAGATGTTTTTAACTGATCACGCACCAAACAAACCTAATCTGAGCTACAGAAATAATTACAAAGTTGTAAGGGTAAATGTAAATGTATAAGTAGGTAATTAGGCTAGGCACACAAACAAAAGGTCAACAATTTGGTGTGCACTTAGTTTATTTTTAGTGTCATTGTACTATCTGTTTATCTCCTCTATTTATTAAATTCAATACCAATTTTGATATTAATTACTTTAACTTAAAACAAAATAGGTTTATTTATATTTCGTTAGTCTTTGTTTACGTTAGTTGTTATTGTTAGTGTTACGCTCGGTCCACAAAATATAACATTTTATATCTTTCATTTCTTTCCTAACTAAAATTGAATATATTTATCATAATTAAATGCCATCAAAAACTCTACTGAGATATGAAGGTAATTCTCAGAAATTCCCATTTTCATATTCGGGACCACTGAACCGAGTTAACGTGTAAAAAAACAAACAAATAGGGCCCGGTTTTTTTTCCACCTGCCAACACCCATAGCTGGTTTTTATACGCCATTTTGAAAATTAAATTATAGGTTATAATTTTAATATGATAGGTGTGTAATATATTTCTTTCGAATCTTTTAAAGATCTTATCTTTTGAGTGTTTATTTTCTCTCTCGCGTTTATTGATCTAAGCGTTTGTACCGTCATTATTCATACCATGCAAACCAATGCATGTGCGTAGGTACCTTTCGTAATTTTACTTACTTAGATTGAATGAACTTTTCCTTTTTTAATTTAATTTTTGCTTAATTTTATATGATTTCGATATGACCTAATGTTTCTTTTATTCACGACACGGGGAGACTCTTAGCCTTCATCATATCTGATGTTAAGTAATAATAAGGCTGAAGTTGGAAGCGAACCTCTCCCGGAATCCTCAACCACTGAGGAACTGGCTATCTTATATCTAACTGCCGGAACACAACAATGCTGTAAACATTGTTGTTATGGTGTTAGACTTAGCGCTAGATACCACCATCTTATATACTCACAACAAGTCCTACCACCATCATCAGCCTGTCGACGTCCACTGCTGGATATAAGCCTCTCCTAGCTCACGCCTATTGTGGCGTTCATAGGAGGCTATTAGCCTACTGCTACCACGCTGGCCAGACGGGTTGGTAGAGGGTTTGTTTCAAGTTTTCCTTCTCTCGCACAGGTTTTCAATGCGTCGAGCCTCTTAGTCGACTTTTACGACATCCCAGGCATGTAAGGGAGTGGTGACACTTGTATTCTTAGGCCGTCACCACACAGCATTCCTACCACCAACCAAACCAAATACAATATGTCGTTGGAAATCGAACCCGGGACCCCGGGGTCTGATACCGGTGGTTGTTACCACTAGACCACAGAGGCGGTTAAAATGTCTTTAGTATCAGCTTTTACCTACGATTATAATTGGACACAAATATAACATAATTTTAAATTTTTAATAAGTTTCCTACTTACCTATTATGTATCCTATGATGTCTGTAATTGTACCATATTAAAAAAAAATATAGGTAAATATGAACTTCAAAGAACTGTTTCAACATTTGTGTTCTGAAATTTATTGCAGGAAAAAATATAGATTCTTTAATAACTTTAACTTTTAACAATCAGATTTATCTAGCCAGAATTAAACATAACTGATTAGTTGCTATTATATACGAATGCAACTATCTGATAACTGCTCTGATAATAAAAATAAATATTGAATACTTCAGATCCCTACAGAATATTTTTATAATTAATTATCATATTGACTTGAAAAATAACGTAAAAAAATGACCCGGTTGAAACAAAAACACATCGTTATATCCAGGATGGTTCGCTATCAAAAAAATTTACAAGCCATAAAGATAGAATCTACAAAGAATCCGCTGAGATTGCGGCCCTTGTACATTTGGGATGTTCTTATAAATGACACTTTTTCTACTGCGTATATTAAGGGCATTGTTTTTTAGTCCCGAAAAAATGGCGGCCAGGGACAAAAGACTATCGGAGATGGACCAAAGATAAGAGTACAATAAATAACACGTAGATTTCAAGTAAGTAAGTTCGGCATCTTTTAAATGCATTATAGACTTCTCTGTCTATTAATCAAATGAAAATTCACTCGTTTGTGAAGCTATTTTCATATAGGTAGCTATTATTTGCCGTAGAATTTTGAAAATGATTTAGCAGTTACAGATTCAAACCCGTTTTCAAGTTATGTTTTTGTTAATGAGACAATAAAAAAAAACCTACATAAAACAAAACATAGCAAGCATTACCAAAAAGACCTTTATATTTACTCTTTCCCCGTGGTTTCAAACAAGTAAAATTAAAGTTAAGTAAGCCATGAAAAGCGAAGAAACAGATACTTTCGAAGTTTCGTAGTTTACTGATAATGATAATATCATAAACCTATTATATATAGAATGCTATATTTGTGACTCCCACTTCCCTTGGCGTGAAACTCAAACCTTCTTTGTGAAAATCACTGGCCACCTATGTGAGGTTTTTTATTTATTTATGTTTAAAGATTATCTGTCATTCTTATTTTTGTTTGCAACTAAAACCGTAGTGATTACTTGCTCAGTGTTTGCAACAATGGACGTCTCGCGGGAAACTTTTCGTGATATGATTTTCTATGATTATAAACGAGGGTTAACCTTCAAGGACCCTCAAGAAAATTTACAAGCTGCTATTGGGGAGTCTGCTTCTGCGATAGCAACAATTACTTATTGGTTTCGTGAATTTAAACGTGGTCGAGAGAACTTAAACGATGACCCCAGACCCGGCCGACCACCAACTGCAGTAACTCATGAAAACTTCATCAGGGTATTGCGAGAGAATAGACATATTACACATCGAGAGATACAAGCTGAACTAAACATTGGATCACAGGCAGTTTCCACCATCCTGCATGAACACCTTTGCTTCGCGATGGATACCTCATTCTCTTACCAATGAGCAAAAATGCCGTCGTGTTGATTGGTGCAAATTTAGCACTGCAGACGAGACCGTCGATGAATTTCGGCGGTTATTTTTCGACCTCCCGCAAGACAAGTTTTTTAAATTTTTTGAAAGCTGGTTCACCCGAATGCATAAGTGCATTGGGATTGGAGGGGGATATTTTGAAAAGCTGTAAATAAACCTTTTTATATTCTAATTATTTTTCATTTCCCTAACTATTTTTGGAGCAGGCCACGTATGCAATACCTACAGAAACAAACAGGTTAAAATTGAACGAGGTCCTATGCTTTGTGCACAACAGAGTAACAGTTTTTGTCGCTATGATAAAGGACGGTGTAAAACTAATAATGTGATAGGGTGCGTGTGTTGAGGTCCCACGCTGTGTTTATTAAATCTTCCTTAGAATTCATTACACCGAACGTGTACTAAATTAAGTTTCGCCCCCTAAGCCTCACTTTTACCAACTTGTTTTAAGCGAACTTTACTCAACGAGATTTAATTTTGGGAACTTCGTTTGATTTATTGCTACGAGGCTACAGTGTTGATAGTTAAATAAAAAGGATCTTATTTTAACAGGCAAGAGCAATCGATATTTGTTTTAAATAAATTCGTCATTTGCTAGCAGGACGCCGGTGTCCACAGAACAATGGAATATAATATAATGTGTCTTATAACTTTATTATTTATTTATTTATTCTGAACAATAAATATATAAATAACTCGGGGCCCGAGAGGTTGACATGAACTTAATAAAATGGAAAAGGAAGTCATGGCAGTGCTATAAAAAATAAATATTTATTTCTTGATATATTATAAACACAGTTCCTTACCACTTGTCTAAATAGAGTCAATTATCAAGACTAGGTACTATTTTTATCCAAAAATCATAATAAACAAGTCAATGAATGGAACCTAGAACATAATCAAAATGAAATTGCTTGGGGCTCAATCACGAATGGGTATAAATTTGTTTAATTACTTTTTAATGAATATTCACAAAAAGCACTTTGTAAAAAAGTATTAAGGTACTACCTATATTTCAGAAACTACAAACCACAATGATTTTCTTATCCCGAAACAAGACCTTCACAACAATTTCATTGCTTAACAACCGTCAAAACTATTACAGATACCAACAAAGGCATCAGAAAATCGAATGTTCACTATCCGAACTTCAAATACAAATATGAGACACGCTTTCTTACGAAAAAACGTTAAGGTCACAAGACACGGTTCGCGACGAGTGGAAGATGCGTGGCAGGGCGGGCGGCAAGCTGGGCGGTTGCTAGGCGACGCGCCGCGGGTGGGCGGGGCAATCGATACCTCTCCTGTAATCGTATGAGGACAGTAGGATATCTTCAGGGTTTCTCTTGTGTTTTTGCTATTACCAAAAATAAATAAATCAAATTTGTCGCACTAAATAGAAAGTACAAGCTTTTTGTACTTAGGTAGGTAAATGTTTATTAGAAACTTGATTTATTATTTTTTTGGGTTAAATCTGAATCAGTTTGGCGTAACACTCGCATGTTTTTATTGCAATAATGATGTCTATTTCTATTTCTATACCGCACTCCAGCCGCACTCAAATTTTATAAAGTACTTTGAAAGTTTTTCTTAAAAAATAAATGTATTTATATAACCTAGAGAACCTGGGAAGTAAATCGTAACTTTGCTAGGACACAATATTTTTTTCACCTCACACGCTCGGAATAGGAGGTTTTATCATTCAATTTCTGCACCGAAAATCGCATATTACCGGCCTAGCGTGCTAAACTATTGTTTTAATTTAGAAAGCAAATATGCCATAATGCGTACCGATTCGCGCTATTGACTTTTTATGATGCATTTTATTCTTATTTTAAATAACTTTGAATTCATTAGAATACTCCGCTTTGGTTTTATTATGTTATTTTAGTTCCTTGAATCATACAAACAATAACAATAAGATCAAACTATTTGTTATATGAGTTTTGTAGGTATTTAGGCTGAGTGAGATTTCACAACCTATGATTGGACTTCGGAACGTGACATAAACCATTACTTTCAAATTGTCTTTGTCTTGTAGCTTATGTCAATGTCTATCAAATCGTTTTTATTGTTATTATAGGTAACAATTTATTCCTATTTAAAATAACTGAATTAACTATAATACTCCCTTTTTTATTAATTTTGTTACCTATTTATAAGAATAAGGTATATTTAGATTAAACTTTTTGTTAAGAGATTTTTTTATCGGAAGTTGACCGCGGAAACAATCTCAAAAATTCGTCTTTGTGGTGAAGTGAAAAATTGTGTGTTGCACCCGGCAGAAAGTTTTTAGCATGCCGTACCTTTGAAACCCTCGCTACGCTTAAGATTCAATCTTTGAATCCTAGAATCCTTCGCTTGCTCAAGTTTCAATAGAGGTAACTCGCCGCTAAATCCAATGTTCCAGCCATGCATAACAAATAACTATTTCCATAACATTTTCGTATCGATCGCACCTCTGAAAGGTGATGTAAGAAGGCTTTTAAGTGATGTTACAAGCTTTTGAAAGTTGTCATCTTTCTTACCTGATATTAAGATGAGCTTTATCCTTTTCCGCGTGATTCCATTTTTCTAGTGTCCACTTTCTAGAACATAACGGGTCCTTGTTTATTTTCGGTCGGGCTATTGTTTTATTCACTTCTTCATTTTAAAACTTACACTACCGAACAAAAATAACTAAGAGACGCAAAATTAAAAACGCAACAAATTTGTACTTTTTCACTAAAAAGTTCAAATGATCAGTCACGTAACATGTTTATATGATTTAAAAAGAAAATCTTCTTAATTTACTTTTTGTTTGTTGAAGCTATTTATAAAACCTTTTTTTTTGTTTTAGATTTCATTCGCATGTGTATGGAATACGGTTAAATATAAAATGTTTTTGATTTCACTTCTTTAACTATGACAACTTATTTCCTCACGTGAACTCCTTTCCTTTTCATCGCGGGTAGTCTGAAGAATTATTTTCGGGCGAAAGTCGTAAAAAATGTGAAATATGTGTTTCCGTTTTTTCTTAGACAAATTCAACTTTGTATCGTTTTATAAGGGCAGTTGTATGAAAAGATTAGGAAAGTAGGAATATTTTGAATTAGTTGAAGTTATTTTATTTTTTAAGGAATTACCGTGAAAGAACTGACTTAATACGAAGTTAAAAGTAATAGGTACAGTTCTTATCATTATTTATAGAAATGAACAGGGTACTTAACTATATTACTTATGTTTATAATTTATTTACTACTTTAGAATTTTCTATGTTTACCTACTACACAAATATTTTCACTAACTTTTTCTTAAGTAATGTTATTTGACGTTTCCTTTTTTTCACGTAATAAGTGAGTCAAAATAGTGAGTGCGCTAAATTCAAAACGCTACGATAGATTGTCATTTATTTATTATTGATAAATTGGACATTAAATAACAATAAATTTAAGGAATTTGCATCTATTTTTTACGCATTATTTTGGGTTTCAGCTCATTTAAAAAGGCCCGTCTGAAGGTCAATGAATTTAATTTCCATTTATACGAATTTAAATTTGTATTTGAATTAACTGAAAGGAAAATATCATGACTTAAAAATAGTCAATATATGTTATGAACGTTTATTTAAATATAGATTGGATTTTAACTGAAAATAATAAATAAACGAAATATTATATATTTCGAATTTTGTTAACAAATTATTGGACATGCATTAAGTGTCGTCCATCAGTGTCTTATTGATTAGCTCTCCTAGCTGATGGACAATATTACTAAAATTATAAAACATTTGTGTTAGTTTCGTATGCGTGTATGTGTGTGTTATATTTATATTTGTAATCATATTTTTTTTTAATATGCGTAACACAACAGAGCAGAGTCAATAATTTATTTGATCGCACAAAAATCTAGGAAATTGTCTAGGTATAACAAAATGAAAAGTCACTATTTTGAAACGACTAATTCGTCATTTGCTCGCAGGACAAAGGTCTAAAAAACAATGGAATATATATTCTGTCTCATAACTGGGGGCCTGAGAGGTTAAAGTTTAGTTTATGTTTAGTTATAAGGTAGGTATGTTGTATCTATGGGCCATTTTTAGCCTGATAATTAATGCATAATAATTAAAATAAAGCAAGAGTAGAAGCAATCGATACCCATATTCCCGATTCGTCAGGTCTTTAATGTTGCTGTCAGAAAGAAATTACATCCCCTCATTTAGGGGGAGTGTCTCGCGCAGGTTGTCGACACAGTGTACGATTGCCGCACAAAGGTCGTGTCACAGCCATCGGGGAGGCATGACCTGTCATGCCCATACCTGAATCTAATTTAGATGTTTTTGGTGGTAATTACAGCTTAATTGTTGTGGAACAAAAGCGGCGCAGTCACTTGTTTTGTCTGTCTTGGATTTTGGTGCAAGTAAATGAAAAAATAGTTTAGTATAACGAAAAATATAACTTATTGGTACGATTAGATGATAGGACATCACGATGTTGGTGAAAATATAAAAAATTTTTTTTTTTTTTAGCAAACAGATATAAAATATAAGTAGAAACAGCTTTAAATGGAAGAATTTTGAAAAATATTCTGGATATTTCTATTATACGATCATAGTTTTGTTGGATATTAAAAGGCAAAGTTGTAATAAAGAATTATAGTGGCCTGCGGCGACTTCTTTCCTGTTGTTTTTTTTTAATTTGAAACATTTTTAATTTCTCACTATTTCACCATCTTACGTATCTGATTATCTTTCATAGATAGGTATTATAAATAACGACAAAAGATTTTGTAAATTTTTAAACTATATACCTACATACACTTAAAATGCTATTCATATGATCAGTGGTTGATCACAATTTGGGCAGCACATTTTCGTTGAAAAAAACAATAAACCTAAACGGCCAAATCACCATAGGAGGTTTTGTTAAAGTTGTATAATTTTATAAACAAACAGAGAGCCAATCAGTCGAGTTTGTTTGTTTTTTTACCACAGATTGTAGTATCTCATCCCTACTAATTAATACAAATAGCTTTTCACTATTACCCGTGACCATACCTTGACGTCCGTCTATCTAAATATATGGACCATAAACCCACGATTACGTTTTATAAACACTACATTTATAACTACTTTATGATTGTATTATTTATTTTACGTAATATATTATATTGTGGAGATTTTGATTTTTTCTAAGTTGTGCTTTCAAATATTTAAAATTCTCTGGCACAGTACAGACCATTAATTTATAGTATTCGGGAGAGCGAGCTATTGTGGAATCGACTTTTCATAAATAGAATTTTGATTTTTTTCTTTTCTGATTTGGAAAGAATGTAAGAACATTTTTTATCTGTTAGTTTAATTGTATGTAGTAACAGTTTCTTATAGGTTCATCAACATGGGATATCCAAGCTTACTATTATAGAATGTTACCGCCATTAGATTGGTTAGACATTTTTGCTATGAATTATTAACGTAGTTCTTAAAATTCATCATACAAATTATCTAATGTAACTTACCTATAACTTGGTTTATTAGGTGCAAATCGTTACACTACACACTGATTAGTTTTGTGAATTTGGTCTTTCTTTTCCATATTTATTTATTGGACTGCATCTATGTATTTCTTCAAATGGATTTAATCTTAATATGAAAATGTCTAGGAGAAAATAAAACATATTACCATCTACAATCTCAAAAACTTCAATCACTCTGAGTTTGAACGATAAGTGAAACCAAAACTCAATCAAAAATTTCGTATAAGTAATTATGATGAAAATATTGAAAATAATATCAACCCTTCTATGGACACCGGCATCCTGCTAGCAATTTGACTTATTAAGTTTTTATTAAAATACACACATCAAAAGTGTCTAGGTATCAAGTTAGTTTTAGAATATCGCCGCTATTGATGGTTATTATTTTAACTATTTTGAATCGGTAATGGTTCTTTTTTGTCAACTTTACTACTTCAATAAGGAAATACTATAATAGAGTAAGAAACCAGTCTGAAAGGCTACATTTGATAAATATTCATTGGATATCTCTTTATAGTAAAAATGTACTTGACCCTAGGCATTTTTGATGTGTATATTTCAAAGAATTTGTTACAAATAAAGTCACGTAGGACACCAAAAGTATTTTTGTTACACATTTTATAAAATATACGCACGTCAAAGTGGAAAATTAAGATGGGTCAGCAAGGGCAGATATTAAACCGTTGTAGCTACATGAAAACTTTTTTCAGAAATCATCCATTATTTTTAGAATATTTTTTTTTACAGATTTTGAATATTTTTTTTCATGAGCTTCGATCCTGTTTCTTGTGAGGATTAAAACACTCCAAGACACCAACGGAGGTTTGAGTACTAGAAACGTCAGAAATCGCTTAAACGCGTAAAACACTACACGCAGTCGTATGCGCTTCAACTACGAGTACCTTTGTTGAATGAACTTATTTTCTTAGCGAATAAATGAAAATAATTTATTGCGATAGCTCACTTTCTAGTACTCATATTGCAGTAGATATCCTAAAATGTTATGATCCTCATAAGAAACAGGATCGATTGGCATCATTTTTTTTTTAAAACGGTTATTTTTTTCTACTGGCGGTCTTTTTCAAAATCGGTGAATGCAGTTCAAAATTTCTCAAAAAATTATGGTTGGTTTCCTAAGAACGTTTTAATGTAGCTTCATCGGTTAAGGTTCCTGCCCTTCGTGCCCCGTTTTATATTTCCACCCTGCGTAGTAAAGTATTATAATTATTATTTATGCTGAAGTATAGTCAGGCTTGGGAATGCAAATGATAAGTCCCTCTCCATACTTCCGTAGCGCGTCTCTGGGCCGGTGCAGGCGCAGTGCCGGGCGCGAGACGGCGGGACCCGGCCGCACTAAATTTAAATATTTTAATCCTTAATTTAAATTTTTGACATTTTTATTTTATGTTAGTATTCGTGTAGTTTCATTTTTAATGTTATTTGTCATATTCAGGGGACGGTATAACTCGACTGGCGCCTCGGAACAACGTTTATTGGATGTTGAGGCGACTTGTATCAAGTGAATTACTATTGACAGTGTTAAATATTTTTCTGAAAATGATGTATATGTCACCGGCATTTTGCAAGAATCGATTGTTTGAAAATAATCGAGTATATTTATAAACTGCCGAATTATTGTAAACAATCCGTACAATTTGCAATAAAAAATATCATTTTTCGTTTATTTATAAATAACCATTTTCCAGCGGTCAGTTTATAAACAAACGATTTTAGAAGCGTTTTATTGTGTACGAAACTGTATAAAATGCACCATAAGCGGCACCGTGTACAATTACTCGTAGTTACCCTATACGGGTTATAGTACGCGGTCATCTGATTAGCCCATTTCAACCAATCGGAGTAAAGCATGCTTTTCATCACACGCATACGTACAATTTATTTATAAATCATCGAAAAATCATCCGGTTTATTGCAAATCCAATTGTCCGTTTACATTAATTCGACGAAATACCCTCCATTATTTACAAACAACCGGGTCTTGCAAAATGACGCTGACATTCAAGCAAATAATCTATTAGTTAGAAAATGTTCGTATTATGCTTAAAAAGTGATTTTGTTAGCATTAGTATCGCTTAGGTATGTATTAATGAGTAGTTGATAAGTAAATAAAAAATGCCAAGTTATGCAAAAAACCCTTCGGAACGCACATTTGGCACTTATAATAGCCACATTGGTACCAAACTAGCCTCATATCCTACTGGGAGTAATGTACCGGCTACACGCAACGTCTTACCCTGATAGCATGCCTGCACAAACCGGTTCGCGCAAGTAAGACGGAGCGTGTAGCCGGCAAGACGGTATCCCGTGCAGTCTTGAAAGCGCGGCTTGTGTAATCTTTCAAATGCTAAAGACTTGGACTGCATAGTATTGCCTGCATGTGTGGCCGGGGGCTCAGCCAATCCACACACCAGTCCGCGGCGCGCCTCAGATGACATAATATGTAGTAAATGTATGAAAATAAGCGATGTAATAGGTTATTCGAAGGAGGTTTTAACTTGATTCATAGAGCTCCCTCCCTCTCTCAAAAGACTTAGGACTGCACGTGTGGCCGGTCGCTCGGTGTTCCTTCTTTTGCTCCGTCATAACTGCGCAGTCCTGGGGGGTTACTCTTGACGAAATTGCGAGATTAAATCTCAATAATTATTACTGGTTTTTGACATTGATTGGATTTTGATTGGCGCTACGATTGATTTTAAGATTACAATATTACTTTATTTAATAAATTCAAGTATTAGTTATTAGTTTGACTGCTTATTCTAAGTCATAATTACTGACTTTCGACGTTAATTTAATCTCGATCTCAATGCGATTGCTTAAAGAGTAAGGGGGCTGGACTGTGGAGTCATGAAGCGATGATCATAATTTAATAGGTACTAGGAATAAGAGAAGCTTACCGTTCCAAGTTTTCTACTTGAAAAATGTAGATGTTCGTTTTTGGGGGAAAGAATAGCATTTTTTATTAAAGTTCCACAACATGTGATTGAACTGCCTTTGCATAAAATATATGTTAAACAGACGCTCTTAATGTCTTATGTCATAAGTATGAGAAAATGTTCCACATATCAAGAATCAAAGTTTAGCGTGTCTGTACATTGCTTGGATATGCAAAAAACGAAATGATATCTCAGAATAAGCAGAAGAACCAATTTCTATAATTTTTAGAATTTTTGTCTGTCCGTCTGTCTGAATGTATGTGTGTTTAAATGAGCATCACACCAAAACCACTGATCTGAGTCCACAGAATTGTTTAAAATTCGTATCTCAACTTAATTCATTAAAATCGGTCAACTCTATTAAAAGTAATTACATTTTAAAGAGAGGACGGGCGGAGAAATTTATATTGTGACTCGCGTATGCAGAAGGCAGAGTTGGAGTTTACGCGTCGTTCAGGTTTTGATTGCTTAGCAACAGTTGTTGATTTCAATTCTTGAAAAAAATATTTTGACGTAACTAACAACATCCTTTTTACTGTTTTTTATTACTTTGCGGTATGGCGTGCATGAAAAATTGCGTTGAGTGTATATTTTGTCGTTATTTCTAAAAGGTTTAGTTGCTTTATAATTTTTTAAGCGACTTAAAAAAAGGAGGAGTTTTTCAATGTGTCGCGAATAATACAAGAGGTATTTTTATGTAGTCAACAGCAGGTCAGGCTTTATACTTTGTGCTTGAGATTGGCCTTTACCTATGTCGTTCATTTTAGATGCGGTTTTCGTGATACAAGTTCTAACGTTATTACACAATTATTATGTTTCAGTACCTATGAATGAACAGATTGAACAATCGTCATTAACCATTTTTTATGTCCCCACTACCGGGACACTGGCCTTCGTTATTGAAGGATAAGTCATAAGATTAGGAGAAGGGCCATGATCCGCCACGCGGGCCCAATGCGGATTGTTGGGTTTTCATGACCGCAAATACAGCCGGGACCAACGGTTTAACGTGCCTTCCGAGGCACGGAAGAGATAGTAAATTATTGGTCACCTATCCCGTGACCGACCATTGCGAAACTAAATTGTAGGCCCAGCGCGCGAACCACTGCGCCTCCTCATACCTTATGTACAGTCAGCTTCATAAAGATCCTAGTGTAAAGACTGCTCAAAATTATCTAAGGGAGACAAATTCTATTTTATATACGCTGCTAAGATTATCTTATTGTTGTACCGTCCAAAGTGATCAATATTATCTAATTAACATAATCCCTATAAAATGTAATGTGTTAACATGACAAATTATATATTCGCGAATAACTATTAAATGGTATCTAAGGGCTCACAGTGATCAATAATATCTTGGTGGTAAAGAAAAGTAAACACTAATCTGGGGTTTTAAGGTTCTTTTAGGTATATTCAGGTATTTTCTATCGCTTATATTTTCGACCCGTCCCTTTCATTTCGTGCATGACGTCATTGTCGTGTCTTTTGTTTGGAACTCCTATTTTGAAACCAATATATTTTCTAAGGCTAAGTTCACATGGCAGGGCTAACCGCGCGGCACAAGCGATGAACTTATTAGATGCGATTGTTAAAACATCAAAACATTTCATTATTTATTATTCAGTGCGTCGACTATACTCTAGCCATCTTACGGAGAGAATGTTTGTAAACAAACATTTGAACACTATTCGCAATTATTATTCCGCAAATACGTTATATTTCAGACATCTTATGCCATATATCAAAGTTGAACACTAAAAGTAAGCTATTAATGAATTATTATTTCGACGACTTCCGTGGTCGAGTGGTTCGTGCACCGGTTTCAAGGTGTCGACTACTCTGGGGTCCCGGGTTCGGATCCCGGTAGGGGCAAATGTTTGTATGATGAATACGAGCATTTGTACCTGAGTCATGGACGTTTATATATATTTCTACACATAAATAGTATCCTAGTATCCCATAACACAAGCCTTACAGTGCTTACTTTGGGGCTAGGTTAGTTGGTGTGAGTGTAAGAAATATCTAATTATTTATTATCATTATTTTATTTAATGAAGTGCACATATTTCTAAAACATGTAAGTAATAAAAAAGTACTTTTAAGGTTAAGTATGGGCGGTTTGTTTACTGATATTCTTTCCCTAAGATGGCTGAAGTATAGATACGTTTCTTTATTTTTGGTTGCAGTTATTTTTTATTTTGAGTAAGTATGCTACTAGTTATGTTTATGTTTATCCCATGTGTCACAATTTTTTGTTTATTTTATTTAATAAAATGTCGCTGTTTTCAAAAACGCCGAGACAGGTAAATGTTGAGTTTCAATCGTCAACCTAATTTCAAAACTAACGGACTTACATGCAAATCTAAGTCCTTTCCCCCTTGGGGAATTACGAAAATATCTTTCTTACTGAATGCCTACACTGTAAAAGATATTTATGTGAAAAATTTCAAGTCCCTAGGTTCAGTAGTTTGGGCTGTGCGTTGATATATCAGTCAGTCAGGACTAATTTTATTTAAAGATAAAACATGAAAAAAGTACCTTATAAGGCGAGAATCGCACTTAGCTACGTATTCCGCTATCCAGGAGTTGTCAATCACAAAATTCGTGTAACCTTGTATAAATAACTCCTGGTTAGCTATGCGACCCTAGTAGCTTCATCTAAAAATATTTAAACAGACCAGCGAGAAAAATGAATGTCACATGACCCACCGGCCAACTCGTAATTGGTGGGAAAAGCATAAATTAATAGTAGATTATGCACTAAGGGGACAAAGCAGTGTCTTATGTCAAGGGCAGCATATTGAATCCTTAGCGAAACGTAGGATTCTGTAGTTAATCATGGTAATCATGGTAAGAATCCTGAATGAAGCGAAGGATTCAAGTCTGCCCAAGGCTAAGACACTTTTATCCCCTAGGAGCATACTCTACTTTAGACACCTACTGTGCCTACTATGACGGTAAATAAAAAAGATATTACAAATAATAAAACCATAAGGACAACCATTTAACAACTCGTGTAAAAAATCGAATCATCTATTTTTTCTTTAGATATTTAGTTCCGTATGCAATGCAATGACAATTTTGATATCGTCAAGCAACACACATTCGCAATTTGATGATTTGGCATGTTTTACTAATAGGTAAGACAAAAGACACGAAAATGCATGTAATGAAAGAGATAGCTATTACATTATACACTCATTTGCAAAAAAAACGGGCGGTTTTGATTTTCATTCATCTTTAAAAAGATACAATACCAAAAAGGTTTCAATCGTTTGTACACGTTACTGGCCGGTTTTAAAAATGCTGTGGTATTTAAAAAGTACGTTCTAAATTCAAATTTTCATTTGATGCTCATTTTTACAGAAAACCCCTTTTTATCCTACATTTTTGGCGCGAAGTTCCAGAAGTTAACATCGACTTTCATAACTTTTATTCAATATTTATCGATTAATTTCATATCCTTGACTGTCAAAGTTTTATTTATTGCTGTTTGGCTGTATCAAAAATGGTAGATAAAGTGGTAAAAGCTACCAAAATTATCGCGCTGCTTGAAGAGGGTTGCAGCCAATGTTTCGTGGCTAGGAGGCTAAATGTTAGTCGCTCGACAGTCCAAAGGACCTGGCAGCGATATCAGGAGACTGGTTCCGTCGAGAGAAGGCCTGGTTCTGGAAGAAAACCATGTACCCAACCACGGGATGATCGTTTTCTTGTGAGTCGCGCATTGAGAAATCGCAAATCTTCGTATGTGGATCAAAGAACAACCTCCAAGAAGTAAGAAATGTGCATATTAGTCTATGGAAGGTCAGGAGGAGGCTTCTCGCTGCCAATATACGCAGTCACCGCCGGGCCCGCGGCCCCAAATTACTCCGTGAGCACAGAGTTCACAGGCTTAGGTTCGCTAGAAATTGTGAATCATGGACTCAAGAAGATTGGAATAGGGTTTTGTTCTCTGATGAAGCCAGAATATCTCTGTTCGGTGAAGATCGACGTCGGCGAGTGCTAAGAAGACAAGGAGAACGCTTTGCACAGGCATGTTTCGAAGAAATCACACCTTATGGTGGGGGCTCTGTTATGTTTTGGGCAGGAATAAATTCAATGGATCGTACAGAGTTAGTCTTCATTGAAAACGGCTCACTGACTGGGCATCGATATATAACGGAAGTTCTAATTCCTCATGCACAACCCGCATTGGCCGCTCTAGGTGAAGACTCGATTTTTATGGACGACAATGCTCGCGCCCACCGATCCCGCGATGTTAATGCGTATGTGCAAGAGGTCGGCATTCGTCGTTTGGATTGGCCAGCTCGAAGTACCGACCTCAATCCCATAGAGCATGTCTGGGACGTTCTGAAACGGCGTGTGAGATCAGTACACCCGGCTCCGCAGACCATCAGAGAGCTGAAGAATGTGATTACTACGGAGTGGGAACGTATTCCGCAAGCAAGTATCCGGGATATACTCGCTAGCATGCCCAGACGAATTCAAGCTGTGATTTTAGCTAGAGGGGGTCACACTCGATACTAAACATTTATCTGCTTTTACTTTATTAAAGAAAAACAATCAAAAAAACTTTTTTATTTTTACTTCATGAGTATTATGCACTACTAGCGAACATACACTACTAGCGAGGTTTAGCATTATTTCCCATAAATTGTATCAAAATTTTATGAAATACTGATGAAAACGAATATTGTCTTATTAATTTACCAAATTGTGAGGATAAAACTACCTATAATTATCAAACAAAGCAATATTAACATTTGAAATGGTTCATTGCTTAGGTGCCCGTTTTTTTTGCAAATGAGTTTATTTGAATGAGTGCACAATATCACATAATTCCAATTTCAAAGGTTTTCGTGGTGCTACTAAGGACCCCGATACATACAGCCGTGTTTATATTTTTCGTATGAGTAGTCTCTATGAAGTGTCAATTTTATAGTTAAAAACTCCTTGGACGGAAGTTATACTTTGAACAGCCTTGTTTTTTTTCGAAACTATTTTTGATAGAAAGTTTTTGTTGACACTTTGGCGTTCTTAATTTAAATGTTAATAATTAACCAAGGGAAGTTCAAAACAACATTAGCTCCCTTCTGGCATTAATAGCGTACTTCTCCTATTGAGTGAGAATACTTGATATTTAATACGTGCTACAGATGCAGGTGGCGTATAAAAATATTTTTACCCACGTGCCACCCTAGTTGGTCTAAGGGTTGGTCTGTAGGTCAACGATGCTTTTGTTACATTTTTGTAGTTTTACAACATCATCAATTCATAATAATTTATGGCACATACACATTATGGCATACTTTCTGCAAATCATCTATTACATAACTAAATTAAAACTTAAGTAATACAAAAAATTGCATGAAACCAATCTAACGTTAAGTCTGTAAAGGCCCTTAATTTCGATTAGGTGATGTCTATTGCATTTTGTACTGAAAATTGAATAATTTATGTCAGTGAAGATATTTATGCGCACTCTGGACGCTTAGATACCAATGAGCATCATCAATGATCAATCTCAGAATTTCCGCGGTTTTTGATTTTGATTTTTTTACTGATAATAGTACTTTTAAGTAGCTTTATATTAAAGCTATTTACAAATTCTACTTCACCAGAACAAAGTCAGAAAAAAATAAAGTTGCTAAACACTTAACATCGATTTGCTCGGCCATCTTAACACTTAGAGATTTTATAATGGGTTCCTAAAATGCTTCTTAATTGGCTTCACAACATAAGAACACACCACCATCTTTCCACTAAAGAATAAAGAAACATTTTTTTTTTTGTATTTTTGTCTTTTTCCGGAACTGTAACTTTAAATTAAGATAGTTCAAAAACTATGCAAGTAATCTTAATGGGAGTTTTAGTCAGGCTTTTGTATCAAGTTAATCTATAAAACGAACGGATAAAACAAGCATGTCCGATTTTTGGGCAAAAAAAACACTGTGCGGGTGGGTGACCAAAAATAACAATCTTGAGCTACTCTGTTAATTTGGAAAGCGTGTTACAAAGCTAAAACTAAATCACAGGCATCGGCTATCTAATTATTATCCTCACTACAAAAAACGACTTCAAAAAGATGCTACTTTGCATTTTAATTGGTACTTTTAGTTCTATTATAAAATATAGGTAATTATGTAGGTTACTGACGACTTGATATACTTCTCTATTAAAGGCGCTAAGATGATAAAAATGTAATTAAATGGTATCATTTGTTAAGTATTCTCTTCAAAAAGTAAAGAATATAGGCCACTCAACTCAATAGCTTTTCCTTTTTTTGTAGTTGGTTTGTTGGAAAATGACCGCTAACCAACAATTTAATCGGGAAGGATTGCAAACGATGTTCCGGTTCTCACACGAACAAAGTTGCGGGCACAGCTATTATAAAATATATTTAAACTTTTCAAGATTTTAAATTTGTGTTTGGCAACGACATGTTCCTTTGTAAATGTTGTTGTTTCTATTAAAGCTAATAAGTTTTTTGCGGCCGTTCTTCTTATCAGTTAAAAGGTGTCTTGAATGGCTGGTAGGGAAATAGAGATTAAAAAGACTTTTTTGTTTTTTTATTTTTCTCAACCTAAGGCTGCCTGGAAGCAATCGATTTCAACAATTTTGTGTCTATTTTCTGCATCTATTTATATTCTATAAGTAGGTGCCTACAATAATTTAATAATATTTGAAAAAAGTTTATTTTTACTTTGATGTAAGTACTAAGTACTATTAAGGATATTTTTTTTATTTAAGTCATTCAAATTATTGTACAATATTGTGTCTGAATGTTACAATTTACATAAAATTGATAAATATAAATACTATAGTCGGATTTTTTTATTCAGTAGAGTAGGTAATTTGACAGCTTGTCAATGTCACTTTGTAAAAATAATGCTGAATTAAAACGTAGCTATAATGTTAATATTGAATTTGTGTACATACGTGAATGGAATCAATACTTACTGAACTTGAACTGGATCTGAGTAAATCATTACGAAAAACAGTTTAAAGCAAATTATTTTTACAAAGTGACATTGACAACCTGTCAAATTACTCTACTGTATAAAAATCCGACTATAATTGAGAAACACAGCAAAATAATCAAACATTTTAAGAATAAAATCACCATAATAAGAATATAAAAATGTCTAAAAACCATCAATGATAATTAAATTGTAAAAATTAACTAAAACTATGTAATCTGCGATCAAAATGTATATGCAGCCTTTAAACAAGATTATGCCGCAGTGCTCCTCTAGAACAAAATAAGATTTTATTTTTTTAAGAATGCGTAAAGCAAATCTTAAATTTTCTCAAGTCTTGGTTATAGTTATTTTAAACTGATTGACGTTAGTATAAAAACTAAAAAAAAAATGAAAACCGACTCCAAAAGGCTTATTTTTTGCTTTTTAGTTTTTTGAAGTCGGTTTTCATTTTGTTATAAAAAGTTTTTTATTTCACAATTTTTAAAGGTAAGAGGTCCCGTGCCTACGCTAATAACCTTATGTCAACTGCTCATCACCTTTTACATAATGCTGCTTTTCCTGGTGCAAGGACGTTACTTATTGAGGAGTTCTCCCTGTAATTCATCATCAGCTCCACTTTATCACTTGGATTGAGTCGAGCACAAATTGCTTATGAACCACATTAAAGTAATCGTATCGTTTCCGCGAATGCTAAGAATTTAATAGTTCCGATGACCATTTGTGGTCTTCATCATCAGTTCCACTTCACCAACTGATGCTTTCCGGAAGCATATACATGAGTTACTATAGTAAACATCAAAATCGCTATAAAAATAACTATAATATTTGAAGAGTTCCCTAGATTTCTCCAGAATCCCATCACAGATCCTGACATGATGACAATGGGACCACATGGGAAGTATACTCTTTCGAACAAAAAAAAAAACCTCAAATCGGTCCAGCCGTCTTCGAGTAATCGAGTAACATAGGTACATATAAAAAAACCGTCGAATTGAGAACCTCCTCCTTTTTTGAAGTCGGTTAAAATAGAAATATTTCTTAAAAGAATATAATATAACTAGCTTTAAATTATCTTATATCAATCTCATGTAAGTATTACAGTGCATTTAATCATACTTTTGAAAAATAATTTTGTTGACGCAGGTAAACGATGGGAAATATTTGTTATTATTAGTATAATATTGGTGTATTTATAATTTTTACTTACCTACTTAGTGAAAATTTTAAGGAAAATATATTTGATAATAATTTGTATAATTAAGTACTTACATATTAAAATATTTAGCTCACAAAAATAAGATAACTTTCATTTATCTGTTATTATATAAATATTCATGTATTATTGAGTAATAAAAGTAGCAATAGTAATCATACGAAAAATAATACGTAAGTAAACACAATTTTAATAATACACTAATTAGCATTTACTTTATCGTAGCGCAAACTTCTCTCCTTCAATAGGTTAGTGACCGATAAATGTATGACGTCATATGGGTATCAAGTCCAATGTTGCCAATCAACAACATACAAGAAAAATAAATGATAAAAGGCAGCAAGTGAAAGGAAGACGCCACCTAGGGAAGTGTACCGTAATTTCGCGTCAGTTCCGCATGACGAGGTGGCCGAGTGGTTAAGGCGTTGGACTGCTAATCCAATGTGCTCTGCACGCGTGGGTTCGAATCCCATCCTCGTCGATAAGTTTTTGTGGCAATTGTAATATGTCTTTTGTTTTCTAAAATTAGAATTTTACGTGCCTACAAAGTTTATGGACGTAATTTTAATGTTAAGAGTTTCATATTTACTTTTTGTTTTTCTTTCCCATCTAATCTTTATACGATCTCTTTAAAACATTAAAGTAGAGTACTAAATAAAAAGTTTTTTATTTGCTGGAATAATTCTTTACTTTTTATGGTAAAAACACTTAATTAATAGTAGTTAATAATTTGATTTCTAAAATAATTATTTTCCGAAACATAAGTTTTTGCTGATATTCCATCTGTATAAATTTTCTACAATAAGAATGGACATTACAATGTTAGATATAAAGTTGGAAATCGAGTGAATTTTGCAGATTTTCCTCTAAATAGGGGTTGCATTTCGGAGACAAGTTTGGTAGATTCGCTTTAGGTTGGAATGAATAAATAATTCGGTTCATTTAAATTCGGTTTTTGCACTTGGTTGGTGGATTTTTGATTTATTACGCATTTTAGGGTTCATCGTAAAAAGTTTATCTCTGTTTTCGATCTTTTTGGATTGAACAAATGTAATATTGGTAAAATGTTAATAATATGTATAAAGGAGCTTTAGTAATTATAAATTTTGGTGGCTTAAGTTAAAATATTTTAGGATTAGTATACGTATAGTATATATAGAGGAGCCCGTGGCGCAGTGGTTCACGCGTTTGGCCTGCGATGGTTGAGGTGAAGCAACTTTCGCAATGGTCGGTCACGGGATGGGTGACCAAAAATGTACTATATCGAGCTCCTCCGTGCATTTGCAGTCGTTAAGGGCCCGCTATAGGCCAACGAAAATCAGATTGCTTTACATGATCGTCTGTAATATCAATATTAATGCAAACTGAATTTCAAATTAAGATGCAGCAAACTACAAGACTAACACAAGTGACTATGTTACTCAAAAACACGATTGCATAAAATTTTCTCAATAGAAAAAAATTGCGAAGATGCCTCCAAATCACTATAATTACACGATAAACTGCTAGTATTCAAGTAATACATTAAAATAAAGCTTGGAACTTTTTAGTATAAGGCAGGGCTTATGTTATATATTTTTTGTAAATAACCTTTAAATATCCTTTAAAAATAGAATTTCCTTCATTTCTTCATTCCGGACCGGCCGAATGGGGCCGGAGAATTATATAGTAAATGCTGCCTTATTTCTAATAGAAATAAGGCAGCATTTACTTTGCAGTTCGCCGTTGCAGTTATTACTTTAGCTTTTGGCCTAGAGCGCGCCCTTAAAACCCACCAATCCGCATCGGGCCCGCGTGGTGGGTCATGGCCCGTTCTCCTTATCCATCTATAAGGAAGGCCAGTGCCCCAGCAGCGGGGACATTAAAAATGGCTGATGACAACGATAGTATATATATATGATCATAACTTAAGCAATTTGGTGAAAACTTATTTAAAATCAACAAATATGTAAGAAAATACCATTTTTAATTAAATGCTAATAAAGTGTTGTATTCAAAGGATATCCTAAATAGTATGATAAGATTTATCAAGGAAAACAGAATAAAATGTGCTGAGCTATAGCCGGTAATCCGGCGTCACCCAATACCACCTTCCGCCCTCTTATTTTTTTAAACCACTTTAGAAAAGTTTTGTCATTATTTAGATTAAGAACGATTTATCTAAACAATGACAAACACACAGAGTTTATAATAAAATCAATTATTTTTCCTGAACTTTAAAATTATGTGTTCCTATTACCTCAACCGAAGTTTAAAAAGCGTGGGAAAAGTTATAAAAAACCACAAATTAGTCCAAAAAAGATAGAAAAAAGTTAGTTTGTAAAGAAATCAAGCGAAAGTCAGACCTATATCGAGATAGACGGTAAAAGTATACCTTCCTTGCGTGTCAAATGTTAGATTCACGGTCAAAGTTTTACGACCTAAGTCAGTCCTCTTGAGACCATTGCCATGAAAACATGCGTCACTCAGAAACGAAAATGGTTAATGCACAATTGTGCTTTGTTGCAAGAGCTCGTCAATAACATTTATACACCACTAAATCTCGCTCGTGACGTCATCGTAGGTACGAAAAATTCGACACGCTAGGTTCTCATACAGTTTGAAGCGGTCTTTTCGTCTATCTCGATATAGGTCTGTGAGCGAAAGCTTATTTTATTCAAAGGTTTTATTTTATCTATCTATGGTATGATTTTGGCGGGTCCGGCAACTGCGAATAATTAGATGTGGCGTTGCTTTCCCTCGCACGCGGCGCCGCGTGGCGCATCATCCGCGTTATGATTCCCGTTATTTATGGATATTGTCTTGCCAGCCGCCAAGTGGATTGTAGCCACGCGTCACCAATGGATAACACGCACTTAAAACACTTTTACCATAGACCAGAATGTAGTTACCGTTCATTGTTGCCTGCTCCAAAGAGGGTTAAGGGTACTGGAATCAGTTATGCGTAATTAAATTGTGACTATATTTTGTTTGGGTTCGGGACTGGTTCAGCATATGGAGAAGTCTGATTTAGTGTTGGAATCACATACATAATCGTATACCTATCAGTTTTATCATAGAAAATGGTGGTATATTTTAATAAAATTAACCGAGGATTGGACCTCTTCGTGGAAAATTGGAAAAAAATTTTTACTTAGTGCTCCACAGAGCGAGTTTCTATATTATGATAGGTATGTTATTTTGTCAGTGTAATTTTTGTTATAATTAAATTAATCATCCAAGTATTAGGAAAACCGAAAAAACCAGCTCATATGAACCAGCCTCCATAAAACAATCTTCTCATTTATTTTTTAAGCTTCACTTTCACGCGGTTTCAGTTTTACGCGTCTTTGCCTACTGTGGAATCGCCAATAAATTATGAAATAGTGCATTTCAGCATAGAGCATAGAGAGAATCTCGATTCCGATTGGCACCGGAAGAAAGAAGGGCGCGAGGACTTCCGTTCCGGCTAGTGCCCTCCGTAACTCATCATCAACGCGCCACGGGAGGGCCTGCACAAAGAAATATAAAGATTTGTGCAAGTTGTTCCCTCTCGCGCCGAACGAAAGGGGACAAAACATCCCTCTGGCTGGCAACTTTGGTGTGCGGGTTTGAGGAATTAAGAGTCAGTAAAAAATTAACATAGGTACAGGAAATAATGTTGTATTTTAATAATGCTTGTAGTTTTGGGTAACCTATTAAACTAGGTACTTAATTAGATTAGGCCAGTAGAAGACATAAATCGTAGAGCACGATGTACTTTTGATTTTTGAAGCGTAAATGCGCAACTTCGAAAAAGTTGTGCGTGCTGTAATAATAAATCTGAAAATTTTCAGAAAAGAAAACATAGGTACCGTTTGGGCTTTAGCTTGATCCCTATAGGTTTCATATCAAATATTAACTTTATAAAAGTAAGAACTTTGTTTTAAGACATTTAGTCCCAAATAACGCAGTTTTTGCGTGCAGCAAGCAAGTTTTCGCAGTTGCGGATGTACACAACCTATACTAACATCATCCTTAGGGCGGAAAGGTTCTGAGATCGACCTCGCACCGGACGACGCTCCGTGAGTAGGCCGCCGACAAGGTGGTCCGAAGATCTGGTGAAGGTCGCGGGAAGCCGCTGGATACGGGTAGCGCAGGACGGATCGTCGTGGAGATCCTTCGGGGAGGCCTATACCCAGCAGTGTCTGTCATGTGGCTGAGACGACGACGACTATCTTATCATACCAAAAAATCAAAACAATATGTGTTTTATGCCACTTTTTTACCAGTAAAAAGGTTTAAGGAACTCCACGAAAAAACAGAAACTTTTCTAATAGGTACACATTAGGTTTTTCTTTCTATATTTTCATGAGAACTTGAATCTTGCCTTAACCTGATTCAATACTTACATTTTCATAAGTGTCTTGTATACTTATTTAATTGTAAATGTCCCCTTTAGTTGACTATAAATAACAACGTGTGTCTTACCTACGGCTATTGGTAGCTAATAAATTATGCGTAGCGCGTACATTTCTACAAACATAACGAAAATAAAATAGGTTACGTTTAAAAAGTCTCGATTTGCTTATCGATACACTACTTTCGTTAAGTGACATTTAGAATGCGACGTTTCAATTGATGGACTCACTGATATGCAAATACCGGAGCATCGGGCTGATTCCGCGACGTTCCGGCTCGCACTATGTGCGCTTGCGCTGGTACAGTAAATACCACATCAGCCTTCACAAAACTGCATTCTCTGATTGCTTTTGATTCCAAAGCCTAAAATATTAAAGTCGATTGGAGAAATCTGACAGTTTTGTAGAAATCGATTTGCTATTGAAATGCCAGGGGTAGCTAATAAAATATAAAGAAGATCATTCATTTTGGGCCTTTTTCAGAAATTGCCAGCCAACAAAAAAAAATGGTACGTGTGGTTAGAACTAGACGTTTGGAGCAATAGTTAATATGACACAAAAGTTGTAGGATTAAAGCTCCTAGAGCTCTATTTTTGAATCGCTCGTATGACCTAAAACGCTATCGAAAAAGCACGAACTTTTTGGTATAAAACTATAGGATGTTGCAAAGATGCATCAGTATTACTTCTATGCAAAGATGTTACAAATCTGATAATCTATACAACGTTATTTTACGTATGGAACAGCTTTTTGTATGGAAGCAACCCTGAAATAGCGAAAAAAATCAGCTGTTTCATACATTTGAGCACAGTTCAAATAAAAATTTCTATGAAACAGGCGATTTCAGGGTAGCTTCCATACATAAAGATGTTCGTGTTGATGAGTTCTACAAATGGTTTTGAGGTTTTGGGTAAACATACACAACAAGTTGTGTAATAAAAGTCCTTTATTTTCAAAGTAAAAGTGTTAGGACATTAAAATGTTGCTATTTGTGATGTGTTTTAAAAACTACGTAAGTATATAAAATCGCTGAAGCTACATTATTTGTAGGATCAAAATATCCCTTTTCAAGCTCTTTTTTTAAGGAAAATTCATTAGCAACTGTTAGACGAATGTGAACTTTTTTAGATTGCATGAGATTTGGAACAATATTATTACTTTTTAATGTAAAATTTAAGAATGCCTCGGCTATACTTTCGTTTTCAAGTAATGTGGAAAATGTAAGAAATTAATAAAGTTTTTGAAGATTCATATCTCCCTTTTTTACTTAAATCCTGCAGAAAATAAAACATTAGGACTTTCCGTGGCACCCCCTGAAGTGACTTCCATGGGTGCTACGGTAAGTACCTACGGAATGGAGTTAGCATAGCCAAAGCCCTTCTTCAAGTTTTGAAGAAAAAAGGAATGAAATTGTTTCAGTTTTCGGAAAAAAAAACGGCGACAACGAACGATTTTTAGCCTACTTTTCATGTTTTTTTTTTCGAGAATGAATAAATGATTTTTTCGAGAACGAGAATGAGAATTGGAACAATATTATTACTTTTTAATGAAAAATTTAAGAATGCTTTGACTATTATTTATTTTTTAAACAGTGTAAAAAAAAAGTCAGTGAAAATCTGGAAAATGTAAAAAAAATATTTAAGATTTTGAAGATTCATAACCCTCTTTTTTAATTAAATCCTGCAAAAAAATAAAACAAGCTCGGACTATAAGCATCAGGAATTTTTCCGGCCGGAAAAAACCAGGCCCGAAAAAGCCCGGATTTTATCCGTCACTCAAACAATTTACTTGGTTTTTGCTGCGTGGACTACATGAATCCGGGGCCATCCGATTCTGAATTTTTCCTGACGTGCCTATGAAACGTACGTTCGGGTGCTTCCGGAAAAATCACTCGTCAAGCAGGCGGAGGCCGTTTCTCCTCAAAAAATTAATCATGGTAGAATTTTCTTAGCACGTTAAATGCCATATCGGACAATGCAAATAGGCGACACCTAACTTTAAGAAATGTAAAAAAAACTTTTTTTTATTTTTATCAATTGTATGATACAATAAGGTCTTTTAAACCACTGGAAAAATTGTGATATCACAGAATATACACACAAGTGCCCATCATTGTTTAATTAAGTCAAATTATAATACCCCTCTTTTGGCATCGCATGGTTAATACAGTCTTTTATCATGCTAAATAATTGAATAGGCCTAGCTAAACACAATTTTCACGTCAACTAATGCGTCAGTAATGCTGCAGTTACACACGCTAGACCTGATGTCAAACGATCAGTGTTGCCAATTCATCTACTTCAAACTAAGCTAAAGAGATGTGAAAAATATGTTATAAGTTTAAAGTTTTTAATGTTGTAAGTTTTTATTAAAGCTATGTAAATACCAACAAAACTTTAAGTGTTATTCGTACTAATATTATAAATGCGAAAGTATGTCAGTTTCTTTCATCGTTCGGTAAAATCGATAAAAATTACTGAAAAGTATGACCAGATTCGGTATTTTAATACTTTTCCAGAAGTTTTTATCGATTTTAATGGACTTTAGTTTGTACTGATTATGCATAATTGGTATATTGCAGAAAAGTAGCCTTTGTATTAAGCCAGGCTATCCTCTATCTGTGTGTCAAATTTCATCCAAATCGGTTCAGTAGTTTTTGCGTGAAAGAGTTAATAATAAAGAAACTAACAGACTCTTAAAATTATAATATTAACAGGATCAAACTTAGAGTTATGATGGCATTTTATTTGGCTTTAAAAAAACTTACCTAGCATATTTTTTACATCACGCTAGCATATTTTGAAGTAGATTAATTGGCAACACTGGACTCCTTTGACTCCAGCAGCCGCTCCAGACGGGAGAAGACGCGAGGTGTCGAGGCGAGGCGAGGAGGCCGTTTAAACTCGCCTCATCACATCGTCTCGCACCTAGCCTCGCCTAGTAACTGCCGTATACAGATTTTAAGTCAATGCTTTCCATTCGAAATATAAAAAGAACTTTCCGTGGCACCCCCAGGGGTGTCTCCGGGGATGCAATGGGTACCTACGGAATGGACCTAGCATAGCCAAAACCATCCTTCAATTTCTATAAAGAAAAACGGAAAGAAATTGTTCCAGTTTTCGAGGAAAAAACGGCGATAACGAAATGTATGTCTTTTTTTGTCTACTTTTCATATAAATTATTATATTTTCTCGCTTTTTTAAGGTGCAAACCTCAACATAATATAAGTACTTATTTGCAGAGATAAGTAAACTATTTTTTTGAAGGTAAGGTAAAAGTAGGTAAAGTGTAAAGTAGATGAATGAAGCCAAATAAACTCATTTGCAAAAAAAACGGGCACCTAAGCAATGAACCATTTCAAATGTTAATATTGCTTTGTTTGATAATTATAGGTAGTTTTATACTCACAATTTGGTAAATTAATAAGAAAATAATTGTTTTCATCAGTATTTCATAAAATTTAGATACAATTTATGGGAAATAATGCTAAACCTCGCTAGTAGTGTATGTTAGCTAGTAGTGCATAATACTCATGAAATAAAAATAAAAAAATTTTTGTTTGATTTTCTTTAATAAAGTAAAAGCAGATAAATGTTTAGTATCGAGTATGACCCCCTCTAGCTAAAATCACAGCTTGAATTCGTCTGGGCATGCTAGCGAGTATATCCCGGATACTTGCTTGCGGAATACGTTCCCACTCCGCAGTAATCACATTCTTCAGCTCTCTGATGGTCTGCGGAGCCGGGTGTACTGATCTCACACGCCGTTTCAGAACGTCCCAGACATGCTCTATGGGATTGAGGTCGGGACTTCGAGCTGGCCAATCCAAACGATGAATGCCGACCTCTTGCACATACGCATTAACATTGCGGGATCGGTGGGCGCGAGCATTGTCGTCCATAAAAATCGAGTCTTCACCTAGAGCGGCCAATGCGGGTTGTGCATGAGGAATTAGAACTTCCGTTATGTATCGATGCCCAGTCAGTGAGCCGTTTTCAATGAAAAATAACTCTGTACGATCCATTGAATTTATTCCTGCCCAAAACATAACAGAGCCCCCACCATAAGGTGTGATTTCTTCGAAACATGCCTCTGCAAAGCGTTCTCCTTGTCTTCTTAGCACTCGCCGACGTCGAGCTTCACCGAACAGAGATATCCTGGCTTCATCAGAGTACAAAACCCTATTCCAATCTTCTTGAGTCCATGATTCACAATTTCTAGCGAACCTAAGCCTGTGAACTCTGTGCTCACTGAGTAATTTGGGGCCGCGGGCCGGGCGGTGACTGCGTATATTGGCAGCGAGAAGCCTCCTCCTGATCGTCCATAGACTAATATGCGACTCACAAGAAAACGATCATCCCGTGGTTGGGTACATGGTTTTCTTCCAGAACCAGGCCTTCTCTCGACGGAACCAGTCTCCTGATATCGCTGCCAGGTCCTTTGGACTGTCGAGCGACTAACATTTAGCCACTAAACATTGGCTGCAACCCTCTTCAAGCAGCGCGATAATTTTGGTAGCTTTTACCACTTTATCTACCATTTTTGATACAGCCAAACAGCAATAAATAAAGCTTTGACAGTCAAGGATATGAAATATCGATAAAAATTGAATAAAAGTTATGCAAGTCGATGTTAACTCTGGAACTTCGCGCCAAAAATGTAGGATTTAAAAAGGGGTTTTCTATAAAAATGAGCATCAAATGAAAATTTGAATTTAGAACGTACTTTTTTAAATACCACAGCATTTTTAAAACCGGCCAGTAACGTGTACAAACGATTGAAACCTTTTTGGTATTGTATCTTTTTAAAGATGAATGAAAATCAAAACCGCCCGTTTTTTTTGCAAATGAGTGTATGTATCTGAAATATTTATGATATACTATATCTGCTCCCGCGGTACATCCGCGTGGTTCCAAAGAAAAGTATTTAATATCTTTGGTCCCTTATCTTCGTCGACTAATATGTTCCTGTTCCTTCACTTAAAACTTATTGAAATTCACAATACGGAGTCGTGCCGGGAACTAGTGATAAGAAAATTAGGCTACGTGTTGTTTTGAATATTTCTTTAACATCACAACGGGGAATTGCTTAATTATCATACCATGTTAAGTAATGATAAGGCTGTAGGTGGAAGGGCACCTCTCACGGAATCCACAACCACTGAGGAACTGGCTACCTATCTTATCTCTAACATCCGGAACACAACAATGCTGAAAATATTGTTGTTAAAGCGTCAGACTTAGATAAGCTGGTGATAGCTAGCCAGGCGGACTTACGACAAGTCCTAACACCAACCAAACCTAATACAATATGTACTCGTACCTACTTACCGAACATTTTAGTTATTGACAATGATTTATGTATATATTTTTTTTTATTTGATTGGTAGAATTGTGAAATACGAATTCTAACAAAAAAGTAAAATTCAAATAAGTATGAAAAAAGTCATCAAATTTCATCAAAAGTAGTTTATTTTTCTTACACATTTTAATTTTTAGCCTTTTGTTAATTTTGGTACCTATGCCTAATTTTGTCTATTATCTCAAGTTAAATATAGTCAAATCTTTGCATTCGTATTATGTATTGTGAATATTTCATTGTCATGTAAAAATTATAAAGCAGGCTTTAACATTCTGCTTTCTATTTTGTAATGGATCAATTAAAAACTAAATTAAGGGGTATTACGTAAGGTACCTACATTATTTGTGTGTATACTTTTTATGTCTTATCATAACAATATCATAAGTTTTGCTAGCTCAGTGGTTAGTGGGCCGGATTCCAAAAGATCGTGGGTTCGAGTCCCATGTGAGAATTCACTTGTGGCCGAGTTGTTTTTTTCCCAATATATTTCTATTTAAAAAAAACATAAGTTTGAGTTGTTATCATCGAAGTGCCCTTCCAATAGTGGCGTCTCATAACTTTTTGCCGACTGTCTATAACAATACACGACGGATATAAACGCGCGTTTTATAATTTGCCGATTCTAATAAATAAAGATTTCAGTCCTTACAGATCGTGAAGTCTAAAAAAGACCGCCCGGGCTGTATGCATTAGAATTCCTACTCTATTGTATTTATCATAAATTCTTTTTTGCACCTCCGTTGAATATATTTGCGATTTAAGTATTGACTCTTAACAGTTTTTGTATGGTTGTTGATTGCCAGTCCTATCATTGGGTTTCTCTTATTCGGAATGTGGATATAATGAGTTTAAAATCAATTTAATGTTTAATAATATGTGTAAAGGAATGTTTATTTGTTGTTTAACATACTAATGGCAGAAGGTTGGTCGATTGGTCATTTTGTAAAATGAGTATATTTGAATTTGAAATTCTGCCCGAATACATATTTATAACAATCGTTTGATTAATGCGTTTTCAAATATGTGCTTTTAAATTGATAGGAAAAGCTTTCTACCAAACCCTATAGAAGAAAAGCGCGATACCACGTGTATGATTATGTAATCTAGGTCAGTTTCCAAATTTCGCCAGACTGTCTTAGGAAAAAGGTGGCATAAAGTTGGTAATTCTTCTCTGGAGATTTCTCAGATGCTAGTTTAGGGCCACGTCACGACGGTGATGAGTTTCATGACTACTTAATGTAGTCTTGTTTGTTATTGGAATGTAAAATAAAAGAAAATTTCTCTCGTTCTGTCGGTTAGTTGTCGTTCTACAAAGCCCACTCAATATTAGTTTGAGAAACCCTGATCTAGGTAATGTCTGTATATTATGATTTTTCGTAAGCTGCGGTAAATTAATAAAATAGAAGTAATTACTTACGTTTACCATGGATGCGTGTGAGTAAAGCAGCATCTCGTAGTGAATTTTTATCTATCTTATCTAAATTCGTCACTTGCTTGTCACTTGATAGCTGGACAGGTGTCTAGAGAACATTAGATTATCTATTGTGCTTCATAATCATAACTCGCGGACTGAGAGATTAAAGATATTTAGGTACATGATTTTATTATTAGTACCTTTTCCTTTTAAAATGTTTATGGACGTGTACAAAAACCATCTCCCTCATCGTGTGGGCGGAGTCAGGTGTCACTCGCAGCAGATCTTATCTTAGGGGATGCAATGTAGGGGAGGATAGTTCGTGCTATGTAATCACGTCTTTATTGCAGGAGGTTGAATCACAAAAATACTTCTTGAACACAACCCAAGATTAAAATGAACAGGGGAGACGTTGGCTGCGTTGTTTTTGACAAGTTCTATTTTAGAATAAGTAGTAACTTTGATTACGTTTTGTTTCATCTGTCTTACGTCAAGTCAAATTGAGGAAATGTAATAAGTCTGCAGTGTATATAGTCTGCAGTGTATTTTATCAGCTTATATAATGATACTGTAAAGTAATCGATACTTACTTTGATTCGAGTTTGAGTGCGAAATGAGCCTCAAAGTGATGGTGATGACAGATATCACGTTGTCGGATGCAATTTTTTGTTGTTTCTTTAAAAGGAGTTTAGTGTCAATTGGATCATTTTTAATTATAGTAAAACAAAACACACCTGTATATTATTAGAACTAAGATTTGTTTTTTGAGATCTTGCGCTCTTGTAGTTTGATAACTACATTACAACTAATGAAATGGAATATTATGTGTTCTTCCATCCATTCTAGGTATGTAAATTATCACATTACCTAAGTATACGGTAGTGCTCGTTCATTAGAATTATCTAACTTAAAACATGACTTAAGCATATTACAGTGTTTCAGGTGCACTTCTTGAGTTTTAGTATTGATTGGACATGCCATTGTTCTGTGTGCCGTTAAAAAATTTAAAGATGTCCGGTAGTAGGAACAACAAAATCAATCATCAATAAAACATAATGACGAGTGCTCCGAACCTTTCTCGGTATACGACAATAATGTATGTGTCGTAATCAATTAATCGCAGGTATAATAAGGCCGGGATGCACTCACGCAGGGCAGCATGGTTCTCGTGCGCGGCCGCACTAACTTAGTCAGCCAATTACTTCAATGTTCTACGTCCGAGGCCGGCCGGCGCAATATGTTAACATATTTTTTAATTTCTCCACCAGACAGCTAAAGAGGCAATCGCGAGTTCATGCGCAGGAGTGAGATTTATAATAAGAAAACGCTCCTACCGCGCATGCACCATAAGGATCTATAAATCTTTTAAGTACTGCATCGGCCAATCCCTGTTGAGAATCGATAAATCATCCCCGCGGACAGTGAAGTCGAATCGAATGCGATCGACTGTCCTGCTCCCACTCGCGCGTCCTTACGTCGTTTACATCATTTATCATTTCTGCATCTCGCTCCTTCCCAATGATAAATTCAATTCTCTTTTGGAATATGATTGTTCCTCGTTTTGTTGTGGTGTTTTATTGGAGTATCGTCACGGAGTAGGTTTTTTGATCGCAGTCCGATCGAAATGATCGCGAGAATTGGATTTCCATTTTAGATTTGGTGCGTCGACCGATCAATCTTGTGGCGTTCATCCTTCTATACTCTTGTTTACTACTATTGATTCGAGGAAAAAACACGCATTGTTATGCGATTTCCAATCATATTCTCATCTCCGTTTTTACTTGCTGTAGCTTTATTGATTTGATAAGCTGGAACTTCATTTTATTGTATGCGACATGCGACGTATTTAATGATAATAATAAATTAAATTCTCTTTGATTTAGTTATTACTTCCACTTATTCTGGTTGGTCTGGTTCTATTTTTCTTGTTAATGAGATTCATTACATACCCTGCATATTAACATTGTTGTCATTTTTTTTTTAACTTATCGTCTTCAGAAAAACTTTAATACAAAAATGTTTTATTTAATAAGAAGAGGTGTACATCATAATAAAAGTACCTTTGCCTTGAAATTGAAATATGTTTTTTCTTTATTTCTCGCTATTTACAGGACTGTAGAAAATACAACAATTTGTTCTTAAAGTAACTTAAAATACATCGTGCTCTTTCAGTCATTTATTTACAATACATATTAATATAAACGCAGTAGGTTCATCTCTCATAAAGTTACCGTTGGTGAAAAAATAGTACAACTATGAACATACATATTATAGCATTATATAGGTAATCATAAAAATCCAGGATTAGATAGCACAATAGTTTATAGCAACTACATAAGTAATTTACAATAAAATCAATCACTTATTTCTATTATCACTGGGCATTCATAATTTATTTTTACACGACCTTATAAATAGTATCTAACTGTTATTATTTTACACTTTTACAACCTATAAATCGTAGTTTTATTAGACTTCGGTGCTTTGGCCATGCTGATACATATAATAAGGCTTCGGATTCAACTTCTCTAAGGTACCTACTAAGCAAAGGTTAGTAACGTTTCGATTTAATATATAACTGTTTGCGACAGCTCATCTTTACAAATAATTATTATAAAGTTGTAGGAATATTATTATTTAGAAATTCTATTAAACAACAATACGACTGTTTGTACGTCAGTGCTTACCCTAGATAAAGGCTGCAATAAATCACGATCAACAATGATGTTGACAAAAATTTCTGTACATTGTTGGTGTCCCGAGACATCACAAAGGCTCCAAGATCCTAACGGACAATACCCGTAGACATTCACCAAATTAAAGGACGCATTCAAACAAAACCTTGTTTGTTTACGAATATAAATAAACGTTCAACTAGTGGTCGTTCATTGTCTCCAATCTCGTAAACAACGGCGTTCGATGCGTACCCATAAAACTCTGTATTGTATCAATTTAGTGACTTTCAGTAGGACCCATTAATTAAAACTTTAGGACGGCTGTTGTCTGTATAGGATGGTCAAATTCGTACGGACTAATAAGTATAAATAAGCGTAACGTACTTTCGAAGCGTTGGTTACGCGCTTTAGCGAACTTTTCATTCCACGGTTAGCTTTAGCTTAGTGTTTCTGATACCTGGGTGCGTACTCTGAAAATCTATCTTGATACATTTTACATCAGACTGAAAGGACAAGATATGGAATGAAAATAACAAAAATACCTTGATTGTATTCATGAAAATTAAGTTCGTTGATAAAACAAAAGATATTGTATTAGCCTATACCTACCTACACTACAAATGTTTCGTAATTCACTTACTAATCTTTCTGGTTTGGATTTATTATATAAATTTGTCCAATATGCGGATCTCGGTAAGTCAACCCTGAGATTGATAGTCGATTTTGAGAGTACACTTCCAGACATTCTTGATATGAATACAAACGGAAACTCAGTAGCAAAAATACGAGAATTTGTGAATGGGTGGAAAACTATAAAGATTGCTACAGGAAGCTGCCACACGTAAACTTATGGTAGACATATTTTTAACGACATGAGCATTGAGCAAAGTTCTATCGTCGAATGAAGAGTTCCCTAAGCGCGGTGCGGTCAATACGCGGCGGCTGCACCCGAATGGTGCATCAAATGGTGATGGTGATAAGACTCCTGCGACGGACACCACCACTCCGGCACCCCGTGGGGAACCGTCGGCGCCGGCTGCTGGAACTGCGTCCAATGGCCACCGAAACCAAGTTTGTTATCCATTACCCCGTTCCCACCTATGTTGGTTAGATGCGGTTGGTGTTGAGGAGGAGGAGGTCGCTCGTAAGGTTTTTGGTCGTGAGGGTTAAGGTATTTGTCGTTTAGGCTTTCTAGTTTGTCCGTTATTGTGGGGTGGTGGTGGTGGTGCGGGGGTGGGGCTGGTGCGGGAGGGGGTGGTATGGGTGCAGGGGGGCTGGCTGCGCCGGCAGTGACGCTGACGCTGCCTGCTGACGACGAGTCATCTCCATCGCTGTCGTAGCGCGGAGAGGCGTCGCCAGCCGCCCCGTGCACCTTCATATGCTTCCGAAGTGACGACGGGTGTGTGTACGACTTGTCGCAGCCATGGATGCGGCAATTGTAAGGCTTGTCGGATGTGTGAACGTGTGAATGCTTCTTCCTATCTGAAGAGTTTGCGAAGCGCCTGTCGCAGCCTGCGTACTCGCATTTGAAGGGTTTTTCACCTGGAAAGAAAATAATGAAATTAAACTTTCCGCGTAATATGAAAGTCCAATTAAGGAATTAAGTACCAGGACAGTGTAGGAATTAGATGTTAAACTATATATTTGCAATTACGGTATTCAATATTTTTTATGCTGTTTTGTTGATGATGTGACACCTATAATAAGCAAATCATTAATCTCGTTCTTTGCACGAAAACCTATCGTCAAAATATAAGATACCACCTATCACAGCCTTTAAATATAAACTGCAAACATAATTTAATTGCTAATTGACATAAACAAAAGCCATAAAATCTAAGAAGTATTCAATAATCGCAAACGCCGAGACATTACGATCGTAATTCAAGAACAAAACCCCAGCATCCGTTCCATTTCTTTTTCTCACCAATCTAAGAACAAAACGATCGGAGTCCGAACGCGAATGTCCAATCACATCATAAATAACCAGATTTGCTCGTTGTTTATAGTTTACGAGTACAAATAAATATTCACAACAATTGCACGGGATACTTAACACGGCCATAAATCATATTTATAAGAAGACTTTGTCACATTGCTGTAACAAAGCCGTTGGCAACCTGTCGTTCGAATATCGACTCTCTTTCTTTGGTCGAAGAGGTGGAATTTGTGCTGGCAGTTTTTATGAAGGATCCTGACGGGTATGCCAAAAGCCCGCATCCGCTTTACGGGATCACAGGAGGACCGAGGTGAACGGTGATGATAATCCTCCAAGTTAAGTGTTAACTATCGGCTTTGGAGGCATCTTGTTACATCTTCACTTTGGTCGGACATTTTATAGGATTTTGTTTGTAAAAAGATTATTTCTCTTTGCTTACGTTATTATGGTTTAGCTGCTTAAACCGGTGAAGTTTTATTTACTTTAAATTCATCATTTTAGAATCCAACTAATATTATAAATGCGAAAGTACTTTTGTCAGTTCGTTTGTTTGTTGCTCTTTCACGCAAAAACTACTGAACGGATTTGGATGAAATTTGGTATATAGATAGGGACTTCAAGTAATGGACTAGCACATACGTTTTATCCCGATATTTCCACGGGAACGAGAACCACGCGGGTGATACCGCAGGCGGCCGCTAGTTTATTCAATAGTTTGTAAAATTAATAGGAAGCCTATGGATAATATCAATTATTTGTTTTGAAAGTCCATTGTTTCTTGAACATTCAACACACCAATAAGAAATGGAAAATATAAACTTCATTTTTATCTCACGACTGAAGTTTTTGCACTCCTTTTTTTACTTATAATTTTCCCGCGCTCCGATAGATACTTCACAGATTCACCGAATCGTATGACGGCAACATTCAATAAAGTACATTACAAGTAGGTTTGGCGAGTGTGACCGCACACAATACTCTTTTTATTGTCATGTTTACAAATAACCTCTCTTTAATCCCGGTATTGTTGAAATCCGAGGCTGGAGCACAGATGCTAATCTCAAGTGTCTGTTAAAGTGCTTATAAAAGAGCTTTTTACGCGATCCCTCACCGCAACTTTTGTTACAACCGATACTCAATGAAATCACACATCGTCAGATGATATTCAATGGCGTGATACTTCCTTTGAGAATACACTGAAGAGAAATAGCTCATTCAAACCTTTGCATTGCCCTTATATTCCACTGGAGTAGTCGTATGTTTGTATTCGTCATTTTCTCGGTTTATAAATCCCTAGACGGTGAAAAAATCGTATTGGTTCATTCATGAATATTATGATTTCAATGCTGTCCACTTTTATGTTGACCAACTGAAGCACAATCCTTTTGTTAATCACGCTCTACATTGAAAAAAATAGTAACTTCATAAAATAAAGAACAAAACTAACAGCAAAACGAGCCTTTTTAATTCGTTGAATGTCGGATCAAATAAAACGCGTTGATATCCGTCGCGTCGGGAAGTATCGATAAAAAATCTCCTCGGGCAGAACCCTAATGAGCTAAACGCGAGAGAAGCTTGAAACATGTGTCGCCCGCCTAATTACTAATCAGAACATCTCGGATCACAAAAACATCGGCGACAGCCACTATTAGGTTGCGATGTGTTATCGGCGCACGCGACCGTCGGATCTCCTCAACAAACCTCTGGACCTTTTTAATTGCGTATCCTGTGTTTGGGTTTTACAACACATTGTTGTTTATTTTATAAAAACCTAATAGCAATAGGAAGTAGATCTTTCTTTTTTCTTACCTCAGATAGTAATTAACCGATAAGCATCGCAAACAAAGGGTAGAATTGGTTTTCAACCGGTTGCAATACCTATACTTTGAAAACTTTATAATTTTTTATACTGGTTAATAGCAAAATGTGTCTACTAATTTCTGCATTTTGGTAACTTACAAATCCATACTAACTTTACCAAGTTATTTTTTATTATTTATTATTTAGTGAGACAAGCTAAAAGGAGGAACATGAGCAAAGAATGCGCTTCGTGAATTCGTCGCATGCCCGCCGGGACACGGATAGGGTCAGATGTTTATCTTAAACGGCTGTATCACCCACGGGAGACACTTTTTTGTGTTAATATCGACGTGAAACTTTATCTTCGGCTTGTTCAACCAAAACGTATTTGACGGCTTATGTTTGAGAGGATTTGAGGAGATCGCTCCTGACGTTTTGTTTAGTAAAGCACGGTAGTCAAGGGTTGTTTTTTTTTGGGGTTTTAGGGAATTATCTCAGGTTTACATCTTGCGCATGACCTAAATTCGTAACTGAATTTGGCAAGGCTTGGCGTAAGAAAATACGAACATCTAAATACGCCGTATAGCTGACATCAAGTTCAAATAAATTAAATGAGGCTACAATAAACAAACGAATGCTTGGCACGCCGCCTAGCCCGAATTACACTAAAGCATCAAGTTACAAAACGCTACTTAAGAGCGCTCTGCTGAGAAAACAAGCTTTTTAGAAATAGCGTGAGTTGGCGAAACCGAATACCGCGGCCTTTGCACTCAAATTATAGTAAATGGCTTCGGGTGAGTTTAGAGAAAAAACAATCAACTTTTACCACATATCAAGTTCCAGTTACATTGGGGACTCATAAACAGATATTTATTACCGTTCTTAAATGACAATCACGAAAATATTGCCGGAATTACAAGTTCTGCTACTGCGGTGCGTGTCATCACCTTGAATAATAATTGGTTGATACTTGATCTTCGTGCACCTGTTCCGCATACAATATCATATTTGTTAGAGCTACGCATTTTTGGCAAAAAAAAAAACTATAAATGTTTATTGTAAAATTAACTAGTATAGGTACTTATTTATAACTCTCACGTCATTTCACGACTAAGCAAGCATGTAAAAAGTCTGGGAACTGGGTGACAATGCATTAAATAATATTTGTCTGCTAATATATCAATGAAATTTTTTGGTCTCAGTTATGGTTGTGATATTGTTTGGGTTTATTAAATGCTACGGAACAACACATATCAAAGTTAATTCAATCTCCGACGGACAGCCTGCAAATGAGCGGCCGATGACTGGCCTTTTATTGACACACCGCTCAACCGCAGACGCCGCGCGCCATACTGAGTTGACCCAATAATCGGCACACTTCATGACTCTATCTCCCATGAACGCAGGATAATTTGTACCACGTCATTTGATTTTAGGTAGGTATAATTCGCACGAAAACGACACACAAATCCTAAACGAGAACTAAAACTAGACAAACTTAAATAGCCTCTTCACATCTGTCACAATACTGATTGACGACAATTCTTCGAAAACCGATTTTCTCTCGCATATTTAAAAGGAATTTCGTACGGCGCACATAATGATTTATGATCCTCCTTTTATCCGAAACGTATTTCGAATTAGAAAGATATATTAATATCTTCATTTTTTCCACTTCTCGGAGAATACGGGCCCTTGTCTGGGAGCACAAAAAGAATATGCGGGGTCGGGCGAGCGCATTGGGCCCAACGAGCGTGTGACAAGGTGCTTTATGTGGACGATTATGAGCGGACCGAATAATGTTCCGATACCCGATAAATATCTGCCAACTCATACAAAAGCATCCCAATAAAAATATAATAGTAAATGTAGCAACAACACAAGCCTCCAAACTGCACAGTCATACCTTGCTGATAAATATAAATTAAAATGAAAACGTGTTGCGTGAGAGGAGGAGTACTAGTTCGGTTAGTAGTTTCTACCTACGGTAGATTTGAACTGGCATAAATTTAAGCTTTGTTTAAAGACTTTACCTTTACAGTATGATGCACTTTATTCATATTCTTCTTTGACAACTTCAGTAGTAAATAAACTACTATAATTTTGTATCCTTTTCTCACTGGCATTAACTAAATTTAGTAAATTCCAGTAAAATTTTGCAATTGCAAAATTTTGATAAATAGTATGCATATTTTAAGGAAATTAGCAAAATGCGGAGGCTCATTTTTGTAGAAGATTGGTATGAATTTTATATTCCTATCATAACTTAGCAAATATACGAACGGGACTGTTCATAATATACTGTTAACCGAATTCAGTGTAGAAATAACTATTATTTAATCCAAATAATGCGCCATACCTTCTACCCTAATAATGGCATATTTGTCCCGTCTCTTTTTATACGAACAAGTAAATTAAATCGCAAATAGCATTGTTCTCAACGAAGCTGTGAAAACATCATCCGTCTTGCTCTGATAAGTATCTGCTGGGAACTCGAAAGTAAGACAATCTTCTACGCTATATATTTAAGTCGAATCCAGATACATTTTCCTTTGCTTTTCGCGTTTCCTACAGTACAGTTATAATAAAAGAGAGATTTCGAGCCATAGTTGTTGTTGTGTTGTAACATGTTGTAGTAACACAAAAGAAAGTTGAAAGCGTTGTTGATTTCGACGACGTCATAATTATTGTAAAAAAGACAAAAGGTATAAATATACTATTGATTTCGTTACGCTGTACTTCACTGAAGGCATGCCTTCAGTGAAGTACTTTTGATGTAATGCTGATTAACTACAATTGATGTAATGCTGCGATAAGTCGCCTGTCATAATATATCTTACAACACAAGCCAGTGTCTCCGAAGGCGCCTTTGCCCTTTCCACTCAACTACATAGCTGGATTCTTTAATATCATTAAATATTATTATGGGAATGAACTTTTATAATTGTGTTTATCGGTTTTACGAAATTTTATTATACTTAAAAAGCAACTTGAAGAACATCTTAGCCGATATCGTTTTGTGTCCGTTTTATGGTAAGAAAAGGTTTATTTTGTACACAACTTCCTTCTTTTTTAACATAAATATTTTATCCCTATAGTATACTACTTATAATTTGATCACTAAATAAATAATTTAGCTTTTAATTTGTGTAGTTTGTTATTATCGACACATTAAAGTTTTATTAACATGACGTAACTCTAACAAAGTTTCGCAATTCTGAAAAACAAAATATCAACATTACAACAGTCTGTTGGTGGATAATTCCTGCAACCAGCCTTCTAAACGGATACCTGCCAAGAATCTTTATATTTTTCCGAAATCAAAAACGTATTTTCGGTTATTTTTTTCGGTCTGGTCGCTGACGCCGGGTAGGGCTGTCAAACGTCAGACGCGTCGGATTGACGAGCGTGCCTGACTTTTTGTACTTATTACGGTCTGAGCAGGTGTCTTGTACAATATTGTTGTCTACAACGCTATGTGCCTGGGAAGTTTTGGGAAGTCGGCGACGACGTCTAGAACATTTAGTAGATTGGAATGATGGATTGTAGATGAAAACCTGATCAAAGTTTTAAAGACTTTAAAATTTATAAGAAGAGAACATAGAGGTAATTGAAACATTTGTAGGGGATTCCCAGTTACAAGATTATAGTTATTGGTGATAATGACTACCTCCGTGATCGCGTAGGTTGTATGTTGTCTTAGCATCGCCACGAGGTGGGTTCGAAACCCGGCAGGTCAATATTGAAATCACAGGTTAATGTCAAACTCTTCCATGTGTCTCGGGTCTGAGTGTTTGCGATATCACAATTCCATATATTGGATTCAAAATAATGGGTGTATTGTGATTTGTGATGTATTTTTTTATTAAGAAAAGTAGTAGTAAGTAAAGTAGTAAGTAATACAAGTATATTTTAAATGATTTGACTTTCAAAGCAAATATTTGTGTTTTCTAAAACTGTAAAATGTTGTGAATGTACAATCTAAATCATATTATATTGTTATTAAAATATAATGTAATAAATATACCTTAGCTGAATCATAGTAACTACTGATATTTTTGTTTCATATAAGTATCTGGGAAACGGCGAGGCATTCTAATTTTTGTAACTTAGTTTACATGACAAATTTAACTAATTTGACTTGCAAAATAATTGGATGCACTTTCAAAATATATTATTAAATTAGTATTACAATAAACATTTGGTATAACAGACGCAAAATCTAATGGACATTTTGTCATAATAAATTCTAGAAACGACGTTCATATTTGTTTTTATTACATACATTTATCATACAAATAATTACGTATAATTATAAAACTGCTAACTAAATCTTCTCTTAAAATGAAGATACTCTGATTCACCGTTCAGATTTAATTAGTTATCAAATGTTAGATATCAAGTTTCTTAGTAGTAGGGCCCACTACCAAGTGACCGAAGTATCCGACTGTCTTAATATGGATAAGACCAATAAGTTTTATATTGATGATACAAATGTTATGATAAAAAAAACTAGGTACTTTTATGTTGTTGTTTCAGTACTTCTAACATAATATTGTACTTATTTAATATCCATTAAAAAGAAGCTGATAGTTACGTATAGTCTTAAGGTAGACGACGTGGTACCAAGGTCAAAATATTTGTTAGAACATTTATAAAATACATTTCATAATTCTAATAGCATAAAATATTAATTGACTGATTATTAAACATCACTACCACCTCCAGATTAATCTGTCCGGTCTACAAAAACAGAACAGCGTCACAAATTAGATATCTCATAATTCGCATTGACACGGTGGTGTGTCAAATAAATTGCTTCGCTAATATATTCGTGGCTTAAGGCTTGTCCACTCAACACCCACGCGGGATCCAGCCCCGGGCACATTTTTGGGACAAACCAATATTTCTAACGAATATTAATAGTCCGTTTTTGTTTTTCTTGTTCTTAGTTTCCTTGTGGCCGTGGCGTTCCCTGCATTCTTGGCATTCTTAACGATGGTGTTTTAAACGATTTCAAATACATACTTAACATTTGGGATGATCCGGAACTGGCGTTTGGATAAGTCAATTGCTTTATCGGTTTAGACTTATTACGATTCTTTATTAAGTTCTATTACCTTTATAATATTAATTATCGAGATTTTAACACAATTTTTACGAGGCTTTTTCTAAAGCTAATAAACAATACGACGAAATTAAGTTTAAGAGTAATTTGTTGAGACTACTAATTTAGGTAAAAAAGTTTTCGAAATAGCTGCTACATATCTACACGAACTTTCTTATTGTATACAAGAGCTTTTACAATCTAAGCGATGCGCGAAAAAATCTTGTTCGTACTTTTGGATGTTTCGATCTTTTCTCGTGTAAGTATTTCGATTGTAATCCGATTAATGTTTCCGAGGCTATCGAATTCGTCGGCGAGGCGAGCGTGAAATGTTAAGAATTTTTGCCCCGTTTGACACAATGGCGGTGTTGGTGACGTTTTTTCAGGGTTTAAGTTCAGTGTAATCGCAAAAAATCGGGTATCGATACCAAATTTGCGGAATATATTGGCCAACAGATCATTTGTTACGAATCTTAGAAACAACACTTTTAAACTTCTGTTCTTCCATATTTGGGACTTAATTACCGTGAATTTTTAAAAGAATATAAATGTGAGTATATCGTAAAGGTCTTTCTTTTTACTAACGTACCTACTTTTTTAATAATAACTGGGCAGGCATTTGACCACCATCGTGCTTAATAAACATGATATGGTCTAAGATGTTGCACGCTTGACAAGGAAATGCCTATTCACTGTAGCTTTGAAAAGGGCGAGGTTGTAGGAATCGGGAAACACAAGAGCAGGCAGCTTCTTTAGCGGTTCGCATAAGCTCTTGGTATAGATAAAATAGCCAGTTCCTCAGTGATTGGGGATTCCGGGAGAGGCTCGCTTCCATCTTCAGCCTTATCAATACTTAACATCAGGTATGATGAAGGCTAAGAGTCTCCCAGTACTTCATAAAAAAAAATAGATCATGGTAGAACATATTGATTTCTCAGATCCAAAGCTCAGGATTATAGAACCATTCTCCTATTTTTCGCAAACTTTTCGTTTCCCTCTAACGCAATGGATAACCATCAGACCAAACACAAAATACACAGACTAAAATAGAATATTACTCTCTATTACTCTACAATCAATGACGAAGGAAAAGTAAAAGCTGCTAATAATTCCTAAGTCTACTTATTTGCATTTTGCGCAATATGTATTCCAAACACTGTTTTCCAGTGACGGATCTAGTGTAGAGAATTACACGGACCATTAGGCGGCCTTAGGCTGGCAATATACGTCAGATTACTAAACTCAGTCCAAATGGTAAAATAATATGCGCTAGAGAGTCAACTGGCAAATCGGAAGGAGAATCGGACATCTATTTCGTCTCTGTACAGACGACAGTATGCATACAGCGCCTTCAGAAAATCGGATCCGACAATAAAATCGTAAACGCTTGGCGTTTTTCCGACCCGGACGCCTGATCCCACTATCGGATCGGATGTGTATTGATTAGGTATTCAAACAAATCTATGGCACGAGCGCCGTCCGATTGTCTGATCAGACTATCGGAGAGAAAAATCTGACGTGTATTCCCAGCCTTAAGCCAGGCCTGTCTCACTTCCATACAAGCGGCGCAAAATCCCCGAGATATTTACCTACTATTCTGGAAAACAACCTAATTTCAACCTTTTGCAAACACATTGAGAAGGACAAGGTGTCACAAACTTTTATATTTAACAACGGGATGAATAGTCAATGAATAAAAACTTAAAACGGTCTCTACTAAAAAGTCTCTCTAATAAAATTTAAAAAGCTTCTGATAATTCATAAATCTACTTAGGTTTCTGCATTTGACTTAGTATGTTTTGCAAAAATTTTTCCATTGATGGATCTAGTGTAGAATTACACGGACCATTAGGCGACGCAGATAAGGCGTCGTCATAATGACCCGACTTGTTAGGTGAACCGTGTCAGCGGCTATCACACACGCCATACATATTGATACCGACAAGGTGTCGGCGAAAAAACACATGAATCATGCAGTGAGACCAACCTCTTTCTAACCACCCAAGAATTCCACACAGTTAGCTTGCAAAACTTTTTATACACTAATTGAAAACGTTTGATAGCTCATTTTCTTTAATGAGAGGTACTATATGGAGCTATGTAAACAAAACATGGTCTCTTTGTACCTCGAACTAAAATGAAATAGCATAGCAATTCTAAATAAGTAGGTCCCACAAAGACCGCAATCTCTAGCTAGCTAGTATTTGAACAAACAAAAAGCGTCCTGTTTATCCTGTCCATTAGTATACTCGTATATACCGTTTAAACTATCGTTTTACGATTTTGTCTGCAAGGATGTAGAACTGTATCATCTCTTAATATACATGCACCGCAGAAAAAAGGATCACGCGAATTATACTTAAGTTAACGGCTATAAAATTTCGGTTAATTTCCTTTCAGTATGTATATTATATTTGTGTGAAAAGCGATCAAGGAAAGCGAAAGCGGTCGAACAGTGAAACTGACAAAAATATCTATAGGTAATTGTTTTGGTGTAAAGGTATTGATTTTATAAATCGAATTTTTATAATTTCAAATATAATGTGTCTCATGGTCAGCACGTGGAGAGTAAAACCTAAGCTAACAATGTATTTTACGACATTGTTTATCATACAACACAGAAAAACGGCTGTCATTATAAAATACTGTGTAAGTACTAAAATGTCAGAAATTTAAAATGATTGTAATAAGATAGGAAGGACGCGAGGCGTAGGAAGACAGCCCAGGACATATTCTATGGCTTTCAACCTATTGTAGAGAAGCGGTATCTTGCAATTTATATATACTTACATTTTGTAAATACCGTAGTAAATTTTATTGAAATAATTATACAAATAAAAATCTAGGTTCATAACTAAATATTTTCATAAAAAATATTACGAGAAAATATTAAAAATTATAAGTACGTCATTAACTATAGAAATAACAATATACTTTAATGATTCATTGAAGGCGTGTCTATCAGTTATCGGTCATGGTAATAATATTCCTCTTACTAGATTAAATTATATATTGGGTTCGTTTGATTGATTCGTTCGATGGTTATCGTTCGAACAAAACTCTCAGTTCAATTTATAATTCTATTTGGTAAATTAAAATTCAAAGCATCGACTCTACAGATTACATAAAACTAAAGAAGTTCGGGATTTCAGAAGAAAATTATTGATTAAACATGCTTCGATGCGGGTGGCGGGCTTAGAACCGATCAAGACTACAATATGGATTAGCAATAAATTATACAGCAACTTGTTTATCCATATATAGATCGGTGCATAACTAGATTTATTTTTTCCACCGCCAACCGATGCGTTTTGGATTAATGAGATGTAGGTATACGATTTATCATAGCCGGTCATGGGCGCTCATTAATCATTTGTAGGTTTTTATTTCGCCGAGTTTGTAATTAACTAATTGCTGGATCGGTATCGGCGGTGCCTGATCCGTATCGCGGTATGCGATACTGGAAGATAGAACGCGTCGTGCATACACGTTAGGAACGTCGCTAGAGCGGCGTAATGTGACGGCCGCGGTTTTTGCCCGCGCTCCACGAGCCTGTTCGCACCACCTCTTTGACGTTTAGCAAAATTCCAACGGAAATAAAAACTATTTTTACTTTTCCTCCTTGGGAATGTGCAAGCTCGAAAATGTGTCTTCGCGTCGGTGCGAAGCTTTTTCATCGATCGGCTCGCGTTTTGGCTTCGATGGAGGTAATTTATACGGAATCGCTCACTTTGTTATTTAAATGGCGGAGGACAAATCCGTATATATGGGTTGACATATGTGCTGAGTGTATTCGGATAGCACTCGTCACCTCGTGATGCGTCGAGGGGATCTGACAAAGAAGACAAAAAAGTAAAGCGCTTAATGCTTTCATTGTCTCTGTGAGCGATAATGGTGCGTGTGTGTAGGGTGGCGACTTGGCGAGTGTGTGCGAGCGTAGATCTAAGTGTGCCCGAGTGCGTGAAGAGGGTTGTAATGTTGCTACCGACGGGTGATGACCCGGCCCCGCCCATCTAATAATCGTTTGTTTTTACACGCTTATTTCGAATTACACACGGTGAAATTTAATTTTCTTTTCATTTGAACCAGTTGAAGTTTTACGTGAAAGAGATTTGTCTAAGATTTGTTAGTTTAAATAACCTGTATCTATTTATTTCATAATTTTGAGGAAGTTTCCTCATATAATAATGATAGAAAATTATGATCTGCGCTTTGATGAAAACATAAAATTTCATTATAAATAGAAATATTCCATGACAACGTTAAGTTTCAGTCATACTTAGAGCATCATCCCCAGCTTACGCACACAGACGCGGTATTGTGTCAATAATATTTTTTATACAATTTATCAATCCGGGGCAGATGGGCCCGGCTCACATAAACACCTTTTAAATGCACCCGACTATTTGTAGGGTTACATTATTAACATACAACGAAAATAAAATGGCCGAATATTTTGATTAAGTTTCGATACCTACAGCTTATACTTTATAGCGTTGATCGACTAATCTAGTTAATTTATGAGTCTATTACTTTTCCATTTTAATTCGAAACTGCTTTATTCAAGATAAATTGTATTAAAGTTAAATACCTACATCGCGATATTTTTAATCAAAAATAATTAAAACGCCGAGAAAAAATAACAACTATAATAATTATTGATATAGGAAAATTGTCAACTGAAGCACAGTGAATCTCTTTTCGAGAGAAAACTTTGCATAATTTTCGTGGTCCTTCCACATGAAAACAGGTTTTTCCACACATAAAATATATTTCTTTCCGAAATCTCTTTCGCAGATAGTTGTGTAATTAATTCAAAGATAACACTTTGAAAACTATTTATAAAAGCTGTTTGTCGACACGACTCAAGTATGGAAATCGTAGTAACGTTTGAAGCTATTGAGTTGCTTGTTTGATTAAAATCGGTCTGCAGACGACGGGTTGGATGTACCACCTCATTTCTTACCTCAAAACTTGGATAATCGACCTTATTGCCTAACCAATAAGTGCTACAGGAAGGTAGATTTATCGTGGTAGTGCAACCACAGGGGCGAGAAGGGTACCGTATTGTTTGCAAAATATTTTGAAAGCGTCATTTTATACGGCATATTAGGCTCTGGTTTTGATAGTTAGGGTGCTTCTTCAACGGTCCAATCATATCATCATTATGCATTGTGCTCACCCCACACTTCGTCGCTGAAGTACTCGTAAAGAAACTAACAAATCTATAATATTTTTAGTATTACAATAATCCATGTGGAAAGAAATAAAAAAAATAAAAAAATTGTTACTATAAAGTACTTTACCCAATGTATACATCCGATGACGAATAAAATTTCAATATAATATGGCTACACAAAACTATAGTCATAGGATAGACAGAGTTATAAAATAAAATTTTACATCACAAAAATCAACAAGTCTCCAGATACTCCCATCTGAGCAATTTGGAGACCGAATAGTTGTATCGTAAAACTGGGTTGTACCTATTTATCATATGAAAAGCATGGTAAATGCAAAAAAAAAATTGAAATAAGGGTATATATTGCTAATATGTATGAGAATTAACAATCATAGATGGCGCTAGCCGCAAAGTAAACATTAGCTCCGTGATTATTTTTGGTTTAAAAATAGTTAATACCATTTTACAGTCGTACGTTTTTGTGGGGCGATTAATTACCCTATAAATATCACGTGTGAGTGTTATCTGTGACAAATTTTGATATATGTGTGAAAAAATTACAAAAAACAGTGAACGTAAAAACAGTGAAATTACCAGTTATTCTGTAAATATCTTCGATGTATAACATCGTCAAAACTCTTAAGTGAAGTGATAATACAAAAATAACTATTAAGTGTTATCGAAAAATCATTTATATTTTATAAATCTTATATCAGTCAAAACATCGGTTATTCTCATTTAAATGTAAATAAGTGTTAAACGATTATGAATTGTATGTGCTGGAAAAAAGGACTAAAATTCAATATAACGGACACGTAGCGCCATCTAGTGAAACAACAAGTAATTACTTGTAGTTTGATCGATCCATGCTTGAAGTAGCGGTATTACGCGGCCGCAAGTGACTACTTATTTCGCACACAAAACCTAAATCAACTGTAGTCGAGTGGTTCTAGCAGCACTGCTCGAACTCTTTCTTTGACGGCAGTGGATCAAACCCAAAAGGAAGAAAAATATTTTTGTACAGTTTAGTTAGACTAACTGCGGGTGGCGTATAGAAACCATTTCATACAAACTACAGCCAAGCAGCCTTTAAATAAAAAAATGAATTTCTTAGAAAACATCACATTTCGTCGCAATCGCACTAAATCGGACTCGAATGCAAATACCTCGGTTGCAAATATGTCAATAGAAGAAATCTTAAATGAATCAACAAATAGTATGCCCGATGTTTCTCTCGATGCTTCTAATATTGATCAACTATTCAAATTACGAGAGGAAATAGAAAAGTTGAAATTAGAACTACATAGTGCGCATGCTGAGATTGAGTCCTTGTCAATAGCAAACAACAATCTGAAGCGTGTAAATGAAGAATTAACAAAAAAATCTGAATTATATAAGATAGTTGCACAAAGTCCAATTCCAAAGAAAACAAAAACAAAAACGAGCACTAAACAAAAGAGTGATAAACAGACACAAACGGATATACAAGGAAACTACGCTAAAGAGGTGATTAATAAAGATATTAGCAAGAAAAACTCAAATAAAAGCCATCCAATGAAAGAAACAAATACATGCAAAAATAAAAATGCAGACATAGTTTCACATCGACTGCACGTTCTTAGCTCCAACAACAATAATAAAGTCCTGGAAACCCTCCAACAAACTTTCAAGGGTGATCGGTACAGCATCTGCCATTACTTAAAAACTCATTGTGGCCTTCAAACCCTACTAGATGACGTAGAGCATATAACAAAGAAATTGACAAAAATTGATTATTTTGTGTTGATGATCGGTGAAGAAGACTTTAAAACTACTCACGAGTATTTTAAGTTAATCTTTAGTTTAAGGGAAACGCTGCAAAAAATTAATCATACAAATGTCATAATTTGTCTGCCTACTTATAAGTGTGCAGCTTATAAAGATATGTTTAATTGGAGAATTGAGAATTTTAATAATTTACTGTATCTTGACATTGCTACCCATGGACATGCTTACCTTCTTGACTCGAATCTTAACCTTGACTATAGTTATAAAATGTTTAATTATAAGACTGGTGACATTAACAATTTCGGAATTCAGATTGTATTTAATGACCTTTATAAATTAGTGAATGAAATTCAATTTGACAACATTTATTTATATGAAGATTCATCTATGACAAAAGTTATTCCGACTAATACTGAAGATTCTGATTTTTTTCGTCAGTAAATATGTATTAATAATGCATCAAAATATTGCGAGTGTATTTGCAAAATCCGAAGACCTTTTAGTATGTATTGATGAACTTTGTGAAAAAAAACAATATGTAGACATTATTTGTTTAACAGAACATTTTATGGAGTCTGGCTATGAATATTTTTTAAATCTGCCTAATTACTATTTAGCAGATAGTTTTTGTAGGAAATCTAGTAAAAGAGGAGGAGCCTGTATTTTATTAAGAAATGGCTATCATTGTAAACCCATCGCGGACGTTAAACTAATGTCTATTGAAGGAGTTTTTGAATGTTGTGGTGTTGAATTGTGTAGACTTGATTTAGTTATAATATGTGTATACAGAGTTCCAAATGTAAAACAACTCAATCTATTTTTTGAAAGACTGTCTGCACTTCTTTGCAAAATAAATAAATTTGTAAAAAAGCATGTGATAATCGCTGGGGATTTTAATGTGGATATACTTAAAAGAACTAACGTTGCCTTGGAATTTTAATGTTTATTGATGAATCATAACTTAAAATTACAAATACGAGAACCTACTCGGTTATCTAGTGGAACTTGTCTGGACAATTTTGCCCATAATATTAAAAGAGGATGCAAATCTGAAGTAATTGAATTCAGCTTATCTGATCATACAGCACAGCTACTAAAATGTCCAGTTAAACAGAAATTCCTCGTTGATAAATGGACCATTACACGACGTGACTACAGTATGGAAAATATGTTAAAATTTAAGGCCTGCCTACAAAGTCTTTCTTTCTCAGACATTTACAAAGAAAATGATCCTAATAAAGCGTATGATTGTTTTATCGAAACCTTTACACTATTTTATAACCTTTGTTTTCCGAACAAAAGTATAACTATTAATCTAAATAAAAAAGTGGCATGGTTATCTCGTGGCATTAAAATGTGCAGTAAGAAAAAAATATCACTCCTTTGGCGATGTAGACTAAAGCCCACTAGTTCCAATAAAGCTGAACTTAAAAGATACAATACTCTTTACAAAAGAATAATTAAACTTACACGTCGTGCTCAAAATAACTTTATTATTAAAAAATCGAATAATAAGTCTAAAACTATCTGGCAGATAGTAAACAATTGTAAGCAAAATAAACCTCATGACCCAATAACTCAAATAAATGTTGACAATAAAATAATAACTGACTCCAATGAAATTTCTAAAAGTTTTAACAATTATTTTGTAGACAAAGTTGTACCCGTAATAAATTACAATAAATTATATAACTATGACATGCCAAATATTATGAATTCCATGTTTATGCAACCAGCGCTACCAAGTGACATACTTAATATAATAAGGAGTTTAAAAAACACCAATAGTGTAGGATATGACGATATCTGCACTAAAGTAGTGAAGTTTATTGCAGAAATAATATGCGAGCACTTAGCACACATCCTCAATATGGCAATAAGTGCTGGTGTATATCCGGAAAATTTAAAAGTTACTAAGGTAAAGCCTGTTTATAAAAAGGGAGATAGAAAGCTCATGGAAAATTATAGGCCTATTGCATTGTCACCATTGTTTTCAAAAATTTTTGAGAAATACATTTATTACTCATTACTTTCTTTTTTGGAAAAGAATAATATTTTTGCCAACGAGCAAAAAGGCTTTCGGAAAGGCAAAACAATCAACATGGCCATATATGATTTCTTGGTAACTGTTATGACAAATGTAGACAAAAGAAATCCAGTCTGTGCAATTTTCTGTGACATGACTCAGGCTTTTGACCACGTTGACCATGACAAATTATTATTTAAACTAAATTGTTATGGAATAAGAGGTAATATTTTACAACTCCTAGAGACTTACCTTAAAAATCGACGGCAGTATGTAGAAATCTCTAAAGTAAGTATAGACTCTAAACATGAACAAAAATATACATCCCCTCAACGCACGATTACGTTTGGCGTCCCTCAGGGAAGTGTTTTAGGACCATTACTTTTTTTATTGTATATCAATGATTTACCGAAGGCAGTAGACAAACCAGTATCTCTTTACGCTGACGATAGTACAGTCACTATTGATTGTAAGAATAAGGATTTTTACGAAAATGATATAAATAAAACACTAAAATCTATTATTATGTGGTTAGACAATAACAACTTAAAGATAAATCTTCAGAAAACAAAACTGATGCAATTTAGCCAAAGAATACATAATTTGAAAATGAACATTCACCATAATACTCAAGACGTAAAGGTAACTGATGATACGACCTTTTTAGGTTTGCAAATTGATAATAAATTAGACTGGAAGTGTCATATAGAAAAGATATCTTTGAAGGTAAGCAAAGCCTCATTTGCATTATATAAATTAGCGCCCGTTCTTAATACTGATGGTCTAGTTACTGCCTATTACGGTACAGTGGAATCTGTGTTAAGATATGGAATTATCTTTTGGGGTAATTCTGTTGAAAAAGAAATTATTTTCAAAATTCAAAAACGATCAATACGATCGATGTTTAGTTTAAAACCCACTGATAGTTGTCAGGATTACTTCAGAAAGTACAAATTGTTAACATTACCATGCTTATACATTTTCGAAGTAGCTTTATTTGTAAAAACGAATCCAATATTATTCAAAGTCCAATCATACGTCAGTAATAGAATAAGGCAGAATAAAAACACAAAGCTTTGCGTATGTAATGCAAATACGGCGCTTATGCATAATAGTATTTTTGGTATGGGCCCTATTATATACAATAAGCTTCCAATAGCCATGAAAGAACTCGGCATAAATTTATTCAAAATTAAACTCAAAGCATTTCTTGTAGAAAAGTGCTACTATAGCGTAAGGGAGTACATAACAGATAAAACATTACCTAACTTATAGTATAGTAATCAATTATTTTGACATGTATATCTTTGACATTACTTAGAATTTGCTTTTTGACATAGAAATAATTAAAATCACCGCTGTAAATTTGTATCTTTGACATTTACTTTTTTTTATTATTATTATTATTTAGAACTATCTGACATTTATATTTTATTTTTGACATGTATAATTAGCTTGACATTACATATTATTGCATTTTGACGGGAAAATAATTTAATCACCAATAATGTTGTACCTTGAAATTTAGTTTTTAAGAGGCGTAGTAAAGGAGATGTGAGAAGGATATATCATTATTTAATTATAATATTTTATTTGTTTGAGTTATAAAATGTAATTGACTAGCTATTGTAATTTTTGTATGCCTCACCAGGCCAAACATGTATGAACAACGCAAAACCCTGACACCTGCATTTAATGTACACTCATGTTTGACAAAAAATAAATGATTATGATTATTATGATGATTAACAACATTGCTGTCGATATCTGTGTTTTCTAGCTTTTTAAACAAAGTAAAAAAATCAGGATGTTATCAATTCGAATTGAACTGATTTATATGATTGTTATTTTGTTTGAATAATGAGGATTTTAGGATCATACCACTTAATTACTTTTTAACCGACTTAAAAAGGGAGTTATTAATTTGTTGCGTATATTTTTAGTTGGACAAAACAAAACAACTTTTTACAATAAAATAAAAAAATGGTAATATAAACCGAGTAATCAATTAACAATTACTTATTTATGCTTTGGAGAACTTATTGAAGCTAATTAAGATGTAATATAATTTATCACATGAAAGAGTTTCAACGACGCAATTCTGCCCAAGGCAAGCCATCTTGTAGGTACGTAATTGGCGTATTAAATCATCTGTCATTTTAACTTGCGTCATTTGAAAATATTTATTTTTATTTTCTTTACACTCAAACTATACTTCATATTCCAAAGGGATGAAATAAAAGATGTTCAATTTTACGTCTGGGGCCTAGAACCGGGGATAATATTAAAAACGGAGGCTCTTTACGTCACTAGTGATTGAATCATTAGGGTCCTAACTAATTAAAACCTAATCTTTACTTTTTGATTTTTTCTAACAAACTTAATCGTGAATTCAATATAATGCAAACAACAGTACCGCTCAACTTTTCGGAGCTACTCGGAACGTCTTTTTGACAATTTATGTGTCGGCTGATAGAAAAATAATACTGTCTTACTTACTATCGTAATTCATGAATCCACGTGGGTATTGTTTTCTTTCTGGAGTGTTTTTTTGCACTCAAAGCCATTTTCACATAAATTGTGTAAATGAATCCAATTCGATTACTTAAATTGAAATCAATTTAAACTGAAACCAAAGAAATTCCCATGACATTAATCTGACTTTACTAATCAAATTTATTCTTTTGAATTTACACTCTTTTATCTTCTATAAAAAAAGATCATAATGTAAAAAGCGTAGAATCCATGGAATTAGCAGGTACTACGTACTAGTACTTAATAATTCCATGGCTGAATCTACTTGGAACAAAGAGTATACTTGGTATTGATTGACATGACATGTCATGCATGATGGATAAAATTATAAACAGATAACTGTCATTGCGATATCTAATGTTAAACTAATTTTAATTAATTTGAAACAGACATTTTAAGCTGTGGGAATTAGCAGGGGCTGTTGCTATTCAATGAGATAAAGGTAAATTTTCTAATGGATAGTGATATCGTGATGTTTTGCGGTAAGTTTTTTTTGTCCCCTGTACCACGATTAGTTCGCAACGTTAGCGATAATATCGTTTTGCAATACTACACTGATTATGAATCGTAACTTTAAATTCTTATCGTGAGTAATGCATGGGTTTTGATTAGCTTCATTCCCCTAACATGATATATGCATGAACGTTACAAAAATAAGTATTGTAATATTTCAAATGGAAATTGAATCATATGGCAGGAGCTACCGATATATAAAGTATCATTTTACTCATAATAAAAATATCGATTTCATGCGCCCGCGGCTCCGGTACAAATGAGGTGTACCTTCACTCGATTGTTTTGTATAGGATTCGATTTATCAGTATTCTGAGTCATCGCACAATTACTGCAAATCAGGTGAGGAATTTTAACCGGAAATTGATGATGTACAGTCAGCAAAATCTAGATTTAAATGTGCCCTACGAATACGACTCTTATAAATTGACTTAATAAATTGAAGTTTATAAAAGTAAATAAAAGAAGTTATTGAGAATTAAATTTTAAGCAAGCCGTCCTTTGTTATTTTTTCTAGACAAATTAAAATCATAATGACAATGAGTTAGCCCACCACGACCTTAACGTGTCTTCCAGCTAATTTATAGACACCCATAAAACAATTCTACTAACTCCCCACAAAAAGGTCCTATTCAAAAGCCAGTCCGAGATAATGGCGAGACGGGGGCAACCACGACAAAAGTCTAAACGCAACACTAGTGTCGAAAAAAACAACATCTGGCCATATCCGAGCATACGAATTCTTGGACGTTCCCTCAAAAATCGATATTTAAAGTTAAGTACCAATACTTTACCCGGCAACAATAGCCAGGGTGCGAGTGAGACAGATCCGGCACGGAACTGGACATTTTAATTTATGATACATTTTTTCTATCTAACATTACACAGTTCAGATGAATCTTTCTACTTTTGTCATGAATTGAAAAATGGTGCCTCGAATGGAACGGTTTTTGTTCATACTGAGAATCGGACTTCACAAGTCGTCTGTGGACATTCGACGCCAGTTAGCTTTGTTTGTGATCGGATCGTATTACAAGGATCCTCATTGACAGCAGTTTTAGTGTAAGATGCGATTGTGTCTGTTCTGTTATTGTAGAGGCGTGTTCATGTGGCGGTGGAAGCGGGCGCCTTGGGGGGCTGTCCATTATGAATTAATGAGAGTCGAAATATTTCGGCGGATCAACACTCGTTCGCCTCAATGGCGACGTCTCTATGCGTCTACTGGTCGTGACTCCTTTACTCGGACATTGGATCGTGATGAATCTATTAATGTGACGTTGGCCCTGCTATATTTTCTATTATTTCAGGTGATTAAAACATAAAGTACTTACCGGTATGAGTTCTCTTGTGAATTTTGAGGTTTTCTGATCTTGCAAACACTTTCCCGCATCCAGGGAACGGACAAGGGAAGGGTTTCTCTCCCGTATGGACTCGTATGTGGTTTACTAGTTTGTATTTTGCCTTGAAGGGCCTTCCATTTCTCGAGCATCCTTGCCAAAAGCAGGCGTGCGTTGTGCATTCTGGTCCTCCGACGTGTTCCACTGTTAAATGCGTGACAATCTCGTGCATACTGGAGAAGAGCTTGTTGCACAATTTCCGTGGCGGAGGTTGTTCCGGGTCTAGCCACTGGCATCGCATGTCTCGCCGCGGTGGAGCTCGCACGTATCGTAGGAAGGCATGAGGTGCGTGGGCGTGTGCGTGCGGGACTAGGGGTGGTGCGCCGCCTTGGTAGTGCACATCTCCTCGCCAATCCCAACTCTGCTCGAGCGGTTGTTGGGGGAAGAGTTCGCCGCAGCCACCGTACTCTCTCAAGTAGCCAGGTTGGTAGGAGTGTAAAGGGTACGGCTGGTAGTGCGGGGGGTGGTGCGGGGGCGGATGCGGCGCGGCGGCGCGGTGCTGGGGCCCGACGCCGCACGCGGGGTCCGGGGACATCTTGAGGCCGTAGGAGGCGAGGTGCGCGTTGGTCTCGAGGAAGGCGTTCATGGCGGGGGCGGCCGGCGCCGGCGCATAGCCCCACTCGCCCGCCACCATCCACGCGGCGGGGGCTGCCCGCTGACACCGCCGCTGCTACCGTCGGCGTAGCCGCCGGCGAAATCTCGGTTGACCGGGTCGACCTCGTCAAATCCTCTCGCGATTCTTCGTTACCATAACTCTTGCCGAATGATGACACTCTGTTGAAAACAAAGCAAAAATATTAATTATTAAAAAAAAGAAACGAATACCCTAATATACGAAATGAATCCTAACCGAAAGGCGATCATAACCTCCCGAGACAAATTCAAAACCATATCTCAAAATAATAACACGCATTCGTGCACCCATAACCGGCGACGAGCGTTTATTTATAATAAAAAAAATGTGAAGCAGGTACTTTTGGACATTAAATTAAACTGCGGGTAAATTTATAGGACATTTTTATATGCCTGAGACAAAAATTTCGATTGTGTTCGTGTATATTTAATTTTAGTTTATTTGTTAGGCCCGGCTCCAATCTCTTTTATGACTCTGGTTTAGCATCTATAGTTTATTAAAATAGTTTTATGAATGATAAAACCTGTACTGCACTGGCCACCAGTTTACTGCCTTCCATCCCTTAAGGTATAATTATTACGTTTATAGCAGCAAAACACGAGTTTTATGCCTACTTAAGGTTGTATTTATTCTTTGTTCGTCGCTCGCGCATTTAAATGATTATTAATGGAGAAGCATTAACAAGCAAAGAAAAGTACAAATGGGTAAAAAAATACTTGTTTAATAGTTGCTACAATGTTAAAACCAAACTCTCGATCGTTTAAGTTGAATCACCAAGCTCTTTACTGCGTAAGAATTAAAACAACATTAGATCGGTAACACGGGGCTGAACCTTAAATTATATTCATTACAAATACTAGGTATTTATTTTCATTACATTTCATATTCTAGGTACTTTGAATCGTTGTTAAGTCAAACCGACGTAAAATTCTAGGGTCTAATTATGTAACCCAACAACTTAGGATCTCTTTCAATATGAAAATCTATGTATGTGTATTCATGATAAGCTTATGAAGGTAGTCGGCACAATGACAAAAAATATACACTCAACAGTGAATTTTATTTCACAAAAAAAAGCGATAAGGCATAATAATATGGTAACTTTTGAGAGTAATATGGAACGGCCAAAAAATAATTTAAACTGTCGTGAAAATATCATATCATGTAATGTATTTTATTTAAGACCCCATATATGTTGATACTATGATATTTTAATGGTTTACAACAACTTTTGCATTTTAAAGACATGATTTTAATGAATGAATGATGATGATGATGAATGAGAAATGATGAATGAAAGTGATGACGATATTATCGATACTACTCTTGATAATCTAAGTAAATCATGATTACTTTGTATCATAAAATTATTTATCCGTTAAAAATTACACGCTGTAATGTTGTAAGTTACATGCATATAGCATCTTGTTCTACCAATAAATACATACTAAAGACATATTTATATCTCTAGACACATACTTACCTACATTTAATAAAAATAAAACATTGTAGGTAAATGTGTTGATTAAAATATAATCTCAATCGAATATTACTATTTTAGCCTCCGAGTTTTCGCCTAAGTGTACTCAAAGTTCTCTATGTTATTTCTAGTTTAAGTTATACGAATATGAATGAATTTTAACAAGGCGATACTTCATTGATTAGTTAGTTAATACATTAAAACTGTAAATACATGAATATTGAATGAAAACGACAAAACTTATTCTTATTTTAGGACACACTGGCGATAATAATCAAGTATTTTCATAATAACTAATAAATGTTGTCTATAGTCGTATCTCTTCTACCTTAGAAGGGTTGCTAGGGTTCCACATCTAGGTGTAGGTACCAGAACTTTAATTTTTGTTATCATCACCCGCAACCTTCACCAGATCGTCGATCCACCTTGACGGGGGCCAACTCACAGTGCATCGCTTCGATTTCGATCGACGATTCCTCATTGCCATCGATTCCTATACCTTAACCGAAAGTGCTCTTTCGCTGAAGAACCTTGCACAAGGCGCTATATTCTTATTTTTTATAGTTTAGCTTGGCTGCTAGGGTTCCACATCAGGAGTACCAGACCTTCGATATTTTTAAGTCAATAGAATATACTCATTATGCCCAAATACTTTTCCTAACTTGCTATTTTCATATCTCGCATAGTTTGGCTGGACTGCTTTGCTATGCTTTTATAAGAACCATCTTCTGACGATAATAAACACAACAAAATAATAAAGAATTAGCGAAATTGTTCCAACCGTTCACGCGTGATGTGATGACTAAGGGAAATAGGGGTTAATTTTTATACAATATATAGATAGATAAGTTATTTATTTTGTTCATATAGTTTATTGCAATGCAAGGACCATACTGAAGTCTAATACTTCAGTAATTTATCTTTGTATGTTCTTAGCCTATAGGCATAGGGTGAAGGCAAGAAAAATAATAATATTTTGCAAGCTTATTTTTTACAGCATACTTAATATAAAATAAAATTATTTGGCGACGTTTCATGATATTTGAAAATGGTTCCCTTCTCTACTTAATTAAATGTATTCATTTCTCTACTTAATTAAAGTTTTCAATATAAGTAGGTATGTATTTGAAAAACATTAGTCTAAATTACTGATATAACACAATCACATTTTTTCTATAAAGCAATATCATATGACCTAACATTGGTCTATTTACCTTGATGTGTTAGAATAATATACAAAATATACGTAAGTTATAATTTCTCATATTAAATTAAAAATAAGTTATTTTTATATTCTTCTTTGAAATATTCAAGCGAAGAACAGCAACACATTTCCAAGGAATTGCTTATTTATATGTATGATGATAAAAACTTATGGGATCTGTCAAACAAACTCAAAAGCTCAAACCTACTTTTGGACGGCAATAGCCGTTTCAGAAATAAGTACTTGCAGCAACAAATCCTCGTAACTGTCAATCATACTTTTTTTGCTCGTATAATCGTGTTACTGCAAAATAATGTTGTTTATGTATTGTTTAAAACACTTCATCGCCGAACGGAGTGGGCCTACCTGGCCGTGGAAACAATGTGGACTCTCCGAGATTCACATCTAATCTTTACATTATCTTTGGGCGCCCCGCCGCGCGCCCGTTCCGTCACAAAGCAATGGGTTGACAGATAACTACGGCCTGACATCAAGCAATAGAATTAAAAACATAAATTCCTATCCCAAAAGCACAATCTACGCGATTTCAACCCTTACGGCCTTATAATTAACCTTCAATCGACATTTTCCAACTGCATAGCAAACTTGGCACTAAATTGCAGCTGTAGAATTTACAGTTTTACAGAATTAGTCATAACGCCACTTAAGAGTATTCGGATGAAGAAGATTATGTGCTTATAGGATCTCTTTTACGAGAGATGAACATGATACCCGAGAAGTACTGTATAGGTACTTAATTGGTTTTTGTTTAAGTTTTTCAATTAAGAAGAGATAAGATTTTATCGAACTGAAGTAAGACACGATGATGGAGATAATATGACATATACTAATCTTATAGTGATAATTAAACATTAATCTTTTTGTATCTGTAAGACCGCCTCAAACTGTTTTTTTTTATAAATTGCCTAACCTAATGTAAATTAAGGCCATAATTTAAAATTTTGTCTAATTTGTTTGATAAAATCAATAGACAAGACATGGAAATATAGACAGATTTTGGGAGAATGTCAAAATATGCCAAGTTTAGTTTATGAGCAATCTGTTGGCATCATCACTATAACTTTTGTTTTTTATGTATGTGAATGAGTATGTGACTGAATAGAATGTTGCAAAAGTATATAATGAGAATCGAGATATTTGTGAACGACTATACCAAATTGGTTAATTCTTTTTATAGTTCTTTTTTGTTTTTCTAAAAAAAGTTTTAATTAAAAGAAACTAACGGAAAAGTTTTTAAAATTCTACGTGGACGAAGTAGCGGGCGTAAAGCTAATACTAGGAACGGCTCCAAACTGCACCACCTTCGGTGGCGCTTTGGAGCCCAAGAGAGGCGGAGCGCCGCGAGCTTTTACAACTTTATGTCGGCATAACTCTGTGAGGACATGACGGATTTAGACGCGGTTTGTTGCATTAAACGCAGAATTACATTCTGGTCAAATTTGTAACGTATCGCGATGCACAAAAGTCTGTACTTTTCGAGCAAAACCCTAAAAACCGAATTTGGCTCTTCTTTAGCGCCAAAAGCTAAGGTTATGGTGATGGTAGGACATCGAATTTTTGTCACCTCCTAGGTATGGTTGATGTCTAAGTATGTGCCAAGTTTCATTAGAATCGGTTAAACGGTCTGGGCGGGCAGATTTTCAAAAGAGTCAACATAAGAGAGATCAATAATTTACAATAGGTGATCTTTAACGAAGTAGCATCTATTAGTAATCTGACTCGGACTCAGAATCTTACGAAGGAATTTTAATGGCAACTTTTATGGCATCTCGAATATAGTTATCCAATACCTAAGCAACTTTGTTTTCTTGTAACCATTTTCAAAAATACTAAAGAACTTGTAGTAATGAACACGTTGTAAGGGAGCCTACGTCGCGGTATGTAGCCTTAATTTAACAAGCAGCTATTAAGTAAGCAATAAACTAATGAAATTAATTAGGAAAAAATATGTATAATAAATAAGAGTCTATGTTGAAAAAAAGAAACCTATTAAAAATGTTGCTTATACGTGCTTTATGACCTTAATGTTGGAATTATTGGCATTGCATTCTTTTGTTTTGTTTGAAATGTTTGATAAATATTAAACAAGAAAATATACTAGAAAAAAGCAACTAGTCTCATGTCGCCCTGACGGGATGCGACATGAGACTAGTTGCTTTTTTCTAGTATATTTTCTTGTTTAATATTTATCACACAAAAATAGCATTGTAAAATGCAAAATTAAGAATGTATAATTAAATGTTTGAGTTTATATTCCTAAAAGATACACAAGATAAAAATATATAAATAAAATAGTGTGAACTTTACGCTGAATTTTAAAATTTGACGTACAATACTGAATTTTACGTATATTTGATGAAATTAGTTCCACATTCTATTTAAACTCAGTAAGAGCTGATATTTCAATCCTTGGTAAAAAGTAACATTCTAAATAAAAAAGAAATGACAAACACATTTACTGACAAATTTCAATTTAAGTAAGTATCCGTACAAAACGATGTCAGAGGAATATTTTAAGAAAGGGCCTCCTAAATAAAACGGCTATAATATTAATTTATCGAACTAACGTTTATTAACTATTACTAAGTAACGCAGTCTAGCTAGGCGACACAATTTGAAAATAGAATTTTTATAATTTGACATAAATTTTACAAAATAATTGACACTTCGATGCGTTTCCATATTTGGCATAGTTTTCCATATTTAGTATATTTTGCATTAATTTAACATATTGTTTCTAATAAACTATAATTTAATAATTATAAACCTTAATTGTGTTTTTTTATATTCAAAACCTAAATAACAAGATTTAATAAATTTTAAAAACCCCTCCAAAGGTGATCTTATAGCCGTATACATATTTTGTACTAAATGCAGAGACAAAAAATACTAAATTGTCATTAAAATATAAAGATTCCAATGTCATGTTTTTCGATTCCATCTTAGTATTTTGGTAGGTTAGTTTAGACTAATTTGGTGAAATAAAATCTTTTTATTATGTTACCCTATTTACTTTTAATTCTATGCAATAATACAATAGTAAGCAAATCATTTTCATTATCAATTTCGCCAGCACCGAGCGGGTACTGTAAGTTACAGTAACCATAAAATTAAGAAACCCGTAATAAGAATGGAAACTGGAAAATTCAGCTTACAGTCTAAAAAAAGATAAAATAAAAGAGAGTTCTTGGATATACATACTATGCAGCAACTAAGCTTAAACATTTGTGTTACGATATAATAACCAATGAAGGCATTATTATTTTAAACATGTAAATGTTTGTCCTGGGTGGGTATCGAACCCAATACCTAGCTTAGCAGGCGTGATCAGTACCATTGCGCCAAAATAATACTGATTTTGAGTGTATAAATTATGTTGTAAAATACATGAATAATAAGTCTATTTATTGTTTTATTCCGGTAAATACTGCAGATGAAATAGTTTTTTGTAATTAAATGATATTTCGCACATTGATTTATTAACTAACTTATTAATTGAAGCTAAAACTAAAACTCTTTCTGCTGAAAGACTTAGCAGAAACAGTATCTAGTAAAACCACCAATTGTGAACGGTATAAGGCCAGTTTACCTACTCTTATCCAAATATGAGATAACTCATAATACCTACAGGAGTACTAGCAAATGATAAAACATACTATAGGTGATTACTTAATTCATAAGTTTCATGACCTAATCGTGGACCGGCGAGATCCAGTCATGGACTTCCAGTCATGGACAATAGTAGTCAACAGATTTTTCGTTTAAATTTTGATAATTCAGGACATTATTAAAATTATATATTAAGATATTTGTAACTACTAATGTTCCGATATTTCACACAAGTGCTTAAGCTACATATTGCGTAATTGGATTAATTTTTATATGTTTATATTTATCTAATTATCATTATTAAAAAAAATATAAAAGCATGAGATGTCTCACATTTACTACATTGAAATGAAATAATATTTTTGCTTCAGAACTATTCATGATAAAATGTTCACGATTGGGTTAGTTAGAGAACACTGACTGAACCAATCATGAACATCGTCTGTGTCAGATTCGTTACAGGATATATAATTTAGCATCCTTAACCATTGTATAAAAAATATATAATAAATTAAAAACCATAAACTTCATAGGGTTTTTGGAAAAATATATTTTTTACGATTTAGGCGCATCCGAGTCTAAGAAGAAAATACAATTTTTTATCTAACCTCGATGGAAAATTTTAAAATTATTCATTTTATAAACACAACATGGCCCCTGGAAAATGTTGATAGTATGTCAGAGGTGTGGCTTGTTCGAATAAGTGTTACCAGTTGCATTAAATCACTTCAGTTTGGTTATTTTTTTATGGAATTTGTTTAAAATGTATAGCATTGGAGGGAGCGTGGTCCACGATTGGGGATTTTACCTGACCTACTAACAGAGGTAATTTTTTTTATTATAAAATCGTTAATAAAAAAACTAACTTTATACGTACTTATACGTACTTTATACGTACTTATACTTCATTTATATAAAACAACTTTTACGGATATCAAACGCGCTATATTTCATATGACAGTAAGTCATCCCGTGACCACGGCAGCTGAAAAGGTGCCGAAACGTCGGAACGCCGAAACGCCGAAAAATCAAAAAACCTCTAAAAAACCTAAAAATACGGATAAATTACAACTTAGTTCGTCGAGTTCTTTTATTTAAACAAACTTTAACTTCTAATTACATTTTATTTATTAACGACGGGGAGACTCTTAGCCTTCATCATACCTGATGTTAAGTATTGATAAGGCTGAAGATGGAAGCGAGCCTCTTTCGGAATCCTCAACCACTGAGGAACTGGCTATCTTATCTCTAACTGCCGGAACACAACAATGCTGAAAACATTGTTATTATGGTGTCAGACTTAGATAAGATGGTGGTAGCTAGCCAGGCGGACTCACAACAAGTCCTACCACCAACCAAACCGAATACAAATTGTACCCCCGCTGGGAATCGAACCCGGGACCCCTGGGTCTGATACCGGTGGTTGTTACCACTAGACGGTTGACATACTGTTACCCGACTGGGTAGAATGTAGTTTGCTTAAATGTACCTAGAGTTGTTATATCGGTCAACTTCATTAAATATTTGAAACCGTTTGGTGTTGGTTTGGAACTGTTTTTGTGACCTGAATGAATTCACAATTTTTGTCGTAATGGGACTTTAAATAAAATTAAACTTTGACATTTATTTTGTTTTCTATGATATTAAAGTAGTATTCCAAGTTTTATTATTTGACATTTTAATTATTGACCTCTTAGATTTTATTTGAGTGTAGCTAGTTTTGTTTTGACGCATTTAATGAACATTATTTTATTGGCTTTTTGTTTTTGACATTGTTATTGTATGCAAGACCGGACATTTTGATTTTTATGGAATATGTTTGTGTTTTTAATTTTAATCTTGCATAAATTATTTATTTCTTATTATTTGACATGTTGAATTTTAATTTGTTTTAGTTATTGTTAATTTTAATTTCGTTTCACATTAATTATTTCTTTTAATAATTGGATAATATATATAATAATTAATAATGCATGACGACATATCATGTATGAACTCTATAATTATCATCAAGATCTAAAATTTTACCATGTTTTCTGCAAATAAACAATTTCTATTCTATTCTATTCTATTCTAACCTAACCGAAAAATAACACCATTTTCAAATTGCTTGTGTTTTCTCGTTTTATCAATTAGTTTTCATTAAATATATCACTAGTAGGTAGGTAAGTTAAATAAAGGCACTAATATTATGTTAATGGAATAGCGATTCGCACCTAAAATACTACTTAATAAATACTAACTTGAACGTGTCAAATCTTTTGGACTAAGTACTTTTCAATTAAATTAATGAATTATTTTTGTATTGAACACTTTTTGAGTGTATTTAAAACGTCAAGGCGCGCCGGCGGGCGCCAGAATTTGTCGTGGGCGGCTCCTAGGTTAAAATAGTACTTAGTATTTAGAACACTAACTAATAAAAAATGATGTAGGTAAGTTGCAGTATCAATCCCATATGAAAATAAAAAGCGGAGAACTACTTCTAAATTTTATGACAGGATTTATACGTAAGTATTACGATATTAACATTATTACAGGAGGTATTACGAAATTAACATTATTCAGAAAAACGGAATTTTTACCATGTAGGTATGTATTTGTTTTCGAGTCCCCGATAATAAAATCCCGTTTTTCCTAACAATGTTATTGATAGTGATAAGTGACCATGAAAGTCTAAAGTGTATAACGAAATTGATGATTAGTTATCAAGAAGATGGAACAGTTTCATATACCTATTATCCATTGATAAGCTTCTGTTCTAACTACTTTTTTCTCAAGTCGGTTAAAAATAATTAGTTATTGTTTTGTTTTAAATTAAACTTTAGCTATGTTTGCTGGTCCTTTAGAATGACACTGATAAGTTTCTGACAAATTCTAATCATTTAAATTATTCTTATAAAAATAGTGTGTAAACTGTTGTTAAGTAATAAAATAAATCAAAACCCATTCAAAGTATGATTATTATTTGCATATGTTGTCGCTTGATTAAAACTGAGCGTTAGAAAAAGTTTAATAAGGATCCTTTTGCATCTGGTAAATTATTGAAAAAATGCATTATACTCGTACTAACTGTTTGCATTTTGCATTAATACATTTATAATTTGAACGAGTTATGCATATGACAGGAGCAAAACAAAAACCATCGATAAGTACCTAACCTTTTTTTACCTATGTTCACAGAGTGCCCTATATTTTGAAAAAAAAAAAACATTGAAACATAATTAAGTAGATAGTATTCTTTGTTTAGGCCTAGGATTTGATGATGGATGATGGAAAGTCTACCTAACCAATTTATTACAATATTTGAGCTTAAAAATTATAAGAACGACAACATTTCAGCATTGCTGTGTTCCGGCAGTTAGAGATTAGATAGCCAGTTCCTCAATAGCTGAGGATTCCGGGAAAGGCTCGCTTCAGCCTTATCAACACTTAAGATTAGGTATGATGAAGGCTAAGAGTCTCCCCGTTCGTTGTTCATTATAAAAAAATCATCTCTACTACCTAAGTATTTAGGACCGTCGATTTCTAACGGTAATGTTAATAAGGTATTTTAAGATATTATTAGTCATAGTTTTGTGTTATTGGGATTGTTGTATAAATCCGTGTCACCTGAAATTCTCTTCACAACCGGCATATTAGTTTTATTTTATTTTATCTAGGTATTTATAACGAAACTTACATGTTGTCTAACAGAAATCCAGTCTTTAGATACAACGGCAGTATATCACTACAATATTATGAGCACTCAAAAATATCAAACACTTCACTCAACGTACATATAAGTAATTGTATATATATCTAAAATAAAATTTCAGTATTATCTAACAAGATCAATGTTACTGGTATCACAGGGTCTAGCGCGTCGTTATAACAATGTGTCGCCGCGTGTCGTTGACGTAAAATATTTCCCGGGCGAATTGTCACGGAACGATTTTTCCCCGTAAGGTGCGTCGCGGCGTGTGTCCAGTGACTCTGCTGAGACACACAGCATGACTGCCGGCTCCCGCCACGCCGCCCCTCGATTCAACCGACATACTGTTTCTTAGAACAATATTTTGTACGAAGGCGCGAACGCAGCCCTGCAGCCGAGAAAGGGCGGGACGCCGTAAACTTTTTCACCCAATAGAACCGGACGCGCCGCGAGGTCGAAACTTAGAGCTGTCTCTCTCTAAAACGAACTTACACGCTACGCTAGAGAGAGCTGCACGATCACTGTCGAGTTCACGACGTTTAAAGAAGAAAATTTCTTTGTGTTAGTGCCGTAATGCGTTCGCTTTATCAGATTTACGTTGAAAGCTCGCTGTTAGCTTAGAGGGCGCCATTTCCCGTCTCTCTTTCATTCACGCCGGTGTATTGGTGAGTGTGAACGGGGCAGTCGTCACCCGGGAAATGTTTCGGCTAATGTATTTTCCTGTGGGAAGGAAAACACATGTCGTCGCTTTTAATTTAATACGCGTCACGCTGCGTCCTCGCGTTCAGGGCTTTCTCTGGCTATTCTTTTCGCAAGAGGCTCTTATGAACAAATACTTTTATTGGCTTAATTTATTATGTTCATTTGAGATGGTTAACTCGTTTATCTTGGTCGCATCTTAATTGATAGACAATTTGATCGACCATTAGTAACTAATAAATTTCAATGAAATTATTTTATCAAACGTTTTACGTTCAAGTCTGATTGATAATTATGATATTGTAATTGTCGATTTGCTTGTCATATTTACATTTTAATTACATCATGCCTAGGAGATAAAAGTAAGTATGTAAGTTTAACTAAGGTCTACGTACGAATCACTTGGTTATTGTAAATTCTACTAGGCTTGGCTATTTCAGCGATACTTTACAATTTTATTTTTGGAAACGTTTTTAGAAAAAGTGAGTTTATAGATAACGTTTATAGTAAAACATTAGTATGTTTTCCATTTGAATAATATATTTTTTAATAAATCTTTTCCCAAAAACACTCCATTAGATTTTCAACTTCGACTACTTTAATAAACAAATTTTTGATATTAGCGACAATAGTATTCGGTTCAATTTCATAAGTTCATGGAAAATAAAATTGTATCCAATTTTTGACCTGTGTACTTATTTTCTAGATAACATGTTACAATCCAAAAGGTGGTAATATTTTTTCATAGGTACTCAATTACAACAAATTGCAGTACAAATTGTTTTATTCAAATAGCCTTTAGGTATCAAGTTTCTTTTGAATGGTCTAATATTTTGGCTTATCACTCATTCAGGACATACACCAATATTATAAAGAGGCAAAATTTGCACTTTTATTTGTGAGAGGTAACCTCTGGAACTCAGAAGCGATTTAAAAAATTCTTTTGAAAATTTATGAGTTTTGAATTTTTTGCATTTTTCAATGCTATTCTTATAGTTATGATAAATTTTAAATAGAAAAATATTGGAAAAAATTAACTCGGCCACAAGTGAATTCTCAGATGGGAATCGAACCCACGACCTTTGGAAATTCGGTCCAATGCTCTGCCTACAGCGTATTATAAATATAAAAGTATTCTTTTAAAAATTCATTCACTAGTAGAAAGTTACATTATTCCTGTGTTTGATTGTGATTGTTAATATTTATCTGGAATCAGTTAGTTTTACATAGATTTCTACACATTTTCTTCAAAAAAACCTAAAATTTTAATTTGACTATCGATCTATGTTAACCGTGACCAATTTACATTCTACCCATACTGAACCACAGAAAGAACGCCAAAAAATAACTCAAATAATTAATAAAACATTCCACACCGACTTTAGTAATTATTTTACAAAAGGCACATACCACACATCGTCCACGCCTCCTTTACCACGCTATTGGCCAGTGGTCGGCGGGCACTCCCGCGCACATTTTTAACTTTTATTTAACATTTATTCCCCGCACGAACGCCATGTGATTAATTTAATATTATTTTACTAAGATGCTTTTCTCACGCAATATGTTAAACTTTTTTGCGATGTATCGAGTGTTTATTGGTTTATTCGGGTTTGCGTGAGAAATATTGTGATGAAGGTTGGTAATAATTATTAATTAGCTTTTTTCAACTCTAGAATAACTTCAGCCTAGAATTGAATAATTTTTATAAAGGCTGATTGACTATTCTAAGCTTTACTAAGTCTATTATCTCAGTGCTCCCAAATATGAGATACCTAGTATATACTAATAAAGCTTACTGTTAGGCTCTTCGCAGGTGGACTATATTTCAGTTGTTAATAGAAAACACAGAGACATGAATTTATTTTGCATTCAATTTAAATACGACGAGAAAATATTGCGTTCGGAATAAGATGGACGGTGACAAAAGTACACAGAGATATATTGCTCAATAGGAAACGGAAGCTAAAACATTATTATTCTTAATTCTATGTGGTAACATTTACTACTTTTACTACTTATTAGAAAATATAGAGACATATTTTGAAACAGGTAAAGGTAATAATACAATTTGTGAAATATTCCCAAAAACCAGAAAGTTAGCCGGATATTAAGCCGTTCCCTTAAGACAAATGCTAATAAGATTATAATGGTAAGCAATCAATGAACTCTTAGGAGAAGTATATCCAGTTTATATACGTTATAATGAAGCGTATAATTCATGATTAATTAGGTGTTGCCCTTAGCCATTCTTATATTACTTATAAATGCGAAAGTATCAGTCTGTCTGTCTGTTACCTTTTTATTACTTAACCAGTGAACAGCTTTTTTCATTTCGGTGCCGATAAACAGTGTGAGTTTTGATAAAATGCACTAATGAAAATGAGTGAAACTATGCTTGATTTTTTCGACGGGTAAAATAAAAAAAAAACTACGTTTTTGCGGCTTTTTGAAGTTCTTCTTTGATACTGTGGACAAATCGTTACAACTTTTAAACTAAACAATCTATTACTATGCAACAAACTGAATAGAATGGAAATAATAGAGTCTTTACAAAATCTAAACTTATGAAGAAAACACACAGCGAGATAATAAAAAATAAAAAAAGATTTTTATTTCAACCAATTTCAAAAAAATTACAATAAAGCTAGATTATTTTTATATTTTTCCATCATTAAAATTAAGCATACACTCATCAAAAAAAGTCTGCGATCACTCAATGATTATGGTAAATTTTAAATAGAAAAATATTGGAAAAAATTAACTCGGCTACAAGTGAATTCTCAATTCTCGTTTCCCGTTTGAGAATTCACTGTAGCCGAGTAAATTTTTATATTTAAAATTTACCATAAGTATAAAAATAGCATTGAAAAATGCAAAAATTACAAAATCATACACTCAATGATTTTCATACAAAATACCTGTTTTCGTAGAGGGATTATTATAGTAAGTCTTGGCCGATATTTTTTCAATTTAGTACCATTCGAAAGCTAGCTAGCTTGAATATCCAACATTGCGACGGTATATTTTATTTTTTTTGTGACACAGTTGTTTTTACTTTTTGTGCAGTTTTGAAGAAAAAAGTTGCAAACTTTAGTAATTTTTAACCGACTTTAAAAATACAAGGAGGTTTTTTTTGAAGAATTTTGAAGTAGGTAAGTATAAAAACCCGCATAGTTAAAACCAAAGAATTTACAAATTTAATGAAATTCATAGTCGAATTGTTGAACATTCTAGCTTTTGAAAGGTATCAAATTAAAAAATATCAGTAAAAACTATTATAGTAATCCTTCTACGAAAACTTGTATTTTGTATGGAAATCATTAAGTGATAACAAACTTTTATGGATGTGTGTAGTTGCACTCATTTATATGTTTGCACCATCAAGACTCACATAGTATATTAATTAAACCATAGAGAAATAAGTACCAGGTACTTACCTATTAAGTTTACCTCTTATAAGTTTATTTTTAAGTTATCTAACATAACCTCACATGAAACATATGTGGGGCCATGTAGGTAGGTATAATAAGTTCAACAATGGATCAGCTCCAAATAATGGTAGGTGTTTCATTAGTCCGAATAACGTAATTATTTGTATGTAGTGATAGCAGCTACAAATTACGGGCACAATGCCTCCGCGGGGAACCGACCGAGCGACCCAACAGATGTCGGGCTGGGCACCCCTGTAAACAATGTCATATTAAAACACATTGCTTTGCACCCAAATATTTTTCGGGTAATATAATAAATGGTAGAGTTTTTATGTCTGTTACTCAGGAAAGAATAGTCATGTTAATTGTATAAAAATTAAATAAAATAAATTGAAATGAGCTCGAAGGTAATTGCCTTCTTTCCATCTTTTACGATGAGACTATATTCCATTGTGATTTGTAAAAAACCTAGTTATATGAATAACTTCTTAGATATTAGCAGATAGGTACTGTTTATTGAAATAAAACACTGGCCCAATTCTGCTAATGCTTTATCACAATCGTATTCCAATCGTGTTCCAATTGTCGTGCAGATTTACACAGTTTTTGTTACAACAGTGTAAATAAACACTACTATGGAAACACGACTGAGAGACGATTATGACAAAAAATTTGCAGAATTGACCTCCAGTTCAAATGTATTTCCTTCCGAAATTTTCATCAATCTACTTTTTATGTTGACACAAGAACAATTTTTAAATTTATCCGTAAGTAAATTCATAAAACTACTCATCCGGATTTTAACGCGCAGTTTATAAGTTATTAATACACATTAAAATTGCATGTATTTTATATTTTGATTGTTTGTTGTTGTGTGCGCGCCAAAATTGTATGATATGCGTAGCAAGCAAATGATTTTACAAGATTCAAAGATTAAGTACATCTTTACTTTGCATGCTCGTGACTAGACTTGCAAATGAAGCATATCTATATCTAAATGGAATTTTTCTACAAACAATTAACGGAAAAAGTGTAACAAGCAAAATTTTCCTCCTTTCATTTTGCCAAATGGCTAAAGTTCCGCATCACTCCGTTTATCTTCAAAAAAATGAGAATTTATGTGGAAAAAGACGAAACAAACCCGGTCAAAAATGGTCGGTAAGCACCGGATTTTTTTTACAGTTTTCTGGGACAAAAAGCGTTACAAAATGTTAAGCGTAAAATTTTAACTGAAGCAGCTAAGTACCGCCTTCTGAATATTGTTTCTGTTTTTGTTGTTTTGTAGTCGATGATTTCGTGACTTACTGACAGCTACCTATTAAAAGATCTAAAACGAGTTCTTTAGACAACTTAAAAAGATTACTGAAATAACATTAAATCTAAATGCAGTCTAGATTGTTGAAGGAATTTATGAATGTGGAGTGGAAGAAGCTACTGCATCAGTTTACAAAGCTCTATAGGGGTAGTCACTGTAATGCTGGGCTACACTATCAGAAAATGTCGTTAATAATCGCGATATTGAACGTATAGTATATCTAAAGCTTTTTCGACAACTTTGCACGATAATTAACGACATTTTCCAAGAAGAAACAAAAAGTAACTTTAACATGTCCTAAAATTAAAATATTCAATATGTATAAATTAATAAATTAGCAATTTTTCATAAGGTAATAATTTCTTTATAAATAGGTAATGCACCGAATACTTCTGAAAGAAAGAAAGAAACCTCTGAATTAAAAGTTAACCTCTCTTTACTCTTTCAATATGACGGTGACATCGATTAATTTTTATCATTATGTGAATTGATATCGAATAAAGAATACAATACCTAAAACTATTCCTAGCAATAAGTCACCGAACGAGCCGTGGACCGTAAAATATTCCGATTGCACTAATCTCACCTCTTTCTAAACTAAAACGTATCAATGCGGAAAATTGTGTTCGACGATGCGATCCAAACGGCATCTTATTTTCTTCTTACGTCACGCCATTTCACGATATTTGAAGCTTTTTACCTCTTGAAAGAATTAATTTTACGTGTTGAAATGGTTTAGCGTTTAACTGTACATTATTCCTACTAACCTAACCTTATTACTACAGATTTGCTAAGTGCTCACCAAATTGTAGTTATCTATTTGCACGAATAACTGTCGGAAAAGTATTCCAACCGCGTCATCTCAAAAAAGTAAGTAACTACGAGTATAGGGTTTATTCCATTTACGTCCGATAGGAACGCTACTCAATACCTCATACATTTTTTGATGTGACGATTTCGATACTTTTTCGCAAGTTTTTCGTGCTAGTCCCTCTGTTCATGGCGTCGTAGGTACAATCACGAGCAATAATAAGTAAAATATGAACGAACCCGGGACTCCTGGGTCGGATATCGGTGGTTGTTCCACTAGACCACGGAGGCGGTTAAGCGGTTAAGCTTATTATTACTCGTGACTGTATCTAAATTTTTTTGGGTAATACTTATAAAAATACCTAGGTAATAATTTACTGTCGTTTGAGCAAAACGGAACTAACGGTCTGTTTCAGAATTGAAAGTTTCAAGTAGAGAACCTGTCAAAGCTCCAAGAAACCGCATTCGAAAACTATTTGCTCTACCTTTTTCGCGATCCAATCCAGCCCCCTAATTGTCCAGTTTTAAAATCATTCACAATCCCTTTCAAAGGTATTGTGATTGTGATAGTGATTTATGGAATTGTGTATCTTATAGTCACAATTCCTTTCAGATCGAATGATGTTTTAAATAGCACTTCATTTGACACTTGTCCATACATTTGAATTATATTTTCGTCTGTCACTTTGCTTATACAGTTCAATTTCGAGCATTCAATACCTTTCAAAACGCGTCCCGATCACAATCCCTTTTAAATGTCAAATAGTGACGGCCTGAAGTATATAAATATCTTTCAAACGACGAATTGAAAGGGATTGCTATAGATTTTACAATTAGACAGTTAGCCCCCTAGTTCTCGATCTCCCTTGGCACGAATTTGTCAAAAATATAATAGTTAATTATTAAGATCACGGATTTAGACCCGTTTCATGATAATTTTAAAGTAGGTAATTAACAATAAAAAATATTATTTTTTCTCCTTTTAAGTAAATTCTTGCTGTAGTGTTCGCTTCATATGAGGTATACCTTGCGTCATGTAAAAAGAACGCTGAACGATAGAGATAGAGGATGCGTTTCACTCGGCTTTAACAAGGGTAACACATCCTCTATCTCTATTTCTCAGCGTTCTTTTAACATGACGCGAGTTATAAGTGCGCCTAATATTGTGGTGCATATCAGATTTGCTTGTATGTAGTTATAAGTTATGTAAGCCATAATATGTACAGTCGGGGAAATTCCCGGTTGACCAGTAGTATTTTTAGGGAGCTTTATTTAAAAAAGTAATAGTAATAGATATATAGAAAACGCTTATATCACAAATAGTAAAATATCATACATAGTTCAACCGCCTCTGTGGTCTAGTGGTGCAACCACCGGTGTCGGGCCCAGGGGTCCCGGGATCGATTCCCAGCGGGGGTACATATTGTATTCGGTTTGGTTGGTGGTAGGACTTGTTGTAAGTCCGCCTGGCTAGGTACCACCATCTTATCTAAGCCTGACGCCATAACAACAATGTTTTCAGCATTATTGTGTTCCGGCAGTTTGAGATAAGACAGCCAGTTCCTCAGTGACTGAGGATTCCGGGAGAGGCTCGCTTCCATCTTCAGCCTTTTCAATACTAAACATCAGGCATGATGAAGGCTAAGAGTCTCACCGTACTTCAAAAAAAAAACATCAACAGGTATTTCATTGAATAATCAATTATTTCTTTAACCTAGTACTTTCCGAGAAAACGTTTCCCAAAAACACTCTTTTGGTCACCGGGAAGTTCCCCGATTGTACGATGCGGCAGTGCTTCATAAATAATTAAAGCTTACTCAGTTAAGTTTAAAACGTTTTTAACTTGATGTTATCAGAAACTGACTATAATTGTAATATGAAAAAGCTTAAATAAAGTTGTCATAATATTATTTTCGAAAATTTTAAATATGTCGAGACGCGTTGATGTCTAATACAGGTCTAGTAATTGAAAATTATAAATATTATTAATTGTTTTTTTTTACATTTATTTAAGGACAACCAACAAGATGTACACTACATACATGATTAGAGATACAGTTGCAACTTAATGTAGGTACAGTGTCACCTTAATTATAGGTTGCCACGGCATGAAATACAGAAGGAACAGTCTGATTGTAACTTAAAATTAATACTTATCCAAAATAATAATATAGTAACTAAGATTAGCTAAAAGATTATTTTATCGTAACGGTAGGTAAAAGTTTGAACATTTGTTTATGACATTCGGTAGATATATACTATTTGACTTCAATCCAACTTTACCTCGGGTAAGCAACCAAAAAGTATTTTTTATAAAAAAAAACACTACTGCACGCCAGATTAAAAAATAAATTTACACGAGAATGCAAGGGTCGAATACAGTTAATTTTTAATTGCAACCACTCCCGTAATTAATTCGAGCACAATAGATAAAGAAGTCCTTTCCCATTGATATCACCTCGCGGGCCGACAATCGGACTGACTTTTTACCTTCGATTCGAATCCGATTCGATTCGGACATGACTCTTTGTGCCCCGGAGCTGATCGAAAATGACCTTTATGTGACCGGAATAAGGTGCTAAAGAGCAACTTCAAATCATGACACATTAACATTTGAAAAATCAGTGATCCGTCACAAATTTTTACAGGTTGCAGTAACAAGTGAAAATACAAATAACATAAATAACTCGCAAGATGATGTTTGTGATAATCTTTTTTTTTTTTGTAATGAAAAGCACTTTACTACTCGTACTGTATATTTTTTTTACAGAAATATCATTGTGAAACCCTTGCAAAGGTGCCGATACATTATTGGATGACGAAAATCCAAAAACCTTCACTAAATTACATAAAACCTGAAAATTAAATAGGCGGCAGTAAATTGAACGCCTTTTAATCGGTTTGTTTTTATCTTAATTATAAGTTGAATAAAAAAATACTTAGTTGTATAAAATATTCGCCTTTTTCTACTGTAACAGGATAACCTTTTAAAAAAAACCTATTGACTTTGTTTAAGAAACAAAAATCTTAAAACAAATGACTGTCCCATCTTTTGTATAATAATACATTGAAATAACAAACAAAATGTCTCTTTCATAACAAATACTTCCATTGTCTTTAAAATTTATGACGGGCGTGGTCAATTGGTAATTGTATTATTTTTACTTTACTTTTGTGTACAAGAACAATAACTTAACAAACCATAGGTATAGGATATGATTTTATTTGAAGAAGTAGTCATAGCTTTATCGTTTCATCCTTAATTAATAACATAAGTAGCCAGTAAATAATATTAAAATATTAACAAAAACATCACGATACGGTAAATAAGGAATGTTTATAATCTCATAAAAAATATAACGAAAACATTACTTCAAAATACCGCTAAATAATAATAAACCAAATGTACTGTACACAATTCGAATAACACAGTCACCTACTAGGCGACAAAATGTAAATAGTTTAGTTACAAAGCGATCCTATTTCAAGCACGTTTTTGCTATTAGGCTGTACAAAACATAGTTATGAAAAAAAAATGTCGACCGTCAGTACTATTAACAGTTATTTTCAATATGAAGGTGATTTCGGTCTTTCAATATCTATTTCGGACGATTTACTGCTACTCGATACTGTAATGGGATCGAATTTCCACTTCGGTTCACAAATAAATAAGGTTGCAGTACGTGCCGTTTAATTTTTTGCTTTTGTGATTAACAGAAATCCATAGGTAAATTAAGTAATTCAGACTCGATATTTAGAAGTCTTTTCGATAGTAATTCCGGTGAATAGTAATATGCCTTAACCAATTTTAAATTTCATGTCTGTATTATCTCTGTGGTCTAGGAAGACCACGAAGCAAAAGATCTAGGTTCAAATATCGATTCCCATCCCCGTGTGAAAAAAAAATGTTTTATTTCATAAAATAAGTTACATTGTTTCGATAACATGTTTTAAGACACATAAGGCTTTTAAACATGGAATTGAAATTGGTGACTACTGTTGCCTGTGGCCGGATGAAACTGTATTACAAGCAACAGGGTTTTCATACTTAAAATAGTGTTGCCTATTGAAGTTCGTGAGGAGGTATTCTGAAGTTGCTTAATAACTAATGAAAAGAAAAAAATATTTAAATAAATATATCTAAGTAGGTATATTGTAATAAACAGCTGAATGTAGTATTTAGAAAAATGTTTTAAGTTTTTTAAAAACTTCTCAGCCTCGTCATAATCCATACTTTTAAGCCATATGTTTATTTTTAAATTTGCAGTTATAATGAGTCAAGCAGTGAATTGATAAGGCTGAATTTATTATTTTGGTACTTAAATATTCAATGGTTAAGAATTCTGAGTGAAATTGATTCCACTTTTAGTCTTATCATCACTTAACATCGGGGATAATGTATAAACAGTTTCTCCGTTGTAAGTTAACACGTACGCTGCGGCGTCATTTTTGATGCACTTTCAGCCAGTATGTATGAGGTCTTTTCGAGGCAAGGTTGAACTTCTTTACTTTGTGAATGAGGCTTTTTCGGCCTCACATAACGTTGTTTCCGAAAAACGCCTAAGTATAGCTCAAAATTTACTTTATTTGCTTGAAATTTTACCATTATAGACTTAAATAGTTGTTAAAGCTAAATCTACCTTCACCCGCAGTTTTGACATTTCGGTATTAAATTAATAAAAAATTTGTGTCTCGACTAGAGATGGGTATAAAGAGAGATGCAGTTACTATAATGTTTTTTTTATTAAAGATCAAGTGATTGATTTTTTTTTGTTAAAACAAGGTAAACAGAAAGAAGAACAAAAAGACACTATTTTTTTTAGATATTTTTGCAGCCCGACTCTTTATAATGCTATTTTGAACTAAAAACCAGCTTCGATACTTTATGAAAAGTTACTACTATTTTCACTTACTTTTGCCCCGGGTACCTGTTAATTGGCCGACGGCCTTAGCTAGCTAGTACGCATATAGTTCTCAAAGTGCAAACGTACACTACTTAATCTCATATACCATCACATTTGGTTTATGAGAAAATAAGTAAGGGCTGGCGGCCCTGGAATCTTGGGCTATAAAGTTTTATATTTTAACTATTTAAACTCTTCCGATCCACTTGACGAATCTGAATCATATAATATGAGCCTCTTACGGTTGGAACGATCCATAATACAACAAACTACAAATTTAGGAACACTTATAACTCGTAAACCTCGTCGCGTCGACTGGCACCGTGCTACCGTATCGAAACTTGTGACATCATTAAGCTAACATGAGCGGCGCCTCCGCCGTCTGCGCCTCAGTCAGTGCGGCTATGACGCCTACAACTTTTGAGGCAGATTAGACCTCACTCCGCACTGTACGTGATTTTTCACGAAGTGCGTTTGAGCCCTTTTCAACCTCATTTCTTATTAACTGAGCCGTTGGGCTAAACTTCGTAAGAGAAACAATTTAATATGTTTGTATCTGTTATAGTCATAGAAATGTTAATTTGGCGGCACAGAGTGAAAAAACGCGTTCTTGACTGCCGCCGCACCTGTGAAAAGTCCAAGGAAATGTGGCCAGTTCGACCTCGTAATGCCCTGAACGTGTATAGCTTAAATTTTGAAATTTTGATTTTTATATACACGTATATTTACTAAATAGTGAAACGTTAGAAATACCTCATTAAAGTAAATCGTGTTTACGTCATCCCCTGCCGCGTTGAAAGGAAACTCATCGAAAGATCTGGAAGCAAACTTTATGATGTCCGACAATAATTTAATATGCCATTTGCTCCCGACCAAATTGAGCAATTTATACATGTCTGCGCATACGCACGAGAGCATGAGGAACGTATGCTTGAAACGTTCGGTTTTGAAAGTAATCATTCGTAAAATATTACTTTTAATACCCACGACGGATGGAACGGAACGGAGGCGGTATATGCGTTTGGGGTTAAAGGTTGCGTGTTTGTATGTATGTCTGTTACTGTTACCATTTTTCTCGGAAACTACCGGGTTAGATGCGGTTTTTTGCATTCGAAAGGTGTCATTTCAGAGCAGGTTTTAGATATGTTTCATGGTGGTAGACCACTAGGGGCGCTGCAGCAATCAAAAATAGATCAAAATGTTTTTTGCATTAAATAGGTGACATTTCAGAGCTGGTTTCTAGTCATTATTAACAGCTGTAAATCACCAGAGGGCGCTGTAGTTGGTTGCTGCAAGTTCTCCAAAAATATTGAAATTAAAAACAAAAAAAAACTATTTTGCCATCTCTGTTCAATTTTAATTAATCACATTTGCATAATAGAAGGGCAGGTAATGGCAGCCCCGACTAATTTTTCTCTCGTTTGTAATTTATAAATAGATGATAAATTATGTATAGTACCTACCTACATAAATTTTTGCCGGAGGATTTTCGTAAAATTATTTTGCTCTTTTTATTTTTATCTATGACGTTTTTAATTACGGTGTGCCTTTTTTCATACTTTTTTTATTTTGATTTTTTCTACTGCTTTCGTTGTTTTCAGAGTATTACACGTAATTTTACAAATGATTTGTGTTAATCAATTCAATTTGATGTTTTGTTAAACATATTAGAATTTAGCTATCATTTCCATTCGCTGATAGGAAAACAGAGACAGCAGCAACTGCAAACTTAGTGTAACTTAGACCGCGCTTTGTAATAACACCAATAATGTTCATAACATGGCTATCAGTAAAAAATCTACCGAAATAATATTTTAAACTTTCATGGTCATAACATAATCACTATAACTATTACGAAAAACGGTATTTTTATCATGTTTATATTTGTATATGTTATATACAAATACAAACTCTACCGACTCCATTATCAAAGCAACTGCGTGTGTGCGATTATCAAAGCTCATGAATACGGGTAGTGGCAGAGTAATTAACGTTATTAAACCGCCTGTAATCCGGTCTTACCGACCGCACGAGATGGCAAACTATGTGGGATCTATAATGTTTGTAAAGTTAGCATTATTTTGAAAACAAATTACTTTGTGTTTACCATAATCGCTACACTATATAGATTGGCAGACGATCGCAGTCGCCAAGATTTTCAAACAGTCTGCTTTGCTACTTTCTATGGCTATCCATGTTTTTAGAAGTGAGTTCTTACATACCCACTGGAAATAGTAACATAAGTTTAATGCTTTCGTAAGGATCGAGAATAAGATACCTAAGTATTATAGAAAGACAATGATGATGACTAATTTAAACTTATATTGAGTCCAATTTACTGACACTTCGTTTAAGTGTTGATTGAAATATAATGTATTTGGATTTTATACTTCAGATACTTAGTTATTTTCTCATTGACAATGGTAAGAGTCAAAATAGTTAGTGTCTGTACGCACTTACAAGTCGGTAATAATCGTTAGAAGTTTAATTACTGCATCGGTGCCGGCTCTTCACGTGGCATCATTCATGTTCTATTATTTAGATATTTTAATCAAGTCGATCGATTGTGCCGTGTAGGTATAAAGGCAGGTAATTAATAATAAGAGATCGAGAGCCCAGTGTTGCCACATGCCGCAGCAAAAACAGAATCGAAATGGATCGATTTGAAACGGACTGATATAAAACGGTCTCGATTGTGACCCTTTTTGCCCCTAAACCAGTATACAGATGATTTGCGGTATCAGCGGAAAGCGACAAACAAAACACAGCCGGAATGAGATACAACTCATCGAATTTTAGAAACAAAATTTTAAAAATGTATTTTCTTTTTTTTTACTGGGCCACCAGTATTTTACCACACAACAGGATTCGTATAAACCCGACCTCTTTAGTATAAATTTGTGGTATTTTAACCTAATTTTAAAAATAATGAATGAAGAACTAATACAAATTTTGAATGTTGTTTGACTATGGAATAGGTACTTAAACAACAAACAAACAACCTCTTTTAAAAATTTAATTACTTATTTTTTAATAACCTTGTCTATCATGTATTGAAATTAATGTATTTGTTTGCAGACAGAACCCTGTCGAATTATTATTATTAAAATGTATATGATTAGAACAAGTAGAAATAAGTCAAATAACTGAGGGATCTCTTTGTTTGCGTGTATAAATCTGTTATCCATCCATAAGGAAGACCAGTGTTCTGTTCTGTTAGGTACTACAAACAACTCAAGTGGTTAACATAGTACTTCTTTGCATAATCTAGTATTTTTGTTTCTGATAATAAATAATAATCATAATAAATAATAATAACAAAAACAAAATTACCTATTTATGTAATTGGTAACAACAATCTATCTCCTCTTCGTAAGATTCAATAAACTTTTAGATATTTAATACGTAGTTAATGGAAAACAGCCTCTGCCTTTCCTTTCAAGCAAACATTGTACCCAAAATGGTCTCCGATGATTACCCAAAACGTTTGGAGCATTTATACGACCTATCAGCACCGGCGTTACTTTAACGTAATCAAATGCACCGGTCCGTGAGCGTCGCCCCGCCTTGCTATCATCACCGGATCATAGCAGAAAGCTTCGAACAGAGGCAAACTTGAACTTGCGATAATGCGCATCTTCTCTTTTGCTTGATAAGGGGCACAAGAAGGATACTTCTTATAATATTATGAATGATAAAGTTTGTGAGGATGTTTGGATGTTTGTTACTCTCCAACGCAGAAAACTCCAACACCTGGATTAAATCATAGGATACTTTATATCTTGATATTTCCGGGTGAAACCGCGGGGGCTGCTAGTTGAAAATACATTCAACTTGCACAACATTTCATAAAACTATTGGATTGCTACTTGGCCTTGGAAACGTGTAAAATTGTAACGGGTGAACCTTGACAGTCATATAAAGTTTTATATGTTTTACTCGGTACAAAACTAACTGTCTGTGCTTTTAGCCTTTTATCGTCATAGGTATGTGTTGAGATCACTTTAACCGCGCAATAAATATTAAACAAAATAAAACAATTTTGAATTATAACACAAACAGTCTGCCATTAATGAATGGGGCCTGAGAGGTTTATTAATTAGTATGTTATAGTTTAAGATTTCATTTGAGCTTAATGTTAATTGTTTGGCTGTGCCTCTATCTACTTTCTGGCTCCGCCTGAAAACCAGCGTCACATTAATATGTGACATAAGCTGAGGTCGGAGACCATTTCGGCTACTATGATATTATTTGTTACTATTGTTTCTATGTATAAAACTGTTTGTTAGCCGAATCAAAGTTTTTTCTTTCTTTCTTTCTTTAGACATACATTATGGAGTAATCCAATAAACGTTCTTATTGTAATAAGAAAATTTATTGGTGAACGCGCGAGGTTCCCGTTCCTGTGGGAATATCGGGTTAAAAAGTATCCTATGTTCATAACCAGGTCTACTATCTATGTACCAAACTTCATCCAAATCCGTTCAGTAGTTACGGGGCCTATTCAATGCAAACAAACAAACAATCAAATCTTTCCTCTATAGAAAAGCACTTAAACATTGGTTACCACCAATAGGTCTCGATCGCCTCTGTTCGACTCCCACCACCTGTAAACCAGCACAAAGCCGCGTAATTCAACTAGCGGGCACTGCCGCCCACAAAAACGTTCAAAGACGCCGCCGCACGACCGGTCGCGAGTCGCGACAAATTGACTACGATCTCGCGATCGCACCAAAACGAACAAGAGACGATCGGACCAAGTCTAATTGAACGCCAGTCGTGAGTTGGCTAGGTGAAAAAATATCTGACGGAAATATGGTTTCGGTATGTCAGAAGGAAAGGAAAACCTGCCCAACTTTGTAAAATAAGGTAGGCATTATAGGCCCATCATATCGTACAAAATTAACTCTGAAATCTTACTTACCAATAATGCAGTTGTATCGGAATCATTCCGATACTACTGCATTTTTGGCACGTTATTTGGGTCCACCTAGTTTATCCAGATTTGCAGCTCTCTAAAATGTGAGCGCACTGACTTCTGGCAAATAGAAAGTTAAAAAAAAAGATATCAGGAATATTGAGGTATCTCCGGTGAAATTAATGGAAAATGAAGTTGTAGCAAATTTAATAACCTACATTTTGAGACTAAATATGCGTCCGTAGGCGTGATAGTTTGTTCAATAACGACCATAAACCAAACAAACCAAAAAATCGGGACTAAGGGTAAGTAACACTGAAAATACTAGACTTCTACTCTACTAAGTGTTAATTATGTTACATATATTATGATAACCCAAACGAGAAATAAAGTGGCTGTGACATACATCGGACATGACGAATCTATAAGAGTTTCGTTTTTTGCCATTAGGCTACGAAACCCTAAAAAAATATAAAATATTCATAAAATCTATCATTTTTAAAACCTAGAAAAATGGATTAGGGCTCAAATTGTAAGGAATTTCGTCGAGTTTAAAAACGTTATAGTGACCTTTCTCGTCAGAGCCTTCCTAGTTCGTATATTTTGCACAAAGCTAAAAAAAATACCGGTTTTTCAGCAATACCTCAGCGCACTTACATTTTAGAGAGCTGCATATCGATAAATACTATCTAAGTGTACCCAAACAACATACCAAAAATGCGGTGTATCGGAATTATTCCGATTTCGCATGTAACAAATTTCTGGTCTATTATGCCTTCACACATTCAACCAGTTGACAATTTCGTTTCTTTATTTTGAAATTGCTTTTTCTTCTTAATAAACATCAACATTTCATCATTGCAGAATACTGGAAGAAAACGTATACTATCCTAAAACTTATCAATGAAATGCAATAATTTATTTTTCTATTTAAATTATATTTGAGTGCTTTTTACAATTATTTTGAACTTTTAAGTTAACAAATTGTCAGAAAAGCATAGAAAAAGTCATTTGTATCAAAGCACAAAAATAGTATAATGAAGAATCTATTAGTTTGTTTCATGCTTAGAGTTCACTGTTCGTGACATCTATAAAAGTAGAGACGTAGGTATTTCAAAGGTCATTCAATTTCCAAAACCGCCTCCCGCCTCGGCTATATTCAATGTTATTTCCTTTGAACATGTGAACTAGCGTTTATGTAACTAATTAGTGAAGAGTTGCCAGAGTTTATGTCTTAATTAAATGGTAATCAAAATGCCTCGGATTAAACGGGCTGTAGTAACTCGTTGGATCAACTTCTACGTTATATACCTACACAAAGTTTTACAATCTTCGTTAAAATAATTTTGTGTGCTTTGCTAATTCTTTAAATCTACAACTTTTTAGTTAAGTATTCAAAGCATGACCTTTTTAACCGACTTCAAAAAAAGGAGGAGGTTCTCAAGTCGACGGTTTTTTTCTCATGTATGTTTTACCATAACTTCGCCAGTTCTTAACAGATTTTTATAATTCTTTTTTTATCTGAAAGAAAATGGTTTATGTGTGGTCCCATATAATTTTTACGAAGATCTAGCTAGTATTTTTTTCATAATCCTGAAAAATATCAATCACGTTTTGGCAAGTAGTCGTTAACAAATTTGTTTCATTGTTGTGTATGGGCTGATTTTTTGTGTAAGTAACGGCACTTGATGTAACTAAAAAATCTAAAAAAAAACACTTAAAAAAAAATTCAAACCGACTTTAAAAAGTAAAAAATAAAACTTTTGGAGTCGGTGCTAGCTAGCTAAGGCCAAAAAAATATATAGTCAATAGAAGTGCAATGTAGAATGCCTTGGCTGGCACCGACTCCAAAAGTTTTATTTTTTAGTTTTTTATTTTTATTTAGGACGTAGGTACCAAATAGACTGCCAACAATTAATGTACTAAAACTTATTTAATGTTAAAGCTGCTGAAAGCTACTTGAACTTAATGTAAAAACTTTGCATTTTTGCATTGTTGTTTTTCCAACCTAAACATAAATTCTTTATTGTTACTTACATCTGTTTTTTTTCAATCAGTAGATTGGTCCGATCCGATCATATTTATGAAACAAGCGGGGTGATTATGGTGAATAGCCAAATTTCCGTTGCGAATTGATGGGACGACAATTTGCCTTATCAAGATGAAACCAATCAGCCGCTTTGAGGTGCACAAATACGTATTATTAATAAATCGGCTTTTGCTACGTCAGCGCTTTGTGAAAAGGAAGTCTGATTTTGTATAATTAATCATTGATTTTACTGATTATTTATAAACAACATCTTGATGCCATTGAAAAGAAAATATTGCAATTTTTTTTGTACTTCCAATTGTTATACTACATTTTTGTTTTTTGGTCGATTTTTTATGCCTTTTAGCCTTTGGTACTTACATCTTACAATCTAGAATGTAGTACCTATACCTAACTCTTACAAAACAAAAAAAAATAGACTTGTTTCTGCGTTTCGTAAGCCGAGGCACATATAATAATAGTAATATAGTCCATCAATGCCTATTTGTGGCCAAGGCTTGTATAGTACTTTTCTCAAACAATACGCGGATATTAAAACTAAGTAATACTTAAGCAGAACTTTTTATTTAAAAATACTATTACTTTTCAAAATCAATGACGAACTACAATTATTTTTCCCACGTTAAAGTGTTAATTTGTTTTTTTTTTGTTTTTAATTTTGTTTTTAATTTTACTTTTTAATTATATAAATGGGAGTATTATAGTTAATTCAAAGTTATTTAAAGTAGGAAGATATTTATGGTAAATTTTAAATAGAAAAATATTGGAAAAAATTAACTCGGCCACAAGGGAAGATATTGTTTCTTATTTATAAGAATAAAAACGATTCCGTAAATGTTGACACTGACATGAGGTACTACAATACAAAGACAATTTAAAAATAAAGATTTATGTCACAGTACGAAATCCAACTATAGGTTGTGAAATCTCACCCAGCCTAATATAAAATTCTGATAACAAATAAGTAGTTTAATCTTATTGTTATTGTTTTTATGATTCAATGAACTAAAATAATATAATTAAACCAAAACGGAGTATTATAATTAATTTAAAGCTATTTAAAATAAGAATCAAATATAATAAAAAAGCCAATAGTGCGATTCGGAAAGCAATATGACATATTTTTAGGTATTAAATTAAAAAATTACTTTGCCGCGCTATGCCGCAAAAATTACCTTATTAATTTTAGATAAGTATTAATTTTAAGTTCAAAGCAGACTGTTTTTCTGTACTGCACGTCTCGTGGCCACTTTTAATTAAGGTGACACTGAACCTAGATTAAGTTGCAACTGTCTCTTTGATCATGTATGTGATGTTTATTTTGTTGGTAGTCCTTAATTCATCAAACCCGAGCCGGTGTCCAAAGAACAATGGAATATCTACTCTCTCATAATCCTGAAAGGTTCAATAAATGAAAGAAATATCCGGTCTAGTGGTTTCAAATAAAATTAAGGACATTATGTACTTACGTTACCTTTGATTAATGAAACGCAGATATTCTCGATTACTTTATTTCATTTAACCTTAGCAGGTCATGCAAATCGTTGGTAAAATAAAAATGTTTCCACAATTATCCTTCTAAATTGAAAAACATGAATCCGCTAAATATGACGTATAGGTTAATAATGTTTAAATAATTATGGCGTCCAATGAAAAATGGCACTTTGATGCGCAGGGCCACGCCTGCCCACGCCACGCAAATATTAGGATACTTGAATGAGAAAAAATATATAGATTGGACCGATCGTCGCGGAGATCCTTGGGGGAGGCCTATGCCCCGTAGTGGGTGCTATGTGGCTGAAATGACGACAACAACGACGATGGATTGGAAATCGTAATAACATATTTTTTTATATAATAATATATCTGTTGCAAAAGAACGTTAATCCAAAAATACTACTACTAGATTAATTCGGTATTTGGATAAATTTTAATAATGTTTAATTAATTATAGCGTCGGGTGAAGAATGCCACTTTTGTGCGCAGAGCCACGCCTGCTTACGCCCACTGCTGGCCACAGGATGCTTATCTGGATACGATGCTGAGAAAAATATTTGGAAATATTAATTAGGGTACAAAAATAATTTGCAATTGAAACATAAGTCTTTTGGAGTCGGTGACAGCCAAGGTAGCGATGGCGCATTCTGCATTGCACTTTCTATACTTTTGTTTTTCTTGCCTTGGCTGGCACCGACACCAGGTAATTTTTTTTCTTTTTGGAGTCGATTTTTATTTTGCTATAAATAGTTTTTATTTCATAATTTTATAAGCGAGAGTAAATCCCGTAGGTGCTTACGCACCGGTTTAGTGTAATTTCAGTTCATAAACAATGAAGTCATAACATAACCATTGTGACTTTTCGCAAGTAAAACAAGCATTTTCAAGATTTCCTGAAACTAATGAACCGATTCCAAAATTACAAAAAAAAAAACTAACTTGGGCCAAACATGCTATGGGATTGCGTAAGCTAATCGTATTCATTTGACAGTTCATATTGTATGCTATTACTGTCACATTCCATACAAATTGCAGCCGATCGAATACGATATGAACTGTCTAACGAATACCATTGACTTTAAGCAATCGCACCCCTGATGTAATTAACGTTCGAATCATTTCAATCGGATCAGTCGCGTCTTCGAGAAATCGGTGAACATACACAAAAATCCAACATTCTGACGAACATAGAACGTCCCCCTTTTGAAGTCGTTTAAAAGAAGCTTTTTCTATATTAAAATAGCTATACACGAGTATGTAAAAAAGGAAAACCGAAATTGAAATCGATATTGATAACTATAGAAACCTTGGAACACAGAAAACCCCTAAGCGCACTTCACCCAGAATTCTGTAGAGTACCACTGAAAACTCTGAAAATATTCATTTTCAGGTTATGGAAAATGATTGAATAAACCGCCAATTTAATATTTGGTATAAAATATAAGTTACTGGCAACAGCAAACCACCATTCAAAACTTTTTGCATAACTAAATGAAAAATTGACTAGCGACCAAGAACATTAAATTACCAAAATAACTTAAGACCATACGATTAATCAGACCAAATGGTTAAGTGGTAGTGGTTGTTAAAGGTATGTTATTTTACGGTAGCCACCACGCCCGCGCACGCCTCCTCTCGCCCACGGCTATAGGGAGCGTCTGCGCAGATGAATCATTATTATAATGTTTGCAAAGAAAAAAATATTTAAACTGTTAATTTCAAATAATTGCATGGAAATTACAGACATAGTCAGGCAGAATCTTAAAATTAAAGATTATGACGCCCTAAGTTGCACTCATATTATTTTAATTTGTGTCTTTTTATGTGGAACCTACCATTGATGATGGGATTTGATGTTTATCTTTTAAGTAATATTTTTAATTTGCATGGTGCTCTTATCTTTAATTTTACTAACCAGAGTTTTAGGCAATTCATTTAATATCTTGGGGAGGTTACGCATCCAAACCCTTTTACCATAGTTTCATACAAGGCGAGATGTGACAATGTACGTAAAGATGTTGGTATTGTATTGGTTTTTAATAACTTAATATTCTCACTATTTGCAACAACAATTGCAAATTTGGATGGCGCAATCCACAGAAAAAAAAGTAAAAAAAAAGTTTTTTCTTTTTCTTTAATTTCTCGTCACAATGTTTCTTAAGTAGCTACTTTAGGTAGGTACTTTATTTGTTTATATCAGCAGAATAATAACTGATATCGTTCCGTACCTAACCTAAGTACATATATTTTAAGGTGGTATACTGTGACTAATTAATTATGAAATAAAATTTCTTCTAAAATTATATTTATGAAAAACGGGATTTTTACCATGTTTGTATTTGTTGTCGACTGCGCCGAAATATTAGGGATTTCGGCGCAGTGCTTGCGCCGTGATCACGGTGTAACTGTTACACTGTGATCACAACAAATACAAACATTATGACCATGAAAGTTAAAATGAATTGCAAATTTAGCTTTATCAAAGACACTCATCACATTTCAATACTGAGATAGTTGTTAATAAATTATCTTTAAATTTATATTTAATTTTAAGACCAACAATGGTTTTCAGCAGTCTAATTTGAAGGTTATAAATATTATCTAGAAATGTTTTATAAGTTCGTGAAAATATTGAAAAATATTAACTCGGCCACAAGTGAATTTAAAACCCACGACCTTTGGAAATCCGGTCCTATTCACTTGTGGCCGAGTTAATTTTTTCCAATATTTTTTTATTTTAAATTTATCATAAGTATAAAAATAGAATCTTTTTATAAAAAATAAGAACCAACTTCAAAACGTAAAAAATAATCCCTTTGAAGTCGGTTCCAGCCGAAGCATATTACTTGATGCTCCTATTCTTTTATTTTTCTTGCCTTCTTTTTAGGGATCGAAACCTTTAAAGAAAAAAAAGGAACCCTTATAGGATCACTTTGTTGTCCGTCTGTGCGTCTGTCCGTCTGTCCGTCCGTCCGTACGTCCGAGTTCGTTTATGTCGAGAATGCGTGGAGGTATCGAGTTGAAATTAAAACCATAGATTCAGGTCAACCGTCTGTTGAAGGGGTAAAAAAACTTGTAAATTAATATGAATGAAAGATAGGACCGTTTATGTCGCGTAAAACGTAGATTTCGACCCTCTCAAGGGAATCAAAATTCATGGGGTGGTTCTCGTTGGCCTATAACTATGATAAGTAATATCACCTTTTACTACGAATACAGGAAAACATTTAAAAACAATACATTTGTATTTAAATCAATACCTGACCTATTTATAATATATGTACATACCTAGGTAGGTATACCTACAAATGCGTGCGGAACCCTCAGTGGGCAAGTTCGACTCGCACTTGTCCGGGTTTTTAAGTTAGATTATGTCCCGTACTTACATACACTAAAAATGGGTCCATACACAATGACGTCGTCAATGTAACCGAAACGAAACGAAACGAAAACGACAGTATTTTCAAGATTTGCTGAAAACTGCTGTTACTGAACCGATATCAAAATTTAAAGAAATAGGATATAATAATAGTAATAATAATATAATATTTATCATCTTTATCTGTTGCCTAGTACAATCGAGGAACTTCCCGGATGACCAGTAGAGTTTTTTTGGGAAACGTTATCTCGGAAAATACCAAGGTTAAAGAAATAATTTAGTATTCAAATGAAATACCTCTTAATGATCTATTATTTGTTAAATAAAAGTTTTCTACATAATCTATTTTACTTTTTAAAATAAAGCTCCCTGAAAAAACTCTACTGGTTAACCTGCTAGCGTAGCACGCGCACCGCGACTCGCTGTCGACGCTTATCTCGAAATGTCTGTCCCGCTCATATCAGTACGATGTGAGCGGGGCAGAAAATACACTCGCACGAGAAAAGTGTCTAGAAAGCTTTGTCAAGGTTCTTATGCTACGCATGGAAGTTCCCCGACTCCATAAAACAAGTCTTAATGAAATAATTGGTGATGGTGTGCATAGCCTAGATAATTGGTGTGGCTGAAAGAAATATCTTTGCCCTACATGAAAAATAAAAAAATAAAAAACTAAATGTGAATAATAAAATGATTTCCTCCAAACAGTGCTTGCTTTCTTCAATAATTGTAAGTTCTATCTCATTTCCCACGTTCCCATGTTGTATATATTTCAAGGAATTCGTTTAGTGGTTTGCTTACTTTTAACACAAACATCTAGAGGTTAATTAGGGCTATAAAATCTTGGAATCTCAACGGGAGAGATAATAGAAGTATTCACGTTAGATTTGCTATGCACTGTTTACTTCTTGCTATTTTAATAACCAAATAAATGATGTGAATATTCACAACACTTTTGTGGAAATAAAATTACTTACTTGTAAGTAATTGTATTTCAACACAAGTATACGTCAGTAATTATAAATTATAACTGTTTAAAAAGATAATACATAGTTAAGTACTGTTCAGTGGTTTTTTTAATTCCATGTTTGTCACCTCCATTTTTCAATCCATTCGTCAAGAAAATATCGAAAATCATATAATTTTACTGATGACTGGTTTTTGTTCGAAGAGAATTCCACCCTTTAATAACCTCTTTATCTCATGAAAGTAATGATAATCTTGGAAATTGGAATTTTCTGTACTAAAAATCAATTTAACCGTCTCTGTGGTCTAGTGGTACAACCACCGGTATGAGACCCAGGGGTCCCGGGTTCTATTCCCAGCGGGAGTACATATTGTATTCGGTTTGGTTGGTGGAAGGACTCGTTGTAAGTCCGCCTGGCTAGCTACCACCATCTTGTCTAAGTCTGACGCCATAATAACAATGTTTTCAGCATTGTTGTGTTCCGGCAGTTGGAGATAAGATAGCCAGTTCCTCAGTGATTGAGGATTACGGGAGAGGCTCGCTTCCATCTTCAGCCTTATCAATACTTAACATCAGGTATGATGAAGGCTAAGAGTCACGCCGTCGTTCATAAAAAAAACTAAACGATGGAAAATATTTATGTTTTCCCCACATTTTCCCATTGAATCGACGCTTCATTGTTTATTTTTCACCAAATGGCCGCCCTCGGGCCGCAGCACACATTGTTTGCTCACAGCTCTCATAATCGCAATATCATCTAACATAAAAGCGAAACCGCGTGCGCTGTTCTTGTAATTCCTAACCCTTATATCGAAGCAATATAGCGGAGGTATAGAGCCACTTACGTTTTTCCTAGCGATATTCGCATCCCGCAGCGCGCCGCGGGGACCCAGCCGCCCTCACTTAACGCAATTTATCGAGCAACCCTTAATAAATAAATAAATAACTGAGGAAAATTCGATGAAATAGAACCGCACGCGCCCGCGCCGGCCGGGTTATGTATTACATTTGCGCCGTGAAAAATCGCTTTAATTTCTGAGGTGATGAGCTCTTGTTTGCTTTTAATGGGCGATTTCTGAGTTATATTTATGATGGACCTTTTCTATTTGAATGGCGATAAATTTGTAAGAGTATTATGCTGGTACCTACTGTTGGCGTAAAGGCTAGTGCTGTGTTGTACGGTTTATATAAAACCGTTTGCCAAAAACTTCCTGATTTAAGATTTTCATATCTCGTTCAAAAATAAGAAACTAATAATTTATACCTACATAGTTCTCTGCAAAATTAGTTATTGCAATTTAGGAAATTAAAGTTTTGTATTCAGAGACAATTTTGTGTCTACTGAGTTTCGTTTGCGAAGTTCTTACTGAGAACTTGACGACGACGACACCGATTGGCTAAGACTTTTGTGTAGTCGTTTTCTTTTAAAATGCTTGCCTGCAATTTGACTGGGCAGCTGATTTTGAGATTCAAATTAGTTATTTCACAGAACAGAAGAAGGAGGTTAGTACGATAAGCCTTCAGATAATCATGGCTATACCTATATTTTAAAACCTAGGTTAGCCTAGATATTGAAATATGTAGCCATGATTATGACAATAAGGCATTTAGATGCCTAATTGCTTAGATATCCTATAATTGCACTATGTGTGCAATTGCAGTTTCACAGCCGATAAGACACGAAGAGACATCCTTCATTCGATATTAATTTCTTTGCGATCACGTGACATTAAATGGCGATCGTGCGCTTGCAGAAAAAGTAGAAGCTCATTAGTAAACGCGCCGGCCGGCAGCGAAGGAGCGCGGAGGTGATGAGAACAGAAGAAAGAGTAAGACCATAAAGTAATTACGGCTTAATGAGTACGACCTACGGTCTGTACGACCAATGCGTCTCCTCAGATTGTCATGGCAACATATTTTTAATACTAAATGCGTAAGTAACAGTTTAGTTCTCCTATAACTGCAAACTCAGTTTCACAGCTGATTAGATACGAAGAGACGTCCGCCATTCAATATTTATTTCTTCGCGATCACGTGACATATAAAACGGAGATCGTGCGCCAGCACAAAAAGTAGGAGCGCTCATTAGTAACCGAGGCGGCCGGGAGCGGAGGAGCGCGGAGGTGATCGTAATTCAAACTTTAATTAAAAGTGTAGCACCCCGCGGCGCCCCGCCCCGCACCCGAATTATTATTTCTACATAATTTGTGAAAGCGGTAATTTAATAAAACCCGGCCACGACGCTAGGAAATTATGAAACACATTAAACCTGGAACGACTGTTTGTTTGGGACTTTCCTTTTTTATTTTATTTTATGCCCGTTTTATAATTTTGTAATTAAACAGACGGTGTTTTCTCAAGGATTAAGGTGGGTCGGCTATTTGTGTTGGAGCCTTATTACTTTGTTGTGTAAGGAGCAGAAGTCTTGTTATCATAATATTTACCTAGGCCGATAATGCAACCAATTGCAACACGCAACACTGGCGATGCTTTTGTTTCCTTGTTTCACTTTGTCAATCACTGATTTCACGAAGACCCTTGGCAATTTGATTTTTCCTACGGAACTTGCATCTGATTCCTAATTAAACACAACTTGCAATATTGGTCAATTATCATATTTAAAGAGAAATCAAAGTGCGGTCACTGACAGAATACAGTTATTGTAAATTTCCTATTATCCAGAAAAGTGAGACAGGTTTTTGAAAAAAAAAAACTTGATACACAAAGAGTTGAAACGAGTTGTCAAAAACGCATTTTCTCAGCTTTTCGCAATAATTGGCTTGATCTTTACAAAATACTTATGTTTTACAGCATTTTAAAATCGCTTGACTCAATATCAATAAAAAAAATACTTACTTTGACAGTAACCGTTATTCAGAATGCTTAGTTATATATCCAATTGTAACAAAGATAATTGACCAGCATGTCTAATAAACGGTACTTTGGATACATTTCATACCCCACACATGTGCATTCCTAATTTTAAGAATGGGCATTTCCTTTTTCAACACCACAAAAGGTACTACACAGGTGCTTTAAGAGTGCCAATAAAAGGCACAAAATACGTGTCATTAAAACAAATAAGTACTTAAAACGTTTTCAACGTATTTTCTCACCGGTATCGCGTTGCCGTGACCCCTGCAAATCTATTGCTAAATCATAGTCATTACGGTCACAATACAGAGGAACAAAATAAATGCTGAACTGGAGGGCTTTCTTTCTTTTGATACTATTGTGATTGTTAGCGCCAGAGATTTGCACGTGATATGTCTTTGCTTTTAGGAAGTTGCGTTTGACAAAGTTGTATTGATTGTATTGAAAGGAATCAGCGACAAAATCATTATGATCATATTAAGAGAAAATGACAAAACTAAATAAAGAATAATTTAGTTTTTGTAATTTTTCTCTTAATATGATCATATGATTCCTTGAATAAATTTTTAGTCTGTAAATATTTCTCCAGGCTAGGTGTATCTGATGATTTATTTGTAGACTCCTGGAAAGAGTTTGTATTCATAATCAACCTTATCAATATTGGCTTTTCATGTCCGCGTTGAAGTTACAAAATAAAACATAGCGCAAAAGAAAGTAAAAAAACTTTACTCATTTATAAAATTCATATTCCAATATGGCATCTTACCTTCATATTCCAATATGGCATCTTACCTTACATTACTCATTCAGTTAGCATTTCCAAGCCGAGAGCTTTGGCGAGCCAGCAGTACAGCAAAAACAGCAGCAACACGTCACTTTTTAGGAGCATTCAACCCCCTGCCAAGAAACTCGAAACCAAACGGAAGTACGTTGGGACCCCCGAGGAGCGATTTTCTTGCGCTTGCGCGTTCGAATGCGCAAGGGCCGAATAACGCAGTCACATTTTTGTTATCGGCGCAAGCCATTGAAGTCAACTCGCGGCCATTGTTCGCCACTATAATTACACGAATCTTTGTAGTCACGCGAAATTAAAAGAATATGTTATTTCCCCTGACTTGTGATTCGGAGCATATTGGCGACAATAGAGAACGGTTAAAACTTCTCACGAGCTGTTGCGTCTTCAAGAGTGCGAGATTTCGAGGAATAACCACTTGCAGTAATGGCTAAGCTCTTTCTTTTTATTTAAGACTAGAAATCTGTTTAACACACTTTAGTTAAAATAAAAATTAACGAGGTAAAATCTTTGCGACAAATCACAATTTTAATTTCATCGTTCCTATTTATTGCCTTTTACTAACATAACATACCTACTTATTTTTTTTATTAATATAGTAATAAAATAATCAAGAATTAGCTGGAATATATTTATGAGGAGTGTGAAACATAACAAAACTCTCAAGATAGCTGTAGTGAAAGGGTTTTTTTTTTGAAAAATCTCTTCCCAAAAAATTTGCAGCATTATGTTAAGAAAATTACATTTACCGGTTTTTTCAATACACATTATTTTCAATACACACACACACACAAAATAGTTTTAAAAAGTTCACACACAATGAAGACTTAGACATTTACACATACGTCAATTTTCGTGGTGTCTGAAATCTTTGATTAAAAATAAAGATAGTACTTAAAACTAAAACTTATTAGCAAACCTGAGAAACACAAACTTAAAATTATTTCTGTTGAAAGTTGAAACTGCAAAAAATTTCTAATTAATGAATCTAATTGTCCGTATTTTTTGGTTTATAGGGTATTTTTTATTTTCCTGATGTTTCTGCATCTTTTCAGCTGCCGTGCTCACGGGATGACTGATTAGATCTTAGTTCGTGAAATATAGCGCGTTTAATCCGGAAAAGTTATTTTATTTCAATGAACAGTGCGCGCCGAAACTTAAGATGTAAGTACAAAACAAAATATGCAACTTAAAAGAGACTTCAAGACAAAAGCCAGTTCCTTCAAATTGCTTTCCAGCTCATTTGATGTCAATTAGAACTGTTTAATACACGCTTACAAGTCAATAGTGGTTCCATATGCTCCTCAAGGGTACGTGTCCTCAAGGGTCCTCAATCCCCTCTAAATGTTTTACAATGACGTCACGTGCGCAATCATAATACCTCCTTGGTAAGTACTCTTTTGTGATGATCAGATCGCTGGTTCTTCTAGTGCTGATGATTGTAATGGTCTGTTCAACTTTGACTCGTGCTCGTACTTGGAAATGGTATAAATTTAACCATTGGTTTTTGGCAACAATTTTATACTTATATAACTATTACTTAACTTACCTAGCTCGCATGTTTATGTTGATTTCCAAATTTTCATTAGTCTATCGACCCATTCTTCCTTCCGAGTTTCCGAGGCTTAGGCTTTGAATCTGACGATCAATTATTGCTTTTTCATATTTTTTATTGCGGTTGCCATTTTTTGCAAACCAATGATATCTTAAATTTTCGTCAAATAAAGTTTTAAAAGCATTCAGGCTTTAAAGGGATAAATGTATTTCTTTGTAGGTACGTATAATCGTACATATTTCAATTTGAGTTTCTGTAGACAAATTTATAGCTCCTAATAAATATGACTCTGACAAACATATTAGTGTAACAATAATTATTATTATGCAAAATGCGTTATTTTTCAACCGACAGCAACAACGCAGACATTCAATAAAGCGCGCCACCAACCTCGCCACGTCAATGAAATTCAAAAGTCGACTTTTTCAACAAGTATAATTTGTTTGATTTGTAAAGAGCGAGTACATCTGTATTAGCGCAGAGCTGGCCCCGACTCATTGTTTGGAAGACGCGGGTGTCCACGGAACCCCGTGATTTTCTCGCCAGGGTTCCGCAGACCCACCAGGTTACCCAATTCCCCGTTAGCTGTCAACTAAGAATGGTCTCTTGCCCTTTGAACGGCGTCATTATAAGAGTTCACAATGCGAGTAAATGAAAATATTATTCCGCACAATAGATTCTGGAATGTTTAAAAAAATGCGTTCATTTTCTGGTATCATTGTTGTTGATTGGACGACGAATGCAGTAAAACGCAACAAGCTTATATGCTAATAAAGGTAGGTAAGGTAGTTATTAATCATTTTTCTTTTTGTATGTAGTAGGAAGCATTCTTATTCTTAAATTGATTGATACCTACATCAATAAGAAACATTGGTACTTACTTGGAAATGGCGGCAACTTCCTGTCAGCAGCTTTTCTAAATTAGGGATATTTTGATTTAGATTTCGTCCTTCCAGTTTCAGAAACTTTTAGCAAGTTGCTGAAGCTGAAAGGCCCAAAGGTAGGCTTAACAAGTATTTAATAATTAAATATTTATTTAGTGTAAAAAAAGTCTCGAAATCAAAACCATAGACAGCAAAATATTTTTTTCTATCTATGGTTATACCTAAGAGTATAATAAGATTATCCTACTTAACTCTTTTGTAAAAGTTAGGGTATTGTTAAAGAAGTATTTTAATATCCAAAAGCCAAGGTCGGTTCCAATAGAAATTTTACAAGGTGCTATTTTACAATTCGCTTTTATATTCTATACTTCTGAATAAAATCAAAGCAATGCTTACGGAATCGTAGACTAAATAAAATTGAATACTTGCACAAAGCAGTTTTCTCTTGTTTTTGTAGAATGAATAACGGCAACAGAAATCTTGGGTGTCTTAAATTCGTTACTCTCGTTGAATAGCACCAAAAAGCGGTCTAGATTTAAAATACAGTAACTTTTTTTGGTTAAACAAGCCTTAAAGATGCTTTAAACACTCAAGTTTATTTATTTATTGTTAGAGAAACATAGTATATTAAAATCAAAAAGCTAAACATAATAAATAAACCAGTAAAGTCTCCACTTATTGAATAAAATATAAACCTGTAACAGTTCTAAATGCTATTATCTAAGCTCGTCTAGTTAAATAAGAATCAAGAATTAAATTAGAACAAAAAGAAAAATTACCGAGTTGCTAACAAACAAAAAACTGAATATGTATATAATATGACATCTCTTAAAGCCCTTTTATACGCTCCGATCGTGGAACAAAATAATTATGTCAACATCGTATAAGTTACCAATACACTCACTGGCACATTTAACGGCCCACCCCGTATTTTCACCGGTGAGTGTATTTGTAAACTAATGAGTCGAAGTTGACTCAGATTTGGTTTGTGTTTAAAAATGGTTTTCATTTACTGTTTACTGTAGCAACATTCTACAGTAAACAGTAAATGAACTTACAACTTACGACTAATTATATAAAAACTTAGTAGGTATGGCGTAGTGATATTGTCAAAACTAAGAAGTTATAATTTCACCGTGTTTATTTGTCAATCGGTACAAGGATGAAACATTTGCCTTTTATATAACATTCCTGTAGGTCACGCGATAGGTTAGAAATTTCGTGATAATATTTTATTCAGACAATAAAAGTACTTATTTTCAGAAAAAAAGAAGAAAAAAACTACGTCGTTGATTTTAATGCATCTAGTGAAATAACAGTACCACTAGTTTAGTTAGATTGACAGATATGGAGCTGATTGACAATATCACTGCGACATTATAGGGGAGGTCAGCTCAAAGCGGCCACCTTAACTTTAAATTAAAAAAAATGAAACGTTAGAATCGATTTTGAAAAAGTATTTTATGTCAATGAATAGGGAATTTTATAAACTTTTATAAAGTGTAAGCGCATTTTGCAAAAAACTTGTAAAGCTTACTATTATATGCAAATTACGAAAACTTGTCAAAAAACCGCTTTGCCCGAATAAGCGCCTAAAGCGGCCATGGGGGTAAGGGCAAAGTGGTCACGTTTAAATATATCAAGAAATGCAATTTTAATTAACAAAAATGCCAAATATAATTGATCTTTCACTTTCTTTACGATAAAAAAGGAATACTGTTTAATAAAGTTTCAAATTAAACAATAATTTCAGTTTTCAAATTGGTCATACGTCATTACTTATACATAAGTACCAAAAAGTCTCCTTCATAAAGTAACATAACCAACAGCTATACTCGGTTTTTTTGCATTAGATCCTAATGTAAAACGAACAGATTTCTTCACTAATGTGAATACGGCATAGCGCGGTCACTTGGCCACTTTGCCCGGACCGCTTTGCCTTTTTACACAATTTTGTTTTAATAATCAATTCAGTTCAAATTATTTATCCCATGTTGGAACAAATAATAAACAAAGAAAGCCAAATAGATGAGTAACAATAGACTTGCAATAAAAACATTGAATTCTGAAGAGGTTTAATCAAAATAGGTTTAACTTACAATGGATTTTTAACAAATAACTTAAAAACCTCGCACACGTCGCCGCGGCCACGGGTTTGCTCCTATCACCACCGAATGACTACTCGGTGCAGGGGAGGTTGGTTAGTATAGGGCAGAATAGCAAACGTGGCGCTATCGCTTTTAGTTATCATAAAACATGGTATGGCCGCTTTGCCTCCTATGGCCGCTTTGAGCGGACTTCCCCTATACTTCCCAAAAAATTATAAAGTTATTCCATCCATATTATTAGTAGGTACTAACCTACTAAGAAACTACATATCTGCAACACCTCTAGAATACAATTATAAAATGTAGAGGTTCTCATTATGAATCATCTTCAAATAAGAGCTACTGATTTGACATTTACTGGTGCTGATACGTAAAACGTCGGAAAAATTGAGTTGATTGTGATTCGATGACGAACGTTTAACCGAATCGTGCGGTCTGCCACCGTCCCCAGAACTAATCGGCCCAGCGGCACCGCGGGAAGCTCTTGAGCACAGACGCCCGTTTAAAACTGTGTGGTAACTGACCATTTATTACATTCAAATGACGAAAATTCGATATTGAATTTCGAACTTTTTTATAGTTGAAGAAGTGTATACCTAATAGCGCAATTACGTTAGATACTTTGTCCGAATCCGAAAACCCGAGAAGGTTACGCGGTTCGCCACATTTTAAGTGTCTTATTAAAATATTTTTTACTTATTTTTTTTTATCCTAATAATAGCTCTAATTTTGCAGTTGTAGGATTAATTGAACATTAATATATCGACTGTATAATAGATTCGGAAAATTTATGACTGTCTTAAACGCAAGCTATTATAAGTTATTCAAAACCTACTGAAATTAAAATTGACTTTTGCAGGGCATACTCGTAGCTACTCGTGGTATGACGATTCTGTACATTTATGTTTCGACATGATTTGTTTTTGACCCACCAAATATTTTTTGCAAAGATACTAAGTAATACTACTCAAGTACTGCAAATAAGGAGAAATGATATGAGACCTGTCAATGAAAATAAAAAATGTTTATTATACCTTTTACAAAGAATTTATGTACGAGTACCTATGCAAGGCGATTTCTCAACTGAATCCTGAAAACGTGAGACGAAATTACACTTTTGTAAAGTAGGTAAACTATTGTTTCGAAGGAAATCCAAGATAGCAAAGCTGCTTACTACCATGGAACCCTGAAAGTGTCGTGGGAATAAAAACAAGTAGAAATTGATTACCCCGTACTCACGACGACACATTAAATAATTTGTTGCCGGTAATGACCGTTCCGTCCTACATTTTTTAAGCAGATTTGAATATTAATATGGTATTTTACGATTGTCTCTAACTTAACCACGTTAAGTAGTAAATTATTTTTAGTTTTATTTCGGTATAAAAGTTGGGACCCATTGAACAGCAGGAGGCGACATAGGCCCGTTGCACAAAACCTACAAATACCATGGAATACATTTGAATACATATGTGTATTTATCGAAATTTTCATATCCACACCCGAATTGATGGCGTTGACACAACCAAAAAAAACAAAAATAGTATAATTCAAAAAGTTCAAATGACGGAATTTAGTTTGTAATATTAAATTTATGAAGATTTCACTGCAATATCAATCGCAATACTGGTTCGTTTATGTTTAAATTATGGTTGTTATTGTGTATGACTCGTTTATGTGGAAATGAAGAGGACAGATTGTATTCTTATTGATATTCGATAGTAGTTTAAAAATGTATTCTGATTTTGTAAATGGTAATTTATTTTGCTGTAACAATATCGGTTTACTTTTTTGTCATCCAGTTAACGGCTTTATAACTGGTCAATAAAATCCCTAAATCGACTAAAAAAGCAAGCAAGTTTATTAATTTTTTCCTTAAAAACGAAATTTTTTGCAATAAATAATTAAAATAAGTTAGATTTATAGTTTAATATTGTTTACTAGCAGCTGTCAAAGACTCTCCATTTTTTAACGAATTGAACTTACTTACATACTTTTTTTTATCTGAATCTCAACGTATGTCAATCCTTGGTTTTTATTACTTTTTTTTCAGAAAAAGTCTTGTTTTCCACACTACATCATTGCTATATGTTCGGGACAATAGCTTCAGTGACTACAGTTAAGTCGTAAAATAGTAGGTTTCTATAATTTATGGTACAAGTAATGTTCTGTTTCCGAGTGTCGTCGAGCGTGCCCAAGTGGGTGATTAATCTGTAACTACTTGTTTTATTATTGTTCTAACTGCTTGTTATTGTTCGGGAAAGAACAATTTTACTGGAAGTAAATGTTATACTCGTATACCTATGCCAAAACGAGATAGGGAGCTTTTAGTTATGTAGGTACTACAAGTAACTAATAGTTTTATTTATAGAAGGAGGTTGTTTTCAGATATACCTAGGAAATATTATACAATTTCTGATAATATCCTACATAATGTGATTTCTTAAAAAAAACAGGTTCTAAAAAAGAACAAAATATGGTCTCAATGATTAAGACAGGAAGATAGTTAACACAAAATCCTTAATTAAGGTGGTACGACTTCCATACAAACAAACATTGCACAATTATTGGTTCATCATACATTTATAATTCATAAATACATGTGCAACTAACTCGTTTCAGTTATTTGTTTGCGCTAATTATTAAAAAATGTACTTTCATACATGAGGTATATAAATGCGATGGGTCACACACACATACGTAGAATTATTGAAATTATAAGATATTAGTATATTCGTGTTTTATGTATGAATGTACAATTTTTTTATTATTTCGCGCAAACAAATAACTGAAACGAGTTAGTTGCGCATGTATTTATGAATTATTAAGGTATGATGAACCAATAATTGTGTAATGTTTGTTTCTTGGACGAATATTCGTCCAAGGTTTGTTTGTATAGAAGTCGTACCACCTTAAAAATACTTTTCTTGAACGTAATATTTATGTTGCTTACATTTTCCACACTTTTATACCTATCGCTGAGCGACCTTAGAGGAGTTGGAAAACTTTAGGTCTTACGTACTCGTCTTAGGTCTTAAGTACGATATCTTATCAATCTTATGTGGTAGTGCACCTCCGGCACCTTCCTTACCTTTACTAATCAAATTTTTTTTAAGTATACCTAGTTGTGACAAAGTACTTGTTCATGAACTTCTGAAGCAAACAACCTTTAACAATATCAAAATCCTATCATCTCTACATAATGGCGAGGCAGGACATAATTGGCACTATAAATATCTTGGAGCAGCCATTCATAACGCAGGAGGATATATTAGGGCCGTCAGTGGGCCCAACGCCGCGCCCACCTGTGGGAGTGGGACGTGAGACGTGGGACGTGGGAATAGACAGTTGTTTCATCATGGTTTAAATTGGTTTTGGTCAACCCACAAGGCATGAATTATGAGACTGTACTTAGGTGTTTTATTCATCTCTTACTAATAATCGCATTGTCCGGGAGTCAGGGTTTAGTTGTAGTGCTTTGTCTCTCTCTTTCTGAAGATCCTAGTAATATTATAAATGCGAAAGTATGTCAGTTTGTTTGTTTGTTTATTTGTTTGTTTGTTACTCTTTCACGCCTAAACTACCGAATGGATTTGGATGAAATTTAGTGTACGATGTAGCGACTTCAAATACTAGACTAAAACATAGACTATTTTTTTATCCCGATACTTGGACGGGAACGGGAACCACGTGGGTGGAACCGCGGGCGGCCGCTTGTAAACATATAAAAATAAAGAACTGACATTATCTATATTTAATATAATATATAATCTATACTATAATTAATATTATAAAGCTGAAGAGTTTGTTTGCACGCGCTAATCTCAGGAACTACTGGACCGATTTAGAAAATTTCTTAGATCATTAGAAAGCTACATTTCTCCCGAGTGACATAAGCTATATTTTATCTCGATATTCCCACGGGAACGGGCGCCACGCGGGTAAAACCGCGAGGATCCGCAGTAGGTAATAAACGAATAATAGGCTATTACCTGCCTCTAATAACTACCTAACTCTTGATTGGCTATCGTTCGTTGAGTGGCTTAGATTTAAAACAGCTTTGAATCCAAAACGGCCACAAAATATCGATTGATATGCATGAATGCGATAAATAGACACAAAATCTTAGTGCATGTGTGTGTGTATAGGGACTGGAAATAAGTACCTACTGGAAGTTATTTTCGAATTCGAAACTAACGAACGAAAAAGATGAAAAACCCCCTTACTCTTGACGCGATCGTATTTAGATCGAGATTGAATTAATGTGAAAGGTCAGTAACTATGACTTAAAATAAGTAAAAAATTACTAAAAAGGAATAGGTACTTGTAATTAGTAAATAAAGTAATTTTGCACACTAGTAATCGATTTTAGCGGCAATTAAAATCGAATGAACGTCGAAAATCAATAATAATTATAGAAATTCAATCTCGATTTTAACGCTGTCCCGTCAGAGTAACCCCCCTGGTACCACGCACATACCTATGACTACATACCTATGATCGAAGCACAGCCTCAAACTCGCCGAGACTTATAAGTCTAGTTATTTTTTTTTCGCAAACAATAAACACAGTGAATGTAAGTAGGCATCATATACGTTTTAATGCGAAAGTGTTGTAATATGATACTTTACATGATAGGTATGTGTGTTGGCACATAATATTTTGTCATATGTTGGCAGGCGCTGGGCGCGAGGCGTGGACCTCTAGGCCACGCCCATTCCGTACCGCCTCCCACCAGTTAGGTCAAAATAAAATGCCTACTTTTAATATAAATTAATTAGAAGCACCTTTTCTACTTCAATTACATAAAATGCCAATAGCGCCTGCTATTAAAAGTTAAACTATTTAACGATCCTTCAATAAAATCTTAGTAATATTTTATTGCTTTATCTTGCATTTTAAGTGTTTTTAATTAGCATCAGATCAATAAAATCACGACATTATAATGTACACAGTGGATTTTTTATTTATTAACTAAATGTGCAGGTTTTTTGTTGTTTTGGCATAAATAATATTTAAAGATTATAAAAGTTCTTTTCGATTGCATATCATGATCTTAAGTTTGACTTTATTGCCAGCTAAAAGAGTGGGTACAGTCGGGGAATTTCGCGGTTGATCAGTAAGTAGAGTTTTATTGAGAAACGATATTTCGGAAAGTACTACACGACCAAGACAATTGGGCGCATGGCAGGAATGCGGTTTTGCACTTTTGGCACCTGCAGCCCACTTCTATCACCGCACTTCTGTTATTATGTGATTAATTAGCGCTACAGTGATTAAATGATTGATTACCGCTATTTAAAAAAAATGGTTTTTTACTTTGATTTTTTTAGTTTTTCTCAGCTGTCATGCGCCTAATTGTCTTGGTCAGATAGTATAAAGGTTAGAGAAATAATTTATTTTTAAAATGAAATACCAATTAATGCTCTATTATTTGTAATATAAACGATTTCTATCAGTCTATTACTTTATGAGATAACTTTCTTCAAAAACAACTTTACTTTTCAACCGGGAAGTTCCCCGATTGTACCTATGTGAAGCGTTAATTCGTAAAATTTGTTTTCTAATAATTTAGAAAAATGCAATACTAGGACAATTTAATAAATTTCGTAGGAAACCTATGACCTTTGGAAATCCGGTCCAATGCTCTTGGATTTCCAAAGGTAATGGGTTCGATTCCCATCTGAGAATTCACTTGTGGCCGAGTTAATTTTTTCCAATATTTTTCTATTTAAAATTTATCATAAGATTAAAATAGCATTGAAAAATGCAAAAATTCAAAAATCATAAACACTTTTAATATGATTAATTTTCTGTTGTAAATCACGATCGTATTGTTTTCTAACATCTACCTAAAGTAGAAAAATGTAGACGGAAAAGCTTTTGAAAGTAATTACAAACCAACAGTTTAATAATTTTCATAGTAAAACGAAAAACATTGAATGAAAAACACTTTTTGTAATAATATGTTGAGTGTTCCCTGCAAAATCACGACATCTTGACGGTCTGCATGAAATACGGAAAATTACATTACCTGTCAGTTAATAGCACTACACACAATATGTGCTAATACATGATCGAAGTTCATACGTGAAAATAACTGATACAAGTTAGCCTGATGTTCAACAACCACTAAGTCGCCGCCGCCTTGTTGAAAGAAAAAAATACCTACATATATTTTTATTTACAATAATATGTAGCTCCACCATAATTCATTTTTATGTGATTTCTACTTTGTATTTCTGTAAATGCTTAAAACTTAATATTGTTTGCCAAATTCCCGTTCATATTTGCAGATATATAAATTTTAGTACAAGAAACTTTTTTATTATTTTACCACAGACTTAATTCTCTATGGTACTTAACTACCATGGATGTAATTACGTCCATGTTAACTACAGAGAACTGTAGTCGCGTGCGCAACGTGCCCACTATGTGGTGGACCACCGCTGGGCTCATTGAAAAAAACCGCAGACGCTAGCTTTTAGGCTGAAAGGACATTTGTGATGGAAATTTACGGCGACGTCTAGTGCACTGCTTTTGTTTTGAAAATTGCTTTTTGTATTGAAAGTAGGTATTGTTGGAAGAAATTATAAACAGAATTGATCTGGAAAATATAAATGGTTCACTAAGTATAGCTTTACTCGATACGGCATGAATGGGAACTCAAACGTTAGAAAAGAAAAGTAGTTTTCATATTGAAAATGACACCGCAAATTCTATCGCAAAATGAACAAAGTAGTTGAAGAAACAAAAATATAGTTAGTTATTATATCGATATCCTACCTGTAGGTAGGTACCTAATTTTAGGACTACGTTTCATAAAATTACCTATTAAAATTTGTAAAGCTCATAAGATTTAATAAAACCTGCCAAGTAGAAAATCTATTGTTTGTTGCACTTGGTATTATTATTGTTTTATTTGATCTCACATTATTTCTTACACAAGACGATAGGTACAACAAGTTGAATACATAACCAGAAAGTGGAACCTAGGTAATAAATACAGGTAAGTAATCAATCTTTATAATTTCTCAATTTTTTTTGTGGCCAGCCTAAGTACCAACATAAATCAAGAGCCAAAGCAAACAGTTATAAATCAAAAGGCACCAAACGCAAACAAAATTTAAAAACAATCGACGATCTATATGAATTGTCTAACAACGTATCAAAAGAAATAGATGTCACTCAGAATCTGTCACGCCAAACTAAATGTTAGCAGCTCTTTGTCAAGGCAGCAGTGTCACGAGTGAACAATATGACAGCGTTAAAGAATGCACCCAAATGTCTTGTTTGGTAACAGCCTGCACTGAATAATGGGTAAGTGAAATCCTTGGGCCCACCGTGACGGACCCGATTTGGTAATAAATCACTTTCAAAACAAAATGGACGACAAAAGAGGGTACGGTGTAAAAACGGAAGGTACTCAGTACCAAGAAATAGTGTGACAATAATAACTGTACCTTATGTTTGCACTTAGAAAATGCATTGAAAATGTATCAAGATCAACATATAAAAATAAAGAGTCAGTCTCATTTGACTGGGATATTTCGTATGCGTAGTGGTCTACAAACCAATAGCGATACTGTTGTCATATTTGTGTGTGGACACCTTAAATACAGTGCGACATAAAAGAGTAGAAAGCGAAAACTTCTTTAGTGGCGTTGTGCACATCAGGGGTGCGATTGCGTAAGGTAATCGTATTCATTTGACAGTTCATATCGTATTCAATCGGCAGCAATTTGTATGGGATGACATTTAATATGATACAATATGAACTGTCAAATGAATACGATTGACTTTACGCAATCGCCTAGCAGAATTTAAATTTTTTGGGATGGGAAAAAAATATTAAAGTCGCGTCAGGACACGTGAACTGCACCCCTACCGCCGCCTATCGGTATAGCTTGTCATATCGCTATAGCTATCGATTTTTTAAACAACCTACAAGGGCTCTCGCTGACGTTATCACTTTCATACTAAAAATGCAATAGGATTCACTATTGCATTTTTAGTATATATAATTGACAAAATATTCCTGCGTACCCTCGATATTGCTAACTTCACGGCCGGGAGATCTCGTATTTCGGCCAAGTAAATTAGACTACAAAAATTAACTTATTTCTATTTAACTATTTATATATAGAAAAAATCTACATATTTTTCTATGTATATCTATTATGTTTTTGCATACTTTAATATTCTTACATCTTTGGCCATAGACAAAACACCGTGTGTCGATCGGTCTTACAATCCTTATGTTGTCTATGCTAATGACTAAACATTATTCGCCTATAGAATTGGAGAATCATCTCCCACTTAATTTTTTACAAAAGAACGTTCTGGATAGATTGGAGTATATATTTCGCAACTCCAGCGAATGCTTGCTTTCATGCTTGCTGGCATGCTTGCTCGCATCCCTGCTCACATGCTTGCTTTCATGCTTGCTGGCATGCTTGCTGGCATGCTTGCTGGCATGCTTGCTGGCATGCTTGCTGGCATGCTTGCTCACATGCTTGCTTTATATGCTTGCTTTCATTCTTGCTCGCATGCTTGCTCGCATCCCTGCTTTCATTCTTGCTCGCATGCTTGCATTCATGCTTGTTGACATGCTTGCTGGCATGCTTGATGGCATGCTTGCTGGCATGCTTGCTGGCATGCTTGCTTTCATTCTTGCTCGCATGATTGCTGGCATGCTTGCTGGCATGGTTGCTGGCATGCTTGCTGGCATGCTTGCTGGCATGCTTGGTTTGATGTCAATGCTGATGTCAAGCTCGCAGGCTTGCTGGCATGCTTGCTCGCATCCCTGCTCACAAGCCTGCTTTCATGCTTGTTCACATGCTTGCCGGCAAGCTTGCTGGCATGCTTGCTGGCATGCTTGCTGGCCATGCTTGCTGGCATGCTTGCTGGCATGCTTGCTGGCATGCTTGCTCACATGCTTGCTTTCATGCTTGCTGGCATGCTTGCTCTCAACCCTGCTAGCATGCTTGCTCGCAGGCTTGTAAGCAATGCTTGCTGGCATGCTTGCTCGCATCCCTGCTTACATGCTTTCTTTATATGCTTGCTGGCATGCTTGCTCGCATCCCTGCTCACATGCTTGCTTTCATTCTTGCTCGCATGCTTGCTTTCATGCTTGCTGACATGCTTGCTGGCATGCTTGCTGGCATGCTTGATGGCATGCTTGCTGGCATGCTTGCTTTCATGCTTGTTAGCATGCTTGCTTTCATCCCTGCTCACATGCTTGCTATCATGCTTGCTGGCATGCTTGCTTTCATGCTTGCTGACATGCTTGCTGGCATGCTTGCTGGCATGCTTGATGGCATGCTTGCTGGCATGCTTACTTTCATGCTTGTTAGCATGCTTGCTTTCATCCCTGCTCACATGCTTGCTGGCATGCTTGCTGGCATGCTTGCTTTCATGCTTGCTGACATGCTTGCTGGCATGCTTGCTGGCATGCTTAATGGCATGCTTGCTGGCATGCTTACTTTCATGCTTGTTAGCATGCTTGCTTTCATCCCTGCTCACATGCTTGCTGGCATGCTTGCTGGTATGCTTGCTTTCATTCTTGCTCGCATGCTTGCTTTCATGCTTGCTGACATGCTTGCTGGCATGCTTGCTGGCATGCTTGATGGCATGCTTGCTCACATGCTTGCTTTCATGCTTGCTGGCATGCTTGCTCTCAACCCTGCTAGCATGCTTGCTCGCAGGCTTGTAAGCAATGCTTGCTGGTATGCTTGCTCGCATCCCTGCTTACATGCTTTCTTTATATGCTTGCTGGCATGCTTGCTCGCATCCCTGCTCACATGCTTGCTTTCATTCTTGCTCGCATGCTTGCTTTCATGCTTGCTGACATGCTTGCTGGCATGCTTGCTGGCATGCTTGATGGCATGCTTGCTGGCATGCTTGTTTTCATGCTTGTTAGCATGCTTGCTTTCATCCCTGCTCACATGCTTGCTATCATGCTTGCTGGCATGCTTGCTTTCATGCTTGCTGACATGCTTGCTCGCAGGCTTGCTGACATGCTTGCTTCGAACCCTGCTAGCATGCTTGCTCGCATCCCTGCTGGCATGCTTGCTCGCATCCCTGCTCACAAGCCTGCTTTCATGCTTGTTCACATGCTTGCCGGCAAGCTTGCTGGCATGCTTGCTGGCATGCTTGCTGGCCATGCTTGCTGGCATGCTTGCTGGCATGCTTGCTCACATGCTTGCTTTCATGCTTGCTGGCATAAGCATGCCAGCAAGCATGCTCTCAACCCTGCTAGCATGCTTGCTCGCAGGCTTGTAAGCAATGCTTGCTGGCATGCTTGCTCGCATCCCTGCTTACATGCTTTATTTATATGCTTGCTGGCATGCTTGCTCGCATCCCTGCTCACATGCTTGCTTTCATTCTTGCTCGCATGCTTGCTTTCATGCTTGCTGACATGCTTGCTGGCATGCTTGCTGGCATGCTTGATGGCATGCTTGCTGGCATGCTTGCTTTCATGCTTGTTAGCATGCTTGCTTTCATCCCTGCTCACATGCTTGCTATCATGCTTGCTGGCATGCTTGCTTTCATGCTTGCTGACATGCTTGCTGGCATGCTTGCTGGCATGCTTGATGGCATGCTTGCTGGCATGCTTACTTTCATGCTTGTTAGCATGCTTGCTTTCATGCTTGCTGGCATGCTTGCTGGCATGCTTGATGGCATGCTTGCTGGCATGCTTGCTTTCATGCTTGTTAGCATGCTTGCTTTCATCCCTGCTCACATGCTTGCTATCATGCTTGCTGGCATGCTTGCTTTCATGCTTGTTAGCATGCTTGCTTTCATCCCTGCTCACATGCTTGCTATCATGCTTGCTGGCATGCTTGCTGGCATGCTTGATGGCATGCTTGCTGGCATGCTTACTTTCATGCTTGTTAGCATGCTTGCTTTCATCCCTGCTCACATGCTTGCTGGCATGCTTGCTGGCATGCTTGCTGGTATGCTTGCTTTCATTCTTGCTCGCATGCTTGCTTTCATGCTTGCTGACATGCTTGCTGGCATGCTTGCTGGCATGCTTGATGGCATGCTTGCTCACATGCTTGCTTTCATGCTTGCTGGCATGCTTGCTCTCAACCCTGCTAGCATGCTTGCTCGCAGGCTTGTAAGCAATGCTTGCTGGTATGCTTGCTCGCATCCCTGCTTACATGCTTTCTTTATATGCTTGCTGGCATGCTTGCTCGCATCCCTGCTCACATGCTTGCTTTCATTCTTGCTCGCATGCTTGCTTTCATGCTTGCTGACATGCTTGCTGGCATGCTTGCTGGCATGCTTGATGGCATGCTTGCTGGCATGCTTGTTTTCATGCTTGTTAGCATGCTTGCTTTCATCCCTGCTCACATGCTTGCTATCATGCTTGCTGGCATGCTTGCTTTCATGCTTGCTGACATGCTTGCTGGCATGCTTGCTGGCATGCTTGCTGGCATGCTTGCTGGCATGCTTGCTCACATGCTTGCTTTCATGCTTGCTGGCATGCTTGCTGGCATGCTTGATGGCATGCTTGCTGGCATGCTTGCTTTCATGCTTGTTAGCATGCTTGCTTTTATCCCTGCTCACATGCTTGCTATCATGCTTGCTGGCATGCTTGCTCACATTCTTGCTTTCATGCTTGCTGGCATGCTTGCTGGCATGCTTGATGGCATGCTTGCTGGCATGCTTGCTTTCATGCTTGTTAGCATGCTTGCTTTCATCCCTGCTCACATGCTTGCTATCATGCTTGCTGGCATGCTTGCTTTCATTCTTGCTGACATGCTTGCTGGCATGCTTGCTGGCATGCTTGATGGCATGCTTGCTGGCATGCTTACTTTCATGCTTGTTAGCATGCTTGCTTTCATCCCTGCTCACATGCTTGCTGGCATGCTTGATGGCATGCTTGCTGGCATGCTTACTTTCATGCTTGTTAGCATGCTTGCTTTCATCCCTGCTCACATGCTTGCTGGCATGCTTGCTGGCATGCTTGCTGGTATGCTTGCTTTCATTCTTGCTGGCATGCTTGCTTTCATGCTTGCTGACATGCTTGCTGGCATGCTTGCTGGCATGCTTGATGGCATGCTTGCTGGCATGCTTACTTTCATGCTTGTTAGCATGCTTGCTTTCATCCCTGCTCACATGCTTGCTGGCATGCTTGCTGGCATGCTTGCTTTCATGCTTGTTAGCATGCTTGCTTTCATCCCTGCTCACATGCTTGCTATCATGCTTGCTGGCATGCTTGCTCACATGCTTGCTTTCATGCTTGCTGGCATGCTTGCTGGCATGCTTGATGGCATGCTTGCTGGCATGCTTGCTTTCATGCTTGTTAGCATGCTTGCTTTCATCCCTGCTCACATGCTTGCTATCATGCTTGCTGGCATGCTTGCTTTCATGCTTGTTAGCATGCTTGCTTTCATCCCTGCTCACATGCTTGCTATCATGCTTGCTGGCATGCTTGCTGGCATGCTTGATGGCATGCTTGCTGGCATGCTTACTTTCATGCTTGTTAGCATGCTTGCTTTCATCCCTGCTCACATGCTTGCTGGCATGCTTGTTCGCATGCTTGCTTTCATGCTTGCTGACATGCTTGCTGGCATGCTTGCTGGCATGCTTGATGGCATGCTTGCTGGCATGCTTGCTCACATGCTTGCTTTCATGCTTGCTGGCATGCTTGCTCTCAACCCTGCTAGCATGCTTGCTCGCAGGCTTGTAAGCAATGCTTGCTGGCATGCTTGCTCGCATCCCTGCTCACATGCTTGCTTTCATTCTTGCTCGCATGCTTGCTTTCATGCTTGCTGACATGCTTGCTGGCATGCTTGCTGGCATGCTTGATGGCATGCTTGCTGGCATGCTTGCTTTCATGCTTGCTGACATGCTTGCTGGCATGCTTGCTGGCATGCTTGATGGCATGCTTGCTGGCATGCTTACTTTCATGCTTGTTAGCATGCTTGCTTTCATCCCTGCTCACATGCTTGCTGGCATGCTTGCTGGCATGCTTGCTGGTATGCTTGCTTTCATTCTTGCTCGCATGCTTGCTTTCATGCTTGCTGACATGCTTGATGGCATGCTTGCTGGCATGCTTGCTTTCATGCTTGTTAGCATGCTTGCTTTCATCCCTGCTCACATGCTTGCTATCATGCTTGCTGGCATGCTTGCTTGATTGCTTGCGGGCATGCTTGCTCGCATCCCTGCTCACATGCTTGCTTTCAAGCTTGCTGGCATGCTTGCTGGCATGCTTGCTGGCATAGTTGCTGGCATGCTTGCTTTCATGCTTGCTGGCATGCTTGCTCGCATCCCTGCTCACATGCTTGCTTTCATGCTTGCTGGCATGCTTGCTGGCATGCTTGCTGGCATGCTTGCTGGCATGCTTGATGGCATGCTTGCTGGCATGCTTGCTTTCATGCTTGTTAGCATGCTTGCTTTCATCCCTGCTCACATGCTTGCTATCATGCTTGCTGGCATGCTTGCTTTCATGCTTGCTGACATGCTTGCTCGCTTACTTGCTCTCATTATTGCTCGCATGCTTGCTTTGATGTCAATGCTGATGTCAAGCTCGCAGGCTTGCTGACATGCTTGCTCGCAACCCTGCTAGCATGCTTGCTCGCATCCCTGCTGGCATGCTTGCTCGCATCCCTGCTCGCATGCTTGCTGCCATCCCTGCTGGCATGCTTGCTGGCAGGCTTGCTCGTATGCTTGCTCGCATGCTTACTGGCATGATTGCTTTCATGCTTGCTGACATGCTTGCTGGCATGCTTGCTTTCATTTTTACTTGCATGCTTGCTTTCATGCTTGCTGACATGCTTGCTAGCATGCTTGCTTTCATGCATGCTGGCATGCTTGCTGGCATGCTTGCTTTCATGCTTGCTGGCATGCTTGCTCGCAGGCTTGTAAGAAATGCTTGCTGGTATGCTTGCTCGCATCCCTGCTCACATGCTTGCTATCATGCTTGCTGGCATGCTTGCTTTCATTTTTGCTCGCATGCTTGCTCGCATCCCTGCTCACATTCTTGCTTTCATTCTTGCTCGCATCCCTGCTCACATGCTTGCTTTCATGCTTGCTGGCATGCTTGCTCTTAACCCTGCTAGCATGCTTGCTCGCAGGCTTGTAAGCAATGCTTGCTGGCATGCTTGCTCGCATTCCTGCTTACATGCTTTCTTTATATGCTTGCTGGCATGCTTGCTCGCATCCCTGCTCACATGCTTGCTTTCATTCTTGCTCGCATGCTTGCTTTCATGCTTGCTGACATGCTTGCTGGCATGCTTGCTGGCATGCTTGATGTCATGCTTGATGTCATGCTTGCTGGCATGCTTGCTTTCATGCTTGTTAGCATGCTTGCTTTCATCCCTGCTCACATGCTTGCTATCATGCTTGCTGGCATGCTTGCTTTCATGCTTGTTCGCATACTTGCTCGCATGCTTGCTGACATTCTTGCTGACATGCTTGCTGACATGCTTGCTTTCATGCTTGCTCGCATACTTTCTCTCATTATTGCTCGAATGCTTGCTTTCATGCTTGCTGACATTCTTGCTGGCATGCTTGCTGGCATGCTTGCTTTCATGCTTGCTGGCATGCTTGCTCGCAGGCTTGTAAGAAATGCTTGCTGGTATGCTAGCTCGCATCCCTGCTCACATGCTTGCTATCATGCTTGCTGGCATGCTTGCTTTCATGCTTGCTCGCATACTTGCTTTCATTATTGCTCGCATGCTTGCTTTCATGCTTGCTGACATTCTTGCTGGCATGCTTGCTGGCACGCTTGCTTTCATGCTTGCTCGCTTACTTGCTCTCATTATTGCTCGCATGCTTGCTTTGATGTCCATGCTGATGTCAAGTTTGCAGGCTTGCTGACATGCTTGCTCGCAACCCTGCTAGCATGCTTGCTCGCATCCCTGCTGGCATGCTTGCTCGCATCCCTGCTCACAAGCTTGTTCACATGCTTACTGGCATGATTGCTTGCAAAGCAAGCATGCAAGCAAGCATGAAAGCTAGCATGCCAGCAAGCATGCCAGCAAGCATGAAAGCAAGCATGGGAGCAATCATGCCAGTAAGCATGCGAGCAAGCATACGAGCAAGCCTGCGAGCAAGCATGCCAGCAAGCATGCCAGCAAGCATGCCAGCAATCATGCCAGCAAGCATGCCAGCAAGCCTGCGAGCTTGACATCAGCATTGACATCACTTAGACGTCCCCGCTAGGCGGACTCTCCGTAGATCTACTTGAGTAAAATAATGAATCCTGTGATTTTAGTCTAAAGAAATATTTTTAGTAGAACTTAATAATTGCATCGAAACATAATGGATATTAAAAAAATCAAAAACAACACCCAGCAACAGCTTCTGACTTAAACACAAACTTTTAATATTGGAACAATCGTAAATTATTTCGTAGAGTTGTAAATTAAAAACTCATAGTTTATGCAATAGACAATGGTGATTTATTTCCTTTTTTAGCACAAAGTAGCATACTGCTCATTGTTCCTAAAATTGGGCAAAAAAGAGATTTTTATGGGAACCTTTTGTCTGCACTGTTTAGACCATGTGGTTGGAAATGTTTGAATGATATTCTTAAAAATTGCTAACGTAACATACCTAGTTTTTTATGTTTTTTTTAGTGATGATTAATGATCAAGGATAGTGTTTTGGTGTTAAAAGAAGATTTTGAAATGTGTCTCTGATTTATGTTGCATTTTTCAATGCTATTTTTATACTTATGGTAAATTTTTTATTGAAAAATATTGGAAAAAATTGACTCGGCCACAAGTGAATTCTAAGACGGGAATCGAACCCGGGACCTTTGGAAATCCGGTCCAATGCTCTAACCGCTGAGCTACCGAGACTTGCGAACTACCGTCGAAATTCTCCAATACTTTTATATTTTTAATACGCTGTAGGCCAGCGTTGTTACATCAATGCTAGGAATATCCTTGCATTCGAAAGAAACATCTTTTCAGGTGTTTAACGATCGATTAAGATGCAACTGCCAATAATTTATGATTTTGTAATTTTTGCATTTTTCAATGCTATTTTTATACAAGAATTGACTCGGCCACAAGTGAATTCTCAGACGGGAATCGAATGATGTTTTGATCTCTGATGTTTTGGTAAACATTATATTCTGTTTCTAAGCTGTAACCGAATAATGCATTTTTAGACAGTAATAAAAAGAGAATATATTTATCGGTCCCAGCATGTAACGGTTCTAAAAACCGCACACTCCTAAATCTTAATCTACTACTTACTTTTAACTAAATTAAATCAAAACCATTCACTTCACTCTGTTCTGTGATTCTAAAACTTCACGATGGTAGTTAATTCACAAAATATTCCTGCGTACCCTCGATATTGCTAACTTCACGGCTGGGAGATTTCGTATTTCGGCCAAGTGAATTACAAAACTACTACAAAAATTAATTTATTTCTATTTAACTACCTATTTATATATAGAAAAAATCTACATATTTTTCTATGTGTATCTATTATGTTTTTGTAAACTTTAATATTCCTTACTTCTTTGGCCATAGACAAAACACCGTGTGTAGATCGGTCTTATAATCCTCATGTTGTCTATGCTAATGACTAAACATTATTCGCCTATAGAATTTGAGAATCATCTCCCATACGTACATCTTATGTTTTGGCGCGCACTGTTCATTGAAATAAAACAACTTTTACGGATATCAAACGCGCTATATTTCCACGAATTAAGTTGTAATTATGGTAAAATTTAAATAGAAAAATATTGGAAAAAATTAACTCGGCCACAAGTGAATTCTCAGACGGGAATCGAACCCGCGACCTTTGGAAATCCGGTCCAATGCTCTAACCGCTGAGCTACCGAGACTTGCGAACCACCGTCGAAATTCTCCAATACTTTTATATTTTTAATACGCTGTAGGCCAGCGTTGTTACATCAATGCTAGGAATATCCTTGCATTCGAAAGAAACATATGTTCAGGTGTTTAACGATCGATTAAGATGCAACTGCCAATAATGAATTCTGAGAATTCACTTGTGGCCGAGTTAATTTTTACCAATATTTTTCTATTTAAATTTTACCATAAGATAAAAATAGCATTGAAAAATGCAAAAATTACAAAATCATAAGTTGTAATTGTCCGTATTTTTAGGTTTTTTAGCCGTGGTCACGGGATGACTGAGTCATCCCGTGACCACGGCATATCCGTAAAAGTTGTTTTATTTCAATGAACAGTGCGCGCCAAAACACAAGATGTACGTATGTGAAACATGTACGGACTGGAAACCGCAGTCATCCCGTGATCACGGCAGCTGTAAAGGTGCCGAAACGTCGTGAAAATCAAAGAACCCCTAAAAATACGGACAATTACAACTTAGTTCGTGGAAATATAGCGCATTTGATATCCGTAAAAGTTGTTTTATTTCAATCATCTCCCACTTAAATTTTTGACTAAAGACCGTTCTGGATAGATTTTGGTATAAATTTCGCATCTCCAGCGAAATCTGCCTCTCTTTCTTCATACTACGGCCGTAAAGTCATTCTATTTTACTTGTGAATTCGCGATCCCCGTACTAGGGGTGGTATCCACGGGCAACTGCTGCAGCTACACCTGCATCGTCTGCTCTCAACTACCTCGGCACCTACCTGCCGAGCGCTCGCCTGTTCTCCTGTGCTCCGGCCTACCCCGGAGCAACTCCACTCCGAGACTACGTGCGCACCACCACTACGAGCCTACACTCCGTGCTACCGAGGCTGAACACCGTGCTCCCCAAGCGAACGTAGTCCGTTACGTCGGACTTCCGCTTCTGCCTCTAGGCAAAGCCAAAGCTAAGTCCCCTTCTTGCCCTCGCGAGAGCCACCAATCGAAGATTCCCATGAACCCACACCTGAGCATGTAATATCTTATACTTATAATTACTTGTTAACCACTTATAGTGTTTCTTTTCTATCTTTTCTGCACATCGGTCGTGCTTAACACGACCGGAGTGTGTCACCAGCACACCGACCGCTATAGCTATACTATCGCTATAGCTATCGATTTTTCAAACCCCTTACAAGGGCTCTCGCTGACGCTATCACTTTCATACTAAAAATGCAATAGTGAATCCAATAGATGAATAGAAATATGTAGGAATTAGACAAAAACACCCTGTTTGAAGGTTTTATGAGAGTTTGAAGTTTGACAGCTATAGCGATAACACAAGCTTTACCGTTAGGCGGTCAGGGTGCTGATAAGGCATTAATCTCGGAATATCGTAATATCGGAATCTCGGAACGCTATTTCCAATAATACAATTCCGATATTGAGCGATCCAATATCGTAATATCGGAATCAGACAATTACTGTTACTTGAGTTATTAAATACACCCGGAGACAACACACGGAGATATAATATAGGCTATAGGCTACGGTATAGCGCGCTTAACCCTATTACTGTTGCCACTTGCTACCCCACTGTGCGTCGTTAAGTATTTATTTTAATGATAATTTTGGCATAATTTGATCTTCTGAGATCAACACACGGAGATATAATATAGGCTATAGGCTACGGTATAGCGCGCTTAACCCTATTACTGTTGCCACTTGCTACCCCACTGTGCGTCGTTAAGTATTTATTTTAATGATAATTTTGGCATAATTTGATCTTCTGAGATTTGTAATAACTAAAAAAGCAATGTACGAAAAAAGAGTTCAAAGAGGAGTTCATCTAACGCAGACAAACAGTATCTAACATTAATTTTACCTACCAGTATTGCAAGAGAGCATGCTTTCTTGTTGACCGGATTGTTTTTGCATTACAATACGAAGTTACTACCTATGTGACAAAATGCTTGACGCTTTGTTCTTGAGAACACACTACCAAGAAAAATATATAAAAAAAAAACATATAATATTCTATACGTACATCTTATGTTTTGGCGCGCACTGTTCATTGAAATAAAACAACTTTTACGGATATCAAACGCGCTATATTTTCACGAACTAAGTTGTAATTGTCCGTAATTTTAGGTCGCGCGTTTGATATCCGTAAAAGTTGTTTTATTTCATATAATATTCTCTAAAGAAATAAAGACTTTAAAATTATAATGGAACGTTTAAGTATAAAAACTTTTATTAAACTTTAAAATTAATGGAAAATAATTCTTGTTCTTAATTTTATTGTTTATTTTGCAGGCACAATTTAAAATAATTAATGTTGATTCTCAGTAAAGTGATTGTATTGTCACTGTTTTCAAACAGTCATGTTTACTTTACAGTCTTTATATTTATAAAGTATAGACAGTTATGTAAAAAATGTATGAGTGATGTATGTAGCGATGTATCAGTCAAATACTCGACTTACGAATTTAGAATAGTCCTAAAAATTCAAGAAAACCTTCAGTTTTGTGCAAAGTTAAATAAACACCTTCACTCAATCCGGTTTCGTATAGCTTTACATGAAATCAACATTAAACATTTTCTTCCCATCTATTCGAAAAACGCTGATTGATTCGCCTATAAGTGCGAGCAAAGTAAGTCTTTTCTCCAAGAGACTTTTTCACGGGGCAGTAATGAGATTCGAATTTCGAACATTAACATCGTCCCTTAGTGCTCGGTGACCAAAGAGATCGCACGAAAATATTGTATGAAAAGTCACTGGCCGATTATTAGGTGACCGGCGCGTGTAGCGCCGCAAAAGAAAAAAGAAAAAAAAGAAAAACGCGCGAACTACGTATTACCCTTGTATTGGACTTTATTGGAGTAAACAGTGTTTTGTGATATTTGCAGTGCAATAATGGCGAAAAATGAGTTCCACAAGCAGCGACAGTATTATTTTTTAATTTTTTTTAAACTATAACGTTTCAAAATTGCACAAATGTTTCAAATATTAATATTAATTTTTAAGCTGTTACTTTATAATTGTTTTACCATTATAACATTATATTGGTGTTTAATATTTTTTTTTATAAATAGATTCATTAGTTGTATCTAGAAACGCCTTTTATTTCTTTTTCTCATAGACGGGGATGAAAAGTAGAGTGTATCACTCGGCCGCAAAATATATTTTTGGCTCGGGCGACGTACTTTGAATCCCTCGCTACGTTCAGGATTCTACTAAAGAATCCCTCGCTACGCTCGGGATTCTACTCTAGATTCAAATAAGCGCCCTCGCCGTAAAAATATTATTTTGCTTCCTTACAATCTACTATAGTTCCACTGAAAGTAGAGCAAATTTTTTTTGTTAGTTCTTTTAAATGCTTACCTAATTTGACCTCGCCATCGACACACAAATCTTTACAGAAATACACATAGTTTTTATAAAATATATTAGACCGTGAAGTGAGCATGTTTGTTTAAAAATACCTCAATAATGGCTCGCTTTATTTGTCCACGAGAGTATTTATAGAATAAAACGTGATTTAATAAATACTCACACATACATACATACATAATCCCCGAGTGGTAGGCACTAGGCAGAGATTACAAAACTCCAAGTACCTATCACATTGCCGACATACTTCCTTAGCTTTCTTTCCTAACATTTATCAATATTACCATACAAGCTCGCTTGTTCTTGGTACTTCTTACCTGGCCTTTTGTTAGAACATCCTCGATCTGATCTTGGTATGTTCGTCTAGGCCGACCTTTCCCTGCGAACCCTACCCCCCTTGACCAATGGCGGCCTGGAGGGCAAGTACTAGGAGTTTTAGTTGGTAGTACCCGCCCAGGTGAGTCCAACATTTCGAATCGCCCCTGCACCTGGGGGCGAGGGATGCGTAAAAGCATTTCTCCTAGTATAAAAAAAAAAGGCCGACCTTTCCCAATCATTCCATTCACATTCGCTCTATAGATTAGTGCATGCAATACTTAAATAAAACAATAAGAATACAAATAAGATCGGTTCTATTGTAATTTGTTGTACTCAATACAACCTCATACCTAATTTGTGCAATGTATAAAGCCAGTAAGCAATTTATAAAGAAAATGTGCAGATTTAAACGAATTTGTGCAATTCCGATATTGAGATCGAATATCGGAATTCAGTATCGGAATCGAAAACCCTCCGATATTACATGCCCTAGTCCAAGACCTATCTATTAACTAATGAATAGTGACTACACAGACGTGGATACATTCTTTAATCGATTGTTATAACAATTGTTTACAAAATAGCGACCAATACGAGAACTCAATCCAAGACCGGGTCAGACAGCTCATTATAAACGTTAGATCTTATCTCCCGTAATCACGGCTATTACGAGAGAGATCGGTCGATTTCTGTTTTGGATTAGGTATTATTAAAAGTAAATACTGTAGGTAGGTGAAATCAGTTTGAACCGTTTGATCATACTTAGAAGAGGTCAATGTTGTTATAAAAATATTCGTATCCTATCTAAAATAAGTTTTTTAAACGTGCGTGGGTGTAACTTTGCGTTCTAGCAAGTTCAAGTTCTTTTATTGGAATAACTTAACTCGTCAGGCAAATGAGACCCAATAAATATTTTATTGTAACGTTGTGAGATCACGGTGGACTCGTTCTAGATGAGACATTAAGTAAATAATTTGCCCAAAGAAGTTTAAAATGTTATCTACCTACGAACATATAAGTGTAAGGTAAATAGTGAGACAGATGCTAGAGCTTTAATTAAAAAAATATATAAACGCTCTTTCGTATAACTGTAATGCTGCGGGGCTGCGTCTGCGTCCCGCATGAGAATATTCTTTAACGACCCATCTAAGTCCGCACACTCCATCAACGATCATCAATTAATAAAAATTACCTCTTACATAGAACTATTAACGTCCAGCCGAGCTGCGCCGATAAACTGATCAGAATCGTTTGCCCCGACAATAATAAATTAATCGTTTTATTATGTCACCAACTAGTCATAAAAAACCGACAAATTACTACAGAATTAAGACATCCCTTTAATAGACACGTGGTCTTCCACAGCCGCCATGAGATAAAGCCTATCGAGAAATCAAAATGGCCGGACCTCTAATTTTTTACCGCACCGCAGCGTGAGTCTTATGCTAATGAGTCTCAAAAACAAACATTGTTACAAGGCAAATGTGTAACATACAATAAAAATAAATTAAATAATAAAGGGAATCGTTAAAATGAAAGAAATGCCCGTAATTTATCCACGAGTCACCTTTTAGGCATACCGTGGATTCCTGCGCGGCGGGGTCCCGACCGCTCTAGACGCGATATCCAAATAAAAAGGCGCCACAAAAAGACGCAGTCAATAAGCCATTGGCCATTACGGACCGTAATCGATGAGATAAATTAATAATAATGAAATCTGTGAGAGACGCGGACGCTCATAGGCGCCCGCTGATATTTGACAAGCGCTAGCGAAACTAGTTCGACTAACATTCAATCTTTTGCGGTGTTATGCAATCTGCATAAGTCGTCGATTAATTGCATTGATCCGTAGTTTAATATAATGGGTTGTATTAATTTGATTTATCATTATAAGAGTCTAATCGCTTTTGTTATTATATGTATTATTGAAAGTTCTGATCTATGCAGTAGGAATCCAAAGTAGCCTCAATAGAAAGTAATCTCGAGGAACTTAGAATTGAGGACAAAAAGTCATAATGGTGAATAAATAAGGGAACTATCTGCGTATGAATGAAGCTTCATAATTTCAAAAATTACTCCCCAATCCCCAAATCATCAAACGTGTCGCATCAGAAACTCTATTTCATCAAAGGAGAGTACCTATTGGCCACTTTAAAGTGTTTAGCTACCGGAGAAAAGTAATTATTTTAATTTGCATTTGGCTAGTCTTAGCTAAGATAATAATAATAGTAATAAGATTTATTTATTTATTCCCAACAATCTAACAGTAAAACTTAGATCTAAGATAATAGACAAAGATTGGGAGAGACTAAGCCGGAGCCTGTATCTCAGTACCCCAGTACTCTCCTTCTCGTATGGTCACTAACAATAATCTAATTAATGATCAATGATCGGATCCGACCAAAACAATTAGGCCCATGAAGCTGAGGAAAATTAAAAAAACTAACTAGAAAACCAAATTTTTAAGAAGCGGCAACGAATCGGTTAATTACTAACGCTAATTAATTAGTTAATAGAAGAAGTGCGGTGATAGAAGTTTGGCTGCATGTGCCAAAAGTGGAAAACAGCATTCCTGTCATGCGCCTCATTGTCTTGGTCGGATTAGTATAAGATTAACGGAGATAAAGAGAAATTCCAGAAAAATACGTCACATTGTAAATAATATCTTAAAAACTAGGGGGTTAAACAGTTACACAAGAAGGAGGTCCAAAGTTTACACAAACATCAAAACTGCCTATAGTGGGTAAAAGAATCTAATATGAAAGTAAATACAAATAGATATCGCACATCCTCTTAAAAACTGTCATAACACAAAAACAGCTCAGTTTGAGATAAATATTCAGTTTGATGCGATTTTTCTTCTCTACCGATCAATAAAACAGTCGTAGCATTCGTTTGAATAGTTCTCAAGAGATGTCACAAGTGACGGTTTATCACGGAGCGAAAACGGGCGTCTACCGTTCCGCGATAGTGACGTATTACTGCTAATGACGGGTGGATTGTATCAGTGATATTTTTATCCTAATGATAAAAAAAAAAACAACTCGGCCACAAGTGAATTCTCACATGGGACTCGAACCCATGAGCTTGATGACCTTTGGAAATCCGGTCCAATGCTCTGACAGCATAGAGCATTGGACCAGATTTCCAAAGGTATTTAAAATTTATCATATTACTTTTCATTAATTTTGTGATTTTAACAGTTCCTTTAAAATTCCCATTGATTTTGTTAATTGTTTTGAAATAATTTAACTCAGTGTTGTTTAAAATTTAATTATTTTTGAAAAATATTTAAGGTGTGTTCGTAGGGCGCCTCTACTACTAGACTACAACTAGCAAGCAACACTGATAATACTACGAAATCAAGTTTGATACTATGTCTGTATGTCTGTCTGTCTGTACTTATCATCGTAAGTAGTGCCTAAACGGATAAATAAAGCGATTTCAATATTTATTTATTTTTCGATAAAAAAAACATTCGAGATGTTTCCACGTTTGATGGAAATACATCCAGCCATTTATGAGATGGTCAACTGCCTATGGTAAAACATACAGAGGCGATGCTTTGAGTAAAATGAAAATGATGCCGCTTTCAATACTTATATCATATACCTAGACGCAATAAAAAAACAAACTGCAGAAATATTAAGTTGCTTCGATTTGACTGAAATTTGCGATGTAAATGTGAACTACAGAGATTAAGGTTGAGTTGCACCAGTTAACTTTACCCTAAGGGTGGATTGCACCGTCTAACTTTAACGATAACTTTGACTTTAACCGGGGTAAAATGTAGGTATAGGATTTGACAGCTTTGACAACCATAAATCGTGTAAAGTTAACTGGTGCAACTCAGCTTAGGAATTGAATAAGTAAGTACGTAAATAGTTTAAGTACCCACCGAATATTTCGACACCTGCAAGGAAAAACATTGTAACTCAGTTTTAGGCAGTATTGAGTTAAGATGATATTCTTTAGGATTTTTGATTTTTTGCATTTTAGATGCTATTTTTATACTTATTTAGTTTCATGATGCATTATTATGCTGCCATGCTTATATACAAATTGTATCACAGACAACCTACCATTATTTTTCTATTCAACAATTTCAAATTCAACGAATATATCAGATTTATACATAAAGTATACGTGTTCAAATTTGATTCTAACTTACAAATACATAAAATAAATCATTAAATATAGGTATACATTTATAACATCAAAATAATACAATAGTTTAGGTCTTACCACGTTTACATAAGTGTTCAAGATCGATTGGTATTAGGGATTATGCGAAATTGCTAAGATTTTTTTTAAACTTATTCGTGCACTCCTGTAAAATGCCATAAACTGAGTTACCATGTTTTTCCTTGCAAGTGTCGATTTGAAAAGCTTAATAAAACTTAAATGATAAATCATTCTTATTTTATTCCTTGTGTTAAATAAATTACAATCATCAAATATAAAAAGCAAAATTATATTTTAAAAAATACCCACGAGATTGTTATAACGTTATTGAAAAAGGTTAATAGTAGATTATGCACTAAGGGGATAACGCAGTGTCTTATGTCACGGGCAGCATATTGAATCCTGAGCGAAATGAAGGATTCTGTCGTTAATTCCCGAACCCAGTGAGGGAATTATCGCCCGGGAAATTATAGTAAAAATCCTGAGAGAAGGATTTAAGTCTGCCCAAGGGTAAGACACTTTTATCCCCGAGGAGCATACTCTACTTTATACACCTACTGTGCCTATAAACGTGCGGTATTTTACTGTGACGTAAAATAAAAAAGATATTATAAATTAAATACAATAATATAATAAAAACTAATTAATAAAAAAACAATTTAACAAGTCGCGCAAAAAAACGAAGCACCGATTTTTCTTTAGATATTTAGTTCAGTAGGCAATGCAGTGATAATTTTCATTAAACTGTGACCAAGAGTAAAGACAACACACATTCACAATTTTATGATTTGCCATGTTTTACTGAAGTAAGACAAAATACACGAAAAAGCATGGAAATAAAAGAGATAGTTATTACATTATATTTGAATGAGTGCACACACACATCAAATGTTTTTATATATTTCATAGGAGTAAAGTAAAGTTAATAATTATTATATTAAATACACCTACCCAAAATGCCACTATAAGTAATTTCGTCTGCAAAAATAACTTTGTTTTTCATAGTGTTTGTATGAATGATATTTGCGGTTTCGGAAAATGTGCTAAAGCTCTGAAACTACTAAATATATTTCGTTCAAACCAATTTTCATTGAAAGTTTTTTATAGATTTACAGTAAACTTTTATTTTTGTATAAAAATCGTAAAGCGGTTTACAGAATACATCTACCTACCAAGTTTCAACTGTGTAATCCTCATAGTTTTGGAATAAAGTGGCTTTGACATACGGACGGACAGACAGACATGACGAATCTATAAGGGTTCCATTTTTTGCCATTAGGTTACGGAAGCCTAAAAAGGCATATGAGTATTGTTTATCCATTATATCCATAACACTCCTTGCCTTGGGCCGATAGTGTGAAATTTTAATATTTAATAAAATAAAGTACTTACCTTTCTACGAATTATTTTCACGCTCATTTTCCGTGTCCTGCGCAGATGTTCTCGCTGAAATACGAACATAGCTCTCCATACTTCTCAAATTGGTTCATGTGCTTGATGCTATTCTTTTGAGAGAATCGAAGAATTGAAGAGATCGATTCTCTTTCACAATTGGGTGAAATTGTGAAAGAGAATCGATCTCTTTAGGTTGCGTTGCGGTCAATATGGCTCTGTTCGGGATACCCTCAGTTTCCTTAGGCCGCAAACGCATAGGCAGGCGCCTTGTTTAGCGAGTCATCTAGTGACGATCGGCCGCATTGCACGCTTGGCGCCTATTGGTCGCTTAGCGTGTATCCAAGTTAACAAACCTATCGACTCCCCAGCATCACGCAATGGTCGCACCGTGCAAGTAGCCAGGATGCACAGGCTCTTGGCGCTAAGCAAGGCGCCTGCCTATGCGTTAAGTATGCGAAAGTAAATTTAATTGTAGTGCTAGGCATTAATATTTTTTGTTAACTTAAACTGAATTTGTTTTGTTAAGCAATGGCTACTTGCCGAATAGAACAATTTGTCAGCCTTTATGCTTCCTTTGTTTATTGTGAGTGTTCTGCCTGGTAATGCTGTTTTAAAATTAGTACCTAGGTATTTTGTTTATGAACGACGGGGAGACTTAGCCTTCTTCTTACCTGATGTTAGTTAAGTGTTATGTGTATGCCGGAAATAAAAATGGAATTCCATGTTTCTTAATTTTTATTGGTAAATTCACATTCAAATTATAGACCACGTCGATGACAGATGTTACAATATGGATTTCTACAGACAAAATTTAGTTATTATTTACTATGATACTGTATCGGTACTTTTCGATTTCTAACTCTACTGCATCAATAGCTACATCGATTTTAGGTGCGTAAATGCTTCAAAAGTCCAGTGTCAGGAGTGATTCAGCAATGAGACTGTCAGAAAAATAGTAAATCGAAAATACACAATGACATCATTCATTTAAGAATTCACGATACAGATCGAAGAACATCAAAAAATATTTCTATATTATAAATCGACTACTCACATAATCGGTACTAGAACTCATAAAAGGCGTGCGAGTCACGACAGACGGACGTGACAAATGAACCGGATGATCGTAATTTATTCTAATCGATAGTCGGTAATGATCGCGAGCAATCGGAATCGCGGGCCGAATAGCGCCCGCGCAGATACAATGTAAATATTAAGAAACATCTCACGCCGTGCGCGCGGGCAGTTCGCCTGAGATTCAGTGCCCGCGGCGCAGCTCGCATTCACCTCCAGTCGCACCGCTCTCCTCCACAGTAAAAACTTTAATAATTAAATAATCACGGGGCAATTTCAGTCCGACTCAGTTTACCGATCGAGAAAAAAATTAACCTAACACCCCCTCACTTAAAACTAACATTCACCGAAGCTGCTACAGAATGGGAGACGGATACCGCTGTAGTTTGTGACGGATGACAAGCTTTGGCATCAAAAGACAGGTATAGCATAGACTCGATAGACGAACATAGACTACTCACTTCAGAATACTGCCGTTATAGTTTATCACATAAACATACACATTACAATAATTATTTGCTATCTTAACACAAAATGTTATATACCTCTGGCAGGTACTAAGTGTTAATCTCTAAGATTCCATTAAAAAACGATTAAAATTGTCAAAATTAGAAAACCTGTTTCTAAAACAGTCTTCAAGTTATACTCGAAACCCCTATTCTGGCTCCATATTTCGTAATATTAAAGGCTATCTGTTGCTCCATGTTAATCAATCAGTAAAAATTGAATAGCCCGATAATCTAGCGTTAGATTTTTTTTCTATCTACAAGAAAATAAAAAATGAAAAGTCTAAAACTTATTTTCGTGTACATTTATTTTACATTTGCGGTAATCCTCACAGGGATTGCGGTCACAGATAAGGTTACTGGTACATTGGGAGAACGAGCAAGCTTTTTACTGCTATGTTCGTCTATTTCCATAGTTAAGTAGAAGTCTATGGGGTTATCACACTAGCGAGTTGGCAATCTTGCTTTTGAGTCTGCGTTGCTCTTTTACTATAGATTGCACGTGAGCGTAATCGCAAACACCTCACGGAAAACAGATTAGCAATCGCCAGTGTGATAATGCGACTGAGCGCAGATATTTATCACTGTATCACAAATGGTATCCAGTATAATTTTCTGTTATATTTTCTTGGAAATAAGATATCTCTAGATGAAAGCAGCTTCTATTGCTCGAAATATTATGAAGACAACTAATTTTTAATTCATAGACACGCAATAATCTGTATTTTTTTTCATCAAGCATTATCGGAAATGCCTTTACTTGTATGTAGAGGGAAGTTGTTTAGTTAATATTTTATTTATCAAAGATCCGACCCCCGCTTATAATCTGACTATTTGTTGCTCTACATAAAGATTATATATATATATATATATATATATATATATATATATATATATATATTATTATATTATTTCGTCAATATATATATTATTTCGTCAAGAAGAAAAAAGAATGCCTTTTTATTGAAGTTTTTAATTTTCTGACCGCGTATAGTATTTTGATGTAAGTAATTTTTTGTTTATTGATTTTGTAAGATTTTTTTACCTTACTGAATCTATCAGTAAAGATCGAAACAAAACGAAAGCGTATACGTGGATGTATTCGTGTACGTGTACTTTCCATTGCGTATTATTATAAGGAACTATATAAGAGATGGTAAATCGCCCAGACGCTTACTCTACTCGTTTGGTGATTTTTAAACTAGCGCACAATTGTGATTTTTTGGCGACCAATAGTTTTTATCATTCTGCAAATAAGTACAAAGCTTTCGGCCAGTGCTGGACGATAAAAAAAGTAAGTTTTCGGTCGTCGTACAGTAAGAACTAGACTATCAGTTGACTAAAAATATAAGTGTGCGCTAATCTTATTTTTCATTTTTATAATTTGGGACATTAAATATCAATAAATCAACAAAGTAATAAATATCTTTACATTTGAAACATCAAACATGTAATAGTGTGAGCGATTTGCCATATAGCAGTCCAGCATCTCAGTTTTAGCGGTGACCATGGAATGGAAATTACTCGAAAATTTTATAGGTTTCAATTGTAACAGCTAAGAAAACGTTGGTGAAATTTATCTTTTGCACCTCACCCCAGATATATTACTTTCTCAATTTAGACCATTTTTGTTTAGCAAATGAGCCGCTTAAAGAGCATTTTTCTTCATTTACTAGTAAATATGAACAGTTTGTTGGGTTATTTTCTTCAGTAATTTGTGAATTTTAGACTATTTTCTTCAGCAACTCGTCAATAGAGAAGTATGTTGGGCTAATTTCTTCAGTAATTTATGATAAGTGAACAGATTTTTGTTCAAATTTAGCAACTTTCGTTAATAGTATACGGTTTCTCAAGTTATTTCATTTAGCAACTTGTAGTGAATAAAGAATAGTTTCTCGGGATTTGTAGTTCATAGTAAATATTAACAGTTTGCTATGTAAATATGAACAGTTTATCGGGCTATTTTCTTCAGTAACTTGTGAACAGTGATGAACAGTTTGTCGGGCTATTTTCTTCAGTAAGTTGTGAAAAGTGATGAACAGTTTGTCGGGCTATTTTAACCAGTAAGTTGTGAACAGTGATAGATATATGCGTCCAGGGTCGAGGGTGGGGGGCGAGGGGCGGCGCGGGCGGTGGTGGCTTACGAGTCCCACCAGTCGGGGCCGCCGCTGCCGCCACCGCCGCCGCCGCCGCCGTACGAACCGCCGTACGAGCCACCGTAGTTGCCGCCACCGCCGCCGTACCCGAATCCTGCAACAATGATTATCTCACTATGTGTACCATCACAGAAGTTTGCAGTCCACCATCTTTAGGCGATATTGTGTGATTCATTACTGTCCAAATCAAGCAATTCTGACAAACACTGATGTCCGCTTTCAATGAATTTTGCAGTGAGTATTACCGGGATTTTCCGCGATTGGACTATATAAACGCCATACAAAAACGTAATAAGCTCACGATCGACAGTGAATAAAACTGACACTAAGTAAATTTGAGAACTGAGAACGACGAGTAAGGTGAGAAAACTCACACTAAGCACCTAGGGTGCTTAGTGTGAGTTTTCTCACCTTACTCGTATATGCCGAAGTTTGCGAATAGAGTTTAATTCTCAACCTTATTCCCATTGCATTATGGCTGTCTGTCAAAATTTTACACTCACGCGACAGTAACGTTTGGACAGTTGAAAACTCACACTAGGCCCTCAGTTCTCAAATTTACTTCGGGCATCCAGCACTTGCAGAGTATAGAGTCAAACAAGACTACGGGAGCCGCCGCGCCGCACGGTACGACGACCGCTACTGCAGAGACGACAGTTGACCCGCCAGATCCGGACATGGAGGTCCCAGCAAATCGCGGCGCCTGTCTGGGCTGCGTACGGAAGTCCCCCGCGCCGAAGTCGCTATAGCACAGTATCATTACGCGACTTACCAGATCCGGACATAGAGGGCCCAGCAGATCGCGGCGCCTGTCTGGGCTGCGTACGGAAGTCCCCCGCGCCGAAGTCGCTATAGCACAGTATCATTACGCGACTTACCAGATCCGGACATAGAGGGCCCAGCAGATCGCGGCGCCTGTCTGGGCTGCGTACGGAAGTCCCCCGCGCCGAAGTCGCTATAGCACAGTATCATTACGCGACTTACCAGATCCGGACATAGAGGGCCCAGTAGATCGCGGCGCGTCTGGGCTGCGTACGGAAGTCCCTCGCGACGAAGCCGCTATAGCACAGTATCATCACGCGACTTACCAGATCCGGACATAGAGGGCCCAGCAGATCGCGGCGCCTGTCTGGGCTGCGTACGGAAGTCCCTCGCGCCGAAGCCGCTATATCACAGTATCATCACGCGACTTACCAGATCCGGACATAGAGGGCCCAGCAGAACGCGGCGCCTATCTGGGCTGCGTACGGAAGTCCCTCGCACCGAAGCCGCTATAGCACAGTATCATCACGCGACTTACCAGATCCGGACATAGAGGGCCCAGCAGAACACGGCGCCTGTCTGGGCTGCGTACGGAAGTCCCTCGAGCCGAAGCCGCTATAGCACAGTATCATCACGCGACTTACCAGATCCGGACATAGAGGGCCCAGCAGATCGCGGCGCCTGTCTGGGCTGCGTACGGAAGTCCCTCGCGCCGAAGCCGCTATATCACAGTATCATCACGCGACTTACCAGATCCGGACATAGAGGGCCCAGCAGAACGCGGCGCCTATCTGGGCTGCGTACGGAAGTCCCTCGCACCGAAGCCGCTATAGCACAGTATCATCACGCGACTTACCAGATCCGGACATAGAGGGCCCAGCAGAACACGGCGCCTGTCTGGGCTGCGTACGGAAGTCCCTCGAGCCGAAGCCGCTATAGCACAGTATCATCACGCGACTTACCAGATCCGGACATAGAGGGCCCAGCAGATCGCGGCGCCTGTCTGGACTGCGTACGGAAGTCCCTCGCGCCGAAGCCGCTGCCGCCGCCGCCGCTGCCGCCGCCGCCGCCGCCGCCGCCGCCGCCACCGAAGCGACTGCCGCCGGAACGAGAGCCGCCGGTGCGACGACCGCCGCCGCCGAGGCGACCGTCCGCCGCCGTGCTTGTCAGCCAACTGAACAATGAAACACGTAATTTTAATAAAGTCACAAAGATGGTTGCTGTCTGAATTGAGAATTTCTATTTGAGAAAGTTTCAATTAAATTGTATGAAAATTTTGCTTAAGGTAGAGTTTGAGACATTCTCAAAAAGTTTGTAAAGTAAAATGCCACCACTAAACGCTGATAGAATGAGTATCTGCAGGCTCCTGTCAGTTCGTTCAGTTTACTAAATAGGTTTATTTTAGATTATCCGAAGACGTACGATATTCGAATATGGGCTATATTCATTTTTTATTTAGAAAGTTCACGGATTATGGTCTCTTTATTCGTCCATAAGAAAGGGCTGTGCCACAGTAGCGAGAAAATTCAAACATCGATGATGATGTCAGCAGCTACTTACTTGGTCAGGTCCTGTTTGGCCTCCTTGACCAGCAGCTCGACAAGATCGCACGCTAGCCAGCGGTTGGTATCATTGCGGATATCCGTCCATTAGACGGTAGGTTTAGCTGTCAGTCTTACCACAGTCACGGCTGTGATTGATTAATGCGTCGAGTGTTGTTGCATGAATTTGCGGGCTAATTCAAAAATATATCATGCAACCATCAGTCATGACGGTTGCATGACCGTGTAATGGCAGTCGAAGTAATGCCACAGTAGTGGAAACATAGCTTTCAACTCTTTATAAAGCTCAAGTCCGATCTTGCACGGAATATTGCAGTCACCTATGGGACGGCTCAGCGAAATACCAACTAGCTGCACTGGACACGATTCAACGCAGAGCTGAGAGGCTAATTGGCGACAAAGAACTGGTGAAGAGCAAGTTTCACACCCTAGCTCACCGCCGCAAAGTTGCCTGTCTATCGCTCTTTTACAGACTGTACTTCGGAGTGCTCATGAGCTGCAAGAGCTCATACCGCCATCCACCTTCTTCCATCGGACATTCAGACGCACTGTGGGCAACAACCCTTTTTTTGGTGGATATTCCTAAATGTCGCACAAACAATTTTATATTTCGCACAGCAAAGGAGTGGAGCTTTCTTTCCCTCCCTGCGTCTGTGTTTCGGAGTACTTATAACCCGTCTATCTTCAAAGCAAGAGTGAATAGGCACCTTCTGGGTTAGATCGCTCCATCGTGGATCCTGTCCTAGCCCCTGGGCTTGATTTGGATCAAGAGCAAACCAAACCCATTCACAGTCAAAAAAAGACATAGTTACTCACTTGGGCACGTCCTGCTTGGCTTCCACCAGCAGTTCGACGAGATCGCGAGCCAGCCCTCGGTTAGTATCGTTGAAGAACGAGGTGGCAACACCCAGGTTGCCCATACGGCCGGTACGCCCGATACGGTGCACGTACTCTTCTACGTCCGACGGCAGGTCAAAGTTTATCACGTGCCGCACGTGAGGGATGTCCAAACCTTGTGAAAGAAAATAGTATATTAGTTTTAAACCAACTTCGGAATTTATGGGTCTTAGCTGGAGCGAAATGGAGCGCCTAGAGGTAGCAGAATTCTATGTTTGCCAGATTTTACTTTAGGTAGATTCTATGTTTTACTTACTTCACATTCTGAGTACGTAATTATCATTTGAACTAGAATATCATTACGATGAAAGCTTACTCAGCAATATTATTTTTTATCCCATTCAACCTTCACTTCAGAAAATGTACAGGATTTGTCAGTTCTATTGTCATTTTAATGTTTAGGGCGAGTTGCAAAGATTTGCACCACCAAACATTACAATTAAAGTCATCCTGCAATATGATATATTATCAACTATAATAGATGCAGGAGATTGTGACGTCGCTATCTTAGAAATAACTTACAAATAGTCGACATTCATCTTTAGCGACAACAGCAGTAGCCACAAGTAAGGGCGTCTGTGCGATGCGGAAGCGACGCAACGCTTCTGGCGGTGGATAGAGGTCATCGGGTATCCCCGAGTGTCCAGGTATTCATGACCGCAGGAGATTGTGACCTTAACCTGAGAAATATATATAAGAAATAGTCTATAGTCACCTCTAGCGGCAACAGCAGTAGCCACAAGTATGGGTGTCTGTCCGGTGCGGAAGCGACGCAGCGCTTCTTCGCGCTCGCGCTGCGTGCGGTCGCCGTGGATAGACGTCACCGGGTAGCCCTGAGTGTCCAGGTATTCTTCCAGTTGGTCCGCGCCTGTTACAGAGGAACAACCTTATAGTACTATATATAGATAGATGATAGTGGTGTGGTGGCATACGTAGTCACATTCAAACCCCGTCCTAATTGACTATCGCTCGTTGGTGCGAAATGATTTCATAGTAAGATGAGCAAACAAGTTTTTCATTTCATAGTAAGTGAGTTTCTAGCACTAACCGTCAATTAGAACAGATAAAAAAATCAGTATTATGTGCATGGTCGTGCAATCTGGTTCATCGAAGGAACGCATCATCGTGAGAGAACTTCCTACTAGGACAGTGCCTTATCTCCCTTTTATTGTTATTTCTCCCAGAGGAAATGCCCTGTCCAGGGAGGTATGTGGGACTCAAACCGACTAAAACCCCCGGTCTCCGCACGCGTGGGCAGTCTGCTGGGATTAGGGCGACAGTCGCCGGGCCTCTGCCCGCGTGTTTCTCTTTGGAGACACCCAACGGGACGTCAACTCATTCTACCCACTACGCCTTACCCTATTACTTATAATGGGGATTAACAGCACTCTTAGATTTATATACTATCATGTAGTACATGAGAAATAAAATAACTGTATTTTGTTTTTTCCATATGTGGTATATTTATAGATATTTTTTTTTTTACTTCGGGTCGGCGTTTTATTTTGTGACGTCACTGTCACTGTATAACACTTTGTATACAGCTTGCGGCTCACGCTTGACCGATTTGGTCAAAGAGTCGCCTTCTTTATATGAAACGGTATACAATGACGTCACGCAAAGACCGCACAATGAATTTTGAAAACTTGTAGATCTGAAATTACTTCGTATTTGAATAAAACAAATACAGTTCAGTTTTTATATGTTTAAGCTATACTGTAATTAAGTTTCAAGCGATTTAATGAACCTGTTGTTAATCCCCATTATTAGTAAACCTTAAATTTGGAATAATTATTTCGAGCTTTGCCTTATTTACTTCAATAGACTAGACAAAACCTGTTCGGAAAATGCTTTTGCTGGCCAATTCTTAAAAATTTTAATCACATATTATATAATAAATAAAATAGTGAATACTGACCCTTTCTAGTCTCAACGAAGACGAGTATCAGTTGGTCCTCTTCAGGGCTAGAGCGCTGGAGCAGGTTGGAAGCATTGAGAAGATCCAATAAGAATGAACGCTTGTCCATTTCCTCCACCCACACAACCTAATAACAATCAAATCAAAAATAACTTTTAAATTGCAATGTTTGGTGATAATTTATTATTTGTTACACGCATTGACAAATACTTTACGCTTTTTAACATAAATATGAATGATGATTTATTTATTTGGTCAGTTTCTTTCAAAAACAAATAGCAAGCATTTTTGATTCATAAACGATTGACTTCTTACCTTTTGTGTGATATTCTCTGATGTCGATCCAACACGTCCAACAGCAAGAAAAACGTAGTTATGCAAGAAATCTTGCGCCAACACTTGGATCTGTTTGGGGAAGGTGGCCGAGAACATGAGCGTCTGTCGCTCTCCTGTCTTAGGCATAGTGTAACACTCGACGATCTTGCGGATCTGTGGCTCGAAACCCATGTCCAACATTCTGTCGGCCTCGTCGAGGACCAAATGGCGGCAGTGGTCGAGGACTACGCGCCCGCGAACTAAATGGTCGACGAGACGACCTGGCGTGGCTACTAACAGGTGGCAGCCGCGCTCTAGCTCACGGAACTGGTCTTGTATCGGGGATCCGCCGTAACTAGACAAGAGATAAGGATTTAATTAGTATTTCTTCAGGGTTTTAGCCACCTAACGGTACGAAATCCATACGAAATCAGTCGGGCTGATGTCGTCGGAAAGGATGAGAGCTACTCGTTATAAAGAGACGTAACGAATTGATGAATATAGCGGTTGGGAAGGAAGAGCTGCCGCTGTACGACCTAAATCGCACTTTATTATATAGGAGTAAGAGTCGCTATTCGTTTAAATGATTTCGCGGAGTGCGACTTCTGGTACTTATTTATTTTGCGGTACTACCATATAATCCGATAAACCTGACCCCGCCCCTTGGGTCCGCAATTCAAAAGTTGATTTAAAAAATGTTTAACTTGAGCTCGCCAAGTCAAATAACAAGCTGCTTTGGATTTTGATACTGCCTTTGTCTCAAGTTCTAGTAACGCTCTTGTGAGTGGAAATGTCAAGAAATATCAAACATAAGACCTTAATGTAATTCAATATCTTCCGCATTCAGTGAAACAATCCGTGGCGCCAGCGCACTAGAAATTGAGTTTAACGTCTAAGCAGCTCACCTATAAGCTCAGCTAAGTAGATGAATAATTGAAATAAAATTTTGGAGTGCTGTATGAATATACAGGGTGTTAAAAACCCATAACGAAAACGAAAACCACGTATTTCCATTTTGTTTTATGGGCCCATATCTGGGAACCTGATAGTTAAAGAGTTATTGACTATCAAAGTCAATAATATTTTTTAAAGGTTATTGTTTAAAATTACAAAACCACAATGAATGTCAAAACAATCAAAGAAACTGAATCCCGGCCGCTTTCTCTTACCCTCTAGATACATGCAAACATTGTTGCACGAGTTTTTTTGGCGTGTAAAATTAACACATTTTTTATAAACGAAAAATAAAAGTAGTGTCCCAGCAATTATTTTTACACATTCTTATTTAGTTTGATGTTCACTACGCATATATTGCGGCTTTGGTATGGTTCTTTTAACACCCTGTATAAACTACATACGTAACATACGGAAAGAAAGTATAAACTATGAAACATTTGTTAATTTTTCGTTATTATTCCACAAATAAGTTAAATTTCAGTTAACTAATGCTATATACAAAACTTGGGCAACTTATGTAAACTATTAACGAAGTGCACGCACATATTGATAAAACGATTAATTAAAAAATATACTTGATGTTAAATATGGGCGGTTTGTTTACAAACATTATTCCGTTAGTTGGGTAGAGTAAAGATAGCATTTAAAAACTTGACAATGATGGTATTGTTTGAATATACTTACACGACACAGGGTCGAACGCGGGAACGGTAGGCGAACTTCCTAGCCTCATCGTAGATCTGGGTGGCGAGCTCTCGCGTCGGAGCCAACACCAGCCCCAGAGGGTACTGTTTGCGTCTGTTATAAGACCTATAACAAAGGAATTCTTATATTATTTCAATACAGACAGAGAAAGAAGACATAATTCAGCCGGCATTCCCTGATAAAAAAATTGATTTTTATCAACAAATGACGAAAGACATCCCGTCTTTCGTCATTTGTTGTTTTACCTTGTTTGTATTTACGTACATTTTAAGTTGTGGCGCGCACTGCTCATTGAAATAAAACAACTTTTTCGGATACTAAACGCGCTATATTTTACGAACTAAGATCTAATTTATGATTTTGTAATTTTTGCATTTTTCAATGCTATTTTTATACTTATGGTAAATTTTAAATAGAAAAATATTGGAAAAAATTAACTCGGCCACAAGTGAATTCTCAGGCTGGAATCGAACCAGCGACCTTTGGAAATCCGGTCCAATGCTCTAACCGCTGAGCTACCGAGACTTGCGAACCACCGTCGAAATTCTCCAATACTTTTATATTTTTAATACGCTGTAGGCCAGCGTTGTTACATCAATGCTAGGAAATATCCTTGCATTCGAAAGAAACATCTTTTCAGGTGTTTAACGATCGATTAAGATGCAACTGCCAATAATTTATGATTTTGTAATTTTTGCATTTTTCAATGCTATTTTTATACTTATGGTAAATTTTAAATAGAAAAATATTGGAAAAAATTAACTCGGCCACAAGTGAACTGGTTCGATTCCAGCCTGAGAATTCACTTGTGGCCGAGTTAATTTTTTCCAATATTTTTCTATTTAAAATTTACCATAAGATCTAATTGACCGTATTTTTTGGTTTTTAGGGGTTTTTGATTTTCCCGACGTTTCGGCACCTTTTTAGCTGCCGTGGTCACGGGATGATTGGCTGCTTATAAGTCTACACTCGAAAAAATACAGACTATTAAGATCTTAGTTCGTGGAATATAGCGCGTTTAATATCCGGAAAAGTTGTTTGTATTTGCTTTCGAGTCCCGATATTTTGGCGCAGTTGCATTGCATGGTCCATGATTAATGATTACATATTCAATCATTAGAGTGAATTTCGTTGAGTAACCTGACAATGACGAAGTAATCCGATGTTGGGACGCATTGGTCTAGGAAGGCAGCTGTTTTGCCATCACGTCGCGCCGGTTCACATGGGGTCAGTACAGCAGAGGTCACTCACCCATCTTGACGGGCCCCCCCTCGTACATTTGGTTGAGTATGGGTATGAGGAAGGCGGCCGTCTTGACGAAGCCGGTCCGTGCGCACACCATAACTCGCGTCAGTTCAGCACGATGATAAGACACATTGGGTTAGTACAGTTGAGGTTACTCACCTTATCTTGTCGGGCCCCACCTCGTGTATCTTGTTGAATATGGGCACGAGGAAGGAGGCCGTCTTGCCATCACGTCGGCCCGTTTCAATACAATGTTAAGACACATAAGTTCAGTACAGCATAGGTCACTCACCCCCCCATCTTGACGTACATCTGGTTGAGTATGGGCACGAGGAAGGCGGCCGTCTTGCCGAAGCCGGTCTGTGCGCTTACTATTACGTCGCGTCAGTTCAGCACGACGATAAGACTCACCTTATCTTGACGGGCCCTACCTCGTATATCTTGTTGAATATGGGCACGAGGAAGGAGCGTCTTGCCATCAATTCGGACCGTTTCAACACACTATTAAGACACATAAGTTCAGTACAGCATAGGTCACTCACCCCCCCATCTTGACGGGCCCCGCCTCGTACATCTGGTTGAGTATGGGCACGAGGAAAGCGGCCGTCTTGCCGGAGCCGGTCTGCGCGCACGCCATCACGTCGCGCCGGTTCAACACAATCGGGATCGCATACTTCTGCACCGGCGTCGGCATGTCGTAGCGGGCGAGCGATATGTTCGTACGCATTAATTCCGTCAGGTTAACCTGATCGAACTGTGTGACAAAAAGATATACTTCAGAATCACACTCATCATCATATGGGGGCGCACTACGGTCATTGTCAAAGATAAAATAAACTCTTGAACCATCCCATTCAGGACGCTCAGGAGCTTTGGAGGAATGACTTTGGTTTATATGTTGAAATAAGAAATGGAAAGAATAGATAACGAATATTGAGATATTCATATTATCTAAGTCTCTTAAAAATAGTCATTAATATGTTCTGATAAAAGGTTATTACACTCATTCATATCTATCTTAATGTAGTCAGATCATTCTTCCGCATTAATGTTATTAGATAATTCACAATTAAAACTGTTACTTACAATAAAAGAGCAAGTTATTTAATTCTTATCTTTAAATTATGAATCGAACACGCTCTTGTAAGTCGCGCGATGTTGATAAAATTGGCATATTACTATTACCTACTGATTCTATACACCAAGGCTGGCAAAGAAAAAGTCATTGTGATAATTTATAATGTAATTATTAATTGCAAGGGCGCATATAATACTACTATATATAGCACGTTTACCTTGGACAGTCAATCCAGTTAGGTAAGTCCAACTTCGAGAAAGAGATCTCCCGTCGAATCCAACTCGGTTAGGCAGCATTCGGGAAGCTCCGTAAAATCTTCGCGTCCAGCTTACCGCAATGTCTCAAGACGAAAGCCTATGACCAGTGTGTGTTGCCAGTGATGACTTACGGTAGTGAAACGTGGTCGCTAACTATGGGTCTGTTAAGAAAGCTCAAGGTCACCCAGCGTGCAATGGAGAGGGCTATGCTCGGCGTTTCCCTACGTGATCGAATCAGAAATGAGGAGTTCCGTAGGAGAACTAAAGTAACTGACATCGCCCGAAGGATTGCTCAGCTGAAGTGGCAGTGGGCGGTACACATAGCGAGAAGAACCGATGGCCGTTGGGGGCGGAAAGGTTCTGGAATGGCGACCGCGCACAAGACGACGCTCCGTGGGTAGGCCCCGGACAAGGTGGCCCGACGATCTGGTGAAGGTCGCGGGAAGCCGCTGGATGCGGACTGCGCAGGACCGATCGTTGTGGAGATCCTTGTGGGAGGCCTATACCCAGCAGTGGGTGTCATGTGGCTGAGACGACGACAACGACGATATAATGACTTTCAGTATTGAATATCAGGGCATGAGATGTATGTTGCACACTACAGCTTACACTTACAGCTCTTAAATTGCATTTCATTTACTAATTATTTATTTATTTATTTAAGGAATTGAGATAGATGCATATAACCGTTAATAATACTCACGCTAGTAATGCAGTCCGGTACGCGGTCGCCGCTGGCCTCAACCGGGATATCCTCGTATTTGGAGAAGTTGATGCCTGTGTTGCCAGTGCCAAACAGCTCCAACTCCTGCCGCTCGTCGCGAGGTAGCGGGATCGTCCAGTCATTCTACAACAAAACGTTAATTGACTATAAGCAAATCATTTCCACTAACAATGTAATAGGAAGAGCCACCATCCATTCCAACCCAACAAATAATATCAAGTAATGTGACCCTTCATGTAGTAAACTTATAGTAGCTTACTCTCCTAAAATGTAAATAGTGTTTTCTGCATCTACCTCTAATATAGACTATTTGTGTTAAAAGTGTGTAACTCATCTTTTTTTTTTTTTCATTTGGAAACTCACTTGGACTTGTCTGAATAAGTCAGTAAAAAAGTATAAATTTGGAAACTACTTTATCAATCTAAGAAGAAATGACCTGACTTTCAGATTTTATACTGGTAAAATATTTATTAATTAGGACCTATGATGAAACAAAGCTTGTGAAATATGTCGTCAGCAAGAGCCGAAAATTCAGGAATTAAAAATGAACCTAAAAATCCAATCATCGTAATTAAGGTGGTACGACTTCCATACAAACAAACATTGCACATTCATTGGTTCATCATACATTGATAATTCATAAATACATAAATACATACAAAAAAATGGACTTTCATACATAAATCACGAATAAACTAATATCTTATAATTTCAATAATTCTACGTATTTGTGTGTGACTCATCGCTTTATATACCTCATGTATGAAAGTCCATTTTTTAATAATTTCGCGCAAACAAATAACTGAAACGAGTTAGTTGCGCATGTATTTATGAATTATTAAGGTATGATGAACCAATAATTGTGCTGTGTTTGTTTGTATGGAAGTCGTACCACCTTAAACACATATCCTCCAGTAATATGAAATACGCGGAAGTGCAGATTAAAGCATAAGGAAAAGTTAGAGACAAGATTTATTTGTATAAGGAAATCAGATAAATTAATGTTCTGAACAACTATGCATACAAAGCATGAATTTGACATGCAGACTCATTAGTAGTGTTTACATCTGGAGTTATTAATGCATCCAAGCACTGAGATCGAGACGATTATTTGTGATAACAATAGTAAACTTTATTTCAGTGGAAACAAACTAATGGTGTATTGTGTAAACATTTTGATCTGTACTAAATCTGACACAAGCATAAAGATTAGAGCAACATTTGTCTCTGGAGGTCATAAAGACATTGGTGATAAAGTAACAGTTGTGTAAACCACCAATTAAAATAACTTATTACTTTCAAATATTAGCGTAAAAGTTTCCTTAACATGAGGATTACAATAGTATTTCAGCTATTACAATAGTAGCTGAAAGTTTTAACACCATGTCGCACCAAGTCATCAAACATCAAGTCACTATATTACAAAAGTTATAGTAGCTGTGATAAAGTACTAACTTCTGTGACCAATTGCACAACAATCGCAAGTGATAAACCAATGTATATTAAAAAGAAGTGGTGGCCATTTCATATCTAATACCAAGTGTATTAATAATATTATAACTAATAACTCCAACAATAGACTTGATTCTGACAGGCCGTAAAAATACTTCACCAGCTCATTTTGATGTACCCATAGTGGCATAAAATGACACCAAGTTATGATTCAATCTGATGTTTGTGAAATCTTACACTGTTTGTGGGAAATATCCTTACATTATAAATAAACAATGCATTCCTAAATTGCTTACTGATACTGAATAATTATGTAAATTGAATTCGTGCAATATCTGTGTGGGTCAGATCATCAAGCAAGATGAACCTAGACATTTGTATGTACATTCGACCCCAGCTATGGTTTATACAATATGTCCTATAAACAATTCTGAACTTAACAAGCAGTTAAGTTCAGAAAAGTCAAAATGCATAAAATTCAAAGTCGATTGGAGAAAGTACTGCTGTTGACCGAACATAAAGATGTAAAACTGCATTGATAGTTTGTTTGGCCAAGAAAACATGCTTTTAAAATGTGGTTGCTGAGAGACAGACTTCATAGTCGTCAGATGCCCAGCGATGCGGTCCTCGGCGCGCGGCTCCGGCTCCTTCCAGACCTGTTACAGATCTCTCAGAGGCCGGACTTTATTATAAACATGCGTTATCACCTCGTCCCTGCCGCCGCGTGTGGTCGTGCGGCGCACGTCGTCGGATGCCCAGCGAGTGTTGCGGTCCTCGGAGCGCGGCTTCGGCTCGTTCCAGAACTATCAAGACCTGTTAGAGATCTCTCAGAGGCCGGCCTTTATTATAAAAATGCGTTATCACCTCGTCCCTGCCGCCGCGTGTGGTCGTGCGGCGCACGTCGTCGGATGCCCAGCGAGTGTTGCGGTCCTCTGCGCGCGGCTCCGGCTCTTTCCACCGGTCATTGCGCGGTTGCGGCGGCTCGGTGAATTCCTCCTCGCGCCGCGGCTCCCTTTCGCGTGGTCTTGGGGCCGCGCTGCTGCGGTCCGATCGCTCGTTCCACCGGCTACCCCCACCCTCGGACCCAGGCTCAGACCAGCGTTCCGAGTCTCCATTTTGGTATCCTGGACCCTCACGACCTATTGGACAGTAAAGAGTTTTAGTCCGAATTGTAACAGGTTTCTCTTATTTTATTATTATTATTGCTATGAAATATTTTTATAATAAAGGATGGGCTTTTAAAAGGGCAAAACTGAACGATGTTTTAAACATAAATGATCAGCAATCAAGTAAACTGTTCACTACAGCATTTTTTTCTGGTAAGTATGGTTAACAGCAACTTCTATGGTTTATACAAAATGTCAATTTCTACAGACAAATCTGAACTCAAAGGCTTATGTCTTAAAGTCCAAAGTCGATTGTCCAATCGCCTCCCCAAATTAATTGACAGATATGTAAAGCCATAGATGCTGCTGACTGTACATTAACATGTATTTTTTACGTGTTCTATACATTGAAATATTGCCTTCTGCATGAACATGTCTATTTGTCTTCGCCTGAGTGTTTAATATGTATATTATGTATGTATTTAAAAAAATATATAAGTATAGTTATCTGTTTTTCATAACACAAGTTCTTCATGAACCTTAACATGGGCTAGATAATTGGTGTGGTTATATGCAAATATTTATTTATTATTTATTAAATAAAATACAGAGTTAAATTTGTATTTTAAAATACCAATGCGTTATTATTATTACAAGTGAAATTTTTCAATGTTTCAGCACTTATGTAGGGTAGGTGTTTTGATCCACCAAATCAAAAGTAGCAAGTAACATACTTATAAGTCATCATAACCGATAAAGGAAACGCGTCGTAATTCAAAGTGTTTCATTTCAATGTAGTCACTTCAAAAACTCAGTTACTGATCATGTATGAAATGACAAAACTAAATTCAGTAATCCAGACTCCATAGACCTTAACATAGAGTACATGAGTACACATGTCAAAGATCACCATATTCTATTATGGTCCGCAATGCCCGCGTGCCACTGGCTGCTGGGCTTTGAAGAGCGCCACGCGACGACACGTCGTTACCACGAGTCTCTCAGGGGTACCTTTTATAAATAAATATCTAGAAATACATCTTCAAAATTTTCCACAGTGAAATGATTTTCTTAGTTAATTGTTTGATATAATTACTTAAGTCAAGCTCTAACCACAAAATAGAAAGCAGCCAAGAACAACTAAATCTGAAATTGGTAAACTGGTTAACTGCCAATTATCATTACCCAATACCATATGCAACTAATGGCTAAGATACCAACACCTTCAAAAATTAAGGCAAAGAATATAGCAGCTATTCAATATACAAATAGGGCATTTAAGCATTAGCTCATTGAATATATCAACAGTCTATAGACTCTAATCATTTAGATGACAATCTGACTATCTAATAGTGTTATTGTTCTAAAACAGGCAAGACATATTACCGCGGTCCCTGCGCGGGTATCGCGAGTCGTAGCCGCGATCGTAGTCACGGTCGCGGTCACGGTCGCGGTCGTCGCGCCGACCTCCACGGTCGTAGTTTCTAGAGCTGCTTCCGAATGATGAACGATTCTCCCGCGGTGGTTCGGTAGGATGAGCGTCTAAGCTCTGACGCTCTTCCCCTGTTAAAAGTTTGAGCTAGTAAGCGGCAACCTGTAGGCTGATTATGTAAGGTCTGTTGCTAACAATTCTCGATTGCAATAAATGTCATTGTTACTTTTGCGATCATGAATGTACCACTGGACTGTTAATATAATATTATAATATAGTAATGAAACTGACATGACTGACTGACATATCCAGAGGATTTAGTCATAATCGTTTCTCAATAGTAGTGTTTTTTTTACAACATGTAACAAGAACTGTGTAAAAGATCCCTACAATAGAAACAAGAGGGCTACATGATTGCAAAAGTGAAAAAAATATAAATTTCAGAGGAGAATCGCTAGTAACAACCTTACATAATCAGGGGGCTGATATATGATCTTTGTTGATAGCTTAATCTCTTATGTAGTCTAGGCAAGTTGGAAATTCGCATATAGTAAATGTAGCAACTGCAGGTAATATCTAAAACTACTGATTGTAATCACTGGTAAACTAAGCCCGTATAAACTTCTTTGTACTTCTAGTATTTTATTACCCCTCATACTAAGTATTTATACTTATTTTTAGTAAAATAATTTTACTAAAAATAACAAAGATCCAGATTAGTATGGTTGATGAGTCATTAGAATAATATGTTTGAGACAGCCAATTGCATCATATCAACTTAAATACAAGCTCTTTTCTTTGAATTCCAGTTAACTACAAACCATTTATTTTATCATATAGAAGTTTAACACTTCTCTTCTTTTTGATATTTTACCAACTTGTCATTAAAGTAACTCAAAGAAATTCCAAATCAGATCAATTATGTCAGTATTTACCAACTATATTTCTAATATTTAACTCTCTGCTTTTATAAAAAAAAACTTCACTTGATAGGATTACCATACTTATCCAATTTGTATGCTAGTATGTTGTTACTATTTATACTTCCTTTTGTTAGACGGAATCTATTCGATTTTGTAAGAGAATTTTGGCCATGTTCCATAGGCCATTAAATTATATAAATAAAATATTTGAAAGGACAAAAGCAACTTTTAAGAATTTTAATGCATAGATAGAAGGTATACTCTAAATTATATAAGTGTGTGCTGTTTTAGAAAATTGTTGTGTTTACCATGCAAAGCCAGAGCAGTTAGATCAAACAACATAACTAATAAATTTAAATCTTTCCATGTATCTCATTAATAATTTGTGTTTTACTTACAATTACCTAAATCACAATCACCTAAATTTAGTGCACAGTACTTGATCTGACAGTTGTTAGTTACAAATGTTACAATATAGTATTGAGGAAGATAACAATACTTTGTACTAATTTTGTAATCAATTTGACACACTATGATAATATTTATCACTAATTCATATGAATCCATCTGCACCCCATTCAATGATCTAAGTGCTATTGCAGTGTTATTTGCTGGATTTAATTTCATTGTATTATAGATTAACAATGGAGAACTCAAATAATTAAATGCTGTCTAAATGTAGAAAAAACAATATTTTCTGTTTCATTAGTTTCACATCTTCAGATAGAATTTGCTTTGCAAGATACTCAGTATCAAACTGTTAAACTGAATACAGTTTTCTGAATTAGGCCTGTATAACAGAATGTGACTCAAGCAGTGATCTATATTTGAGTACAGTCAGCAAAGGACGCGCCTATACATCGCATGTAGCGACGTCCCTTTCTAACTAATCTCAAGTACAGAACATTCTGTAATACAGCGAGTAGCTTAGGTACTTGACAGATGATAGACAGTTGTTATATGAAAAATATGTCAAAACATCTGTTAAGTAAGCTACTCAGAACTTGCTTTTAGATTGTGAAACAGGCCCAATATATTGAATTAACTTACCTTGATTGGGGTTGGCCTGCAACTGCCTACGCAGATGCGGAGGGATGTAGCGGCCAGCACTCTTAGGAGCCTGAGGCTGCAAGTCCAGACCAGCAAGCTAAAAAGATATATTATTAGCTGTGGAATACTTGAAACTGACCTTAAATAAGTATCAAGGCGACATTTTGACCTGACTTACAATGTGAATAGGAGGTATATAATGTAACTTCTCTAAATATGGAGTTGAATAGTAGGAAGGTATTCTATGTAATGCATCAAGAATACTTCCCTACATAGATAAAATACTTGACACAAAAATATAGTAGGTATGACAAAATAGCAATAACTTTAATTTATTTATAACTTTGTACAAAAACTTTATAAATGAGAGATAAAAAAGTAGTACCAAATCGAATCAATAATCGACCATGCTAAAGTTTGTAGAATTTCCGCTATTTCAGCAATTTCACTAAGTGTGTTCATGCGATTAGGTTTCCTCGCCATGATACGCAATTATAGCGTGACAATGACCTCACTACAGATCGTCTTGGAAAACTACCGAATCGAACATACTTTGGAAAACTTTTGTAGGTTGACAATTTATCTATATGCAGCCTCTAGATGCCCTACAAAGTAGAAGAAACGGGTCGCCATGTTGGTTATCCCTGGACACGTAAAATCTGTAATTTCATTGTAATTTCTAGTAACATTACATCTTTTCGCGAAATTGAATGTAATCCATATCTCATCAAGTAACTAAAGGAATTAGTTATCGCTTACAGGAATTACTTTTTCATTCAATATAGCAAAAATCAATACAAAGTGCATGTACATGAGGTACCGACCTGCTGCTCTAGACCTGTTCCATTTTGGTTGGTAACATTACTCATATTACTACCAAGCGGTACGTTTTTTTGGGAACTTTGCACCAAAAATACTATACAAACACAGTCTACAATGAATTTTTAACAAACACAAATTCACAAAATCACATGAAAAGGCTTCAATTTTTCTCTCCGAAATCACTTTTTTTCATTCGTTCGTAGTTTTTGTTCTTCTTTCTCATTCAATGATAGGTATGTTATTTTTTGTCTATGATCATTCACTCACTCATTCAATATTTTAATCCTAATGCCTTCACTACACTACTCGCTCGCGGGCTCGCGTGACGTGAGATTTAACAAATTACCACGTACAGTGCGACACAAAATGGTAGAAAACGGATTTTTAACCAACCTACACTGTATGGCAACACAACTTCCGGTTGTCAAGTGAGAAATATGCATTTGTCATTGTCACCCATCTATCCTTTTGACTTCACAAAAAGTAGGTACCTTTACAATTTTTATTGACTTTGCAACTGTGGCATCCTCGTTTAATTAACTAATTGTTGACAATATTTAATGACATAATCATTATGATTTGCATGGTGGATTGGTGGATCGCTGGGGTGGGATTTCTGAAAGGGATGCCGATGGGAATCGGTTTGTATGGAATGGACTATGGGTATGGACCTTTCGCCACTGATGTACAGTCAACAGCAGCTACGGGTTTACACTTTGACCTTAATAGCGCTCTTAATAAATTTTTATTCTTAATATAAAAAAGTGCTGGCACATTTGTATGGTCAAACCAAATGACACTGAGGTACCTAGGTACGCTACGGTCTAATATTTCATGAACTGGAGGAAACAGAACAGAAACAATGCGTTGGCGTCGCGTTGGTCAAACTCACACAATGCGTTGGTCAAACGTGCATTGGTCTGTAGTTCATTCGGTGAGAATTAAAAAAGGGTAATATTTTAATGGGGTCTGTAAAATTGGTTAAATGATTTTCGAACTCGTGTTCGGGACTCGTCTTAAGGATCCGGCTGAAGGCCTTAGAAGCCAGGGCCGGTAAAACCCTTTATAAAAAAACTTACAAAGTCCTTTTCGTCAACGGCAACCACTTGTCTTGTCAACTAGCGATGAGCCGAGTCGCAATTTTTTCAACTCGAGTTAACCGAGTTAATATCATTGCCGACTCGGTTTGCAACTCGGTTCAAACCGGTTCAGTTGAGTTTACGGTGCGATAGATGGCATTTTGTTTGTGTTTGATATATTTAACCAAACCGACTCGATTGCGGTTGCAACTCGGAGTCTGCAAGTCGCAACGGCAATTACGGCAAAGTAAATGAGTTAAACATTAGCTTCGATTTTATTACTATTTTGAGTAAGGTTGTTTCAAAAATATCTTGATTTAGGTATTCCAATAGAAATTAATATTTAAACAAGTAAATATACTATAAAAAGCAACACTTTTTATTAAAAACCATGTCTAATTAATAAATAGCTACACAAAAAACAATACAAGATAACAAACAACGTAACTTTAGTTAAAAGCAAGCGAGCTAAGCAAACAATAACTTACTACCTACTATTTTACGACAAATTAGTTGTGTAGTGACTCGGCTTGGGCTCCCTTGATTCGGTCGGCTTAACTCGGTTTGGCAATCGGTCACGGAGCGGCGACCGGCGACGGCGGCCGAAGCGAGCCGAGCGATCCACACACCACCACACCAATCGAACCGAGTCGGCAGCGGTTCGGTTCCAACCGCCGCCGGCCGCCTGCGTACGCGACTCGACAACGAAGCGAGTCAAACCGGGCTAGGACAAAATCAACTCGAGTTGACCGGATAGATAAGCATCTCGAGTTAACCGAGTTATTTGATTCGAGTCGCCCATCGCTATTGTCAACTGTCAATTAGTCTGTCATTGTGAAAAAAAAGGCGCGAACATTCAAAGTGAAAGGGCGGAAATTTTGAATATTTTAAAATAAATAGTTTTTACGCGTCTTATCTAATTTACTTACCTATTTAATATCAAGTAGATCTTTAGATGAACGAGGAAAGTGGGGGCAGAATTTCTGCCCACAAGAGAAAAGCAAAAGGAGGGGAAGATTCTCCTCCTGTTAAAATGGCGGCAAATTTTACCCATACCAAAAGGGGATTATTTAAAGATTATGTGCATATTTACACAGAAGACTCAAAAAAAGAATATCCAATTTTAATATCTTCCATGAAACAAGACACCAGAATAGACCTATTGAAAGCTAACTCTATATTGAAGTCTTGTGCAGGTCTGATGTATGTCAAGCCCGTTGGAAATTTCTTGCTTAAAGCTTTTTTCAATAATAAAAAGGATGCTAATGCTCTTTTACTTGGGAAAACATTATTACAAAAAAACGAATGGCAAGCAAGAATCCCCTATGACCACCTTGAAACCCTTGGGATAATTAAAACACCAAAAGATATTTCTGAAGAGGATCTATTAAATAACATAAAAGCAGACTGTGACATAATTGGTGTGAAGCGTTTTATGAGGAAGAACTCTGATGGCAGTGTGTCTCCAACTCCAACAGTTCTTATTACATTCCTGAGCTCTACTAGGCCAGATCATGTAACATACGATTACATATGGTTCGATGTCATGGAATATATTAAACCAGTTCGTCAGTGCTTTGTGTGCTACAAATTCGGCCATGGTCGTGGTTCCTGCAGAAGCTCTCAATTATGTTCCATCTGTGCTGGTAATCATTTCTTTAAGGACTGTAATGATAAAGAAAACATTAAATGCATTAACTGCAATGGTAAGCATATATCTATTAGTAATTCTTGTCCAATAAAAAGTGCTAAAAATCAAGAACTAAAAGATAAAATAAATGGTAAAATCTCATATGCCTCTGTAACGGCTAAAATCAAATCTACTTCTGTTGACATTCCTTCCTCTGTTTCTGAATCAACCCCAAGTCAAACTAAACTTAAGAATTTAAAGTTAATGAATGTGCCCCAAAAACGTATGCTCTATTCTGACATTTTGAATTCTGATGATGTTCTAAATGTTCTAACAAAAACACTTGTTGACCTTAGTATTATTATTTATTATTTGGAAGGAGGGACGCCGGCAAAGCCGGACGGGCGATCAGTCACCATAATCGGAACCACTTCGCCCAGTTCCCCAAAGTCCCCTGACAAAAAGACAGGGGGGAGGGCGGGTTATCATTTACCCCACCGGCGTCGGGACCTCGAACCTACCTGTGCGCTTACAATACCTATTTAGTTGGCTTATTGTAAGCTGCTTTAAATCCTCTTCTTTCAGCTTGTCTACTTCAAAGAGTTCCCAGCGCAGCGATGCGTACATCGGGCATTCTGCCATGAAGTGATAGCTTGTTTCTTCTTTTTCTCTACATTGTGGACAGATAGGGTCCTCTGCTCTATTGATCACTGACAGGTGTCTGTTTAGGGGACAGTGTCCTGTCAATACTCCTACAATGTTTCTTATGTCTCTCCTACCCAGTCTAAGTAGCTCTCTGGTTTTCTTTTTGTCCATTGATTTGATGAAGATCTTGGACTGTCTGCAGTCCTTTCTGTTCATCCATCGTTGGTTAGTTTCTTTGATTGTCCTTATCTCAATGATGTTTTTGGTAATTCTGTGTGAGATTGGCAGTCTCGGTTCCGGCCCGATGTATGGTTCATCAGCCCCCTTTCTAGCCAATGCGTCGGCTTCCTCATTGCCAATGTTACCTTTGTGTCCTGGTACCCAGGCAATTTCTACCTCAACCCGGTTTGCAAGTTCCTGAATGGTTTGTTTACACTCCTTTACCAGGGCTGAGGTAGTCTCCGTTTTGTCAAGGGCTTTGATAGCGGCCTGACTGTCACTGTATATTACTACTCTTTCTACGTTGTGGTCGCTTAACACACTTCTGATCATTAGCGCGCATTGCATTATCGCAAATACTTCCGCTTGAAATACACTTGTGTATTTTCCCAGATTGAAAGTGGCTCTTCTTGCGTCGGGTTTGGCTATGTACACTCCAGCTCCCGATAGCATAGTTGACTCTTTTCTGGACCCATCTGTGTAACATATTGCAGTGCAATCCAGATCGTCTTGTTCTGTTTTCCAGTCTTCTCTGGATCTTATGCTTACCCTGTACTTTTTGTCGAAGATCCTTTCCTTATTTATTAGGTCGTTGTTAGCTAATATCATAGAAAGGTTTTCTTCGTAGTTTTTGCCTATTTCTGCATGACCTTTGTCATTGTTTCTTCCTTTCCATAGATTTGTGCTTTTCAGCTTGAACCATTGTTCTGTAGCTCTCTTTTTTATTTCCAATTCTATTGGACTGAGGCCTAGTATCATTTCTAGGGCGGCCGTGGGAGTAGTTCTCATAGCTCCTGATATCATGATACTGGCTAGTCTCTGTACCTTAGTGAGTTCTTTCCTGTTGTATTCTAGTTGCGCCTTGTGCCACCATACCAGGGCACCGTGCAAGATTCTTGGTAATATGATTGATCTATAGATCCATTGGATTACTTCGGGTTTCATAACCCAGTTTCTGCCAACGGCTCTTCTGCATTGCATGAGGGCTGTCATCGCCTTCTTGCTTGTTTCTTTTATGTGGTTTCTAAAACTGAGGGTGCTGTCAAGGATCACCCCTAGGTATTTAAATTCCTTTACAATTTCAAGCTCCTCGTCCTCTATGATTATTGGTATCATTGTGTCAACCTTTCTCTTGTTCGTGAACAGCATCAGTTTGGTTTTTGTAGGGTTCAGGTTTAGTCCCTTGTTCCTACACCATCTCAATGTTGTCATAATTCCTCTTTTCATTATGTCTCTGATCACGCTTACCTTATGCTTACCCCATGACCTTAGTAAAAAAGGATCCCAATCAGGTGACACTATCTCATCCAGAGTCATTAAAGAGTTGCTTATCTCCAACTTTGCTTCCTAGTTTATGGACATTGGTTTTGGTATTAAGCAATTCAATATCATTCAATGGAACTGCCGTAGTATCTCACCAAAATTAGATCAACTTAAATATTTGATATCTTCACACAACTTTGACATTGATTTAATAATTTTAAACGAAACTTGGCTAAATTCCACAAACACTCTTAGAATTCCAGGGTATAAGATAATTCGTCGTGATTCTGATCGCCCTCATGGTGGTATAGCTGTAGCGATAAAAGATAAGTATACTTTCAGAACTATTGACACTCCTTCTAATTACCACTTTCAAAATCTATTGATCTCAGTTGATGTCGGCTCTATTAATATTGATGTTCTTTGTTTATATATTCCTCCACCCCCTAACGGCAAATTTCATATGAAAATGCTGCAAAATTCCTTTTCTTACATAAAAAGCAAATACTTTTTACTTATTGGAGACTTCAACGCTCACCACACTTCTTGGGGTTGTCGCGACATTGATTATAGAGGGAACAAAATTGATTCATTTGCAGATGAACAGAACCTTATTTGCTTGAATGACGGCATCGTAACTACTTTCGCACCCCACGGTCAAAGTGGCAACGTTTTGGACTTGGCGTGGGCTTCTCCAGCGGTGAGTTCTCATTGTTCTTCCACTGTGCATGACGATCTTCTGAGTAGCAATCATTTTCCTGTTTTTACTGGTATTCTTTACAATAGTCCGTTACAATTTGATGATTATCCACCCTCTTCTCCAAGTGCAACCTCAAACGCTGATGCTGATGACTGTACTTCTGGTTTATCCGAAATTAACTTTAACAAAATAGATTGGGAAAAGTTTTCAGAACTATGTGATGATGGCTTTTCGAATTTTTCAATGAATTCGGATCCTTTATTAAACTATAATTCTTTCATTGCAATCTTGTGTAGTATTTTGATGACATTTCCAAAGAAAAAGAGTTGCTATATTAAAAAACGCAAAGCTACTGTCTGGTGGAATGATATTTGTTCTCGTGCAGTGAATGAAGCTAAAATTGCTCTATGTTCCTACAAAAAATATCCTAATTTGGAAAATTACATTATATATAAACGGCTTGACGCCAAAAAAAAAGAATATTATCAGAACAAAAATGTTTGAGTTGGGCTAATCTTTGTAATTCGTTCAACAGATTGACGCCTAGTAAAGTAATTTGGGACCATATAAAGAAATTCAAATTTGCTAAATTATGCACTAGTCCTAAATCACATTTTTTAAATAATTCACATAATGCTGCTGCTTACTTGAACAAACTCGCTTCTCATTCAAATTCTTCCTCATCTCATACCAAGTTAGATTCATGCTTCGAAACTGAAGGACTAGAATCTGCAAGGTGGATTCAAAATCCATTTGAATTCTATGAATTCGAAGCCGCTTTAGGGAACAAAAAGAATTCTTCACCTGGTCCCGATTTCATTCCTTACTCCGTTATTAAAAAATTACCTAAAAATGCGAAAATCATTCTTTTAGATATTTTCAACCAACTTTGGTCACATAATGTTATACCCTCAAGTTGGAAAATCCAATATATTGTTCCAATACTGAAACCAAATAAGGGTTCAAATTGTATAGATTCATACAGACCTATTTCTTTGACTTCATGTTTTGCTAAATTGTTTGAAACTATGCTTAAAAACCGGTTAGAATGGTTTGTGGAACATAATTCACTGATACCCGACTACCAATTTGGGTTCCGTAAGGGTAAAAATACTATGTTTAATTTGGGTTGTCTAATAGGTGATGTTCAAAACAATCTAAGAAAAGATAAATTAACTTTAGTAGTGTTTTTAGATTTCAAAGGTGCATTTGATAACATTAAACACGAATATTTGATTGAATGTTTGCAAAAACTAGGTTTCCCCGGCTCGGTCTTGTTCTGGATTTATAATTTTTTGAATGATCGCTCTATATCACTTAAAGTAAATAATAATCTATATGGTCCATGTTCTTCTTTCAAAGGCACTCTTCAAGGTTCCGTAATTTCTCCATTGATTTTTATTTTATGTCTTGTGCAGTTTATGAAAATTATTCCTGACTGTGTAAAGTATTCTTTTTATGCTGATGATCTGGTAATTTATTTAGATTGTGATAATCTCTCTGAAGGCGAACACACTATGAATAATTGCCTCTCAGTTTTATGTACATACCTTACCAAGTGTCTGGAGCTTGAAGTCAATGTAGAAAAAAGTTCAGTTATGCTTTTCTCTTACAATTCCTTACCTAATCCTCATATATTTTTCAATAGCACTCTTATACCATTTAAAACATCTGAAAAGTACTTAGGTATCATACTCGACTCCCAATTATCTTGGGGTCCTCACATTGAATATATTTGCAAAAAAGCCGAGCAGCGTCTGAATATAATGAGGTCTTTAGCTGGAGTAAGCTGGGGTTCTGATCCGAAAATTCTAAAGAATTTATATTTCTCTTTAGTTCGTAGTCAATTTGATTACGGCTGTGTTTTTTATGCGGATGCATTTAACCAATTGCTCCGTAAACTAGATGTTTTACAGAATCGAGCCTTACGTGTTATTACTGGCGCTATGATGTCTTCTCCAATAAACTCTTTGGAAGTAGAGTCGGGGGTTCCCCCGTTAATCATTAGAAGAAGCTACCTTACAGATAAATTTTGTTTGAAATTAATAAACCATGATAACGTTCTACTAAGTCGCTTCCTACAGAACATTTTCATTCCAAATTATAATAACACCCCTTTACCTGCTACCCCTACAATTAGCGAATCCATAGCTTACTTAAACTTCGAATTTCAAGATACAGTACGCTGGTCATATCTTATACCCTGTTTCTCTTACAGCTTTCATACAATGTTACTTGATGTTCCCGTAAGCCTTACTAGATTTAATACAAAACAAGATTTTTATGAGTTCTTGAATGAGAAAAGTGATCATATTAAAATTTATACAGACGGATCCAAATCTTCATCTTACACTAGTTTTGCATTTTATGACTCATATAACAAATTTGGTAAAGTGTTTTCGTGTGATGAACATTTTTCAATTTTTTCTGCTGAAATACTTGGGTTGATTTTTGCCTGTAAATATATTATTCAAAATTTTCTTAGTTCTAAGTTTTCTAAGTTCTTAATACTATGTGATTCTATGAGTGCTTTACAAGCCATACAGTTACAATGTATTAGTTTTAATTGCAATTATTTAATTTATGAATTAAGATATCTTATTCAAATAATCCTTAATAACAATATTTTTGTAGAATTCTGCTGGGTACCGGGACATTCTGGCATTTTCGGCAATGAGTTGGTAGATAAACTCGCGCGGTCTGCTAAAAACTTGGCGACAATCTGTGATTATAACGTACCATGCAGCGATTTAGTAATTTATTTGAAAGATAATTTACTTAGACGATGGTGTTTGAATTTGGAAAACACACGAAAAGTTAAAGGCAAATGGCACGCTGAAATTGTCCCCGTGCCCAATACGAAAGCTTGGTTCGAAAAACCAGGATATCCTGGTAGAAATTTTATAACTAGTTTTTGTAGATTAAGACTTGGTCATTGTAAATTCCCATCTCATCTTTATAGACTCAAACTTACTAATAATTCTATTTGTAAGTACTGTTCTCACGAAAATTGCGACCTCCAACATTTATTTTTTGATTGTAAACATTTTAATTTGCAACGTCTTCTATTAATTTGTTCTTGCAATGAAATTATAAACCAAAACTATGTATTTCCAACTAATGTACAAGATTTGTTAAAGCGTAGAGAATTGTACAATATTGTTTTTCACTTCTTCATCAACACTTTCGGTCCTCTGTAAATATTCAATTTAGGTAATTTAAATATTTAGATTTAAGTTACTTACATTTACTAATTATTTTGTTTTCTTTTCTGTTTCTTTGTGATTTTATTATTTTTATTTTGTGAACATCACATTTATTTTTTGTAATTGTTACTGTTTAAGCAGATGGCCATGAAGCCAAAGCTTTCATTAAAAAAAAAAAAAAAAAAAAAAACTGTCATTGTCAAAGTCAAATTTTAATGTAAATGTTAACCAAAAAAAGCCATTTTTAAATTTTTTAAATAGTATTTATTTGTAGTTAAACAAACAACTTTAAAATATAAGGTATTTAGAACTACGTTTTTTCTGTGATTCAGTATTTAAAGGTAGGCTAACTATCTTTACTACCTGCTGCGGGCAGTCGCCAGCTTTGACAGTACATTTGAACTTTTGGCAAAAATTCTTTGTAAACCAACTTTATTTCAAAGAATGTTAATACTTTTACAATGCATTACGTTTTACGTTCATTCTCGCGGTACATCTGTTGTTGTATCTAAGTATATTGATAAAACTTGGTAATATAGGTAAGGTACCGGCACCAGTAATGAACTAGGCACCAGTGTAGAACTATTTTGAAATAAATTCCTCTAATAAGAATTCACGGTACTATTTGACTAGTGGCAACACTGAACCATAAACTAAGGATATTCAACTGTCTAACTGCGAAATGTCACGTCAGTCAGCCATTTATTTTTAGAAAATGAGCGTGATACAAAGGTGCTGTGCATTCGTTGGTTAAAAACTTAACAAAAACGCTAAGAAGGTAAGTGAGATTTTACTTTTTATGTTATTAAACTATCTATATTATTACCATTTAACTTACATGCTCGCATCATTAATACATACTTTACAAGGTAATACTACTACAAATTGGTAAATGACGAGGGTTTGTTTATATTTACAAATGTTCAACATAGGAAACTATTATTGTGACGGGTACCAGTTATGGACAAATTGTCCAAAGCTGGGTATTCATTGTTTCATCAGTTTTTACTCAATTTTAGATCTTCTTTACCAGGGATTCTGATATATATTTGTATGCTCTCAAAAAAATCACGCGATCCAGTAATGGACATGTGTGTTCATTAATGGGTGTTCAATAATGCGTCCATAAAATTTGTTTTTGATCAGTGTTTCAATATTACCAGTGGATCTTACTCTAGTAGAATATATGTGTCCATATACCGTTTTTTACTTAAATTACCGGTTATTATTATTTTTTGCAGTCATGGCTCCAAGAAGAAATTATACACCACATCAGATGGGCCAGGCGATGGAGGCGGTCAAAAAAGGACTCAGCGTGGGACACGCAGCAAAAAAATATGGCGTTCCACGTATAACATTAAGGAATAAGGTTACTGGCAAGAGTCCAGCGTGTTGTCCAATGGGCCCAACCACAGTTCTCTCAACCCAAGAAGAAAATGTTTTAAAGGAGTGGATTTTTGCTGCAGCTGAACGCCATTTTCCTATATCTAAAGAGCAACTGCTGGATAGTGTGCAGAAGATAATTATCAATTCTAACAGGAACAATCCGTTCACAAACAACAGACCGGGAAAAAAATGGTACTATGCATTTTTACGTCGACATCCGGACATTGCAGAACGAGTAGCCCAAAATTTAATAACTTCTAGAGATTCTGTCACAGAAATACAAATTAATTGTTGGTTTACAGAAATCGATAATTATATTAAATCCAGAGGACTAAAGGAAGTTTTGGGTGATCCTAGAAGAGTGTATAATACAGATGAGAGTGCATTCTTTCTGAATCCTAAGCCAGGAAAGGTATTGGCGAAGAAAGGTGATAAAAATATTTACGCGACAAGCGGTAATGAAAAAGAAAATTTGACCGTTCTTTTAACGGCCAACGCTGCAGGTGATATGGCACCACCTATGATTGTTTTTGCATATGAACGCGTACCTACTAATATTGCAAACAGTATACCTGATTCATATGGAATTGGAAAGTCTGATACAGGATGGATGTGCTCAGACACATTTTACGAATATATATGTAATATCTTCCACCCATGGCTGCTTCAGAATAAGATAACTTTGCCTGTTATCTTTTTTTTGGATGGACACCGTTCTCATTTAACTGTTCAACTATCAGACTTTTGTTCAAAGAACGGCATCGAAGTGATAGCTCTTTACCCTAATAGTACACATATACTTCAGCCAATGGACATAGCTGTTTTCCGGCCCTTGAAGACATTCTGGAAAAACGAAGTGAGAAAATGGAAAACTGAAAATTTAGGTCACCAAGTTAAAAAAGAAAACTTTGGGCCAATACTCGAAGCAGCCCTAAAAAATATTACTAAAGAATGTATCAAAAATGGGTTCAAGGCTGGCGGGCTATGTCCATTTGGGCCTGAGCATATTGACTTTTCCAAATTAAGTTCGAAAAACCGAATTGTAACTGACCTAAAGGATCAAGTATCACTGGAGCAAAATAAACAGTTCTTACAGAACTTAGAGAGTGAAATATCTAAAATATTTACTAACAGAAAATTAATTCTGTTCAAAAAATGTTTTTTTATGCCAAGGTCTAATCTAGAAAACGAGTTACCCAACGAAGATCTATCTCTATATGTTATCTGGGCAAAATACAGGAACATGTGTGTTTCCGCTTCATTGCCAACAGATACAGACAATCAGGAGGGCAATACATCAACGCAGCAAGTTCAGGGCACTTTTGCAAAATCAGACAAAGGCAATGAGCAATGCAATACGGTGAAATCGCAACAAATTCAGGATAATTCTGCGAACTACTCTGGAATGAGACGAAATGAATTATCGCCGCAGAAATCTGCAGATGTTTCTTTGGATTACACTGAAAACACACCTGGAAAATGCGTGCCTTCAGTATCAACTGATACAGGTACAAGCTATACACCGAAAAATATTATAATACCTTCGCCATTCAAGAATGCACTGTTTTGGCCAGAGCCAATAAAAAAGAAAGGAAAGATTAACAAAGAAAAACTACCATCGGCAATCACGAGTGAAGCGTGGAAACAATACCATGAAAAAAAGGAATTACAGAAAAAAGTCTTGGAACAAGAGAAAGAAAAGAGAAAATTAGACCGATTACAAAAGAAAAAGGAAAAGGAAGAAATAAAACAAGCTAAAAATGAACTATCAAAGAAAAAAAGATGCAAAATCAGCAACAATAACCAAGCTAAGCGAAGAAAAGTTTCGATTTCATCAGATGATGTCACGGACAGCGACGTTACGTACGTAGAAACAGGTGATAGTGAGTCAGACAGTGAAGACAATGAAATTGCTTTTTTGATTGAATGCAATAAAAGAAAACGGGGTGAATACGGAACGAATGCTAAAAAAGATGAAATGGCGGCAGAAAGGACGGTAGTAGATGAGGTATTGACACAAGAGATAATAGTTGGTGCAAATGAGAAGACTATTAATCAAAATGGAATTAAAGTGGTAGTAGAAGATGATGTGGAAGCAGACGAAATGATATTCCATGAGGATAAGATGTTAGAAGATAAGGTAGTTTCAAAAAAGATGGCAGTAGAGGACATGTCAACAAAAATAGTGATAGATGAGATTGAAGCAGAAAAAATTGGAGATCGTTGTGAAGGTATTGTTCAAGAATCGAGTTCAGATAATATTACTGAAGAACAGTTAGAAAATATAAGAATAAAGCTGACTTCAGAAAATGATTTTAATATGGAAGAGGAAAACCAAGAGAAAAAATATGAAAAAGCGGAGCTACACGAAACCAAAATTGGTATATTAAGAACACATAACATGGCCGGAAAACAAAAGGATAAACTTCTTTCTCACAAGCAGAAGATGATGATGGTGACGGAGAACTGGGACGAAAAACAGGAAACACAGAACAAAAAGGACGGAAAAGAGAATGACGAAGTATTAATACAAAAAGATCACAAGGAGAAGGAAAACCCACAGAACAAAAATGACAGAAAACAGGAACAAGAAGAAAAGGCAAATATACTGAGTAATGTATCCGTCCAAATGATTTTGGATGAACAAACCGGAAAAATTAAATTGATGCCCGTTTCTACTGAAGAGCTATTGGCTGTTAAATCTAATGGAAGTCCGAATTTAACAGAAACAAGTAAACAATATGTTTTGGCTAAATTTAAATCTAAGAATGGTAAGAGAACATTTCAGTATGTTTGTAGAATAGAAGAATCATATCCTAATGATAAAATGGTTGTACAAGGGCTAAAATCAAAAAAGTGTAAAAAAGTGTTTAAACTTGTAAAAAACGATCTTTCAATTATTGATGTAAATGATGTTATTACTTATTTACCTCAACCTATTGTACAAGATGATTGTTTTGTATTCACTGATTGTGTTAACGTTACAGAGCAGTAATTTCAAATTGTTACTACTTACATCGATTGTTTGTTTATGTTTTGATTTCTTTATTTTCATTAATATTAATGTTACGAGTAGAAATATAAATAATACGAGTACTTGCGTATTGTGTATTTTTCCACTCATGACCTTAGATTAATAACTTTTCGCTCTTAAGACGTTAATATCTACTAAGTATTATTATGTTTTAGTTCATTTAAAAGTTGCTACGCTAGTCCATGGCTAGTCCTTTATTGATAATGATGAGATTTAAATCTTAGGTGACCAAAACAGGACTAAACTCATACCGTTAAGTTTAAAAAATTAAAGATTTTTAGGTTTTGTAAAATGTAGTTTTCATTTAACACCATCACTAATTTGTCTGTCCATTATAGAATGTAAATAACTGGGGAGTGTCCACAATCGGGTGTCCATAAATGGAGTTAAAGTTGTCCATTACTAGGGCTTAGCAAGACTGTCACTAATTTATATATTTTTTTATTAATTAAAACCCTATTTCTTAATGTTTGTCCCAAATTGAAGCGCCTTGAGTTGTTTTAACATTTGCACTGTTCAAAAATTTAACTAGCCAAACACAAAAAAATATGAAAAAAAAAACGTGACAATAATTGCTTAGCATAGTTCAAGACTGGTGCCACTACCTTATCTAGCAAAAACTAAATCTGGCTTTCTCCTAATTTCACAATGCACTACAGAAAAGCTGTATGTATGTGTAGAAGTTATGATTATGATATACAGTGAGTTATCTAAACCCAGTCTCAACTTATTGTGCACAGTTACTGTAGTGACATTATATAGTTAATAGCTACATTTTTCATATGTGCTCAACCAACATAATTGAAAGAAAAGGTAAGTTGACCTGTGATATCTTTTTTCCAGCTCCAAGATGGAAACAGACGAACGTGCGCCCCCTGCTCCTCGCGATCGTCAACCGCCGCCGCAGCCGCGGGCGCGACAGCCGCCACCAGAGCCGCGTCGGTCGACCGCTAAACAGCCTCCGCAGCCACGCGAAAGGCATCCCCCGCCACCGCCTAGAGAGCGGCAGGCACCGCCAATGCCGAAACACTGAAGGCCTTATAAACAATAAGTAAATAGGATGTTTGCGCACTGCATCCAAAATAGCTGTAATGTTTGTGTAAGTTTACACAGAGAAATTGATGATTATCAACTCAGAATACAGATCTAGTGTGTAAACTGGCATACCAATATTGAGATACCTATCAGATACATCGCAAAATCACTCTAATCAAAGAGATATCAATTAACCTCTCAAATTGTACCTTTTGCCTATCCAGATATATGATAACCCAGATAGGTGTAAGATTTTTCTATCAATTATATTAATGCTACTTTTTAGCCCTATATAAATAGAATGAACTATATTTATGTTACATAAGTGCTGCTATCTATTATACTTCTAAAATGATGCTATCCTATATGCGAATGTGTGATAGCACACACAACTTACATTCATAACTCATCACAGACACACTTTTACCATGTAACATGAATGAAGCCATGTCTTGTCCAAAAATGTAAATTCAAACAAGTAGTTTTTCAGTTTGTTTAAGCTTAAGCTGCGATTTGACAATCATAGTTGACTCGTAAGAGTGGACTATGACGTTTTACTACTGTTACTATGGTCATGTGAACTGTGTGTCTGAGTGCACGCTGACAAAAATTAGCCATCATAGTTAACTAGAACCGCACTCAACTTTTCAGAGCCGACTCTGATAAGAATGTCATAATAGTTTATGTTTTTTAGAGTAAATACCTTAGAGTTTCATGTTATTTATTATTATATAATAATAAATTATATATATATATATATATATATATATATATATATATATATATATTTACATAAGTAGAGATACATTACAAATTGAACTGATTTAATTGATTGATTGATTAATAATTACGATTTGAAAAAAAATTTTTTTTATAAATACTTTATTAAATCAAAAGGACATTTTAGATGTAAAGTAATCAAATAATATTTGTTTAAATCATTTAAAAAAATTATGCAAGTACTTGTAATGTATCTCTACTTATGACAAAACATGAACATGACTAAAGGAGAACATGACCAAATAGTAACATGGCTCAAGCATAATATGGCTAAAACAAACTGTAATTATGACCAAACAAAAACATGACTAAACTAGAGCATGACCAAATCAGAGTATGACAAAGGTAAAATATGAATTAAGCCGAACATGATCAGTATGGAATATGACTAAAGATGAACGAAAATGACCTCCATCAACTCTGTCAGAGTCCACTCTTACGAGTCAACTATGATCGTCAAAACGCGGTTTTAAATTGTTTATGCTTCAAATATTGTGAACTGGTGTCCAATATCTTATCTGTTTTGCTGTCTTAGAAGCGAATTTAGATTAGTATGATTTATGAGTCTTAGTCAATCATACTTTGTCTCTTTTGCGTGAACACAACATAAGTACCTACATGAGTTTTCTAATCAACCACCTTTTTTACTTATCTAGCAACTACCTAGCTATGTTCTAATGAAATGGTGCTAAAATTTAATAAATGAACTTAGAGGTTCAGTGATCTCAAAAAAAAATGTTTTAATCATCCTTCATTGGAGTCTAACTTCAGAGATATTGTTTATTTCGCTAGGTATTGTGTTAAAATTGTGATATAAAATAGATTTCCTATACTCTGTTAAATCTAAAATATTCTAAATATGTAGCTTTAGGGTCAATTCATACTAGCGCAGAGTCGAAGCGCATCGAAGCGTTAATCTGAAACTTAACATAGCTCCTCCTTAATAACCTTTATAACGCCGCTCTCGCGACGCACCTTCATTTCTCGTGGTCTTACGCGTTGGGGACACACTTAACTATGGAGGTTTGTGTTGCAGCTTTTATACTGTCTGCCCAACGCGTAGGCGGTCGACCACGCGACCGCTTGCCTTCCACCTGCCCTTGGACAACGTCGGCTGTTCAATTACGATTTTCTTTAATTTTTAATTCTTCCAAGATAGAAACTTTGGTCCCAAATGCTTTCCAAGGGATACGAAACAGTCGTCGTTTCCTCCTTGGACTGCACGGGTCTGGAACGGGGCTGGGCACTTTGGCTGAAAGAGATAGGGCGAGAATCGTGAGGCGGTCATCACCGCTCCTCCTAATTAAAAATGTGGTTTCTTCTCAGTCTTTTCACCACTAATGTCGGGTCTAACGACTCGGCTACAAGGCGGTTGGGGTGATTGATAAGACGATCTTTGTGTCGTTGTTGATGCAGCCGAATTTCCTCGGCTACAGTAGCTACCTCCAGATACTCATGGATTTCGTCGTTCCTTGTGAACCATGGGGCTTTTATTATTGCTCTCAGGATGCCATTCTGTACTCGCTGTAGGCAAAGAATATTTGACTTGCTGGCTACACCCCATAGCTGGAGACCATAGGTCCAAATCGGCTTGAGGATGGAGTTGTAGATTAGTAGTTTGTTGTCGACGGACAGCCATGAGTTCCTTCCTATGAGCCAGTATAAGTTACGGTGTTTTATGTTGATCTCGTCTCTTTTTGCCTTTTGTGAGGCGTCGGTCAAGGTGGAATCAGAGATATTTAACACTATCACAATGTGGTAAGAAGCTGTTGCCGAGTTTCACAGGAGGACAGTTTCCTTTCCTCAAGGAAAAAGTGACGTGTTGTGATTTTGTGGCGCTTGCTCGGATACGCCATTTACAAAACCGCTTGTGGGTTTCGTCAAGCTGTATCTGCAGTTATTGACTAGCCACCTCTGGAATCGCATTTGTTGATAGGAAGGCAGTATCATCAGCGTAAGTAGCAATGGTGATGTTGTCCATGACGGGCAGATCGTGAGTAAAAATAGTGTAAAAATAGTACTGGACCAAGCACAGAACCTTGTGGAACACCGGCTTCTATGTTATAGAGGTTTGATCTTGCTTCTCCTTGCTTGACTTGAAATGAGCGATCCGTCAAATATGACTTGACAAGAAGGAACATTGAATGCGGCAAATTTGTTTTTATTTTGGCTAACAATCCTTTGTGCCAAACTCGATCAAAGGCCTGTTGTACGTCTAGGAATGCTGCAAAATATTGTTTGTTTTCAAAACTCTGGCGTATCGTATGGTAGACTCGATGGACTTGTTCAACTGTAGAGTGAGCCCCACGGAAACCAAATTGGTGGTCTGGGGTAACATTGCACTCATCCATGGCTGGTATTAGTCTGGCTAGGAATATTCTTTCCCAAAGTTTTGACAGGATGGGAGTCAAACTTATAGGTCGTTATGATGAGGCTTCATGTTCTGGTTTCCCAGGTTTAAGTATCATCACTACTTGCGAAATCTTCCAGAGGGATGGAAAATGAGATGTCCTGAGGATAGCGTTAAACAAACATGCTAGAAATGTGATGACCTTTTTGGGCAAGTGTTTAAGAACTGTGGGAGTGATGAGATCAAATCCTAGGGCCTTCTTAGAATCGAGGTTCCTAATTTCCCGTGCGATTTCCTTGGGGGAAAATGGCGTAATTGGCATACACATTTGGAGATCCCTATTGAGTATTTCGTCTTCTTCGGATTCGTCAGATAGTTGTTCGTTGGGTTTGAACACTTCAGATAAGTGCTTGGCGAACACCTCTGATTTCTCGGAATCGGTTCTTGCCCATCTCGCCGTTTGAGATCTTAATGGAGGATGTGGGTGTTGGGTTTTTCTACTATTTTGGCAGCTTTCCAGAGAGAATATTCGTTGCATCCTGTCGGCGATAGTCTTTGGATGTTCTCCATTACGGATTCATTTGAAGTCCTTTTTAGAACTTCTCGCAGTTCTTTGGCGGCTCTATTAAATATGCGTTTGTCTGACGGTTGACGAGATTAGTGCCAATTTCTTCTTAGTCGCCGCTTCTCCAGAATCATTTGTTTTAAGTCAGGCGGACACGCAGACGACCTCATAAACGTATTTTGATCTGGAGTATTGTGCCACGGCTATCTGGATGAGATTGGTTATGTACTTGCAACCATCTTCTACATCGTCAGCGTTCTTCAGAGAGATTTTAAGATTAATATTTTCTTGTAAGTAGTTCTTAAAGCCTTCCTAGTCTGTTCGGTTGTTAGTCAATTGTTCTGGTTTTTCTCTATTAATCACGTTGGTGGATATTTTAAGGATAACAGGTGTGTGGTCTGATGATCCGTCCAGACAGGATTCTGTAGCGGTGTATACATTGGCTATTCCATGTGTCACGAAAAAGTCCAAAAGATCCGGTAGTTTTCGGGGATCACTTGGCCAGTAAGTTGGTTCACCGGTAGAAAGCGTCTTTAAGTGTATACTGTCTGCGCAGCGTTTTAGTTCTCGTCCTCTGGTAGTCACTACACCGGAACCCCAAAAATGGTGTTTCGCATTCCAGTCGCAACCACCGATGAATCTAGTCTGGAAGTAAGCCGCAAACATTTCGGTAGAGATTTTGTGTTTCGGTGGACAGTAAACCGAGGAAAGCGTGATAGTGCCGCGTCGTGTTTGAAGCTGAAACGTGGTGGCCTGTAGATAAACCGTAGAAAATGATTCCATTAGCGAGTGTTTTCAGTTCGATATTATAACTACAGCTGAACCAGCGTGAGCTCCGCCGTCGGAATGAGTAGTAAAGTAAGTTGTAAATCCGTTGATTTTAAATAAGCTTCTTTCAGTGGCATGTGCTTCTGATATTAAGACTACATACATCAAGACTGTTGGTATCAATTATAGCCTCCAGTTATGTTATAGCCTCCAGTATGTTGGGTGACAAACTATTAATGTTCCATGTAGCAATACGTAATGAGAGCTCTTTTATGGCGTCAGTTTGCTTATTACTGTTGACAGTAATCCCACCAGGGTACTGATTTGTTGAAGGAGTTGATCAATTTTCTCATTCTGTTTTATTAAGAGTTGCTCAAAGAACATGCATTGATCGTTGTTTGGGTTGTCTTGTTGCGGCTGGTTATTATTTGTATTTCCACACCGTCCAGACGCGACATCAGAGTATGAGTGGTGATTTTTATTCTGCGTGACAGCTTGGGCACCTTTGTAGTTTGCAGGATGATCACTGAAGCATAGAGCGCATCTAGCAGGCGAGTTTCTGTCTTTTTTGCTACAGTCAGAGGTTTTGTGACCTTCCCCACACTTGACGCACCTGTAAGGTCTCATGCAGTTATTTTTACTATGGCCGTACTGTTGGCAGCGCTGACATTGTACTACAGTTTTGGTTTTGTGTGGACTTCAATTTTCACACGTTGGTGGTAAATATACTTAATTTCCTTGACGAGTTTGTTGTTGATGCTGGGTTCCAGATTGACAAAGAATGTTGAGGTTGGCTTTTTGTCTGGTCCACAACGACAGTTGATTATTTCACCTCGAACCTTGTTATTGCATTTTTCAATTTCTTCTATAATGGCATCATGGGGCGTCGTATGGTGGAGATTTTTAATTACGATTCGATAGCTTTTAACGTCGTTTTGTGTAAAAGTATGTCCTATCAGACCTTTCTTACGAATCAGATCGACGACGAGTTTGTAGTTTTCGATCGTATTGACAGAGACACGCATTAGATTTTTATTAATCATTTTAAACTTGAAGTCGCTGGGTTGTTTCAATTAGCTTTGTCAGTTCGTTAAGATCCTCAATACCATACAGTACAATGGGAGGTGGTTTGGTGGTTTGCTTTGGATAGCACTCCGCTTCTGCTGCATCCACTGGAAGGTTGGTAAATCGATTTTCAGTCTGGGTGCCGGTCCGGGGCAAACTGGAAGTGGGCCGGGCTATACCCTGGGCACCTCTTGATTATCCTTCTGTTCTTTCTTGTATAATGGCATGTTCTAAATTCTTCTATAATGAGCTTCTTTTTTCTATAAGATAATCTTCTATACGGAACTTCTTTCTTCTATAGGTAAATTCATCCGCATCAATCTTCTATAAGGAACTTCTTACTTCCAAATAAAATACTCTTCTGTCTTCAAGTAATCGTTAGTAAAAATAAAATAGACTGGCAAAGGGTCGCCATAAACAATGATGGTTGTGATTGTGACGAGTAAATAAAAGATGTTGCTTTCATGATAGTCGTGTATTAAGAGAGTTTTCAATAGCGATACAAAATAATATATAATTACTTAAAACTACGTCACGCGCGAAAGGTCGTCATGTCATCGACCTAGTTACACTTTCGATGCACATACCTATGTACTTATACTACTACACTACTAATCGAGCCTTTTTCTAATTATTTTCTTTAGTAACATATCAACTTATCAACATGACATAGTACCCAATTTATGTCTATGGCTTTCTTGTTCTCAGGTAAATCAGTTTCTGTCCAAATATTTGTTTTCTGTAAGGCTTCTATTTCAGTTTTTATTGCTTCTTCCCATCCTTTTTCTATAGCTTAATTATATTCCTGTTGATCTTCAGTATTTAGCAGGCAGTATGCTTCATATATTTCATATTCACTTAGGCTTTTTGGTGTATTAATTCGTCTGCCTTTTTTTTGGATTTTTACTAATATTTTTTTCAATTATATCTTTTTAATTCTTTCTCTCTTCATAAATTTTCTTATCTTCTTCTTTCCTTGCCCTTTCTTCTTCTTTCCTTGCCATTTCTTCTTCTCTATTCTTTTGTTAATTTTCCCCTTGTTCAATGTATACATTATCATTTGCTTGTTCATTAGTGTGGCCTTGCTGATACTTATAGTCTCTTTCATTAAATCTTACATCTCTAGTCACAATAACATTATCTGTTATAGGATTCTCTTAATTAAGAATGTTGCTGTTAAGATAGCATGTCCCCAAAGATGTCTTGGTAAGAGTGAGTCATCTAATATGACCGGGCTTCAACATATATGGATCTGTTTAGTCTCTCGCTCTTTCCATTCATTTGTGGACTATTAGGTGCAGTATACTCTATTTTTATACATTTTTCTTCACATAATTTTTTGAAATAGTTTAATGAATATTCCCCTTCATTATCACATCGGATTCTCTTTATTTTTGTTTCCTTTTCTGTTTCTATTTCCCCTACATACTTTATCAACTTGTCTGCCTTCAGATTTGTTGACTAACAGGTAAGTTTGAGTGAAATGTGAGTAGTCATCCAGTATAGTTTGATAATACCTGTAGCCCTCTTTTGTTGGTACCAACAAAGGAGGGCAACATCTGAGTGTATCAATTCTCCTACATCCTTTGACTGAGGCTTTGTAATTCCCTTGAAAGGTAGCCTAGTGCTCTTATTTCTCATACAAACTTCACATACCTTTTTACTGTAAGGTAAGTTCATATAATTTGATGCTTTACGATTGAGGTGGCCTAGTATAATATACCATAAACCACCATTAGTCAACAAGAAAATATACTAGAAAAAAGCAACTAGTCTTATGTCGCCCTGACGGGATGAGACTAGTTGCTTTTTTCTAGTTTATTTTCTTGTTAAATATTTTCACATAAAAATAGCATTGTTAAATGCAAAATTAAAAAAAAAAGTTATAATAGTCAAGTTTTCATCACTGTAGTAGCATTCATGTTTTTCTTTAGGTAGTTGTAGTTTTAGTATATACAGTTTTCCTCTTTTTACTCCATAGAAAATACTTTCAGATTTTATTATCACCTTTCTATTTTGAAATGTTACACTTTTGCCTTTGTTCATTAGTGATAGATAGATTTACTGATAATAGGTTATGATTAATCTCCTTTACTATCAGGCCTTCAATTTCTATAGGTGTGTCTTCTCCATATTATGTTTTCAAATAACCTTTCTTCGCACACAATACTTCTCCATTAGCAATTTTTATTTGAATTGATACTTGTCTTGTAGTTCTGTCACATTAGACATTAATTTCTCATACTTCTCTTGTATAAAGTTATGCGTTGCTCCTAAATCTATAACAAGAGTAATCTCCAATGCATCAGTGTGCATTATGTGTTCTGTGATTGTAATTGTGCTAGAAGCGATAAAAATCTCATTGTAGTTTTTCTTTGACTGTATTATTACATGTCCTTGCCCTCTAGATATACCTCTGAAAGCTGAAAAACATTTTACCGTAAAAAAGGTCAAAGAAAAAGATAACAGCTTCTTGTCCAGTGAAAACCTTCAGATTGGAAAAGTGATTAAAAGCAATGATACCGGAACAGTGCATGGAGAAATGAAAGTTGAGGTAAATAACCATCAGAAAACATATCTTTTTCAATTAGACACCGGAGCACAAATGTTCCTAATTGGCTATAACACTTGTAAAAAGATCTTGGAGACAAACCATCCATAACTCTTGCACTCTAAGCCAAAACATAGCACTATTAGGTTGATGCCTGCTTACTCTTTGAGCTATGTCTTTCTTCTGTCGGATAACTTCATTACTAATTATATTTTTCAGAGAATCACCGAGCATAGTCCTCTCCTTAGCTCGCTGAGCGACTATGAATTTGTAGACTAGTCCCACCGTGAGTGTCCATGTCCACGTTTCGGCCCCGTAAGTCATTACGGGTAGGAGGCACTGGTCGAGGACTTTCATCTTTAGGCTTTGTGGTGTCGACGACGAGAAGACATGACAAAGTTTGCTGAATACTGCTTATCTCAGCTAAATTCTTCTATTTGTTTCGCTTTCAAAGTTTATTTTAACCTATTGGCACGGTTTGCCCAAGCTAAACAAATTGAACAACTTGGACAGGTACACCATTTACATTAATCGGTTTGGGTCTATAAGGCTGTTGATACATGATTTTTGTCTTATCAATGTTCATACCAAGACCAGTTATTGCTAAACCGTTGGCTAAGCTGGACAGACCGACTTATTTTGCATGCATATTTTAAAATAAGTTATATCAGATTACGGAGCCACGGTGGAGAATACATCCACGTGTCACGTTCCTGATATACATACTTCCGTGCTACCTTAACATCCATCCATGTTTCCATACATGCTCGTTTATTCTCGGTACTTCTAACCTCGCCATTCTGGAACGTCCTTGATCAGGGGGGTTACACTTGACGGGATCGCGTTGAGACCGAGATTGAATGTCAATAATAATTAAGTACTGATTTTCGTTGTTGATTCTATTTTGATTGGCGTTACAATCGATTTCTTCATTTAGTAATTTCAGGTATTTATTTTTAGGTTAATTACTTATTAAAGGTCATAATTGACTTTTGACGTTAATTCAATCTCGATCTCATCAATGCGATCGCGTCAAGTATAAGGGGGCTGATCGCGATGTGTTTGTCTAAGCCTTTCTCTTCCACCAATCCTTCCTTTCATATTCGAAGTGTTCTTAAGGTGGTACGACTTTCATACAAACAAAAATTGCACAATTATTGGTTCATCATACCTTAACAATTCATAAATGCATGCGCAACTAACTCGTTTCAGTTATTTGTTTGCGCGAAATAATAAAAAAATTGTACTTTCATACATAAATCACGAATAAACTAATATCTTATAATTTCAATAATTCTACGTATGTGTGTGTGGCTTATAGGATTTATATACCTCATGTATGAAAGTACATTTTTTTAATAATTTCGCGCAAACAAATAACTAAAACGAGTTAGTTGCACATGTATTTATGAATTATTAATGTATGATGAACCAATTAATGTGCAATGTTTGTTTGTATAGAAATCGTACCACCTTAATATCTTGAGATAAGATTATATTGTAGTTTAATTTATTCAATGAAAATTAAACTACAATATAATAGAATCTTATTAGTGCAATTTCAAAAGTAAATCTGCAATTCACAAAGAAAATGATCAATTTTTGAAGAAAATGTGCACTTCCGATATTAATATCGGAATTCCGGTATTGAGAAATATCGGAATTGAAAACCTTCCGATATTACATGCCCTAGTTTTCACTCAAGTAAAATAACTGTTTATTTACGTTTTTGACAACTTCACTGTTTGAATAATAGTTGATTTATACACTTTTTGAGATTATATTGTACAAAATCAAAGTTATCATTCCAAGCGCGTAAACAAATAGTAGCAAAAACGCGTCCCGATCACAATCCCTATGTCAAATAGTGACAGCCTGAAGCATGTAAATATCTTTCAAATGACGCGTTGAAAGGGATTGTGATAGATTTTAAAATTAGACAATTAGCCCTGCTTGCATAATGGAAGGCTCGAGTCGACGTCGGTCGTCGACTATTCGGACCGTCGCAGTTCCGTTCACGTACAGTCAGCGTATGACATTAACCAGGTGGTTAAGTACTCCCATTCTGTATGAGTACGACCCCTACCTTACGTCATTTCACGGTATCGAAGACTGCGAAAGTCGACACCCCGGATTTCTATTACTTACCTACTAACGGATTGTTTTGGTTACGGACAGTAAAATTTTGACATTTCTTCTATGGAAAATTGTAACTGTCCGTAGCCAATCATAAATCAATCCGTCCGTAAGTTATAGAAACCCGGGAAATAATTCATAGGTAGAGTGGGATGTTAAATTCTCTAGACTTTTCGATGATTTGAAGAAGGATTAGGATCTGTAACATAGGTGATTAACTCTTATCTCTACAACGTACTTATTGCTCATAGGGTTTATCGCGCTAGACGCGCGAATTACGTCGTCGGATGTTTCATTTTATCTCAAAAGAAATACGCGCTCTGGAGAAGGTTCTTTTGCTATGTTAAGTTTTATATTGAGAATGTGCTTCGATTCTGCGCTGCTAGTATGAATAAACCCTAAGTTTATATTTGTCTTTTTTTAAGTTTTGTTATTGTAGAATATGCTTACTATAGTAGGTGGACTGTGCAGTATCTTATGTTTCTTAATTGAATTATAATAAAAATAATTTTACGAGCATAAGAGGTTGCGACAAATTGTATTCCATATTTGCAGACATCATATAAATTAAGTACACCTACCAAACTAAACTATCTAAGTCAAAACTCCATGTGTCATATAAAACTTATATTTTTGGAATTATATTGATTTGTTAAAAATCGTACTTTGTATATTATTTGCCCTGATAATACATGTGACATTAGTTATTAATAATTATCATTACCAATAATAAAAAAATTAAAAAAATAAAAAAATTTACGTAATGCCTGTGACAACCGTTAACCTCGTTAAAATCAATACCAAAGAAAATTTATTCAAATTAACTTATTGCTAAGTTTTTAACGCAGAAAAGGTTCTTACACTAGTTTGTTAATAGGTAAGTATATAATTTAAAAGCACACTCATAGTTTTTGTCAGATAATCATTTCCTGTGAGTGGGTGTAATTGGAAGGATAATGCAGTTGACCTTTTGGCCAAGTCGATAACAGTCCAAAACTGTTCAGACGTGGATACCAAGCTCGCATTGTACCACTACAATGTCTCGAATACTGTGCGTAATTGTTATTTTTTGTTTCATCGCAGTTAGTTCACGGCCCCGCGGGCCCAGGACGCAGAATAATAAAGATAGCATTATTATTGATCAACTTTTGGAAAGTAACCAATTATACCCAAAAAGTTTGTGGTACGAAGACTCTCCAGAATATGTAAGTGAAGGAGACTGCCCAGAAGGACTAGAAAAGGACTTTTTTGGAATTTGCCGTGAAGTATGGTAGAAGAATGTTGAAAACTATGTTAACTGGTTCATTGTCGATCCCCAGTAAAAACAGTACATTTATCTACATTTTTTTTATATAAATGTTAAAATTCTGTTTGCCATCTTTTTATTTTAGTTAAAGTACCTAGCTCTAATCTACAAAATACCCTGCTACTTTTGCGCCATTAGTTCTCACTGTTTGTGTACCTATGTTCAAAATCAGTGACTTACCTACCTATGTTGTTTTATTGTTTCTTTAGGTAGTAATTTTTCACCTTTCACTGAAATTCCTTTTTTTACATTATCTCGTTATCTCAATAATTCCACGAGTTATCAAATCCAGTTAAAAACAATAAAAATGCTAACTCATTAAGGACTAGCTGTACCCGCAACTTCGTTGGCGTGAGATCCGGAATGCATCCTTTGCAATGCTTCCCGGCATATCTAAAATATTTTCCTTTCACACTTAATAAATACTACTTATATGGCAGTCTTTTTAATCGACTCCAAAAATGGAAGAGGTTATTATTTTGTCGCGTATATTTTTAGGGTATATATACACTTCCAAAGTGGTAAACAGTGGTACACAGTTGAAACTTGGTAGGTAGATTAGGCATTCTGTAAACCGCTTTAAGGTTTAAAATGTACTTTGCCGCGCTGGGCCACAAAAAGCGATATTCTTCGCCTAAACTGATTGACAAAACCTCCTTTTCAGAGCGTGTGAGGTGAAAAAAATATTAATATATCCCCATAGTTACATCGAAAAGATTTTTTCATCAAACCTATACGTGTGGGGTATCTATAGATAGGTCTTTAAACATTATATTAAGGTTCCTAAAACAGGTTCCTAGAACGTTTATTAATCGGGGATCACCGATATCAATGCTATGAATTTATTAAAGGTTGCAATATTTCAGTTTAAAAATATTAAGAAAGTCAATTTCTCTTGAAAAAGTATATAATTTAACCTCGGTATAGGGTTTTTGTCGATTTTTTTTGACTTCAGGTAGTCTCAGGGTCGCGCGCGGGGTGTCGTCGGATAGGGCTCGACGAGGCGCAACTGGGTGGCGAATAAAAACTGCAACGGGCCTGCAAATGTTTGCCAAAATTTGGGGTTTCAAAATTTAATAACTCAAAAAATATAGGTCGCTGAGCGACGGGAACGGCGGGGTTGTGCTGGTTAGGCCGGGTTCTACGATATCAGTAGATAAAAGTTTGAAATTTAACGATTTTTTGTCAAAATGAAAATTTTTAGTATGAAGTCAAAATATGAAAAAACGTAATAAAAACAATTTTGTTAGACTAATATGCACTAAAGAACGTTTATTAATCGGGGATCACCGATATCAATGCTATGAATTTATAAAAGGTTGCAATATTTCAGTTTAAAAATACGAAGAAAGTCCGGTGTCCGGAGATTTGCGCGCTCGAGCATCAGCCCAGGCTAAAAAAGCTGACTGTTTCTTCGCTTCGGCGCTTTGACAGTCAGCATTGAACCAGGTCCTAGCTTTAGTGCCCGACGGAAAATCGGAGTAAGGAACGTAATATTCCATACCCCGAAGTATGGTCTCGGCAACAGCGTCTGCGCACTTCGACAGATCCTCTGAAGAAAAACAGCATTGCCGCCACGGGAAAGATGCAAAGAAGTGACGCATCTCATCCCAGTCTGCCGACTTGTATCGCCACACCCGTCTCATACCACTAGGGCCCTAACCGGGTGGGGAGTAGACGGATACAGACTTCACCACACAGTCCTCCAAACCTCCAAAGACAGGCACCCGGTGTGTCAGAAGTGAGCTGTCACAAATAGTCACGTAGAAAATGCTACTGCCCAGACCCTACTCTCCGATATTGGCTACTCCGGACTGCACTTCGGAACACGACCTTTGCCGTTTGGCGATGCGACTTAGTTCGGAGGGTGGTGACCAGCCACGGCTGAAGCCTACCACCGGAAGGAACTGCTCATTTGGCACCACCCGGGGGTCACTTGTAGGGTCTCGCGGGTAAACCCACGGAAGCGAGCAGCATTAACTCCCAAACTACTTAAAAGTTAGTGGCACTAAAAATTGTTTAAAACTTTTTTACTCGAATGTACCAATTGTATGGCATATTGAATCAAAGGCTTATTTCTCAGAATGTAGCTGTGTTATACTCGTCATCACATTTTTTCTCGTGTTCGCTATGGTAACACTAAATATTGGCATGCTCAGTTTGGTGACTGGTGCCCGGGATCATGCTGTACTGGGTGTGGCGCTGCTGGAACGATGCTATGTATGAACCAAATGTAAACCTAGGATTTCTCTGGAACAATTAATGCTGCGATAGTGGTTTATTTTTTTCCCTTTATAGGGAGATAAGAGAATGCGCGATGTTATCAATCATAGGCGTTACCTAGAGCAAAAAAAAACTTTTTTGAGTTTATAATTTTTTGATGCCTATAAAATCCTTAGTCCACGATGAAATGTAGAAATTCAATTTTTGCCGTGCCTTATGATAAAGGAACTAAATATACAGTCACACTGATTCCAGTAAAAAAATCGCATTCCTGAGATTCGGCCGTGGCGCTGCTGGGACGACGTCGTCCCAGCAGGCGCCATGAATGACCCACGATTACTCCTGAATCTGTCGATATTCACGTGTGGATGTTAGCTTGTGTGAAATAGAAAAAAATGCAAAAATCTGTGTCAAATCAGATTTATTAGCTTTTGCAATTAATGAGATATAGCGTGGCGCTCTGCCAGGACGACGTCGTTCCAGCAGCCCCACGAAAAACCCTATATATCTTCGGATCCAGTGGGGGGAAAAAAATCAAACGTGATTTTCCCGTTTGGTAAAAAATTGGCCTGCATGGTGTATTTTTTTCAAGCAAATCGGAGACCGTGGCGCTGCTGGAACGATGCACACAGCACACTTACGTGCCACTGTAGAATACGGAGGAGCATCAACATCTAATGTTTCCCTATAGTCTTGATTAATAGAAGAAAATCGAAACGGCGCAAAAGTTATTCTCAGACGGGACTCGAACCCGCTACTTTTGGGTATCCGGCCCACTGCTCTAACCACTGAGCTGCCGAGCCTGTCTAACATGTCTGTTTGTTCTGTTAAAGTTATCTGGTGCAACTCAGCTATTACCTATGCATAGTAGATAATAGCAGTAGCAAACTAAGAGTAGACTGCTGATTCTCATTACAATCAGGGGGCTAATTATCTAATTTTAAAATCTATCGCAATCCCTTTCAATTCGACATTTGAAAGATATTTACATACTTCAGGCTGTCACTATTGGACATTTGATAGGGATTGTGATCGGGACGCGCTTTGAAAGATATTGAATGAACGAAATTGAACTGTCTAAGTAAAGTGACAGACGAAAATATCTTTCAAATGTATGGAGAAGTGTCAAATGAAGTGTCATTTAAAACATCATTCGTTCCGAAATGGATTGCAACTATAAATAAGACAATTCCATAAATCACTATCACAATCACAATACCTTTGAAAGAGATTGTGATAGATTTTGAAATTAGACAATTAGGGGGCAGATTTTAATGCTTTTTCATTTTATCAGAATCATAGTTTTTAATCAAAGTCTTCAGAAGATAAGAATCATTAAGCAAACGATACCCTATCAACGTTATCTTATAACTAACTACTTACTTTAGTAGATTGCCATCTAATTATTATTATTTGTTTTTATCAAACGATCGTTGATAAACAGAAGTAGGTACTCGTATTATTTATCTATGTTAGTTGTAAAGAAAAACAAAATTGACAATCTAAAATAAAACAATTTTATCAGATCAGTCATAATTTAATGCCAAAAGCCTGCCGTGCCTGAATAAAAAACATCAAATTTAGCACTGAATAACTATTTTCTAAAATCATATAACTAAGTACCTACGCAAAATAGTAGGTACATATCAGTGGTTAACAAATTATATTTTATTGACTCTATTTAAGTACTTAAACTTATAAACAATTCGGTCACTCTGTTACTTAGAAGCATATTATTATTTTATTCGTTGTTTATTTTATTATACAAAGTTTTTAATGCAAACTTTTTCAGCTTAGGTAAGTACAGTTCAGTGATCGAACGCAAGTTGCGTTAAATTTTTGTATGGCTTTGATGAAGTACCGAGGTACCTAACCGTATTCTGCTAGATGGTTGACATTAAAAAACTTGCACTAAGAACCCTGTATAAAGTGGTCACGGTCTTTGTGCATCAGCTCAGTACTAAGATGTTGAAGACGTTTATTCTCTTGGTCTGGGCAGCAGTGGCGCGAGGAACCGCCAGGTGTCCAGCGTTTCCAGGATTGGGTTGCCAAACTCCACAATGAGGTTGGATGTGGTGCGGGCGATGATACCTTGGAACCGGTTCACGTAGCCGATGATAACGTCTTCCACAATGGCGTTGACGATGGCGTCAATATCCCCGCCGCCGATCACACCGGTCAACTCAGACTGGAGGAAAAATTTAAGTTAAGTTTCCTCTTTATTCGGCTGCTTGTGTTGTGTTCCAGTACGATTTAACCGCCTCTGTGGTCTAGTGATAACAACCACCGGTATAGACCCAGGGGTCCCGGGTTCGATTCCCAGCGGGGGTACTTATTGTATTCGGTTTGGTTGGTAGGACTTGTTGTAAGTCCGTCTGCTAGCTACCACCATCTTATCTAAGTCTGACGCCATAACAACAATGTTTTCAGCATTGTTGTATTCCGGCAGTTAGAGATAAGATAGCTAGTTCCTCAGTGAAGAGGATTCCGGGAGAGGCTTAAGAGTCTCCACGTTGTTCATAAAAAATAAAAAAATGGTATTAACGTTATCGGAAACAATTGGATGCACTGCACGTTCATGTCATCGGTAAAGCAGTTTAGAGTATATGAAGAGACTTTACCGAACAAAGCGATACATACGTATACTTTTCGATAACGAATGGGTAGGTATGGTACTTACAAGTATAGTTTGCATAACTCTACTCGTATCAGACACCGCCGGTTTTATGAGCAGGGGAGGGATTTTTTACTTTTGCTTAGAGGTCGTGGGTTCGATTCCCGTTTTGTTTGTATTGTATTTTTCTATGTAACATGTAGGTATGTATTTACAAAAAAGTAAGTAATATGTTTGTGTAATTTGATCGTTCTGTATTCTTTCACTAGAATCATGTGATTGTGAATTTTTAGAGTACTTACCTACAGACAGAGCTAAGAAGTTTTGTAAAATAATCGTGTAAAATTTTACTATGTAAGTAAACACTAAGTAAGTAAGTAAGATAAGTCAACATATAAAAAGTTTGAACTGTACCTTGAAACCAGGAATTTCAAACGAAGGTGACTCGATTCTGTCGATAAGAACAGATCTTCCATCTTCAGATTGTTTAAGGAAGAGCACTGCACGGAAAACGAATCCCTCTACCTCGAACCTAAAAAGGAAACATATTTAAGTTTATAATAAATTCCTGAGTAGATTCTTAAATAATTTCTTGAATCCCAATAATTAGTTAGACCATAGTTTTAATAATTTAATAGATATTCATTAGTTGTTTTTTCCATTACAAACGGGACACAAGAAAGTGAGATTAAAAGTCGCACTGCCTTTCCTTTTTTGAAATCTGGAAACCATGCAGGAAGCTAAAAGACCAGCTAAACTATGAAATATGAAAATGCCGCCATAGAAAAAGTCGTTTAGTACTTGTCATGGGCAGTTTCTGTTGACATCTAGAAATCAGGGGTATGGGACTTTTTTCCATGACATGATATAATTAAATAACACTGGGAGTACGGCCATGCGGTGAAGGTAACAGTGTATTACGTTCGATTTAAACGAATGCAAAAGCTTATATATTAAGTCTACGCGAACCAAGTCGCTGGCATCAACTAGTTTGTGATATAAACGTTTTCTATATTATATCTTTTACTTTATTAAATAAAGCTCCCCGAAAAACTCTACTGGTCAACCGGGAAGTTCCCCGACTGTACCTAGGTATGGTTACAGAATACTTAATAAGAATTCTTATTAAGTATTCTGTAACCATACCTAGGTACAGAGTAGATTTAGGTTTTGTAAAAAAAAAAGAATTTACGGTTTACGATTGTATAAACTAGGAAACTTATTAGAATTTGAAAAGTAGCTCTACTAAACTTCATTGGAAATATTTGAAAGCTTAAAAATTATAATCATGGCTTATTTTCACTCACTTAGCCTTTCCTGTCCCGTACAGAGGAATAGCGCTGTAGAGGTCTCCGGTCAAGTCATATCCTCCTAAAAATATAATAAAAAGTGAAGTTTCTATAAACGATTTTAAACTTTCGCGTTCCATTAAAATTGTAAAGTATAACAACGGGACTAAAACGCGACATTTGTTAATGTAGTCCCGTTGTTTTAATTTATGAAGTTTCGATAGCTAGAAGCAAGAAGCCGAATATGGAAGACACTGTCAAGGTATATGTTCGTAGGTCTAATGAGATTGATTTTCTTTTGTTATTATAGTTATAATTTTGTAGCCAAAGTTTTATAAATTGCACAATATTTAACACTTTTGAAGGATCGCGGTGGCATTGGTTCGCGCGCTCGGCCTGCGATTGTAGCCGTTAGCAACTTTAGCAATGGTCGATCACAGGATGGGTGACCAAAAAAGTATTGTCTCGAACTTCTTCGTACGGGACATTATAGTGGGTTATTAATCCGCGTTGGGTCATGCATGGCCCATTCTTCTTAAGGCCAGTACCCACAGAACAAAACAAAAGACTTTCTGTGTTCTGTGCCCCAGCAGTGGAATGGGGACATTAAAAATGACTGATGATTATGAACACTATTGACAAGATGATAAAAACCTACCAGCACCAATGTTCAGTTTTGGGACTGTGATCTCTATGTCGAAGCTCAATGCAGCGAGGTTCAAGTTACTTCTGTTAACCACGAAGCCTCCGAACCCGGTAGCCACTGCTTCCTTCAAGTCCAGGTCCAAACTGTGAAAAAAAAGAACTTCCTCGATAAGCCTGATGTAACTTAGTAAAGTTTTATATTTTTTGCACTTATAGGTATAAGTCAAATAATTTTCAGCATTGAATATGAAGTCCTCCTGGGTTGATGCGAACACTTAACTTATCAGGTTGGGTCGTTAGGTGAAACTACATAAGAAAACAAAAAAAAACTTGTGTACTGTTAGCTAACTTCCGCAAGATTTTTTTTTCTTCCGGAAGTAGGAAAATATTTTGCGGAATATTTTGTTTTCATAGTTCGATATTAAAGCCAGATTCAGATAGGTATCTTGGACGAATTAACCACGTCCAAGGTATGCACTCAGTCAGTTTGGTGTAAGTACCTAAATAAAGATTTTGTTTTTTTTTTATGTAATATTACTGAAACGAATGTCACTCTCGGACAAAGATATCGAGCCACTGCGTTATTTTCTGCATTATTTCTAACTTCACGGTATATTTTTGCTTTGTGTGTCGGTAGCGAGTTCTAATATTCTAACTACTTAGCATTTTAAAATAGTTTCAGTGAATTTTCATTTGAAATTCCATGAAAAAAATTTAGGAATGCAGATGCTAACATTGGTTGCTTAGTTCGAGCGTCAACACACTTTCGCATTTATTACATAAGAAAGAATTAAATTTATATGAGGCTATATTACTTATACCTACTTACTTAGGTCTGTGATACTTTGCAGAAAACTGAGGGTATTTTTGAATTTTTGGGACTTTTATTCGTCAGTCAAATAGGCATTCGGCCTTGTATTCGGCTCATACCAAAGAAAGAGTATAATCACTATGTTTTACTATTAATTTTACTTTAATCACTATTCAGGTTCGATTTAATTGTCCAGCAATGTAAGTCGATATTTGCAAGCCCACTATCATTGGCTTCGCTGATAACTGAGGGTATTTTTGAATTTTTGGGACTTTTATTCGTCAGTCAAATAGGCATTCGGCCTTGTATTCGGCTCATACCAAAGAAAGAGTATAATCACTATGTTTTACTATTAATTTTACTTTAATCACTATTCAGGTTCGATTTAATTGTCCATCAATGTAAGTCGATATTTGCAAGCCCACTATCATTGGCTTCGCTGATAAGGCATTTAATCGATTTCAAAGTCAAAGTCAAAGTCAAAGACTTTTATTCAAATAGACTTATAGATAAGTACTTTCGAATACCTAGTCCAACTTTTTTTTTTCCCTACCAGCCATTCAGGACATCTTTTAACTGATAAGAAGAACGGCCGCAAGAAACTTTCACTTCAAGAAATTTGAATCACCACTCTTTTCAGATTGTCACAAAAGATTGCTCACTTGATCAGACCAGCAGGCAGGTACAATTTAAAGTGGTCGATCTCCAGAGGGTCGAGAGGTGGAAGGTTGAAGATCAGGGAGCCGTTGTTGATAACGTAGCGGATGTACGCGAAGAACTGCCTGATGAGAGCGTTCACCAGAATGTTGCGGGAGTCCGTGTCCGACACTAGATCCTCTGAAAAGGTATGTTGCTACGAGTTATTTTACGTAACATTACTTTTTAACCGACTTCAAAAAAGGAGGAGGTTCTCAATTCGACTGTATTTTTTTTAAATTTTTTTTATGTATGTTCTACCATAACTTCGCCAGTTGTTAACAGATTTTGATAATTCTTTTTTTACCTGAAAGAAAATGGTTTATGTGTGGTCCCATATAATTTTTACGAAGATCTGGCTAGTAGTTTTTTTATAATCTTGAAAAATATCAATCACCTTTTGGCAAGTTGTCGTTTACCTAGATGACATTGTTGTGTATGGGCTGATTTTGCACGTAACGGTAAGTGTGTGTAAGTAACGGCACATGATGTAACTAAAAAATCTGAAATAAAAACATTTTATAAAAAAAATTCAAACCGACTTCAAAAAGTAAAAAATAAAACTTTTGGAGTCGGTGCTAGCTAGCTAAGGCCAAAAAAAATAGATAGTTAATAGAAGTGCAATGTAGAATGCCCTGGCTGGCACCGACTCCAAAAGTTTTATTTTTTACTTTTTGAAGTCGGTTTGAATTTTTTTTATAAAATGTTTTTTTTTTGGTATTGATTTTGATAACAAAAAAACAACTTTTAAATACAATGGAACGAAATCTAAATACGGGCCCTGTACTATTAGGATTCCTTATATGTTGTTTTTGGAACACATAGACATTTATTTTAAGCGATTTTACATTAACCATTTTACATTGTTAAATCTTTATTAAAATTATTATCTTCTAAAATTTTGATATTTTTGGAATGAATGATTTTATATTATTAAAATTTAATAAGTTGGTCAATACCAACAATATTTGTGTGTCAGTGCCTGGTGCGACACGAGATCTTGCATGTCCTTTTATTTTTATCTATTTGTACCGTGTTGGTTTGCAAATAAAGAATTATTCTATTCTATTCTATAGTTATAACAAACGTACTTACTTGGGTAAGACACATCTTCAAGCGACGGCGCTGCGGCGCACAAGCCGCATAACAGAAGAAGTACCAACAATTTCATCCTAAAAGTTTGATAATAGCTCTCAAACCAAGTTTTCTAAATCAAAGTCAAGAAATTACTTGCCACGAGATATTGCAGCTATAATTAATAAAGTCGTTATTAATCATAAATTACGGATCTCGAAAGGAAGATGAGTTTTCGTAATTTAATATCAAGTAACTTTTGGTTATGTTAGGAAAATTAATAGTTATTCAAAACTTTGTTGCCTTTTGTACTTATTCAGTCTAGTTTCTAAATAAGTAGGTAGGTACATAAGTGATGCGAATATTAACTTTAAATTAAAAAGCCAATTAATTAAGAATGATCTAAGGTTTATATTGACTACTTATAAAAGTAAATATGCAACCTAAGCAATTTAAGTTTTTTTTTTCTACAGTCTCCTTTCCACTGATTATTTTGCAAACTTTTTTTGGCAGAGCTGCTACTTACCTTATAGTTTTTGCAGACCACTGTCAGAAGACTGCTGGCATTATCAGCAATACAAGTAATTATAATATTATTTTAATCAGAATTGATTAGTTTTGATTTGATTTGAAGGGCGGGTGACATAAGAGAACAATGTGAAGTTATCTTGTAAATCACCTTTTGATTATTACTTACTTATTTGTGATAAAGATTTGATATAACAAATAAATCGTTTAAAGGTCATTTAAGTTTGCCGCAGAGTAACTATTAGCAATGGGGTCTTTATAAAATAAATTGTCTACACTAACTTAACGATAACATCATGAGGTAGGTAATATTTAAAAGTTTTCATAGTTTTCATTTCTTTGAAAAAGTAGCTATTATCGGCATGTGACGATGCACAGCATCTGGAGTGCGTCGACTTCCGGTCTAGCAAGTTACAGTCAATAGACTTACCTTTAAAGCAGTTTCTGTCAAATAAATGGCAATACGTAAGACTTACTTCCGGTTGGCGCCAATTTCTAGTCACCTTAGGAGTTTTTTTTTTGCACTCGATGCCTCCATAGCGTCGAAAACTTTCGTACTAGCAACATCATAAGCAGAAATACTGCTCATTTGTAATCCGAAAGTCAATTTAACGTTATATATTTTCATTTTTATAATGAGTAACCGCGATTCAAGTGAAAACGAAAACGAAGCATACTTGATAATGGCGGACAGTGATTGCGAAGACTATCCCTCACAAAATGAAGCGGAGAATACGGACCAGCAGTCGAGCAGAAAACGAAAGGCGAGTTTGGACACTTTTTCCGAACAGCAAGGTATGTTGGATATTGAAAATTCTAACTGCCTTTTGAATCAAATGAATGTGTTAACAAAAATCTTCTAATAAATAATGCGAACAGCGTACCTCCAACCAATAGTAATGAGCCTTCTAAATCTGATTCACAAGAATCTTTTTTACAACGCCCTGCGGCGATTATAGAAAATAACCTCCAATTAAGCATTGGCAAAGTAAACACCTTACTTAAAGACCCTAAGGTGCCCAGCTCAGACCCCTCTCGCGTTTAGCGGTTAAAGGAACTGCAAAAATGTAATTCTTCAAATTCGAAAGAGGTCCGTTAGTCGGAAGTTTTAAAAACCCATAGTGCGCACCCTGGCTTTATAGAACTTGGTATCAACGACAAACTTCGTCAATTTATAAAAGGCAAAGATTACATGACCCCAACGGAGCGATCTTTAGCTGCTATTAGTAATGCGTTGCTTACTCAACATGAGCACCTTAAACAACAATTACAAGAGTTTGTTAACGGGGCAGCCACGCCTAACACTGAGCTTACTGCTACAAGGGTTTATGAAAAAAAGTCTGAATTGTTTAACGTAAAGTCCAAGTTCCATAAAACTAGTGAAGATATAATGCAAATTGTTTGTGGCAAGCGTGCTGAATGCATTGAGTCGCGTCGTGAGCGTATTCTGGCGGAAATACCTAACAAACATTTACGTGATAGATTGCGCAAAATCCCGCCTAGCTCGGAATTTCCAATTTAGAACAGTGCATTGCAGTCTTACATACAAAGCACAGGAGGTATGGACAAATGGATTCGGCCCTAGTTTAGTGTCGATGAGTCCAAACGCGTGAGCAGTGCCGGATTAGCCATGAAGCAAGAGTAGCAAATGCTACGGGCCCCGCCAGGGGCGTGCATTCCATATAGGCAATTAGGCAGTGCCTACCTCATTCAAAAGCTAAATAAATATACAATAAGTGTTAAAGTTATTTTATTTTAGTTTAAACTTCTATTCAACACTCACCCACTAAGATTTTCCTTACGCTAAATACTGAATACCTACCGGTAGGCAGTCTCGAAATTGCCTACTCGAAACAAGCAGCGTTTCATACAAGAATACAACTTATTTAGAAAAAGTATTGCTCAAGTATAAACCGCCCACGGCAAGAAGGGCGCTATTTGTAAGTGTAACGTTCTAGCTTAAACTTCCGGAATATATCAGTATAAAGTAAGCAAGCTTACCTGACGAATGAATTGGGTCGCGAATTATTTTGTTGAGGAGTTATTTTAAAACTATCATATTTCCTAACATATTCGTTGAAATTTAATGATGTAAAGGACAATTTTATTCAAAATTAAATACTTGTGATGATTAACGTATTTATTTAGATAAAGATTAATATCATGTTTATGAAAACAGCTTGTCAAATAATCCATTATAATTTGAACAAAACTCAGTTCAGAACAAACTTTTACGGATATCAAACGATAAACAAACAAAAAAAAAATTAAAAAAAATCTAAGCATGCCATATTTTAGTGCATATTAGGAGCAATAAAAACGTGTCAGTGATATTTTAGGTGCAACCATAACTTCGTTACTAGGAGATTAAAAAAAAAAAAAAACTCCTAGCTTAGAATTTCTCTATGTCTTATGAGGAAGCTGTAGACACACACATTCGTTTTCTTACATAATATAGCGGTGCAACCGATTTCCTTAAGTATTTAGTTATCTCTTAAAATATACTAAATAGAACAGTGTTCTTACGTAGTCAAGAAGAGAAATGTATTCAACGATAATAACTCTGCATAGGGTAAGATATTTTAAGTTAAAATAAGGAATTATTACTTATTACTTTTCACTCTGAGCAGTTGCTGGTTTCATATGAAAGATCTGATGCTGAAAATACATGAAAATTGGATAAAAATAAGACGTCTTTTTGTGATTGTTTTTTATCGAAGAAAAAACATCTTAATCGACTCACTTTAATTAATATTGAACATGATTTACTCCGAGAAGTCGATATCAACAGCATTATTTATAAATTTGCCCAATAAAGATAAGATAGATAGATAGCCAGTTCCTCAGTGATTGGGGATTCCGGGAGAGGCTCGCTTCCATCTTCAGCCTTATCAATACTTAACATCAGGTATGATGAAGGCAAAGAGTCTCTCCGTATTTCATAAAATAAAATCAAGAAAAGTTTGTTTGTAACAGTTTTATTTAATACCATAAACTCGATAAGTACCTAACCTAAAACAGTCTTAGGGGGGCGCCTTGATAGAATTTGCTACAGGCCCCGGCTATAGCTAGGCTATTAGCTTAATCCGGCACTGCGCGTGAGTCAAAAAAACTTTGATAAACAGAAGTATATGTATCTATGTTGGTTGTAAAGAAAAACAAAATTGACAAACTAAAATAAAAATAAAAAAATCAGATCAGTCATAATTTAATGCCAAAAGCCTAAATGACAAACATCAAATTTAGCACTGAATAACTATTTTCTAAATTCATATAAGTACCTACGCAAAATAGTAGGTACATATCAGTGGTTAACAAATTATAATTTTTTGACTCTTTTTACTTAAACTTAAAAACAATTCCGTCACTCTGTTACTTAAAAACATATAATTATTTTATTCGTTGTTTATTTTATTATACAAAGTTTTTAATGCCAACTTTTTCAGCTTAAGTACAGTTCAGTGTTCGAACGCAAGTAGTGTAAAATTTTTGTATGGCTTTGATGAAGTACCGAGGTACCTATACCGCATTCTGCTAGATGGTTGACATTAAAAACTTGCACTAAGAACCCTGTATAAAGTGGTCACGGTCTTTGTGCATCAGCTCAGTACTAAGATATTGAAGACGTTTATTCTCTTGGTCTGGGCAGCAGTGGCGCGATGAACCGCCAGGTGTCCATCATTTCCAGGATTGGGTTGCCAAAGTCCACAATGAGGTTGGATGTGGTGCGGGCGATGATGCCTTGGAACCGGTTCACGTAGCCGATGATCACGTCTTCCACAATAGCGTTGGCGATGGCGTCAATATCCCCGCCGCCGATCACGCCGGTCATCTCAGACTGGAGGAAAAATTTAAGTTAAGTTTCCTCTTATTTCGGCTGCTTGTGTTGTGTGACAGTACGATTTAACCGCCTCTTTGGTCTAGTGGTAACAGCCACCGGTATCAGACTCAGGGGTCCCGGGTTCGATTCCACGCGAGGGTACTTATTGTATTCGGTTTGGTTGGTTGGTGGTAGGACTTGTTGTAAGTCCGTCTGGCTAGCTACCACCATCTTATCTAAGTCTGACGCCATAACAACAATGTTTTCAACATTGTTGTGTTCCGGCAGTTAGAGATTAGATAGCCAGTTCCTCAGTGATGAGGATTCCGGGAGAGGCTCGCTTCCATCTTCAGCATTATCAATACTTAATATCAGGTATGATGAAGGCTAAGAGTCTCCCTGTTGTTCATTTTTTTTTTTTGTATTAATCTTTATCAGAAACAATTGGATGCACTGCACGCTCATGTTATCGGTAAAGCAGTTAGAGTATATGAAGCGAACGAAACAAAGCGATACAATACTAGGTAAGTATGGTACTTACGAGTATAGTTTGCCTAACTTGTACTCGTGCTCGTACTCGTATCAGACACATGTTTATGCACAGGGGTGAGATTCTTGACTTCTACTTAGAGGTCGTGGGTTCGATTCCCGTTTTGTTTGTACTATATTTTTCTATGTAACATGTAGGTATGTATTTACAAAAAGTTATATGTTTGTGTACATTAATTGTTCTATGTTCTTTAACTAGAATCATGTGATTGTGAATTTTCAGAGTACTTACCTACAGACAGAGCTACGTAGTTTTATAAAATAATAGTGTAACATTTTACTAAGAAAGTAGACGAGTGGATAAGTCAACATATAAAAAGCTTGAACTTTACCTTGAAACGAGGAATTTCAAACGAAGGTGACTCGATTCTGTCGATAAGAACAGATCTTCCATCTTCAGATTGTTTAAGGAAGATCACTGCACGGAAAACGAATCCCTCTACCTCGTACCTAAAAAGGAAACAAATTTAAATATTTACACAATCGGGGAACTTCCCAGTTGACCAGTAGAGGTTTTTTGGAAAAGTTTTCTCGAAAAGTACTAAGGTTAAAGAAATAATTATTGTTCAACTAAAATACCTATGGTCTATTATTTGTGAATACTAATAAAACTGTAAAAAGAAAATTTCTGTAAATTGAATATTGAATATAAAAACTAATTGGAGACGACGTAAAAACAGTAATAGAATACATTGAGATCATTTTTTAAAGTTTTGTCTGTCTGTTTGTCTGTATACGCTAATCTTGGAAACTACTGAACTGATTTGAATAAAGCTTTTTGTAACATGTAGCCATTAGGTCTGGCCGTATTATAGGCTACCATTGATTTTAAAATCTGGAAAACCGTGCAGGAAGCTAAAAGACCAGCTAAACTATGAAATATGAAAATGCCGCCTTAGCAAAAGTCGTTTAGTGTCATGAGCAGTTTCTGTTGACATATAAAAATCAGGGGTATGGGACTTTTTTTTCCCCGACATGATATAATTAAATAACACTGGGAGTACGGCCATGCGGTGAAGGCAGTAACAGTGTACTACGTTCGATTTAAACGAAGTCGCTGGCATCAACTAGTTTGTGATATAAACGTTTTCTATATATCTTTTACTTTATTTAATAAAGCTCCCTGAAAAAACTCTACTGGTCAACCGGGAAATTCCCCGACTGTACCTAGGTATGGTTACAGAATACTTAATAAGTAGTAGATCTAGGTTTTGTAAAAAAAAGAATTTACGGTTTACGATTGTATAAACTAGGAAACTTAATAGCATTTGAAAAGTAGCTTTATAAAACTTCATGGGAAATATTTGTTTGCTCAAAAATTATAATCATGGCTTATTTTCACTCACTTGGCCTTTCCTGTACCGTACAGAGGAATAGCGCTGTAGAGGTCTCCGGTCAAGTCATATCCTCCTAAAAATATAATCAAAAGTGAAGTCTGTATATAAGATTTTAAACTTTCGCGTTTCATTATAATTATAAATTAAAACAACGGGACTAAAACGCGACATTAATAAACGGGACTAAAACGCGACATTAACAAAATTTTCGATAGCTAGAAGCAAGAAGTTGAATATGGAAGACACTATCTAGGTATATGTTCGTAGGTCTAATGAGATTGGTTTGCTTTGTTATTATACTTAGTAGTTTTGTAGTCGAAGTTTTATAAATTGCAATATTGAACACTTGGAGGATCGCGGTTAGGGAATGCAATCCCGATCTCGCGGGATCCCGATCTCGCGAGATCCCGTGTAATTTTTCGGGATCAATACCGAAGCATAATATGACGAGATCCCGTTCGAGATTGACGGGATTGGGCGGCGATTTAAATTTAAGTGCTACTGCTACAAAAACTAATACTTCACTTAAAGAGGAATTATAAGAAACTCTGCGAGCGTTTAAAAGTCCTTTTACACGTGTATCCAGATCCACAAGCTTAGATAAATTAGAGTCAGTAATAAAAAAAGAAATTGATTTATTTGAGTGTGGAGGATCAAGGGGGAGATTTTTGCAGTTTGCATATAATTGCTTAGTCACGCTGTTGCCAACCAGTGTTGAGTCAGAGAGGGCATTCTCAGCAGCTGCTACATTGCAACGGATATTAGATGCCGGTTAGTAGTACTCTTGATACACTTTGTTTTTTAAGAAGTTACTTTCAAAATCACCCGTAACTACTTTTTAATCTCCTTGAGCTATACTATACCCACTTTTGCTTTGATTATGTTCATGTTAGTAGAACTGTTAATTATTTAGTTAGTAATAGTAAAGGATAAAGGCTTTTGTTTTCTTTAAAAAAATATTTTGTTTTAATTAACCTCACTATCACAAACAAGCAGTTTTCATCGTATTCAGTAATATGTTTTTTTTAACTAGACGAGATCCCAAAAATTTCGGGATCCCACGGGATTGACATTTCTAATCCCGAGGGATCTCGACTTTACGATCTCAAGTCGGGATTGCATTTCCTAATCGCGGTGGCATTGGATCGCGCGCTCGGCCTGCGATTGTAGCCGTTAAGCAACTATAGCAATAGTCGATCACAGGATGGGTGACCAAAAATGTATTGTCTCGAGCTTCTCCGTACGGGTCAATATAATATATCAATATATAATTATTAATCCGCGTTGGGACATGCATGGCCCATTCTTCATAAGGCCAGGGCCCACAGAACAAAAGAAAAAAAACTTTCTGTGTTCTGTGCCAGTGCCCCAGCAGTGGAATGGTGACATTAAAAATGACTGATGATTATGTACACTTTTGACAAGATTATAAAAACCTACCAGCACCAATGTTAAGTTTTGGGACTGTGATCTCGATGTCGAAGCTCAATGCAGCGAGGTTCAAGTTACTTCTGTTAACCACGAAGCCTCCGAACCCGGTAGCCACTACTTCCTTCAAGTCCAGGTCCAAACTGTGAAAAAAAGAACATCCTCGATAAACCTGATGTAACTTGGTAAAGTTTTATATTTGTTTCACTTAAAAGGTATAAGTCAAATAATTTTCAGCATTGAATATGAACTCGTTCTCCTTGACGTTTAGGAATTTGGTGAAACTACATAAAAAAATAAACAAAAAAGTTTGGGTAGGTACTCTTAGCTAACTCCTGCAAGATTTTTTTCTTGCGGAAGTAGGAAAATATTTTGCGGAAGATTTTGTTTTCATAGTTTGATATTAGGAATTTCTATTAGCACTCTGACCAAAGCCTGATTCAGATAGATATGCACTTAGTCAGTTTGGTGAACGTGTACCTAACTTTTTGTTTTTTTAAATGTAATATTACTGTAACGAGTGTCACTCTCGGGCAAAGATATCGAGCCACTGCGTTATTTTCTGCATTATTTCTCACTTCACGGTCTATTTTTGCTTTGTGCGTCGGTAGCGTATTCTAATATTCAACAAGCTACTTAGCATTTTAAAATAGTTTCAGTGAATTTTCATTTGAAATTCCATAAAAAATTGTAGGAATGCAGATGCTAACATTGGTTGCTTAGTTCGAGCGTCAACACACATTCGCATTTATTACATAAGAAAGAATGAAACTAATATGAGACTATATAACTTACACCTACTTACTTAGGTCTGTGATACTTTGTAGGAAAATGAGGGTATTTTTGAATTTCTGGGACTTTTATTCGTCACTCAAATAGGCATTCGGCCTTGTATTCGGCTCATACCAAAGAAAGAGTATAATCACTATGTTTTACATCGATATTCAGGTTCGATTTAATTGTCCAGCAATGTAAGTAGATATTTGCAAGCCCACAATCATTGGCTTCGCTGATAAGGCATTTAATCGAATTTGAATCACTACTCCTTTCAGATTGTCACAAAAGATTGCTCACTTGATCAGACCAGCAGGCAGGTACAAGTTAAAGTGGTCGACCTGCAGGGGGTCGAGAGGTGGAAGGTTGAAGATCAGGGAGCCGTTGTTGATGACGTAGCGGATGTACGCGAAGAACTGCCTGATGAGAGCGTTCACCAGAATGTTGCGGGAGTCCGCGTCCGACACAAGATCCTCTGAAAAGGTATGTTGCTACGAGTTATTTTACGTAACATTACTTTTTTGGTATTGATTTTGATAACAACAAAACAACTTTTAAAGACAATGGAACGAAATCTAAATACGGGCCCTGTACTATTAGGATTCCTTATTTGTTGTTTTTGGAACACATAGACATTTATTTTAAGCGATTTTACATTAACCATTTGACATTGTTAAATCTTTATTAAAATCATTATTGATCATTTTGATATTTATGGAATGAATGATTTTATATTATTAAAATTAATAAGTTGGTATTGAACAATATTTGTGTGTTAGTGCCTGGTGCGACACGAGATCTTGCATGTCCTTTTATTTTTATCTATTTGTACCGTGTTGGTTTAAAGAATTATTCTATTCTATTCTAAAGTTATAACAAATGTACTTACTTGGGTAAGACACATCTTCAAACGACGGCGCTGCGGCGCACAAGCCGCATAACAGAAGAAGTACCAACAATTTCATCCTAAAAGTTTGATAATAGCTCTCAAACCAAGTTTTCTAAATCAAAGTCAAGAAATTACTTGCCATGAGATATTGCAGCTATAATTAATAAAGTCGTAATTAATCATAAATTACGGATCTCGAAAGGAAGATGAGTTTTCGTAATTTAATATCACGTAACTTTTGGTTATGTTAGGAAAATTAATAGTTATTCAAAACTTTGTTGCCTTTTGTACTTATTCAGTCTAGTTTCTAAATAAGTAGGTAGGTACATAAGTGATGCGAATATTAACTTTAAATTAAAAAGCCAATTAATTAAGAATGATCTAAGGTTTATATTGACTACTTATAAAAGTAAATATGCAACCTTAGCAATTTAAGTTTTTTTTTCTACAGACTCCTTTCCACTGATTATTTTGCAAACTTTTTTTGGCAGAGCTGCTACTTACCTTATAGTTTTTGCAGACCACTGTCAGTAGACTGCTGGCATTATCAGCAATACAAGTAATTATAATATTATTTAATCAGAATTGATTAGTTTTGATTTGATTTGAAGGGCGGGTGACATAAGAGAACAATGTGAAGTTATCTTGTAAATCACCTTTTGATTATTACTTACTTATTTGTGATAAAGATTTGATATAACAAATAAATCGTTTAAAGGTCTTTTAAGTTTGCCGCAGAGTAACTATTAGCAATGGGGTATTTATAAAATAATTGTTTACACTAACTTAACATTTTTTTCATAGTTTTCATATTTTTCATTTCTTTGGAAAAGTAGCTATTTATTTCTAACGGTACTAGCTATCGGCGAGGACCTTTTACATTTTCCCATTAGCTGGAGACAATAATAAAAAAAAGAAACACTATTCCACACAGGGATACAAATCTCAAAGAAAGGAAGAAAACCATAGACATTAATAATTGAATGCAACTTGTATGTGCATAATTAATCCTTTCCCCTTTCCCCCCTTTTTTTTTGTCCTCATCCACTTATTGTTTTTCCACTCAAGGTTGCTTGGAAGAAATTGCTACTTAGCAAGCCTTTTGTGTGTTTCGTTCTACTCTTTTCTGTGTCTTATGTTCCTTTTATGTGCAATAAAGCGTTTCATTGTCACTGTTGTTATTTATTACCTAGTTATATTGTAAGATCTACTGACGAAGCACTTCACAGTTAATACAATGTAACATTATTCTGTGAAATACTTTGGACAGGAAAGACGGCAGACGCAATGTAAGCAGTCTTGCCGATCCTTAGAATTAAGTTGCAATGTAGCAATTATTATTATAATCTTGTATAGAGAATAAGTGGTAGATCGAGTCAGTTCGGCATCAAACTCTGCTGGGCTCACTCGTCCTGTTAGCCTAAGTTAGTCTGTAGTTCATCGATAAAATCTCGATACATTAGTTTTTAAAAACATAATTCCACGCTCCGAAAAGTTAACTACCTATACTATAACTCAAGGGTCTGTCACGTTCATTTTGCAAGCACCGATTGTTTGTAAATAATCGAGGGTATTTTTATACCGCCGAATTATTGTAAACAAGCCTTACGATTTGCAATAAAACAGATAATTTTTAGTTCATTTATAAATAATCATTGTACAGCGGACAGTTTATAAACAAACGAGATCGTCGTCGTCGTTATCTCAGCCACATGATACCCACCTCTGGGTATAGGCCTCCGCCAAGGATCTCCACGACGATCGGCCCTACGCTGATCGCATTCAGCGGCTTCCCGCGACCTTCACCAGGTCGTCGGTCCACCTTGTCGGGGCCTTCCCACGGAGCGTCGTCCGGTGCGCGGTCGCCATTCCAGAACCTTTCCACCCCAACGGCAATCGGCTCTTCTCGCTATGTGCCCCACCCACTGCCACTTCAGCTGAGCAATCCTTCGAGCGATGTCGGTTACTTTAGTTCTCCTACGGATCTCCTCATTTCTGATTCGATCACGTAGAGAAACCCCGAGCTAGTTCTCTCCATAGCACGCTGTGTGACCTTTAGCCTTCTTATCATACCCATAGTTAGTGACCACGTTTCACTGCCATAAGTTATAACTGGCAATACACACTGGTCATAGTCTATCGTCTTGAGACACTGAGGTAAGTTGGACGCGAAGATTTTACGAAGCTTCCCGAATGCTGCCCATTCGAGTTTGATTCGACGAGAGATCTCTTTCTCAAAGTTGGACTTACCTAACTGGACTGTCTGTCCAAGGTAAACGTAGTTGTCAACAACTTTGAGCGTAGTGTTCCCAACATGAACTGGAGTGGCTACAACATGGGAATTTGACATGATTTTCGTCTTATCCATGTTTATCCTAAGACCGACTCTTTGGGAAACACTACGGAGATCTTTGAGCATTGTAAGATTCAGGTCTTCCAAGGTCTCAGCCATAAGATTTTTTATTATTTTTATTTATGATCGACGGTGTGACTCTTAGCCTTCATCATACCTGATGTTAAGTATTGATAAGCTGAAGATGGATGCGAGCCTCTCCCGGAACTCTCAACCACTAAGGGACTGGCTATCTTATCTCTAACTGCCGGAACACAACAATGCTGAGAACATATCATCGGCAAACCGAAGGTGTGTTAGATACGGCCATTAATGTTGATGCCCAGTCCTTACCAGTCCAAGAGCTTAAAGATGTCCTTCAACGCAGCTGTAAACAATGTCGGAGAAATGACGTATTCCTGTCTCACACTTCGCTGCAGTTGGATGGGATTTGTGCTCTGGTTCTGTAATCGGACCGACATGGTGGCATGTTCGTATACCTAAGTACCTTAACACCTTGGTCCTATAGTCCACTTGGCACCTCTGGAGAGACTGCAGCACCGTCCAGGTCTCTATCGAATCAAAGGCTTTCTCATAATCCACAAACGCCAAGCAGATTATACTCCTCGGCCTTCAGTATAACTTGCCGCAGCGTATGTATGTTGGTCTATGGCGCTAAAGCCTTTTCGGAACCCGGCTTGTTCGGGAGCTGGAAGTCTGGAAGGCTGGAAGTCGTCGAAAATGCAAGCGAGACGATTCGTAATGACTCTCGAAAACAACTTATAGACATGGCTTAGAAGTGAGATGGGTTTGAAGTTCTTCAAACGGTGTTATCTCCCTTTCTGAAAAACAAAATCACTTCACTTATATTTCATGCCCTCGACGATGACGGACTTGAAAAGCTTTTGGAGGACTTTGAGTATTGGCTTACCGCCCGCTCTCAGAACTTCTGTAGTGATATCGTCATCTCATCACCCGCCGCCTTGTTGTTTTTGAGCTGTTTGAGAGCCATACTAATCTTGTACAGGCTGACTTCCGGGATATCTTAAATTACCCGTGATTATAATAATAAAGTATGTATTTATTTATTTACTTTTCGGACGAATAACAGGTATAATAAAGCAATAATTTAACGGTACAAAACAACACAAAGCCAATTAAGTAACTAGTTATCACAAATATATTGTATGTAAGTGATTTTACCACACTAGTAGAGGTATATAAAATAGGTGCGCTTCGAGGAATCAATTAAAAATATTATAATTTTATTCATCGAAGCGCACTTATGTTCAAATTTTTAATAGTGATGGTTACTAAGTGAGAATAACGTATTAAATAATGCATGTTACTATTTTTGAATTTGCAAAAATTAAGACTTAGTGACGTTTGGGCCACTTTTCAAGTAAAAGCAATTTTTCATAGAAAATACCTACTGCCCGTTTTACACTACGATAAAGTATTATTACCTAATAATATATCAAATTATTGAACAAGAAGTACCACGCTAGCATAACCAACCAGGAGTTATTATACTTACTTACATGACAAAGCTGCTGCCTATAATTAAAAAAGTCCTTATAAAAAAATAAAAATAAAATCAGAATTTCCCAAACCATCTAAAAAATCTCCTGGTACCTAACTTAAGCGACCCTGGTACTTCCAACTAAAAATATTTTTATTTATTATGTAGGTATTAATAATATCCCTCTAAATACCAATTAGCACAAATGAGTATTAAAACTTCTGTCGATACTTTTCTCAAACATGCATGGAAATGTTGTCATTATTTTCGAAAAAAGATTACGCGAAATATCGAATTCACGGACAAAGAAAATCAAATCCATTGCAGGAGCGTTAATTATTCATAATGCACCTTTCTTGGTTTTATTCATGGATGGGCTTTATAAAAATATGAGTTTTATAAAGTTGATGAAAAATGAGTTAAAACACGTTTTCTTATTTTAACCGACTTCAAAAAAGGGGGAGGTTCTCAATTCGACGGAATCTTTTTTTTATGTATGTTACTCGATTACCTACTCGTAGACGGCTGGACCGATTTGAGTACCTAATTCTTTTTCATGTGATAAATATTAAACAAGAAAATATTAGAAAATAGCAACTAGTCTCATGTCGCCCTGACGGGATTCGAACCCGCATCCTTGGGAGTCCGGCCCAATGCACTAACCAATTATGCTACAGAGACCTATGAGGACACGTCGAATTTTTCTAGTATATTCACCGTTCTACGGTGTTGGCCACCGTCGCTTCATCAATGAGAGAAATATCCTCGCATTCGAAAGAAACATCTTTACAGATGTTTGACTATCGATTAAGATGAAACAGCCATCTAATTATAACTTTTTAATTTTGCATTTTACAATGCTATTTTTATGTGATTAATATTAAACAAGAAAATATACCAGAAAAAAAGCAACTAGTCTCATGTCGTCCTGACGGGATTCGAACCCGCATCCCTGGGAGTCCGGCCCAATGCACTAACCAATTATGCTACAGAGACCTATGAGGACACGTCGAATTTTTCTAGTATATTCACCGTTCTACGGTGTTGGCCACCGTCGCTTCATCAATGTGAGTTTCTTTCGAAAGGGTATACTTCCCATATGGTCCCATTGTCATCATGTGAGGATCTGATTATGGGATCCTGGAGTAATCCAGGGAACTCTTTAAATACTATAGGCACTCCTATACTGATTTCGGTGTTTTCTTTAGCGTTTTCGGTAGCACCGTTTGGTGAACTGGTACTGCTGATGAAGACCACAAATGGTCATCGGAACTATTAAATACTTAGCATAAGATAAATTTTAAATAGAAAAATATTGGAAAAAATAAACTCGGCAACAAGTGAATTCTCAGATGGGAATCGAACCCATGACCTTTGGAAATCCGGTCCAATGCTCTTAAATTTATTTAAAATTTATCTTAAGTATAAAAATAGCATTGAAAATGCAAAAAAAAAAAAAAAAAACAAAATACTTAGCATTTCACGGAAGCGATACGATTACTTTAATGTGGTTCATAAGGAATTTATGCTCGACTCAATGCATGTGATGAAGTGGAGCTGATGATGAAGCACTTGAAGAACTCCTCAATATGTAAATATGTAACGTCCCTGCACCGGGAAAAGCAGCATTTTGTAAAAGGTGACGAGTAGTTGACACAAGGTTATGAAAAATGTTATAATGTTGTTTATTTATTATATTTGTTCAATTTTTATCACAATATAGTAAGTAAGATGTTCCATGTTTCATATTCTTTCAGTACAGAGTTTGAGTAAGACACAAAGTTTTCTTGGAAAATTGTGACGATTTTCCTACTGAATCGTGTGAGATAGCTGGCCAGAAGGTCTTCCACCCAAGTGTTGAAGATGTTATCAAAGATACCGTCAAATTCGGTACGACTCTGAAATAAAATATTTTAAAGAATATAAGTGCTAGCAAAAATATATGAAAATCTAATAGTTTTCTTTTCACATTTTATTCTTGTAAGTTAACCAAAAAAATAACTTTTACGTTTTCCTTCATTAGCTTCCGCTTGTGTCTCCGTTTGTTTACATAGACAGTCGGGAAATATAAAATTTTCCCATATTTTAAGCAAGTCTATAAATTAATTGCGTGCCAAAAAAAATTCAGTAACAGACATGCAAAAATCAGTTTGATTACCTACAGAATTTTCATCAAATATGGTTAACGCTTAGTACTTTCTTATTAATAATAGTGTGTGTTCTAAATCACTTACCGATATTCTTTCGATGGTAAAACTTGTGTTTTCAATCTTATCAATTAGTATAGATTTTCCATTGCTAGATTGCCGAAAATAAATTTGATTGCGCAAATATAAATTATCCATCTCGATACTGAAATAAATACAAAAGATTGCATTCATTTCAATAACATATAACTACCTAATTAAAAAGATAACAAATCTATTTTTATTTTTCATTAACAATGTTATTTACTTTTAAAAAATGTTTTTTTTTAGACTTATTTGCAGTTCTTAAATCACAGAATACTTAATAGTACAAGTACTTAAATACAGATCACTACTTGAGTCACGTTCAGAAATACGGGCCTTTCCGGAATAGGTCATTATCGGCGAAAAGGGTATTAACTACGCTCGCCATTAGAAAAATCGCACCTTTTGAAAAACCCATTTTTTTACTTATTTGGAATTAATTTATGAGGGAAATGTAAAGGAGTACCTAAAACAATTCAACTGTTTTTTTTATTAGAACAGAACAAAAAATATAAGATAAAGTTTACAAAACAATAACACTGTTTAATTAGTTATGCTTTTTGTATTAAAACAACTTAGTACCTATTAAAAACTTTTTTAACGGTTGATAACGAATCATCGCCCAACCTGCATTTAACATCCACAATGTAGCACAATTTTGCCCAACCAGCGGCCCTTAGAAAGAACAAAATGCATTTTTTTAAATGTCACAGTTGTGTTATTATGCTTTTATAATGCAATGAAATATTGTTTATTAAGTTTATTTCTTGGGCTTTCAAACGAGGCCAATATTGGTGGGGGTACACTCCATATACGCATTTGTAAAGTCTAGATAATAAATGTAAATGATAGGATAATAAATAAATAAATGATAGGATTTTATCGCACTTACTACATAGCTCCTTTTCCAGCTAATGGGATAACGTCTACAATAGATCCTTGCATTTCGTAGTACTCTACAATAAGATAACAAAATAAAAAATTACCACAATAATAAAAACAGAAAGTACCTAATAATATTTACGAAGAGATTGCAATCCTTACAGGCAATATGTGTATTTCGTGAGTATGTGCATTAGATGCAATTTTTGAAAATATTAATTAAATAAATATTTTACTAAGTATAAAAATAAAACTATATTAGACCTGCTTCAAGTTTCAGAATGGGCCAATTGATTGTAACTGTTAAAGCTATTTCATCTTTTAGAAATTCATGTTGCTCTACTTGAAAATTGCCCAATCCGGAAAAGGTGAATTTGCTGATATTCATCTGACCACTGCAAAACAAAAAACAAGTTGTTTATGTAATCAGCGCAAAAAATAAACATTATAATATTATTAAACTCCAGTTAAACACGTTACAGAAAAAAAAATCCTTGCTTATTATAACTTTTTAATTTTAGAATGCTATTTTTATGTGATAAATATTAAACAAGAAACTAGAAAAAAGCAACTAGTCCCGTCAGGGCGACATGAGACTAGTTGCTTTTTTCTAGTACCTATATTTTCTTATTCCTTGCTGTTTGTTTTTTCACGATTTCAGGATTGCTTGCTACAAAACCAAGTTTCTGTTTAATTAAACTCCATCAACGGCTCTCATTTTTTGTAAAATAACAGTATATTGATACTCAATTTTAAAGACTTACCTAAAATAACGGTCGTTAAGTTTGAATCGTTCCGTATCCTTAGAGTAAGGGTCCATCACTGGAACCTTATTAGCTGGATCACCGTTTCTGATCAAACCCCGAACCATTTCGAAGAGTTGGTGTATAACAGCGGTTGGTTTAAAACGGTTCTCATTAAACTGGATATCATCTGAATAATGAATCAGACATTAAATTAGAAAGGAATTTCAGTACATATTACAGTTAGCTTATAAAAGCATATTTCTTTTCGATAAATTTCGAAAAGAAGTCTGACTAAAGTAGTGCGTCTTTTTCATTCAAATGTTTATTTCAAAGAGATTGTATTCGTAAGTAAGATTCAGGGTGGTATTTCAATACTACAGAATTAATTTTAATACTTAATAAAAATAATTTTAATATTTTAATACTTTTTAGGGTTTCGTAGCCTTATGCCAGAAAACGAAACCCTTATAGATTCGTCATGTCCGATGTATGTCACACTCACTTTATTCTTAAACTATGAGGATTACACAGTTGAAACTTGGTAGGTAGATATGTATTCTGTAAACTGCTTTACGGTTTTTACACAAAAATAAGTATATATGTATTAAGAGGGGCTCTCTGAAGCTGAAAAAATTTTTTTTCATCAAACCTATACGTGTGGGTTATCTATAGATAGGTCTTTAAAAATTACATTGAGGTTTCTAAAACTATTTTTTTTCAAACTTTTAAAATAAGAGAGTACAAAAAAAATATATATATTATATGTATAAACTTGCAACGAAAATTGGTTTGAATGAAATATAGTTGTCAGTTTTAGAAATATAGCACATTTCCCAAAGTGAAATGAAAAAAAATATATTTTTTTATATATTCCTCTGGGGTATCTATAGATAGGTCTTTAAAAAAAATCTCAAAGTCAACCGTTTGAAAGATATACACTTCCAAAGTGGTAAAATGTCACAGCCACTTTATTCCAATACTATGTGGATTACACATTTGAAACTTGGTAGGTAGATGTATTCTGTAAACCGCTTTACGGTTTTTAGACAAAAATAATAAAAAAATATATTAAGAGGGGGCTCCCCATACATAGAACTGAAACTGTAAATATTTTTTTAAACTATAGATAGGTAGATAGGATATCTATAGATAGGTCTTTAAAAATTACATTGAGATTTCTAAAACAGTTTTTTCTCAAAATCAACCGTTTGAATGATATACACTTTCAAACTGAAAAAATGTGTCCCCCCTCTAACTTTTAAAATAAGAAATTAATATATGCTGTAGACCTTTACAAAAACTTTCAACGAAAATTCATTTGAACGAAATATATTATGCAGTTTCAGAGCTATAGCACATTTGCACATTTGTCATTCATACAGACACTATGAAAAACAAAGTTATTTTTGAAGGCGAAAAATGATAGTTGTTTTTTTGGGTAGGTATATTTAATATAATAATAGAAACTTTATTGCACACGATACAAAAACAAACACATACAGAGAAAATTACAAAAAAGAGGAACACACAATAGGCGGTTTTATTGCTACATAGCACTCTTCCAGGCAACCTTGGTTTAACTTTGGGTAAGAGACGAAACCCTTCATGTGCGAGTTCGACTTGCACTTGGCCGATTTTTGTAATGGTATACCTAATATTTGCTTAAACTTCAGGCACAGTATATTCAGATAAAGTTTAATATTTTAAAGAAAACTTACGTCCAGTTGTAATTATTATAGTCACCTCTAAGAACATTAATGTTACTAAAAGATACTTCATTTTGAGGTAATAATCAAATATTTTCAGCAATTTGACTAAAATGTTATGTACTGGTTCAAGCACACAGTAAAGATTACGAGGATTTTAAATCAGTTGACCCTAATTTATACAGAGATTAAAATGTGAATCAATTATTTCGAAAGAGGTGTGATAAGATGTTAATATAACTAACTATAGCTTTTGTTATGAAGAAACTAGCTGTGCCCGCAACTTCGTTCGCGTGAGAACCGGAACATCGTTTGCAATCCTTCCCGACTAAATTTTTGGTAAGGCGGTCTTTTTAACCAACTTCAAAAAAGGAAGAGGCTATTGATTCGCCTATATTCTTTACTTTTTGAAGAGAATACTACACATATTACCATTTCATTACATTCTTATCATCTTATCGCCTTCAATAGAGAAGTTTGGCCCGTACCTACGTACGTATATACTTACCTATATTTTATAATAGAACTTAAAGTAAAAGTACCTATTAAAATGCAAAGCATGCATCTTTTTTGTTGTGATGATAATAATTAGATAGCTGATGCCTGTGATTTAGTTTCATCAGTCGTGTTTAAATGTGGCTTTGTAACACGCCTTTGAAATTAACAGATTTACTCAAGATTGTTATTTTTGGTCACCCACCCCGCGACCGACCTAAGCGAAAGTTACTTAACCACTATAATCCGCATAATGGCCCTCACTAGGTTGTATACAGCTGGTAAAATAGTATACACGTATAGAGAAATAAGTAACACTCCATAAAAAAGTCTACTGGTCGACTGAGAAGTCATACCATCATAATTATGATGGTATGACTTGAAACAATCATGATTGGACAACATGAACCCATTCTTACCCCCTGTACCATTTGCTCTATCCACAGAACAAAACAACTTTACGAGCCGGTTTTACCACCACCTACCTACTAATAAGTTCTGGATAGTTTAATGGAGAGATCTTTTGACACTTTGTTTTGAAAAAATGACGAATTATATGCCACATAAGCTAACCATAACTTATCAGTAGTTGTCTTGGATGAAATACCTAAATTTTAATACGTCCAAGGTAGTTGTGGAAACCGACCCTTAATGTAATACCCACATTTCTATTCGTTTTTAGCCATTTAAAGTGCTGAGGCCTGTCTTAGTAAGAACAAAAAGGTCTTGAGGCCATGTCAAAAATCCATTTACAAAAAATACGCCAGAGTTGGTGCCAGTGTGCTACTAACCTACCTTAGTAGTTAAAGTGAAGGTCAGTAATTATTAAGTTGATATAATTTGAAACGCAGCGAAAACGACAGGGTTTTCAAGATTTTCTGAAACTGTAGGTACGGTATGAATAGGCGCAGTGGTTCGCGCGCTCGGCCTACGATTTAGTTGGTCGGTCATGGGATAGGTGATCAATCATTTGCTATCTCTTCCATGCCTGTTCCGTGCCTTTCCGCGCCTATGTAAACCGTTGGTCGCGGCTGTATTTGCGGTCATGAAAACCATTCTCCTTATCTTATGACTTATCATTCCATAAGGAAAGCCAGTGCCCCGGCAGTGGTGACATAAGAAATGGTTAATGACGACTGTTCAATCTGTTCATAGGTACTGAAAGATAAAACTTGTGTAAGAACTTGTATTACGAAAACTGCATCCAAAAAGAACGACATAGGTAAAGGGCAATCTAAAGCACAAAGAGTAAAGCCTGACCTGCTGTTGACTACATAAAAATATTACTTGTATTTGCGACACATTCATTAACTCATCCTTTTTTTAGAGTCGCTTAAACTTTATAAAAGAACAACATTTTTTAAAAATTACGACAAAATATACATACAACGCCATCTTTCATGCACGCCATACAGCTAAAGCAATATAAAACAGCAAAAAAGATATAGTTAGGTAGTTACGTCAAAATATTTTTTTCAAGAATTAAAATCAACAACTGTTGCTAAGCCACCAAAACTTGAACGACGCGTAAACTCCAACTCTGCCTTCTGCATACGCGCGTTACAATATAAATTTCTCCGTCCGTCCTCTCTTTAAAATGCAATTACTTTTGACAGAGTTGACCGATTTTGATGAAATATAGCCTATACGGTAAGTTGAGATACGGACTTTAAATATATAAACAATTCTGTGGACTTAGATTAGTGGTTTTGGTGTGATGCTCATTCAAACACACAGACATTCGGATAAACGGACAGACATTAATCCTAAAAATTATAGAAATTGGTTCTCCTGCTTATTCTGAGTCCCGCTATCAATTTATTGCAAATCCAAGCAATGTTCAGACACGATGAACTTTGATTCTTATTATAAGTATAGACTAACATAAAAAAATGTTTCTCTTCGATGTTACAAAACCAAATTTCGGTGTCAAAAATCTATATAGGTCATTGAAAAAGAATGGACCATTTAACGAATAATAGAATAAAGAATCTGGTTAGGATTGCTTTTATACTGTAATTCATTCAACATAATCTATAATGAATGGGAATTTCATGAATGAAGTGATTCGTATTTTTAACAATTCATGTCGATTTTTAATTGAATTAATTTTCCCACCAAGCTACATGCGCGGTCCGACAATGTCTCTTTTGTATAGGTTTGCCCTTGACACACTTCTGATTTTGTGATTTATTATTTTGTTTTCTTATTCTGTGTACACTCCCGTTTTGGTCTTCTAGACGGACTATTGTTATGTTTTAAAAGGAATTGTTGTTACTTAAAAAAGTTTATACAACGAAGTTTCTAGTAGGTGTGTAACAAACAATGGATATTACATGATTTTCGAGTTTCAGTTTTGTCAACGAACTTTTTAACATTCAGTATTTTTAACTAGGCTAGAATTTGAGAACTATAAGCGGACTACACACTATCAATATATTGACATTCCATTCACATCAGTATATTGTCAACATACTGTCAATATTGTCATTCCCATCTTTCGTGGATGTGCGCTCCACAAGCATCAGTATACATAAGTATTGTCAATATATTGCAAGTAATAAAATTACTTGAAAGTAATGTCAATATATTGATAATGTGTAGTCCGTTATGCTACGAATACGTAGGTAATAAATAACTACTTATATTAAAAAATTGGGAGTCTAGTAGTTTGACGACCAGAGGATTTGTCTACGTGGGATAGTCATGTCTTAGTGTAACACTTCAATGAAGACAAACTAGGTACGATAAGTAGTCGTCTTCTCTCTACTAAACTATCAACAGTGTTAATAAAATACAGAGTTCATCGACTGCGAAAATAGATTTACTGTATGACTCAATAATATTATGTGTGACACGGTCGGCACATAAAACGTTCTACTAGATGGCCGATATCAAACAGATATATATAGGTACTAGGTAGGTAAGTAAGTAGGTACCTACAATAAAAAAAAATCTCACTTCACAGGATGCGGATGTTAGATAAATCAATCAAACTACTTATAATGCCAATATTCGACTCCATTGACTATTATAGTCATAAGTTTCGTAGTAAAGCTTAAAGCTAAAATCTTTAATTTTATAAATTGAAAATTACAACAGTTCCTACTTGCTAGTTGGTGGGAACTCCTAAATATACTTAGATGTTTCTGTGGTGCGATTGCGTAAGGTAATTATATTAATTTGACAGTTCGTATCTTAGTCGATCGACTGTAATTTATATTATGGAATGACATTTTATATGATACGACATAAACTGTCAAATGAATACATGATTAATACTTTCATAAGTATAAGAAATTTTGCATGTTTTCAAGGTCGCCACCCACAGACATAGATCTCACCTGTATAACAAATTCAACCAAAAACTTCTACGCACTACATCATTATTCTAAGACTACCACTAAGATCACTCAAGCTAAAACTAAAGAATTGGTTACTCGATCTTAATTACAACGAGACTGAAAACTTATTGTTGACTCATTACAACCAACTTTTTAATTATAAATTCTATATTATAAAACTACATAAAGTAATACAAGACAAATACTCAAACACACACGTACGCGCGGGCACACGCACACACACACACACACACACACACACACATACTCTCACACACTTTCTCTAGAGTGAGTACACTCCCACAAACACACACACAACTCACACTCATACACACACTCACATGTCCCTCATTTCTTAATACACGCACTAATTTACATACCCTTCATTAGGCAAAGGTAATCTTTTTCCTTTTCTTTATGTTTTAAATAATTTATTTGTCAATAAACACTAGCACTAAGTAACGTATTAGGGTTGGGCCGTGGTTGGGCCTAGCACTTTTTATACAAGTTTTCTTCCAAACCTTAGTAAGCGTGATAGTGTCGTTATATAACTGAGTATTGTAAGCGATTGTTCGTACTAAGTAAATAAATAAATAAATAATAATAATAAATAATAAGTAAATAAATAATAAATAAATAAATAATTGTGTAACTTTTATTATTGAACATAAATTATTAAATATTATATAATACGATACGATTACCTTACTATTGTTATTTTGATCCTATTGTTAGTAAAAAACATAAGCACCTATTTATAGCATGCCGTCAAGTAGGTATCAAATCTTATTTATAAAATAAGAAATATATTGTACACAATTTAAAAAAAAAATACCTATCTTGCTTTTATTCTCTTACTTTTATGGTACCATCATATGGGGAAGCAAAATATATCCAGTCTCGCTTTTCAAATGACACGTTAAAAATTGGCAAGTCATAAATCAATCAATTTGGTTCAAGGAATCTAATACTTTAAGTATACCAGACGAATAGGATAAATATAGATGGAGAGATGACAGATGGTATTGCAAGCGCTAAATAGGTCATCGACTGCTAAACAACTAGACCGAGACGGAAGGAAGCCCACAAAAGAGTAATTAAATGACATGTTAATAAATCTACAACCAGTCGGTGAGGTCGTCACGCCGATTGACGTTCTTGTTTGAAGGTTATTCCTTTTGAGAAGCCGCCTGGTGTATCTACGTGATGGAGATAGGATCAATCTTATAGATGCCATAAATTATCGATAAATAATAATATTTCCAAACCACATCTTACCATACAAACCGACCAAGAGAATTAGGCGCATGACAGGAATGCGGTTTTGCACTTTTGGCACCTGTAGGCCACTTCTATCACCGCACTTTTGTTATTATGTGATTAATTAGCGCTACAGTGTTTAACTGATTGATTTCAGATTCCTGAAATTTTGGTTTTTTACATATTTTTTAAGTTTTTCTCAGCTGTCATACGCCTAATTGTGACAAATATGCTTATGGGATATACTTTATGCCCTTTTTCTTTATTATACTTTCTAAAGAAATCATGGACGTACAACAGCATAGGGAAACTATCTGACCAACAGATAGAATAAGCATATTTGTCCGCTATGAGGAAAATTGAAGAACGAGATGGAATTCCATCTTTATTTTTTTGTTACGAAACCAATGAAAAAAGTGCATCTCAATTGCGATGTAAGTATATAAACTCGGGTGCAAATAAATAGCACTATTTCGTTACTTTCATACAAACATGCTCACTTCATGGTCTAAAAAATAAAAAATATATTTCAATTTTTGTAAAGATTTGTGTGTCGATGGCGGTGTCAAATGTTCAACTTATCAACTAGCATTTAAAACAACTGAAAACTAAACTAACCTAAACTTAAACTACTAAATAAATGTTTAATTTTGATTAAATATAAAGTTGTAGGAAACCGGATTTAGTGAATGAATTTGTTTATTCTTACTTTGCACAAAACCGAAGGTTTTCTGAATTTTTGGGACTTTAGTCGTAAATTAGTTATCGACGTCCCTAAGATACATTTTTACTCAGCTGATAAGTTGTACTTTTTAAATAATGAGATCATGAAGCGAACATGTTTGTATGAAAATAACGCAATTGTGCGATTTATTTGCATCCGAGTGAGTTATAGTTAGGGTTCTCTGAAGTCTTGTTACCATCTTGCGATATCACGGTACAATTACTGTCCTAGTACATGACTCCTACCTTAATATTTTATCATGGTGTAGCCCTATACCAGCGAATCTGTTTCGTTTTGATATCACCTTGCGGCTATTTTCGTGTTGACCGTGAACCATGTTTCCATATAAATGAACCTATTTCTGGTAAACGTACACACATGAAACGATTAATTACTATCCGAGTAAAAGCGAAAAAAAAAAATACTGTTAGACCTAACGAAAAACGAATGCAAATAAACCTACTTACGTAAACTTTATTTTCTGTTAAAAAAGTTTAGATTTTTGTAGGCAATTTTTTCCAGCTTTTCATCCCTTTAGGCAATCTACATGCGTGTTTACTTTTCATCTCGTTGGTTTCAGTTATGCGATGATGATAATTATATAAGTCAGGCTACTGGAAGGAGTAAATAAAGTAAAGCTAGAAAGCTTAAGCTTTGCTTAAAAGATGACTTCGGTCACAAACTATTGTATAAATTTGCCTTTAAATGAAATAAACTTTTATTTTTATTTTTTTTTATTTATTATGGGCGTTGTTACATTGTGCAGGCGTAAGATTTTTTTTCAGGTTTGTTAATTTTTCAACTTCCGGAAATTCGTCATATTTTGGTATACACTGCGTTACCTACTTATGAAGAAAAACATTAGGAGACAAAGTAAAGTTTGTTAATGATTCAAATATCGTCATAGAGCCTAGCTTTAGGGAAAATATTGGATTAGTATGTTTGCATTTGCATTTCATAGGTTTCTAGTCAAGCAAAATCCTCCAGTTGGTAATCGGCACTTTAAAGTTTGCTTCATTGACTTTTTTTGTTGTAAAAGAGGATTTAGCTAACGATTTATCCTCCCTTTCATAGAGATACTGAAACTGCGTTATTCTTGACCTTTCATTCAATAAACTACGACATCAAAATTCTAACACATTATAGTCCATATTTACGTCCATACATTAATTATGTAGCCTAAACATTTCATACATAGCAAATTAGCCAGACATTTTGCTCCAGATATCATATTGTAAGTAGGTATATGTTTTTGCTACCTATTGCTTTATACCTGTCTAATTTTTCTAAGGCACTTTATAAGATGAAATTAAATTAAAACAGTTGTTAATACTGAATAAATCAGTTTTACTTTTGGGTTTCATAATTTCATCACATTAAAGCACACATTGTCTTATAACGGCAACATTTCGATTTAATTTAACTTTAAAACTTAATTACGAAATTTTACTGCCAGTCTACCTTAATTTTTGTTTTAAATTAGATTTTTGTTATTCCTTTTTTCAAATTTACTATGTTACGAACTATGATTGAATGTTTTAATTATGCATTTTACAATGCTATTCTTATGTGATAAATATTAAACAAGAAAATATACTAGAAAAAAGCAAATCGAACGGGATCCCGTCAGGGCGACATGGGACGATTTGCTTTTTTCTAGTATATTTTCTTGTTTAATATTTATAATTTAACGTGTAACATACTAGGTATTTATTCATGACCTCACGTTTCATCTCGCTCAGTCTGTGCCGGCACCATCGTCATAGCATTCATGTTGTCGGTATCGTGTTTGACATCGAAAGCAATCAAAAGAAAATGAAAAAGAAAATTATTTCCTTGTTACAGTGTGTTTACTAAAATTAATGACTTATTGTATTTATACAAGTACCTAATGTTTGTGCAATAGGGTTTTCAGAAAAAATGTGGGTTAAAGTTGTAATTTTCACGGGTTTACTCTATGTTTTTACTACTTTGGTAACGACGGCTCCAATTTATCATAAATGTAAGTACTGTTCATGAGAATATTTTATACACTAAGTAGGAGTGTTGCTTCATTCACCTACCTATTAAGAATGTATGGGTACCCAATAAGAGCCCATAATTTTACCAAACTTTTAACTGGCTAAATCCATTGGAAGCTGGTAAATGTGTAACGATGGCAGTAAAATTTTTCTTGATTTTATGGTACCCATGTGAGTTCTTTAGTTCATATTGAGTTTTTATTATTTGCGAAAAAGATAACTCCAATCACCAAATGGAGGAAAAACTTTGCTACGACTCGCTGCACGATTTAGGTACATGACTACGAATAGACTCGAAACTAGACTCATAAAAAGAGCATTATAAAAATTTTCTTTGCAACATTTTGTGAAAAAAAATCCTAGATTATCTACAGCTGTAGAGCGACATGAGATTAAATTATTATTCGGTCTTTTAACCGAATGACTTATTTGGTTATTTAAACTCTAGCTAGCACTTCAGTCAACATCACTTTTGAAAGTGACCGTATTATTCTTAACTATTATTTAACGAGTCCGTATGCCGAATTCATTTGCAACTTTAACAATTGATTGTTAATTGACCTGCTTTGTAGATGTGCCAATTTTTTGTACTCTATTGATAGAGTGTTGTTTGGGAAAATGCATTGAAGGTAAAATTATTTATAATAATTATTGTTGCATAAAGGTATGATTTTGTACTGTAATGTCTCATCTATCACGACCGCCCCGGTCTCACAGCAATGAAATATTTTTTGTGTCTCATTCCTATACATACCTGACGAGTTAGCTAAGACATACCTACTACATAATGTAACACATCTACCCTTGTCAAAACTAAAACGTAACTAATAAATAATACGTTGTAACGTTTCGTTGTTATTATATAAACGCTACGATTGTTCATTATTATTATTATTCACGTTCGGCGCCAGTGTATCGTCAGTATACCAACACGTTGTTAAAACTTTATGTATCTAAGTACCTATTCTATTATTTTAGAAAAAAAAAGTTTTTGGGCCCTACTTTTATAGGTACTTTGGTATTTTATAATGCTATTATTAAAATAAAATTATTTCTTTATTTCTCCTAACTGGAAAGCAAGAACAGGAAATTGGTACTCCCATATTGGTATTTCCTTGGAATAGAAAAAAGGAATGGTTTTCTGTCAAAACATTTTCCTAGGCGAGTCTATCGATATCGATAAAAGGGGGGATTTAAATAATTGAGAAGGCGGTGTAACATTTTTTTTTTTATACATGTTTGACCACTTTTAAGCCTTTTTATAACTTTTTAATTTTGCATTTTACAATGCTATTTTTATGTAATAAATATTTAACAAGAAAATATGCTAGAAAAAAGCAACTAGTCTCATGTCGCCCTGACGGCATTCGAACCCGCATCCTTGGGAGTCCGGGCCAATGCACTAACCAATTATGCTACAGAGACCTATGAGGACACGTCGAATCTTTCTAGTACATTCACCGTTCTACGGTGCTGGCCACCGTCGCTTCATCAATGAGAGAAATATCCTCGCATTCGAAAGAAACATCTTTACAGATGTTTGACTATCGATTAAGATGAAACAGTTATCTAGTAGTATTATCTTCCAGTAAACCTTTAGGGAAACAGAGAACGGCTACATTCTCATGATCTTACATTACACACAGCTCTCAGCTATCCGTAAGGATAAGAAGTAATAATTAGTAGGTAAGTTATCTCATTGTTTTGCTGATGGTAGCTGGTTTTAACATCCAATAGAAGCATTAATGATCAAATTCAAATTCAATATCATTTATTCAGTCTAGGCTGTTACAAGCACTTATGAACGTCAAAGAAACTACACCTTCGGTTTACAACTTGGACGAATTAACAATTTTAATTTAAGTTTAATTAAGTTTAAGTTTAATTAGGTGACAGAGGGGTAAAGGCGAACGCGGTCCTCGTTACGCGTCCAGTGGTTAATTCGTCCAAGGTTTACAAAGTCTACAGCGGGAGATCTTGTAACGAGGACGACTGTTTTTTTCTCCCTGTTTTATTTCATACAGTTTTTCCCTAGTTCCCTGTTTTATATCACCAATTAAAGTACCTACCACCTTCTGATTTCAAATCTAATACTGTCGAACACAGAACAGGGAAAAGAGGTGTCGAACATGACAGCAAGCTATATTTTACATTTTAATTTTGAGAGCGCCCTTACCGTCTTTCGTAAAAGCGACAGTTTTCGTAGTAGGTACAAGTGTAAAGACTGACGTGGTTTTCACTGTACCTTTTGTTGCAATGCGTTGCATGGTCAAATACCTATCGCGTTTTCAGCTCGAGGCCCACGATACATCGTCTCCAAGCCAGATTCGAAGCAGCCTTACTTAGAGGTATACAATGCAACGTACCACGGCGCCGGCCCCAGGGAGGAAGCTCGGGCGATGTGCTCTGTGCGCACGCAGGAGGTCAACGCGACCGCAAATGCCACCATAACAAGAAGACTCCATGGAGTCGTTACCTCGAGTAAGTTTGGTTTAGGTACTTACATATTTGTTCATATAGTTTTGATAACATGATGGTCGAATTATAGTACATTACTGCAGCGGCCTGCAAAAGAGGCATTGATGGACGAACGTTTTGATGTGGGCCGAGGAGAAGCCGAGGCAAACATACGTAATTCCATCAATGACTATAAAAGTTGCGGCCAAAGCTTGTATAGTACTTTTCTCAAATAATGCGAGGCAATTAAAACTAAGTAGAACCTAGACAGAACTTTTAACTTTTCGAAATCAATGACGAACAACAATTTGTTTGCTGGGTGAGATTTCACAACCTATGATTGGATTTCGGAACGTGACATAAATCTTTATTTTTAAATTGTCTTTGTCGTGTACCTTATGTCAGTGTCAACATTTACGGAATCGTTTTTATTGTTATTTACAATATATTTCTACTTTAAATAACTTTGAATTTACTATAATACTCCCTTTTATATTTAGACTAAACTTTATGTTTAAAGAATTTTTTACCGGAAGTTGACCCCATAAAATGTTCCTCGCTGTTGTGAGGTGAAAAATTGTGTGTTGCGCTCGGCAGAAAAGTTTTTAGCGTCTTGTACCTTTGAAATCCTCGCTTCGCTCAGGATTCAATCTTTGAACCACTCGCTACGCTCGTGGTTCAATCCTATAGTCTTTCACTTGCTCAGTTTTCAATAGAGTAACTCGCCGCTAAATAACGAACTTTCCAGCCTTGCATAACAAATAAAATTTTTCTTCAATAAAAAGTTTTCTATTTGCAAGCCAGTTCGAAATTTAAATAAAACCTTTGATAAGTTACCTCGTTGGTTGCCATGTTTCGGAGTAAAAGATCGTTCCATGTTTAAATTACACGACAGATACCTAATGAGTTTACTTTTAAATTTATTTGACCGCTCCGCTAAACCACGACAGATATGGCTTTTCATACAACTTTTGCCGGCCGCTGCTCGCATATATTTGGCCAGTACAGCAGTTTTGATTTATCTCGAAGAAGGTTGTCAAATTATTGCTCAAACTTCCAAGCATGTTTTTGCATTTTACAATGTCATTTTTATGTCATAAATATTAAACAAGATATATTTTAGAAAAAAAGCAACTTGTCTCATGTCGCTCTGACGGGATTCGAACCCGCATCAATTTAGTATTCTATGCCCGCATTGGGAATCCGGTTCAATGCACCAACCAATTATGCTATAGAGACACGACATGAGAATCATGAGATGCTACATGAGGGTCTAAGATTAGAACCCTGGTGGATTGCCACCATATAATTTTTAGTGGTAGGTACCTACTTAACTGTTATGTTCTTTAAGGTTGGATTGCACCATCTAATTTTAACGGTAACTATAATTTTAGGTGGGAAAATGTAGTGGGTTTGACAAGTTTGAGAACCCGTTAAAGTTATTTGGTGTAATTCAGCCTAAAGTGAGAAAATGTATAGGATTTTACAACTTTGACAACAGCCTAACCTAGTTTCTTAATACGCTGCATCTTGGGGCGTTAAACGCCTTGTGAGAGCCTTTTATTGTTTTGGACGCATAAGTTATTTTTAATTACGAGGGTCTGTGCACACTCAGAACCTAGGAGGTCAACTAGAATCAAAACTAATGCAGAATTATGGAAGACGAAAAGTGCCAACTGCCAACATATTGGACCTATTAGACGAATTTACATCCTAGCTCAGTATTTACCTAAGTAATATCGTAACCTATATTTTCAGGAGAGCTCCATAATTCTATACAGCGATTAGAGCTGATAATCTTCGGGCAAATGCAACAACTGTGGCAGAGCCTGGACGCGTTGCGGACACAGCTGACAGGCGCGGGCGGAGCAAAAGTGGCATACCCTGACCGACGGACGCTGAGCTTTAGATATAAACCTAATATTTAAACAAGGCGATCAGTGTGAAGAAAACTTTATGGCGGCAGTGAAACTATAATAGGCGCTTATAGTTTTGATATATGCGGGTGGAACTTCACATAGCCTCAATCACATTGTGCTAACAACTTTTTTATTTGGTTGGTACAGTAGAATCGCAAATGTGGTATAGTAGGTATCAATCAAGCCCTCTTACACACAAGCTAGGTAGCCACTTTTCTTTTAATATGTAACCGGTGCCGCTAGTGCGTAGGAGTGCTAAGGTTTATGCATAAGTGATTTTAGGGAATAGCAACTAGAGTTAGATTAAGTACCTAATAATGTTTATGATTCAAGTAACGTGTCTGCTGTAATCATAATCACTTTACAGTGAAAATATTGGGGTAAAATAGATGGTGGTGGTGTAGACAGGTTGGTGTTTACACAGCACCCAGACCCACTATCTATTTTACCTCAATATTGAATTTTTCTATATTGTGTAGCTTAATAATTATTAAGTCTTTTATGATAAACAACCTAAGAACGAACTAATAAACAATCATTACTTTTAATAATACGAATATCTAATAATCTCAGTCAGATAATCTATTGCGGTATCTTAATTCAAATACACCGTGTTAGAATCGCGTTTTCTGAAAATCGGCATTAATTACCAGGCTGTTTTAATATCTAGCTAATTTTGTAAAATATGACGGACGGTACTTATAAATAGCATACACATAGCTTAGAGGCCCTTGTCACTTCTGATATTACTTTAACACGTTCATTGCCAAGCCAAAATTTTGGGACTTACATAGATGGCCAGAATTAAAAAAAATGATTAATTTAGTAGAGTAAAACAATAACAAGATGGCGACCCGCAGGCCACGCCCATTATTCAAAACGTCATTTCCTTCCCTAGTGGCTAAAACAAATACTAAAAGCCGATACGCTGTGGCCGCTGTTCTATAGCCCATGATTGTAGGGTACCATCAGGCGACGTTGCGTTATCGGTCACAGCGTAATATGCCGTTACACGCGACGTCGCGTGATGTGGCAATCAACGTGTTCATGTAAAGCGGACAGCTCATATAAAGGCTGCGAATGAGTCGCGTTTCGTTTCCAGTCCTATAGTTCAAACATATCGAGGGTCACAATCTCTTTTCCAATTTTTGGCCAAAGATAACCCTTCAGGTTAATGAATACTTAAGTAAGCAATAAAACCATCAAATAATAAATTTCACTTTATTAACAATTAGTAACTGTATAGCTCAGGTTTACACGATCCAGTTCAATTCTGTACAAGCAGTAACCACATAAACTCGATCGCGTAATAACAATAAAATAGATTGTTAGTTACAAAAGTTAAGTTAATGAACTTACTCCTAAATGCCATTAATAAATATTAACAATAAACAAATTATTATGCTCTTCTTATAAACTAATTAATTTTGCATTAAACTGTACTCTTAAAGGAAGAAAAGGAATAAGCTTTATTTATCAGAAATGTATGTTTAAGATTCTTGTAGAAATAGTGGATGGAATGTACATACTTTGTATCCATATCCAGATTATTATTACCTTTTTTTAACAAATATTTTATTTACTTTATACAGCTACATATTGATGATACGAATTACAATGTAATTTAGTACAATTTTAAGTCTATTGATTTTTGGAAACAGATATGCAGAGAAATAAAAGAAGTATAAAATCTATTATAATTATAGTTATTCTATAATACAGATTACAGGACGCACGTGATACGATAATAATTGTATTCAGGACTAAATTTTTGAACAAAGTTTAATTACGAACTATATTTGAGTCGATTGGAAAGATTGTGTGAAATTACCTGGATGTTGTTTCAAAGAATTTATAATTTATTTAAATCAGTATAACTATAGAAAAATTGGGTCTGTATTATGACCATTCATTGCAATCTACGCGTATAGCGTTGTCTTACTCTCTGAAGTACAACAACTGCTAATAAGAGGTCATAATACGGCGCCAGAAAACTGACAAGTTGGAAGAGCATGTATACCCCATACATTGTCATCCAACTTGTCAGTTTTCTGAATAGCTATCAATGCGTCTCTTTCTCGCTATACATTGTTAGCCATTCAGAAAACTGTCAAGTTTAGAAAGCTTGTATACCCCCAGGCCTGAATACAATCTCGTATAAGTACTAAAAATAGCAAGACGGTTGTGTTAAAGAGTTTGGTAAGTATAAAGGTTGTTCGGTGGTCAGGCTGCGTTCGCTTGAAGGTAGCGGCGCAACTCCTCCTGCGTGTCGAAGATCATCACGGGGAAGGGAGAGCCGGGCACGTGGCGCCCGGCCCATCTAACTTCTACTCGGTAGTCGCCGGGCTCGGTCGGAGAGAACTGTTGACAATTTGAGTTTTTAATTAAGCATTTACAATGCTATTGTTTATTGTATTTTACGATCTAGACAAAATGGCTCGACTCAGAAGTTAGACGGGACTGACGACTAGTCGTTTTTTTAAACTATCGACAAGTTATGTAAGTGTCATTCGATTTTAGACTTTATTGATTTGTTTAAAACTATCCCCAATAAAATTTCAGACAAAGAAAACCATTTTTATCTACGATAGCTTATTCGTGGTTGCCTTCAAAACGGCTGCTATTAATTGTTATCTAGTATAACCGATTAGCTGCCGATAAGAATCTGTTTTATCGAAATATTTTTTTGTATAACAGATATAGTTTCAATGGCGACTGATCAATGACGGAGATATCTCTAAATTAGTTTTTGATATCTCGAGGTATTGACAAATCAAATCTCTATCTTAAGTAGAAATAATAGCAACGATAACAGATTCAAAACAAAAAGTGTAATTATCTAATGATAATACTATATCATTGTAGGCATACAAACATTTTACGATGCGTGTGGTATATATTTTTACATATTAGAATTCCTGAAAATTTTAGGATCGCTTTTAAAGAATATTTAAATACTCATGTGCCTTATTAAATAAACATTCGAGAAGTATCCTTTTTTTGTAAAGAAGTCTTTTTAAATACAATTTTATTTATGTGAACAGTATTGATTAGATCTAATAAACAGCAATGCAAACCTTCCGCTTCACGAATCCCGACATCTTGAATGTATATACTAGATATATACATTTAAGACAGGTTTTAAGGATCTGCATTTTAAACCACAATTAATTTTGAACCTTAATACATTAGAAATTAATTTCAAAAAAGTTTGAAAGTGTTTTTGTATAAAGATCCTCTGGAACGAAATCATAAACAGCTTAACCAATTCCAATCTATCTATACATCTATACATATAATAAAACTGCAAACTACAAAATTCTGTACATTGAATATTTACCTAAAACTAATTGGAGGACGTAAAAACAGTAATAGAATACGTTGAGAACATGTTTAAATTTTTTGTGAGAGTGAGAACACGCTAATCTCGAAAACTACTGAACGGATTTGAATTTTGATTTGAAAACTTCTTGAAACACGTAGCTACTAGGTATGGCCATGAAATGGCAATTTATTTTGAAATCTGGAAAACCTGATGCGATGGCTAAACTAAAAGAGATAATGGAAATGGCGCCTTAGCAAAAGTTATTACGTGTGACGAGCATTTTCTGTTGACATAAAAACAGGGGTGTAGAACATTTTTTTAGATTACAAAAAAACACTGGGATGGGAGAACCTCCACGCGGTGAAGGTGGTAGCAGTGTACGACGTTTGATGTCGACGGATGCAAAAGCTGATAGATTAAGTCCACGCGGATGAAGTCGCTGGCATCAACTAGTCGACATTATTAAGACATCTCATAACTTGCACAATATAGTGCGACCCTTCTGGTTCTCTCGCTGCATCACCACTCGGAAGGCACCTTCAAGCCCTTGCACTCGTACTGTCAGTTGGCCTGCGCCCGCACCGCGCGTGTCGCAGAAGAAACGCGACTGGAATGTCGCTAGGACGGTTCGACTTCCGGGGGGACACGCACTTAGCCTTCATCATACCTGATGTTAAGTAATGATGAGGCTGAAGGTGGAAGCACATCTCTCCCGGAATCGTTAACCACAGAGGAACTGGCTATCTAATTTTGAAACCTCGCGCATTGCCGCTTTTGACAAGACTTTCTTAGTATTTGAGAGGACGTATGTCATTGTCCCGAGTGAGCGTATGGCAGCTCGGGCTCACTAGCACCCCCTCTCGCCCCGCGAACCCCGCACGATTGCTCTGTCAAAACGTGTCCGTCGGATGATTGTATAAATTGATAGACTGTGCTAATAGTGTGGGAATAATGATGTTAAGCTCGTACCTTGCACAGTATAGTGCGATCCTTCTGGTTCTCTCGCTGCATCTCCACTCGGAAGGCTCCCTTTGGTCCTCGCACTCGCACTGTCAGTTGTCCCGCGCCTGCGCCGCGCGTGTCGCAGAAGAATCGTGACTGGAATGTCGCTAGGACACCCGGTTCTACCCCCGGGCCGTAAACTCGGACCTGGTGAGGAGATAAAGGCGTTTAAAGTAGAGAAAGAAAGTTTGAAGGGAAATGCTATTTTGACTTCTTGCCTGCTACAGAAAATACTTTAATCTTTGGTTGGACTAGGACCCAGCAGTGGGTCACTCAAATTTGTTAATGATGATATTGGTAAAAGACGGGATTAGTCCGTTCATGAGTGGGTAGTTGGTTCTAATCAAACCTGGTTAATCGCCAGAAGCATGCCCAGCAATTGCTATGCAATTCTATCAAATGAAGTTTACTTTTGATGGTTCGGCGCTCCAGCGGAGCTCAAAGGGCAAAACGGTTTAAATGGGCCGCCGTCGTAGCATGCAACGTGTGCTTTTCGATCGTCGGATGGGATTGGTGCTTCGATAGTTGTTTCAATCAATATAAGACGGGTCTTAATGACCACTTTTAGCACGACGGATGGATCAAATCAATCGCGGGGTCGCTGCTGTAAGCTCAAAAATGTTCCACATACTTCCTCGTTCGAGTAGTTTAATGTTGCTTTGAACTATAAGTATAAAACCTAGACCGCGAAAGTTTAAAATTCCTATCGATACTTACTTTGGATGGATCCGGTGCTCCGGCCACTTTGAGCACGAAGGGCGAGCCGGGCACGTGGTCACCCGCGAACTGCACGCTCAGCACGTGTCTGCCCGCCTCCGCTGGCTTCACGTTCAGCGTGAACGTGCCGTCGCCGTGCTCGTAAAGCTCGCAATACGCCACCTGACAGGTACAATAACGATTTGATGTTAGTTTTTGCCTATACTATAGTCTCACCGGCACATTTAATGGCCTACCCCGTTAACTTAATACAAACATGCTCACTTTGCGACTCTATAAACATATCAACGACATAAAAATATCAACATATTTCTGCAAAGATCTTTATGATGTTTAGGTTAAGCGTTCGACTCTCCAATTAGCAATTTTAATGAGTACCGAAACCACTGCATTTGTCCATAGAGGCAGAACAACGAATGCTTCATCAGATTCTATACAATGTGATATGGCCATAAAGTAATGCTTTTGCTTAATAATATTTGCTTAAACGAAGGTTTGGGGGAAGTGATTTTTAAAACTTTTTAAAGTGCTTAAGTCGAAAAAAAGTTTTTTTATGAGATATTGATGTTATAATGTTTCTGCAGGGCTATCGGTTTACCCTGCAGTACATCATTGATTTAAGTTAGTGTGTTTATGGGTTGATTGTTGAAGTGTTTTGTAGTATTAACAATGTGGAAATAAGAGTTTTAAAGTTAGTGGTTGTTGTTTCTACCTAAAGATTAGGATACAGATCTTTGCAGAAATATATTATAATTTTTATGTATAGAGTCGTAAAGTGTTTGTATGAAAATAACGGGGTAGGCCATTAGAGGTGCCGGTGAGTGTATAATAAGAATCTACTCGGTAAGAATATTTTACACTGTGAAATCTCAGAACTTTCATTTTAACTAATTTTAATAAAAAAATATTAGAAAAAATCGACTCGGGTCACAAGTTATTCTCAGCCGGGACTTTCATTTTAATTCGCGGCTTTATTTCATACAGTGAGCGAGTTTTAAATTTGGGTTATTGATAGATAATCCTTTGAGGTGAAAAAGCATAGAAACTTTGAAGTGGGGTAGAAAATCATGACAAGGCGACACGCAATGTCATGACTCACAAAAATCACTAGCTTGTGCGGCACAATAAAGAGCTTCAGATCGAAACGGACAAGCCACCGAGCGAAAATAATGATCTATAATAAATCAAAAAGAACAAAAAGGAGAAAGGGAAATAAGAAACAAGCTTTTTGTTTGACCCTTTCACCAGGGCCGCGTCGCCTATACACTGACCTTGTTGGGGCCGGTGCAGTGCGCGGTGAGCTCGCCGGGGCCGGCTCGCCGCGTGTCGATCCACGAGCGGATCTCCATGCCAACGACGCCGCCCACTAGTCCAGCGCCCGAGCATACTACTCGGGATGCGTCGCCGCTCTCTGAACCAGCTGCTACGTTCACTGTCAGCGGGCAACCTGTCAAGAAACAAAACCATAAATAGCCACATTGAATTAATCACAAAATTAACTTAGACGTTTTACAATCCACATGATTTAGTATGACTTCAAGGCTGTCAGAATGTCAAGCGTAGCTGGTCAACACCGACTGTCCGTGCGTGTCATTTTATTATCGTGCTGTTCGACTCAACATAATAGTACTTTCCTGGCTTCACAATGACTTTGAAATGCTTAAACAAAACAGGAACATAGGCGGAAGAGCGGCACAAGGAGCGGCACAAGGACGGCGTTGACCGTTAGAATAAATAAACAAATGATCTTCGACTGAAGCTGCCGCAGCCAGGCTGGCATTTTATTGCAGCCATACTATACTGGCCTCTCAACGGCGATGATAAACGGAACATTAAAAGCAAAATATAAAAAAATCTTCCTGCCAAATCTACCTCACCTTTCACAAGTCGGCCTGCCCAAGTGACCCTGAGCTGGTGGTCTCCCGCCCTTCTCGGAGTATAGGTAGCCCTCCACAAGCCCGGACCGGCTGCTGCCAGGGCTAAGGGAATGTTGTCTCCGTCGGGAGAAGTCAAGGTAGCGTCGGGAGTGCCGGGGCCGGCTGCACTGCCATCTAGTGTAGAGCACATACTTTGAAGTTTTGAAGAATATTATCATCAAGCACTTTTAAGGCTGGCGCCCTTTAGCTGCGTATCGGAGCGGGTCGCATCGGAATGCGACGATCGCAGATGTTCTCCACAAATGCTTTGCGGCTCGCCCCATCCGTCGCTAGTGTACGATATTGCATACAAAACATAGGCAGGCGTATTTTTGCGTGGCGTTGCGGTCCAACCTGGCCCGTCTTGTAGACGCTAGCCACTAGCTTTAGATACCTCTTTATTAAGATACACTATTACTTTATAAAAAAACAAACTGATAAGTAGTAAGAAGCTAGTTTTACATAAGTTCAAATATCGAATTATGCACGTCGTCCAACACCATCAAACTCACCAATAGTGAACGCAGCGGGAGTATGCGGCGCAGCGTACGCCTACCCTCGGCCAGCCAACGTGACCCTATCAGATGTGTTCCCGGAGGCCACTACGGCTCTCCTTGGGGCATCAGCCACTAAGGCACCATTGTACGTGAGATACTATCTCCCGTTTTTAAAGGAAAAAAAAATCTAATGTCCACGCAAACGTAGTCACGAATAAAAGATAGTTTTACATAAGTTCAATGTTAATGAAAAAAAAAACTCACCAACAGTGAATACAGCGGGAGTATGCGGCGCAGCGTGTGCCAATCCTCGTCCGGCCAACGTGACCCTATCAGCTGTATTCCCGGAGGCCACTAGGGCTCTCCTAGGGGCACCAGCAACTAAGGCCCCGTTGTATGAGAGTTCTAGCTCTTGTTCACCGCTCACGCCTTCTACGGCGGCTAGTGTGACGACCGCGCGGCCTGATACTGTTTCTACACCTGCAATAAATATTTGGAGATAGAAAAATAATAAGGGCGAATACTATCCTTGGAAATTGACACGAATAGTCTAGAATTTTCAAAATTAGCGCAAAATCATTAAGTATTAAGACTGCTTATGCTGACACTTAATTCGGTGTTATAGCAAAACTGATTAAAGTGGTCACAATAAAAATAAAGTCTTACGCGCTATTGTGTTCACTATAAAACAACGAGTTTATAAAAAAGAAACGGACGGAGATGGTTATAGTAGATCTTGTTACAATTGTGGAAACAGGGGGCTAATTCTCTAATTTTAAAATCTATCGCAATCCCTTTCAACTCATCATTTGAAAGCTATTTACATCCTTCAGGCTGACACTATTTCACATTTGATAGGAATTGTGATCGGGACGCGTTTTGAAAGGTATTGAATGAACGAAATTGAACTGTCTAAGCAAAGTGACACACGAAACTATCTTTCAAATGTATGGAGAAGTGTCAAATGAAGTGTCATATAAAACATCATTCGTTCCGAAAGGGATTGCGACTATAAGGTACACAATACTTTAAATCACTATCACAATTACAGTACCTTTGAAAGAGATTGTGATAGATTTTGAAATTAGACAATTAGGGGGCGGGTTTTCAACTATTTAAGCCAAATTATAAAATTGCCTTATAGTTGTAGTACTTACGTTGATGCCTGCCCGCGAGCAAGCACTCTAATGAGCCAGGTCCAGCATTGCTAGTATCCAAAACTAGTTTGGAGGGCGCCCTCACTCGGCCCGAGTTGTCCGCACCCCAACCTCCCACTGGCACGATTGCTGATGTGTCTATTACCTGTAGATATGCGAATATGCGTACAACAACAACTTACAACATTAGAATACAAATATTTGCAGAAATATGTTCACATTTTTATGTATAGAGTCGCAAAGTGAGTATGTTGTATGAAAATAAGGGGCTGGGCAAATAAATCTGCCGGTGAGTGTATTAGTAGGATTTTAAGATTCTTTACACTTTTAACTAACAAGCGTTGGAGGGGGTGACGGTTAGTCCGAGCTGCTGGTGTGCTCTGCTTGCGGTGTGACTTGCTGCGGATGCTGGATATAAAAGGAGTGATGGCTGCGCTGCTGGTTGAAGGTGCTTCGATGTGCTCCGTCGGGGGGTCACTAATGCAGGGATGATGGTCGGAAGTATGGAAAAGGGTGGTAGATGGTAACCCACTTGTAGGAAGGTCGAATAGCGAGCTCTTCCTCCGGACTGGGTGTTGGTAGTCCGGGGACCACGGTCCGACAGATGATTGTCGGATGTGTAAATACGCTAGGTAGCTGTAGTAACTTTGCTAGCGAGATATAGGTTTCCAAACATGTTCTTAGTATCCCATTCTGAGTTGCTGTCAGCGCCATCTGCTGTCTCGGTAGGTAAATTCGTGTGTAGTATGTGCGGCGTCAGGTAGGTGCCACCACAAAGGTTTAATTTTCTTACTAATTAATAAAATATAGTTTACACATACTTTTAAACGGTATTCAATTGGATCGCATTACTCACTTTGACAGAGAATGGGCTGCCCGGTAGCGGGCCGGACGCGGTGAATATCCTCACTTCGTACAGCCCGACCACTAGCGGAATGTACGCGCAGAGCCATTCGCGCGGCGCGCCCGCTACTACCCGGCATTCTAGTAGTCCTGAGTCCGTACTGTCTTCCTTGCTTTCGGTCAGTCTTTCCACCTAGGATTTAAATAAACAACAAAAAATAAAATATATGCCCCATTTATTGCCATTAGTGAGATAACGCCAGAACACTCAAACGTTGTTTAACATTCAGGGCTCCATAAATATCATCCTGTCGTCGCATTAATAGTCAGATGTATGATAAAAACGCCATTAAATTTAAGAGCCCCGGAACTTTTAAACTTCAATTACAAACAATAATGAATAGATAACATGCTGCTGCGGATTGAAGTGTTCAGCACTAGTAAACTAACCTGCACAGTGGGCGCGGAGTCCTCCACAGAGTGTATTGTGAACGCGGCTTCCTTCTCCACGTGCCTTTCCTTCAACCGCCTCAGTGGTCTAGTGGTACAACCACCGGTATCAGACCCAGGGGTCCCGGGTTCGATTCCCAGCGGGGGTACATATTGTATTCGGTTTGGATGGTGGTAGGACTTGTTGTAAGTCGGCCTGGCTAGCTACCACCATCTTATCTAAGTCTGACGCCATAACAACAATGTTTTCAGCATTGTTGTGTTCCGGCAGTTAAAGATAAGATAGCCAGTTCCTCAGTGATTGGGGATTCCGGTAGAGGCTCGCTTCCATCTTCAGCCTTATCATACTTAACATCAGGTATGATGAAGGATAAGAGTCTCCCCGTACTTCATTAAAAAAAAAAAAAAACCTTGCGTGTGTATTAACCCAGTGCCAGCACAGCGCGCGGCGATACTGCTGTGGCCGCTGAGGACACCCAGGGCTACTGGAATGCTAGATACTGGGAGGATATCACAATGCTAGATATCGTGAACTAACCTGTACAGTGGGCGCGGAGTCCTCGACACAGTGTATGGTGAACGTGGCTTTCTTCCCCACCTGCGCTTGTACTAGGCCAGTGCCGGCGCAGCGCGCGGCGATACTGCTGCGGCCGCTGAGCACGCCCAGGGAGACTGGACTACCAGTCACTAGGGGGATATCGCACTGCAAAATATCAATGCTGGATATCGTAATTAACTAACCTGTACAGTGGGCGCAGAGTCTTCCACACAGTGTATGGTGAACGCGGCTTCCTTCCCCACGTGCGCGTGTACTAGCCCAGTGCCAGCGCAGCGCGCGGCGATACTGCTGCGGCCGCTGAGGACGCCTAGAGATACTGGACTACCAGTCACAGGCGCTCCTGGGGTAATGGACATGTCAGGTTAGAGATGGAAAACAAGAGCAAAAGCTAAAAAAACTTTGTATTTAGCAAGAATGTTGAGACGATTAATCGTCGTCTGTGCGTTGTTCTAATAGACACGATTCCAACTAAAAGTTAGAGCTTTGCTCTTTATGAATATAGTTATCTATTTTGAATGTAACTGTCAGGAAGTAAACGGATTATCAAGACCTCAAAACATCTCACTGAATGGCTATTCCAAAAAGATAACAAATAGTTCTACGACTATTAAAAATTCAACTACGTGAGCTACGTGCGAATGGTGATGTGATGATACTTCATTCTGTGCGCCGAATGAGCAGTATCATTATTATTTACATTATGCATAACAGTTTCAGAACAAAGCCACTTTGAAACTCCTTTGCCTATCTTTGAAGTGTTAAATAAGTATCTTACCTCCATATGTGATGTAGATGCGGTAATGCGCCGGCACAGAGGGCCGTAAGCGCACTTTATACGTGGTTCCATCTTCGCGAATGTCCACGGGCAGAAGCACGCGCCGCTCGCCCATTGCTTCGCATACCACTTCCAATTCACCGATGCCCGCTTCTTTAGTCTCCACTAAAAATGTATGAAGATGTTTAAAATTCGTTTGATGTTTTGGTGTTCATGACTTTGAACAAAGTGACTATATGCGAAATTACGCAATACATTTTGAATTTCAAACTCAATAAGTAGAGGTTTAAAACCGTTTGGATTACAGTTTTGTATGTGGACTGTCTACTGTTTTTTTTGCATAATAAATAGAAAAATAAGTTTATTTTTACATATCTCATGCAGAAGATTTTTTTGGGATTGAATATTAAGGGCCGATTTCACCATCGATAAGTTCGGGATAGTTTATCTGGCAGATAATTTGTCAGATTTACTGATTATGAAATATATTTAAATTAATTGCTAGATAAGCTATCCAGAATTTATCAGCGGGTGGTGAAACTAGCCCAAGTATGTATTTGGATGCCTAAAAGTTAAATTTAAAAATACACTGTCATTCGGTACAGATAATTTAGAGTAGACACCTGAAAAAAAAACTCACCTGTAAAGTTGATAGGCGTCTGCGCAATGATGTTACCAGTGGGCAAACCAGAGAGTATGACGCGGTTGGGGTCAAACGATTCACACGTGAACGGACTTCCGGAAACTGGCTTAGATAGGTGTAGAACCTCTACAAAAGAAAACAATAAGTCAGTTTCTACTCTAGAATGATTGACTGATTTGCGGTATTGGTCGTTGCGGTAAAATAAAGATCACAGACCTATATTGAGACCTATATAGAAGAGAGAGAGAGTTTATGAGTAACGCGTGTATTCATTGACAATGGGTCAAGTGGACTCACTTAGGTAACCGTGGAGCAAACTTTTTACACGCAAGGTAAACTTTTATCGTCTATTAAAGGTCTTTGCAAAGTTGATATTTTAAGATCGGTTACTACTATGTTTAACACACAACATTTTCTTTGATCGGTGATAAATTGGTTTCCAGCATTATTTATACTCTCAAGTAAGTTTATTTTATAAAGAACAAAAACATTGTACCAACATGTTTCTTCGTAAATGTTGTTGTTTCTGTTAAAGCTGATAAGTTTCTTGCACCGTTCTTCTTGTCAGTCAAAAGATGTCCTGAATGGATGGTAGGGTAAAAACTTGGGACGATTCGAAAGCGTCTATCTATAAGTTTATTTGAATAAAACTTCAGTGATGGTGTACTCTGCTTGCAGCAACCCTGATTTAGTCTGGTAGCATCGAACTGGCAGTGCTCTAGATCTCAGCCCTGATAGTCCCACGTCGAACTCTCGCGTGGGTCGGCCTAGGGTGTCTATGCTGAACGATACCACGTGTCCCACTTGGGCATGGGGCTCTATGATTGGTTCAGTTGTGTGATACTGAGACAAGTATTGTGAATGCGGGGGTAGGTCTCACCTATAGTACTCTGTCCGACTTCGGTGATGGTGTACTCCGCTTGCAGCAGCCCTGACTTGGTCTGGTAGCATCGAACTGGCAGTGCTCTAGACCCCGGCCCTGATACTACCACGTCGAATTCTCGGGCGGGTCGGCCTAGGGTGTCTATGCTGAATGACGCCACGCGACCCACTTGGGCTTGGTATAGACCTAGGCCGGATGCTGTCACCTGAGGGAAAAATGGGTTGTCTTAGAAAAGGTGTTTCTTTTTTGTATTCAGAGGTAATGTGATAACGTTTGGCAACCCTTTAAAGGAACTTTTATTTTAATATCTAATTTATTCCACAACAATGAGTTTCGTCTTCAGTTGGTTACATGCGTCATGCAACTTGGCCGAGAAGCGGGGAATTTAGGTAGGTGAAATACCTATCGCATACGTCTACGCGTTAAATACCCGTTTATGTTTGTGCCGCTCCACAGCAGCGTGAGGCGGTGCGGCGCCGCACGGGTGGTATGCCACATGAGCTTTTGTACTGAGTGAGAGTCCCTGGCCATGACATCACACTCACCTCCTGCCCGTGATGAGGCGGTAACGCGTCTAGAAGCATCGGTTCCTTGGCAACGCGCGTACCGTTCCACAGCAGCGTGAGACGGTGTTGCTATGTACGGAGTGAAACCCCCTGGCCATGACGTCACACTCACCTTCTGCCCGTGATGGGGCGGTAACGCGTCCAGAAGCATCGGTTCCCTGGCGACGGGCGTGCCGCTCCACAGCAGCGTGAGGCGGTGTTGCTATGTACGGAGTAGACCCTGACCATGACGTCACACTCACCTCCTGCCCCTGATGAGGCGGTAACGCGTCCAGAAGCATCGGTTCCCTAGCAACGGGCGTGCCGCGCCACAGCAGCGTGAGGCGATGTTGCTATGTACGGAGTGAAACCCCCTGATCATGACGACACACTCACCTCCTGCCCGTGATGAGGCGGTAACGCGTCTAGAAGCATCGGTTCCCTGGCGACGGGCGTGCCGCTCCAAAGCAGCGTTAGGCGGTGTTGCTATGTATGGAGTGAGACCCTGACCATGACGTCACACTCACCTCCTGCCCGTGATGAGGCGGTAACGCGTCCAGAATCATCGGTTCCCTGGCAACGGGCGTGCCGCGCCACAGCAGCGTGAGGCGGTGTTGCTATGTACGGAGTGAGACCCTGAGCATGACGTCACACTCACCTCCTGCCCGTGATGAGGCGGTAACGCGTCCAGAAGCATCGGTTCCCTGGCAACGGGCGTGCCGCGCCACAGCAGCGTGAGCCGGTGTTGCTATGTACGGAGTGAAACCCCCTGACCATGATGTCACACTCACCTCCTGCCCGTGATGGGGCGGTAACGCGTCCAGAAGCATCGGATCCCTGGCGACGGGCGTGCCGCTCCACAGCAGCGTGAGGCGGTGTTGCTATGTACGGAGTGAGACCCTGACCATGATGTCACACTCACCTCCTGCCCGTGATGGGGCGGTAACGCGTCCAGAAGCATCGGATCCCTGGCGACGGGCGTGCCGCTCCACAGCAGCGTGAGGCGGTGTTGCTATGTACGGAGTGAGACCCTGACCATGATGTCACACTCACCTCCTGACCGTGATGGGGCGGTAACGCGTCCAGAAGCATCGGATCCCTGGCGACGGGCGTGCCGCTCCACAGCAGCGTGAGGCGGTGTTGCTATGTACGGAGTGAGACCCTGACCATGATGTCACACTCACCTCCTGCCCGTGATGGGGCGGTAACGCGTCCAGAAGCATCGGATCCCTGGCGACGGGCGTGCCGCTCCACAGCAGCGTGAGGCGGTGTTGCTATGTACGGAGTGAGACCCTGGCCATGATGTCACACTCACCTCCTGCCCGTGATGGGGCGGTAACGCGTCCAGAAGCATCGGATCCCTGGCGACGGGCGTGCCGCTCCACAGCAGCGTGAGGCGGTGTTGCTATGTACGGAGTGAGACCCTGACCATGATGTCACACTCACCTCCTGCCCGTGATGGGGCGGTAACGCGTCCAGAAGCATCGGATCCCTGGCGACGGGCGTGCCGCTCCACAGCAGCGTGAGGCGGTGTTGCTATGTACGGAGTGAGACCCTGACCATGATGTCACACTCACCTCCTGCCCGTGATGGGGCGGTAACGCGTCCAGAACCATCGGATCCCTGGCGACGGGCGTGCCGCTCCACAGCAGCGTGAGGCGGTGTTGCTATGTACGGAGTGAGACCCTGACCATGATGTCACACTCACCTCCTGCCCGTGATGGGGCGGTAACGCGTCCAGAACCATCGGATCCCTGGCGACGGGCGTGCCGCTCCACAGCAGCGTGAGGCGGTGTGGCGCGGCGCGGGCTGGATGCCACACGAGCTCTTGTCGAGCACCCCCGCGGCGACGTACTGAGTGCGGAACTGACACGCCGGCGCATGACACGCGACCGGAGAGACGGCCGTTGCCGGCGCCGCTTGTGCTCACTGGGTAGGACAAATTTTATATTAGATATTTGAGATTGGACGTTTGAAGCAATGATAGTGACGTCGACAATAATCATAGTAATATACCTAACTATATATAAATAACTGTTACTAAAAGTGAGGAAACTCCGCGTAGACGCGAAACGTAGCGCCGCTTGTGCTCACTAGGAAGAAGACATTTTACATTAGTTACTTGATATTGGTGTTTGGAGCACGAGCAAGAGAGTGGCGTTGTCTACCACGACGACCGCGGCGGGCATCATTGCGGCGCATGCGGGGTATTGTTAAGCGATACGTTTTTCAAATAAGACTGGCAGAAAATTCCGCCGCGGGCATAGCTGTGTGTACCGCAGCGATAAACGCTCCATTTCAAGCAAACACGTGTAAAATCGCTTCTCCGTAAGCGCACTCATACATATGTTTAAATTTAGTGCGGGCCGCGTCGCCCATCGAGCCACGGCCCGCCCCGCGTGTTCGTAAATGAGGCCTAAGGAGGCCTGTGTCTTCTAAGTTGGCTTCGGAAATGCGAGTGCCAGTGGGAGATTTCACTTCTACGTCGGTTATGTTGTCACGACACATAAGCGTACAAGACTCACCAGTAAGTTTAGCCGGTTTGTGAGCGACCGCATCTCCTATAACAACACTTTAACACCAGAAGCGTCTAACGCCTCATACTTCTCCACAGAACCCCTCAAACTCTTCGCTATATACCCTCCCGACTCTGGTAGCGGAGAATGATAGTAGGCATGTGTCTTTTATATGAATATGTTTCCAAGCCTTACCAGTAAGTATAGCCGGTCTATGAGCGACTGCATCCCCAATGGACAACACTTTGACAGCAGCAGCGTCTAACGCCTCTACCTCCGCCACTGGACCCCTCGAACTCTTCACTATATACCGCCCAACTCTGGTAGCGGGGAAGGTTAGTAGGCCTGTGTCTTCTAGGTTGGCTTCGGAAACGCGAGTGCCAGTGGGAGATATCACTTCCACGTCCGTTATGTTTTCGTCTACTTCTACTGTAGCTACACCGCCTGTGAGAGAAGAGAAAGTATAAAGTATTGTAGGTAAAATATAGGCTACAATCTTAGTTCAACTCTTGGCAGATCACTCTTTAACTGTTGGAACTGCTATGTAGGTAGGTATAGGTATAAACCACAGCAACCTAAATTGAGAGGTTGCTGTTTTAAAGTCTCAGAATATTTCTATAGACGACTAATTGGGACCGCCTGGCACCCATGAACTTTAAAATCCTAATTATTTCTTATCTGGCCTGGGAGTTGTAGAGAGCACTTCCTATAGAACTTCCAGTAAAACAAGCAAAGAAATACATTTCTACACCTACATCAAAATAAAATACATAGTACAATCTGAAATAAATTCAGTCATACCGATTTGTACGTAAGTATGCGGCTCGCTGACTCGGCACACGAAAGGACTGCCGGGGACCGCTTGCTCGTTGAAAGTAACCGAGACACGATGAGGCTCGCGCGATACCGGTACGAAAGTCACGTCGTATAAACCTCGGGCTACTGCTACCACCTGAGGAGTAAATGATAGCATAGGCAGGCTGTTTACAGGTAAGGAGTATCATACACCAGGGGGGCAATTCTCGCGCCTTCGACATCTTGAATTCGACATTTTCGAAGCCATAAATATATATTTAAAACTCACAGAAAACAATCTTCAACATTATAGGATTGTCAAAGATCATTGAAACTAAAGTATTATGTCCGTAGTAAAGATTTTACTTACATTTTTAATAAAGAAATTATGGTTTGAAAAATGTCGAATTAGACATTTTTATATACTTAATTTCTTTTTTAAAAATGTAAGTAAAATCTCTGCTATTGTCAAAAACCTTTAATTCAATTATCTTTGATAATCCTATATTTTTTTATGATTTTTGCATTTTTTTAAATACTATTTTTATACTTATGATAAATTTAAATAGAAAAAATATTGGAAAAATCAACTCGGCCACAAGTGAATTCTCAGATGGGACTCGAACCCGCGACCTTTAGAAATCCGGTCCAATGCTCTTCAGTCTCAAAAAGTTGAAGGATTTATTTTTGGAAACAAAGGAATGTTTCCTTTGAGTAAAATTAAATTTAATGGTTTACAAAGTGATAAATTAATTTTTTCAAGTTTTAGTCGAATAAGGTGTTAATATAATTAACAATTATCTGCTTTTACACACTAAATATAAGTTGTTCAAAACAGATGTTATAACTTTTATTTACTTAGAGAAAACCAGAGTTTATTAAAGCACAGTTTCCGGCTTTTATGTAGCTGTGTAAAATATACTTTTAAAGGCTCTTCCACAAAAAGCTTAAATTAAAATAAAGGAGTTTGAAACTTTTGGCCTCGTCACCGGTCCGCCATTTTGTTTCTTTTTTCAAAATCGCACCGCACGATAATACTTATACAAATGGATAGGGAACGTAAAGATAAACAAAAATATTATCAACATAATGCCCTAAAGTGGCAGGTTACTAAAGTGATACTTTGGGTCTGCATTATTCATTTTTAACTCCAATTATCTGGCTAACGTGATACTTTAGGGCATTATATATCACTAGCTTTCCGCCCGCGTGGACTACACGACTTTATCCCACGGGAATGTGGCGCGGCGCGCCGCTCGCCGACCGCTATGCCCCCGCATTTTAAATCTGTAGTATCTTCGAAAATATTCATTTAAATTCCATGCTGTGAACGGCCATATTGATATTAAATCAACAATGTATTTAAGATACTTAATTGTATGAGTTGGACTGTATTGCTTAAAAATGCTTCGAAAATAAGCCATTATTTCTCGTAAAAAGTAAATGTCAAAAAATGCTGTTGTGGGTTATCCATAAGAGATAAACATATACCACCGCGGAGTTTTCTGTAGACCTTTTCAAGGTGTACAAATACTTAGTACATTATTTTGATAAATCTCGTAGGGTTCAGCCTGCGTTTGCAATGTAAGCGGATTTTTTTTTAAACATTTAAGACATCACATTAGAAACCTCAAAAATTACAGTATTTCTCTATTCTATATTAAGGGTTATTACACATATAAACCTTTCTCTTGAATCACTATATCTATTTAAAGAAACCGCATCAAAATCCGTTGCGTAGTTTTAAAGACCTAGCATACATAGGGACAGACAGCGGGAAGCGACTTTGCTTTATACTATGTAGTGATAACATTTATTCAGGTATAATCGTGCGACATCATCTTAAAAAAAAACAAAATGGTGTCTTATACAACGGATTTGTTCAAACCCCTATGATTAGATTAGAATAACACTTTAGTTACTACTAACCTCAGCTTTGACAGTAGTAGACGGTGTAGACACTACTAATTCAAGTGTCCCTTCACCGGCACCTGCAGCGTCTACACTAAAAGTAACTGGCTTGCCGACTTCCACGCCGCGCTCTTCGTCGCCTTCGTCCAGGGAGAGACCTTCCAATGTGCCTTCCAGTTCTGTGTGAAAAGACAATGGTACATTTAGCTACGGTTGATCAAACAATAGTCAACCCTGACCAAGTAAATACCTTGAATTTTAAAGTAATAGTAAAACAATCACAGACCTATATCGAGATAGACGGTAAAAGTAGGTACACTTTTACCGTCTATCTCGATATAGGTCTGCCTTGCGTGTAAAAAGTTTGATTCACGGTCAGTTTTTCGACCTAAGTCAGCCCGCTTGAGACCATTGCCATGAAAACACGGGTCACTCAGAAACGAAAATGGTTAATTGTGCAGTGCTTTCTTGCAAGAGCTCATCAATCTCCACATTTCCACATCACTAAATCTCGCACGTGACGTTATGGTACTTACGAAAAATTCGTCACGCTAGGTTCTCATACAGTTTGAAGCGCTCTTTTCATCTATCTCAATATAGGTCTGTGTTAACCATCTGTGATAAGTTGCCGATTCGTTAAAGAAAGACGGAGTCATGGATGTTTAAATAGTGTAGTTTATTTGAGTAAAGATTATTTAATTGATGGATCATAATGTATCACGAGAGCTTATATTTTGTGGTAAAATTGTTGTAGGTATTTTGCAAGTATTATTCCTTTACTAAACTTCTTGTCTCCGTACCTAGGTAAATGTACGGGCGTTTTGAACGTCTGGGACCTATATTCGTAACTGGACACGAGGACATAATTTTATTACTTTAAAAATATGAAAAAATATGTTGAGGACAATGACGGCGTTCAACCCGGAGATTTACCCGACCCTAACCCGTCGGACGTCATACACGTTGCAAGTAAACGGCGACCCGGGGACGAAGCGACCGGCGCAAGTGACTTGCACGCTGTGACAGCCCACAGCTTCCGGTGTGTATGTGGCTGTGTAATGTCCGTCGCCGATAGGGTTGACCCAAGATCAAATGTTGTGTAGAACTCACGTAGAAATAACACTAGACTTAAGTCAATAGACTTATTTTGATTACAGACTACTAACCTCCAGGCCCCAATCCGGTGACTCTAACCCGTCGGACGTCATACACGTTGCAAGTAAACGGCGACCCGGGGACAGGGCGACCGGCGCAAGTGACTTGCACGCTGTGACGGCCCACAGCTTCCGGCGTGTATGTGGCTGTGTAATGTCCGTCGCCGATAGGGTTGACGCGCGATCGGACATTGGTACCGCCGGGACCAGTGACGTAGACTGAGGGTTCACTAGCTGAAAGAGGGGACAAGTTTAATTAATACGTACATCTTATGTTTTGGCGCGCACTGTTCATTGAAATAAAACAACTTTTACGGATATCAAACGCGCTATATTTCCACGAACTAAGTTGTAATTGTCCGTAATTTTTAGGTTTTTTAGGGGTTTTTTGATTAAAAAACCTAAACATTACGGACAATTACAACTTAGTTCGTGGAAATATAGCGCGTTTGATATCCGTAAAAGTTGTTTTATTTCAAGTTTAATTAATGTCTGGATTTCGTATTGTGAAAATTAAGCAATATTCTTTTTAATGTTTCAAAAGATTTTAGTACTTATGGATAATAGTTTAAAATGTCAGTTCAAAATAAAATACGGGTGATCTATGGGCAGGAAGAGATCACGTGTTTCCACTTGCTACTCCCGTCGATTTACAAATAAAATACTTACATTTCTCTCATACATACCTTTTATTCTATTATTATATGACATCTAATCTATTGTACCTTCCATTCTTCTTCTTACATTAAAACGTAATAGAGGAGCTCAGTGACCCAGTCTCGCATGCAAATTTTAAATTCGATATTGCAAAATTAGGTGCAATCCATTGTTTTCTGAGTTACCACTACACAAAAACTACACCGAAAACATAGGATTATACTCGATGAAAATATAAAGTTACTTTAGCTTATACAAAACAAATATAAAACTGAAATAACGAACAATGACATGCCATTCGGCCCCGCGAGACGCAAAAGCAATGTAGACACATAGCGAGAGGAGAGTTTGTAGCATAACTAATGCATGTATAAACAAATCAACCGGGGTGCAAACAATTGTTTCAATCTTTAAAGATCACATTTACAAACATTCTAGCGAATCATAACAATTGTCTAATTCGGTTATATTCCGCCGACTGCGACGGCGTTATTTGTTTCTTCCTAGTCTAGCTAGTACTGATTTGAAATAGATTTCATAAATATTCGTCGGGTGTCAGTCAATCTAAATAGATATCATGACGTTCATACCTCATACCTTTCATGACGTTCTTAACTTTGTGTTCTAAAGTACTATCACGAGCATTTATACACTTTACAACGTTATCACATTGACGCACACTGTCAACAAATGTCATTCAATATTGTAATGTGACAAAGTTGCTTAGTGTTTCTATGTCATTGCACGTGACTGTACGATTCAAACCATACGGCGCGAGTTGGGCGCGCCGGATCGCTATATAATATACTGAAGGAAATTCGAAAGTCCATCTCGATATCTAGTAATATACGGATAATCTGAAACGAACTTTATTCACTACATCAGAACACTTAATGCACTGAAAGGAACCTGTCCGAAACGCATTTTCTCAAGGGCCGCATTATAGACACCAGTACTAACAGTGGAATCCAGTGAGTTGTAGGTCGACGGGCGTGTTCGGCGTGGAAGGAAGCCAAAACCCGAGTCTCTAAAGGCCTACCTATATTGGTGACGTCGCCAACGCTAGTACTCACAGAGGGACCCAGTCAGACAGGTTCGCCTCTCGGGGTGGAAGTAAGGCCGTTACAAGACACAATAAGGGTTCTTGATATTAGAGAACTGACGCGACCTGTCAGGAACGCTTTCTCTCAGCCGCCGTAATATAGATATTGGTACTTACAGTGAACCCAGTGAGCTGTATGTCAGCAGTTTCACCTCTCGCTGTAGAACTGAGGTCGGGGCCGGCAGCTTTCGCTTCTGAGGTCGCTACTCGTAACGTCACGGGACGCATGTAGGGTCTTGATCACAGACTCATATCGAGATAGACGGTAAAAGTGTACCTACCTTGCGTGTGAAAAGTTTGATCCACGATCAAAGCTTGCGACCTACGTCAGTCCACTTGAGACCAAAATACGCGAGACTCAGAAACGAAAATGGTTAATTGCGCAGTGCTTTCTTGCAAGAGATAGAGAGGACGTTAATAATTACAGACCCATATCTGTTTTACCTAGCTTATCAAAAATCTTAGAAAAACTATTGAATTCTCGGCTACTTAAATTTCTTAATAAATACGATATATTGTCCACTTCCCAATTTGGCTTTAGAACGGGAAAGTCAACTGAGGATGCAGTAACTGCCTTAACTTCCTTAATAACAGAAAATCTGGACCGAAAAAAGAAATGTTTAACGGTATTTCTCGATATCAAAAAAGCCTTTGACACAGTCTCTATCCCTATCCTTGTGAATAAGCTGGAAAAAATTGGAATAAGGGGTACATCGTTAACTCTTTTTAAAAGCTACCTTACTGATAGGACTCAAAGAGTCAAAATAAAACAATGTTCTAGTGAGGACGCGGAGGTATCATACGGTGTTCCTCAGGGAAGCGTGTTAGGTCCGACTTTGTTCTTAATTTATATCAACGATCTATGTAATCTAAAAGTAATTAATGCCAAAATTTTTTCGTATGCCGATGATACCGCTGTCGTCTTCTCTGGGAAATCCTGGCAAGCTGTTAAATATAGTGCTGAAGTAGGGATGGCCCAAATATCCACTTGGCTGAGATGTAACTTGTTGTCACTGAACACGTCTAAAACCAACTATATGTGTTTCAGTATCTACGATAATAATCAGCCTGCTGATAACTTTAATATAAGGGTCCATGACTGTGGTAATACCCTGGATGAAAATTGTGTTTGTTCAACCATTTGTAAAGTCACTCACATTAAGTATCTCGGCGTTACACTAGACCAAAGACTGTCTTGGTATTTCCATCTTGAACAAGTGTCTGGAAGAGTCAGAAAACTTATATGGATCTTTCGAACCCTAAGGCACGTGGTTCCGGCAAATAGTAAACATAATACGGTTCAAGGTTCTCCGATCAATGATGTACTAAAAAATATATACACTGCCCTAGTGCAATCAGTTTTGCTGTACTGCATCCCTGTTTGGGGAGGTGCAGCAAAAACTAAATTTATAGATGTTGAGAGGTCACAACGAGCCCTTATAAAAGTCATGCTCTTCAAAAAAATGCGATACCCTACTGAACAACTTTATATTGACTGTGGTTTGCTATCAGTGAGGAAATTATACTTAAAACAAATTATTCTTAAAACACACAGGAGGTTATCTTTTGTTGAAAATAAAAATGAAAGTAGAAGGAAAAAAAATGTTGCTATGGTTATTCAAACTAAAACTAAATTTGCAGCATCACAATATAGTAGTCGTTCAGCTCGGACTTACAATATAGTCAACAAAGAACTTAACATTTATAATAAAGTATATAATGAATGTAAACAGGTTTTAAATACATGGTTAGAATCTATTAATTATGAGGAGACAGAATTGCTTTTACAATAAAATAACACACACCATTCTAAACACACACACACACACGCACACACCCGCAAACACACGCATACATACACACTTGCACACACACTTCTTTTCATGAAGCTATACATATTATAACTGTAGAAGAAAGTAAATGTTTAGTTTAAATTTTAAATTAATCTAGTATTGTTAAAAATACCTATAAATGTAGCACAGTTAAAGTATAAACATGTAATGGAAGAGCGGAGTCATCTGGTACAGGCAAAAATTGCTTAAAAGATGACTTCGGTCACAAACTATTGTTTAAACTTGCCTTAAAATGAAATAAACTTTTATTATTATTATTATTATTATTAAGAGCTCGTCAATAACATTTCCACATCATCAAGTATCGCTTGTGATGTCATGGTATATACGAAAAATTCGACACGCTTGGTTCTCATACAGTTTGAAGCGCTCTTTTCGTCTATCTCGATATAGGTCTGTGGTCTTGATATTAGACATGCGACCGTGAAGCCATGTGAGCTGTATGTCGGCGGGCTTTCGGCGCGTGGAGGAAAGCTAAAACCCGTGTCTGAGGGGCCGCTATTGGAGATGTCACTAAAATTGACAAAAACGCATTCTCGCAGCGGTCGCAGTATAGACATTTGTACTTACAGTGGAACCCAGTCAGCTGTATGTCAGCAGCTTCGCCTCTCGCTGTAGAAGTGAGGCCAGGGCCAGTGGCACGCGCTTCTGAGGCCGCTACTGGTGACGTCACGGGACACGTGAAGGGCGACCCGGGGACTGCGTGCCCGTTGAACCGGACTGATAACGTGTGGGGCGCCGCTTCAACTGGCTTGAAGTTCACCTGTTCGAAGTATACTTTAAATTGCTGTTGATTCTAGGAGTTTAAAGGTTAAATTGAGCCAAAGTTTAGACAAACTGGAATGCGCATACAGCGCTATTCGAGCTGTTTACTAAAAGCTAATGGCGCCACCAAGGCTAGTACCCAGTATCTGTCGTTTTTTTTTGAGTTGAGTCAAACTTGACATACTTGTTATTCTGACAAGTAATTGACCAAATCATATTTTGGGTAACAGCGGTGATGGCGGTAGTAGTTGTCAGTTTCCCTCTTTATCAACGGCAATTGATAATGCCAACTAAATGTGTGTTAAAAGGAGTGGTAAAGGCAATCATACTGCTTAAAACAAATCTGCAAGTATAAAAGATTTACCTTGAACCTAGCGTTTCCTTCACTCTGTACGTAGTTTGGAACGTTTCTACCGTTGACGGCTACAATGATCTCTAAGTTTCCAGCACCTATAAACATATTGGAGAATATGAATTTTTTATTTGTTACTTATTCTATTTCTTGTATGCTCTGTGTAGTAATAATATAAATATGATCACTCACCAGCATGGGAAGCGTTGATAGTGAACGAAACAGGCCGGCCGACTTGGCCGGGGGATATGTCAGTGACGGCGACGCGCGCTGCGCTGTATGCTTTCACTAGGAAAGGACTTCCCTCTACGTGGCCGCCCATTGCACCAGCGCGAACCTAGACAAAGATACAGTTTAAAGAGAGCCGTATAAAAGCTTTAGTTACCTACCTTCACATTGCATTTGGTCTTGGAGAAGAGAAGAGTAAAGAGAAAATAATTTGAACTTTAAAGAAATGCTCCAATACTTTTATATTTTTAATACGCTGTAGGCCAGCGTTGTCACATCAATGCTAGGAATATCCTTGCATTCGAAAGAAACATCTTTTCAGATGTTTAACGATCGATTAAGATGCAACTGCCAATAATTTATGATTTTGTAATTTTTGCATTTTTCAATGCTATTTTTATACTTATGGTAAATTTTAAATAGAAAAATATTGGAAAAAATTAACTCGGCCACAAGTGAATTCTCAGACGGGAATCGAACCCGCGACCTTTGGAAATCCGGTCCAATGCTCTTTCCTCAATTCCAAAGGTCGCGGGTTCGATTCCCGCCTGAGAATTCACTTGTGGCCGAGTTAATTTTTTCCAATATTTTCTATTTAAAATTTACCATAAGTATAAAAATAGCATTGAAAAATGCAAAAATTACAAAATCATAAAAAAAAAAAATTTAAAGAAATGTCTTTAAAGTTCAAGAAGTGCCAGATACTGGTCTAAGAAGGGAGAGTGAGTGGAAGATTAAAAGAGAGAAGAAGAAAGAAATTGCATCTGCGTGAACCTACAAAAAACTACAGTTTAATGAGAGGCGAATAAAGACAACACAAAGACAAGGTTTACCTTCGCAAGATACTGCTCTTAGAGAGAGAGCGAGAGAGTTGTAAGAACCTTTAAAATGCTTACCTCTATACTGTGATCACCGACATCTACCGGTACAAACGATATCGTATACCGTTTACTGGCTTCGTTTTCTCCAACCGTCTCTTCAGCTGATACCTAAAACATATTTGTTTTTATAACTTCACACAATGATACATTTGTATGTGCCGTTTGTGGTAAGCGGATGTATCTATATGTGTATAGCAGTAGTGAGGGGTCGAAATATGGCCAAGGTAAGCCAAACCAAGAAAAATCCACAAATCAGACTATGTCGAATTGGTGACAATAATAAAATGACATAATTATTATGATCTGTATGGTGGATCGCTGGGGATTGCTAAAAGGGAAGCTGGTGGGAATCGGTATGTATGGACCCTTCGCCACTGGTGTATAGTTTTAGTTATCTCACAAAGGTACAGAAATTTAACGGATTTCAACTTTATTGCGTGGCTTTCAGAACGTTGTGCCTTCATGAAATAAAAAAAGCTGTAGAAAAAAACAACTTTAGGTCAATAGCTTTAAGGTAATTTCTTACCTGAACAGGGACGGGCCTCCTCGCCGGTCCAAGAACTTCCACATGGGGCGACGTAGGGGAATCTACGCTAAACGTGTACGCGTCTCCAACTGACACTTTGTCCGGGGACTCTCCTGAGCCAGCGCCGATTACCCGCGCAGGAGCCGACACGTGACATACGAACGGGCTGCCTGGTGCAAAGAGAAGAGGTGATAAAAGTACTTGAAATTAGGTATTCACTGTCAAATACCACAGAACACAGGAAAGAGGTTAGAAGCAGCATCTTACGCATTTAGCACTGAAAAAAGTATAGCTTCGAAAACAGGCACGTTGCCATGATAACGTGCAAAATTCTAAATAGTAAATACGAGCAAAAGGGTGGCGATGCGTTACAGCCAACTTTTTGTGACTTCTTAACTCTTTCTAGTGTTCTGTGGTAAATACATGGCTGAGTTCAGTTTATTGCGTTCTGCAGCAAAATCGACCGTATTTCCACTACATAAGTATTTACCAGACACATGGTCTCCGTTGAACCGCAGCTCGTCGGTTAACGGACGCGGGTCTATCAGCGTGAAGCTGATCGCGTATGTCTGCGCTCCTTGAACTGCCTCTGCTTTTATTGTCACTTCTAAATAGCTGCAGCAAAATCGACCTTATTTCCACTACGTAAGTACTTACCAGGCACGTGGTCTCCGTTGAACCGAAGCTCGACCGTGTGCGGACGAGGGTCTCTTGGTGTAAAGCTGATTGCGTATGTGTGCGCTCCTTGAGCTGCCGCTGCTGTCGGTACTCGTCCACCGTTTACTGTCACTTCTAAATTGCCCGGACCGGCTGCCATTGTTTCCACTGTACAAAGACACACACACGTGAACAACAACGTGAAGTCATTCTTAAGTTGTTCAAGTTTCAGTAAGTTTTAACTATGAATTGTTTTTGGTCACATCCTATATGAGGTCCATCAATAATTCTCCCTAATACTCCTCAATAATTTGCAGAGATAAGAAGCAAATAAGATGTTCCATTTTTTATAAATTTTTGCTTTTAGTTAATAAGCTATTTCACTTTTATAAATATACCTAAAAATGTGACAGGTTTTCCGACAGTCCCATGAGCGACATCTTTAACTCTTATTGCGGTGACATCATATACCTGAAACATTACAAAGGTTTAATATACCTGAATTATATAAAAAAGTATTTGTTCTTGACTGCAGCTAAACATTTTTTCATTAGTTTCTGATTATTTTATTTATTTTTCTCACCTTTAGATGGAACGGGCTAGCAGGTATCGGCGCAGAGTCGACGAGTACATTCAACCGATGTTCACCGACAGCTTTCGGCACGAACTCAGCGCGGAACACCGCGGGTCCGGCCGAAGATACAGCAGCCGGCACCGACGCTCCGTTTGGACCTGTGCCCGCGCAACGCTCAGCTCACTGCCATGCCCTAACCCTACCCCCGCACCACGATACTTTTTAAATGGTTAGCAAAAAGTTTTTATCAACCTTTTTGCTTTTAAAAATTTGAATTCAATGTTTTTTGCTTTTTATTGAATTCATTCTGACCTTTATTTTTTAACTTTAACTTTATTTAATGGCACTTTATTTCGGCCAGTATGAAACCTAATAAATGTTAAGAGTTAGGGCGAAGCGATGAGCTTATAATCGACTATGATTGTTATAGTGTCATGTTTTTTTGAGTATTTTTAAATTTCTTACCAAATTAACACTTGACTGTTGATAATACTGAGTGATACCAATTAGCCTTAAAAATAACATCTAAATATGATTGTTAAGTTCACAAAATATAAGCTTGTTTTACTTAAAGCAGCTAGGATTAATATAGGTATATATTAGTACTTAAGCATCTAATGAAGTTAAGAGGTGGAATGTTAGTATGCTAAGCAAATAATTTTGTCTACTATATTTTGCCTAATATATTAGTTATTCTTTCAAGTGATTTGTATGTCTTTAATTTCCCCTCGATCTCGAAATTTGGCATGTTTTTCGGAAAATTATCATTTGATTTGATTAATAATTTCTTTCGTTAATATTGTGTCTATATTTCTCTCATCTATGCCATCCTGCAATAAAAGATTAAAATATGATTCTCAGTACTGTTAAAGACCAATCTTTGAATGACCTAAAGAAAGAAGTGCTTAATATAGGAACATCCACCTCCTAACAAAGTCTTGGTCTGTGCTCTATTTTTTGAAGCAAATTTCTAGATCATCATGTATATAGTTACTGCATATAAAAAAAAATAGTGTGTATTGTTAGTCATTTTGGGAAGAGGATTTTCTTGTTACATACTTAGTAAAAGTGGAATTTTCTTTACAACAGACTTATTTAACATTACTAAAAAATATGGTAAGCAAGCTGTTTACTCAGCTACCTTTGGTGTATTATTATCTAACAACATACCTTCAACATTAACTTCTATTTGGTCAAGCGTGGCATTAGGGTGGTGTAGTGTGAGTGAGGCTGGTTGATGCAATGGCACCGGTCCTGGGAGCGTCACTCGGGCTCCGCTGCCGGTTCCTTCCGACACTTCGATGATGAGAGGGCAGCCGGGCACTCGCATCTATATGGCCGAACAAACACATAACTTCAAAAATAGTTTTGGCCATTTAGACTTTTATCATCGTGTACACTAGCGCTAGTCCCAGTACCCAATGTTATTTATTTATGTATTTGTTGTAGGTACACTTACAGATTAACATTTGTTTTGACATACTTGAGCAGTTTAACAAAAGTTTGTTGGGTTGACCTTTTTTGATATGACCTTATTAAACTTACCTTATTGAATGAGACATTGACAACATGGTCACAAGCTTCTGTTGGTGTGAAAGAAACATTGAATCTTGCATTGCCCTGTAAAAATATAATAGTCATTTATTTTAGGAGAAGATACCAAAAACTAAGGCACTAAGTACTACTGTTATTAACAGTCAAATAATAGTACTGTCATTAAAAGCAGTGTCTATAGTATTTGTTAAAATAATCTTTCTTTTTAAGTAGACTAATTTAGCGCTTTTGGATCTTATTTTTCTACCATATTCAAGATTTTTATAACCCAAAAGAAGAATGACCGCAAGAAATTAACTATTAATATTATTTAATGCAAGTTATATCCTGTTACCAATACTAAAATTCATTTTATACTGTTCTTGTAAATAAGTAACTGGTAAATCTAAATAAATACCTGAGGATGGACTTGTGTGGGTATGTTTAGGCCTCGGGCTGCTACTGTTATTTCCAGATTGCCTTCCCCAGCTTGTGCAGCGTCAACTGCAAGCTGCACAGGAACTCCGACTCGAGCTGATGATCCTCCAGTAACACTCACTAGCTTTCCGTCATAGGCTTTGCATGTGAATGGGGTACCCTGTCCAAAAGCAAATCTAATTAGTAAATTAATTTGATCAAAAATTTTATAGACTTTTTGATTTTTATCAAATAGTCTGATGTTTTTTTATGTGCACTTATGGTTACCTATTAATTTATAATTGAATGAAAGTAAAGCAGTTTAGGGTCTGAGAGTAGTCCTAAATAGGGTCAACCACGGTAATTGCAAATAGGGGTGATTGGAAACAATAAGTGGGAAATATAATAACAATAATTAAACAAAATAACAGTACCTAAATAACAAAAATAAAGCCTTTGTAACCATAAATCTCAATCTGCAACAGAATTGATTTCCATATGCAAACCTTAATTTATTTTTATAATACAAGGAGTTTATGACTGTTTCCCTTCTCTGCCTGTTTAAAATTATCCTGGTTAACTTTATGTTATTATTCTTCAGTTGCAAACTCACCGGTATCGGCTGGCTATTATAATGAGCTGTGAGAACATGAGGGCCGACGTTTCTTGGAGTAAAACTGGCTACGAGACCGCTGACCACGTCTCCCGTAAGCCTGACTGGCACTTCGCCCCGGGGCCCGCGCACTGTGACCGCTAACTCGCCGTCTCCGGAGCCTTCTACTCTCACAGAACATGATGCCAATTCGCCTACTGGTATTAATTCTGTAAGGAAATATTTATTTTGATTATCTTTATTATTTGACCTTTAGTTTCTCTCGATTATTTTGTTTTCTTTTTTGTTTACAAATCTTGACATTGACACACCATTGACAGTGACACATAGAGTTCCTGCGGGTAATGGAATGTTTGATTGTTGATAGGATGCGTTCATAAAATAAAATTAGTTGTAAACAATCAAATTACTTTTAAATTATAATAGGTACAATAAACAATTCTATTAAATTAGAGGTACCTATAGACCCTATGAAACAATTTCTGCCTTACTATTGTTTAGTTAACTGCATTAAAGAAAGGGTAGAGGACGGTTGAAACATAAATCATTTTGTGATATGAAAATATCTTCCAAGGTTCTTCTATCCATAATTATTATAGTATAGTAGATAAGTTACTCAATAGTGCAGGCAGGGGACAGCCCTCAAACTTTGAAGGCGCTTACCAGCTAAGTAAAATAAACGGTTTTCGCTGCGCACTTGATAAGATTAACGAGCTGTAAGTACCTACATTTAAGAAAATTCTTACCAACTTGTGACGTGTCTATAGTAACTCTCTGCGCAGGCGCCACGTGGAATACAAATGGCGATGATGGCACCGGCTCCCCATTGAATTTGATGTCTACACGGTGAGGTGTGGGCGTTTCAGGACGCCAAAAGACTAGACACCGACCACCGCCGACTACCTTCAGAAAGGTCAAGTTCAAGTTTTAATCCTATTGTTCAAATTACTTCACTGAAGAAAATATATCTTTAAAGCAAATAAAAAAAAAATATTGATTACCTGTACATGATTCGGAACTTCGCCCTCGTTTATTGAAATTTCAAGCTGTCCCTCACCAGCAGCACTGGCATCCACTGTGAAATACATTATTTTTCCAATTTTATAACTAGTAGGTACAGTCACGGTGCAATGACATAGAAACACAGCAACCATGTCACATTACAATATGACTAACATAGCTTTAAGATTATTGTTACTAACACCATGGACTGTATTAATTGTCTGATAATAAATAATAATAATATTGAAAGACATTTGTGGTCAGAGAGTTTTTTCCGTGTGCGTCAATGCGATAAGGTTGTAAAGTGTATATGCCACCGTCTTGTTGCAAGAACTTATTGTTTGTTATTAATCAAGGGTATTTTTAAAGCGTTTGATTATTGTAAACGTACAATTGGATTTGCAATAAAACGAATGATTTTTCGATGATTTATAAATAATTATTATCGTTTCGTTATAATGTACGAATGCGCGTGACGAAAAGCTTGCTAAGGGCTGATTGGTTGAAAGTTCAAATACACCGTAACAACGTAAACAGAGCGTGTGCTCGGGAGTGTTTTTAATGCTAAATATAAGTTTTTTTTTATAACACACAAAGTGAAATATCATTGAAAATTTGTGTAAAGGAGAAATAAATGACAAACCAGTGCTAAATAACTCTGAATTTGTTGATGAACAAAAATTTAACACCCGTGCTACCTATCCAAGAGCCAAACAGATGACCGCGTACAATAACACGAATAGGGTAACCTACGGGTAGGTAATTGTACACCGTGCTGCGATTGGTGATACATTTGATACGGGTTTCACAATTAAGCAAAAAAATGGAATACCCTGTTTACAATAACTCGGCAGTTTATAAATACACTCAATTATTTACAAACAATCGGTTATTGCAAATAGAATGGTGACATATACTTGTCATTGCTTGTGACATAGGCAGGCATTTATAGCCTACTCCTAGATCCTGTGTCGTTAGATAGGAGCTTTCTCCATGGGCAAGTAACACAATAGATGGCGTTAGGTAGTAGTACTAGTTTGGAGTTTTAGTTGGTAGTACGCGTCCACCATCCATCGCCCCATGGAGCTTGATGGATCATGGAGGGTACATTGTCCTAATACTAATCTTGATAGTCATAAAATCTTACCTCTAAACTGTGACTGTTGACCAACGATTGCGTTGCCCACATCTGTGACTTTGATTAGGCTCGCGTCGTATACTTTGGCTACAAGTGGTCCTGCAGCCAATTTGTCTTCCGCTATTGATACCTGCAATTATTTTTCATCCTCATAAGGATGTAGGTAGGGCCAAACAGAAATTGCGCGATTGTACAGTCATCTAACGATTAACTTAAATCTTACCGTAGGCTGAATGTCTAAGGCAAAGATAATTCCTATCCAGTAGGCCTAAGATGAGCACCGCGGCAAAAGTTTCTCGACGCTTGTCGCGTAAGCGCCTTGTCGCGTAAGCGCCTTGTCTGTCCCGCTCACACCGTACTAATATGAGCGTGCCAGACATCGTGAGATAAATTTCGACAAATAGTCGCGGCACTCATCTTAGCCCTACAGGAGTGAGTACCATGTGGAGTTTAATTATTTCAAGCTGGGGAATAAGTAATAAGTAATAGGGGGGAAAAAGGTGGAATGGGAAGACTTTTTTTTCAGAAAGTAAGAGGATAGACGAAAAAGAACATAAAGAGAAAGCATTGGTACACCTGAAATTATGCATTATTACTCTGTCTAGATTGAATTCCAATAGGCAACTATTTTTATATCTCCACTAGCTTCCACCCGCGGTTTCACTCGCGAGGTTACCGTTCCCGTGGGAATCTCGGGATAAAAAGTAGCATATGTTACTCTCTGTTCTTTCAATTAACTCTATGCTAAAAATCATGTTGAATGTTTGCTTAGTTATGGCGTGAAGGAAGGACAAACAAACACACTATCGCATAAATAATATTAGTTTCACCACGTGACCACACGGTTCAAAGTCCTATAAACAAAAGAGCAGCTTACATCGATTAAGTGTGTCCCGACTTCCTCAGGCGTAAACTCGATGCGGAAGACCCCTGGCCGCTCGGCCACGTCGAGCACACGGGCCGTCACGGGTCTCCGAGAGGGGGCCGTCACTGACACTCCCACCTGTGAAGCGAAGCATTTTATAAATTAAAACTTGACCATAGACAGACTTTCAGGCCCGTATTCCAGAACATGACATAGGCAGATGAGAACAATTAGTTGCTAAATGCGTATATATATATATAATAATAATAATATTTTATTTCACCAAAGAAAAAATACATTGTTTGGCAAGTTACAATATAGATCACTGCTTGAGTCTAGTTCAGGAAAACGGGCCTTACGAAAAGTCCGCGAGAAGTAGGAGGACTTTGTTCCTACCTATTGTGTTTGTGTCCAATCGAATTGAAGGTGAAATCAGTTCTATTTAATTATTTTATGATTCTGATGTTCGTGAGTTTTACTTTAATATGGCACGTTATGAGTTTAGTTTCGATAGATCACACAAACAATGCTTGATCTAAGTTAAAGGAAAAACAACTGTTCTACACAAAATACTTATAGGATGATGTAGCTCAAGAAAAGGAATCAAAAAGCTCTGTGTTGTTAAGAGATAGATAGCCAGTTCCGCGCTTCCACCTTCGGCCCCATTATGGCTGAGCGACTTCCGGATTTTCATAAAAAATATGAGATCACTTCCGAACCTCATTCTTGTTAAAGTTAGCGGTCCCGGGCGCGGTGGATATTTCGAAGACGGCCGGTACCCGCGCGGGGATCAGCCTGGTGGGCTCTCCGCCCCCGCCCGCCGGCCCCGCCATCACGTCGACCTTCCACGGAGATCCTAGAATGAGAAGAAAAGATTATTAGCGTCATGCTTCTTTCCCTAGCTAACTAATGCAATAGGCAGCTCGTAAATATATACAATCGGGGAACTTCCCGGTCGACCAGTGACCTTTTTGGGGGACGTTTTTCGAAAACTTATAAAGTTAAAGATATAACTAACTATTCAAATGAAAGACCTATAAATGTTCTAACATATCAAGGTATCTTCTTTAGTTTCAAAGTTAGCTTGGATTTACACAGAAATATATAAATAAAAAAAAAACTTAAAAACCCGACTGCTACATAAAACAAGCCAACTGAAAAGATGGAATTAAGATCAAGTATAAAAATATTTTGTTCCTCTTTGTTCCTCTTGTTCGTGATATTCCTAGAAGCGCACCTAAATTGTAGCGCACCTAACGAAGCGCACCTAAATTGTAGCGCACCTAACGAAGCGCACCCAAATCAATTAAAAATATTATAATTTTATTCCTCGAAGCGCACCTATGTTCAAATTTTGAACATTGATGGGTACTGACTGAAAATAACAGTTATCAAGTAACTAATGCATGTTTTTTTTTTCACACCTAAGTATTAGTTAAATATCAAAATATTGAACAAAAAGTACCTGGGCGCCATAACCAATCAGGAGTTTTTAGTTTTTTATATTTATATATTTTTTATTAATATCTTTTTAGTTATTTATTGGTCATGTCATATACCTTTCTGAAATCCTAAAGATCAGCCCTTTAATTTGATACACATAGAGTCATTCAGGCTGCAGAGTGTGCCAAACATTTGAATCTGGCTACAAAAATCCGCCATTTTCTGACGTAAAAAGCCATAGACGTAGATTTTTGTATTAAAAACCATTTATAATTTTAAATGAAACGAGTTCTGACTTTTAAAAACAAACCTGTTTCTTCCTGAATATGTCAACCAGGAACTCAACTATTATTAGTCTTAAATATCCAATTATGATCGATTGAAATAAAATAAAACTACCCGAAACATTTATAATTTTAATATTATTCCATTTTTATACGAAAGGCACAATTTTCAAGCTATAAAAAGTAATATCTATACAACATATGGACGGAACTGAAAAGTTAAATAATAAAACAAATCACATTGTCAGTGAAACTAAAAGAAAACAATATTATTAAACTGGCTTTTATTATTATTATTGTTGAGTTGTCTCAGACCTTAACTTCGGCACCACCATCGAGTCCAAGGCTCAAACTGCGGCCAAAAAGCTGGGTGTCCTAAATAAGGTTAAGCTATATATTTCACGCCGGGACAGCTCTAAACTCTCTATAAAGCTCAAGTCCGATCCTGCTTTTTTTCCTACAACAGGGAAGCTCTTAGCCTTCATCAAAAAATTATGCTAAATAATGATAAGGCTGAAAGTGGAATCGCACTTATCCCGGAATCCTCAAGTACTGCCGGAACACAACAACGCTGAAAACATTGTTGCTAGGGCGCCAGACTTAGATAACATGGTGGACAGCCAGGCGGACTTCTAAGTCCGCCTGGCTTGTGGTCTTGTTCTAACTAGTCCTACCACTAACCAAACTGAATATAAGATGTAGATAAATAGACACTGGGAATCAAACCCGAGACCTCTGGGTCTGACACCAGGCGGTGGTTGTTACCACTGGACCACAGAGACGGTTGCATGGGATCACCTCTAGGATGGGTCAGCGAAATACCAAATTGCTGCACTAGACACGATCCAATGCAGAGCTGAGAGGTCGATTGGCGACAAAAATTTGGCAGAGAGCAAACTTCACACCCTGTCGGTCTTTTACAAACTATACTTTGGAGTGCGCTCAGGAGCTGCATGACCTCATACAGCCGTCCCCCTTGTTGCATCGGACATCCAGACGCACTGCGGGTTAATCAAAGGTGAATAGGCACCTTCTGGGCTAGCTCGCTCCACCGTGGATCCTGTCTTAGCCCCGGGCTTGATAGGGTAATAAAAAAAAAAGAGTAAATTTTTTTAATTGAAGTTTACGGGATTACGTGATACTTTATTATTACGGAGGATGTATGAAAAACATGGTTTATACATCAAAACGCCGTTTTGATGACCGTTTGCATTTACGACGTGGAATTTAAACTTTGTATAAGTAATACGTATAACAAGTTTTGGCGTAAAAACCATTTAACCTTAACGACGTTTGTTACGCCCCGAGTTGATATAAATTATGGTCTTTGCCACAGAACTTTTCTGTTCTGTGGTCTTTGCATCTTAACAAAACGACAAAAACAAAACATTCGGCTTTTACATTGATAATATATACCTTTTGTAAGACGTTATGATCAAAACTTTCTGGGTCGTAAAACATTTATTTTTTGGGAATTTCTGTATTTCGTATAAACAGATCGATAAAGAAAAAAAATCTGATAACAATGCTATATACAACACAATTTGGTCAAAATGGTTTATACGCCAATTGAAACCAAAGATATGTTAATCATCTTTTTATGACACCGGCAAATAAATATTTTGCTTTGATACCGCCATATTTAATAACGCTTTAATCGATGCTATAAAATAAGGTTGAATCAGATTCTTTGAACATGATGATTAGTAGCAGTTTATCGAGCTTTAACATTAAGAGATATTAATTTATTCTAACGATCGTTATCACCGTTTAAAGAAATGAATACCAAGATGAGTTAATGAGTGTACAGCACAGAACTAATTTAGTCATATAAAATATTAGAACTAATTTAGTTAAGTACTACTGAAAGAATTTGTAGCCTAGAAAACAGGCATGTCGATATGAACTTAGGAAATTCAAAATTGTACAAAAGGGTGGGGGCGTGTGACAGTTAACTAACTACTTTTTAACCTCTTTCTTATTTCGGAATCTTCAAAGTTTAAAATCGGTTCAAATATTATAAGGGCGTTACCTAATCATTAGGTAATTTATTGAGGAAGTACAGCCGACAGGCAACAAGTAAGTAAATATTAAAATTAAACAACTTTTACGGATATCGAACGCGCTATATTTTCACGAACTAAGTTGTAAATTGTCCGTATTTTTCCGTCCGGGTTTTTTGATTTTCCCGACGTTTCGGCACCTTTACAGCTGCCGAGGTCACGGGATGGCTGTCAGTCTGATCAGTCTGATCAGTCAGTATATCCGTAAAAGTTGTTTTATTTCAATGAACAGTGCGCGCCAAAACTTAAGATGTACGTAAGTAAATATTACTTTACTATGGCCAACTCTGCTGAAAGCAGACGGTACATTATACGTGACGATACTAAAAAAAAGCCTCGTGTAATTTTATATTTCCTTTTGATATATGGAAACCTGTATGTAAATCGAGCGTCCAATTAAGCGCCAGGCCTTAGGTTTTTCAGGATAGCTGATATTCTACCTCTATCTAACGCACTAAACTACTCGCAGTACCTATAGCACAAAATATAAAAATGAGTAACGTGACAAATAAGATCAATATTTTATTATACTTTATTAAACAAGAAAAGGTATTGTTTTTATTTAAGAAATAAAAAAGATGTCTTGAATTCTTCAAATTACTTGGTGACTCGTTTTAAAATTTTGATTAGATTCGTATCGTTTATTAATTTCCTAGAATTTACAAATCATGTCACAAAATTAATCACCAAACCAGAATGTAAAATTATTTGTATAACAAAAAGCGAGTCTTAGCTTCAACCAATCTTGTGTTCAGACTGTCGAGTCGCTATCTTTCGTATTTATGTTATTCAATCAAAAAGAAAATGGAGTTTCGTTTTTAAGAAAATACAATAGAGATATTGGCGCTGGCCATTATTTTGTGATGAAAATTCAATATCCACCATTCAAACAAAAGGTCATCTCGTCTGTTTGACCTTGTGTAACCTGGGTAGCCCGCACCCTTCGGCTATAATATTTGACCTCTGTCAAATAAACAATTACGTAATTAGCTTAGAATTTGAAAGGCATTTAATAGTTGAAAGGCATTTAATATTTGGCGTAGGTATTAAAATGTTTACATTTTAAGACAATCTTATGATGTAAATATTTTATTTGAGCTCCTTTCTTTTACTACAAAATTATGTGTTGTAGTAAGTTTAATAGCATAAGCATAAGCAGTAGCCACAGGCACTGTATACTATAAACTTCATAGTCTATATATATAAAATTTAATGTCCTAACTGACTGATTGATGATAATCAACGCATAGCCCTAACCGTTGGGTCTAGAAACTCCAAATTCGAAATTCAATCTCTAAAGGGTTGAAATAGGAAATGAAAGTTTGTATGAAAGTTTTGAAGATAGGATTTTCAAATTTTGTATTTACGTTGTCGATTATAAAATGAACATTGACCTATTTCGACGTTTTCGAAAATTCTATCCCCAAGGGAGTGAAAAGGGGGGATGAAATTGTCCTTTATTTTCAAGTAAACGTGTTAGGGACTTCAATTATTGTATTTACGTTGACGATTAAAACTAAACTATTACCTCTCTCGGCGTTTTTGAAAATTCCACCCCAAGGGGTGAAAAGGAGGATGCAGTTGAGACAGAAAAGTCCTTTATTTTCATAGTAAAAGTCACTTAGTTATTATTAGGCTTATGGTTTTATGGTATGTTGATTGCAAAAAAGTCATCAATTTTGAAATCCGAAGCTGTGGACATGAATCAACTTTCATGGTTTACGGAAAGGGTTAAAATTTTGTATAGATAAGGAATGTAAAATAACACAGATATAACGACTTTGATCGCGATAGCTTTGGAGCATTTTCTACTACTTTTCCATTTACACTTATGCATTCGCTTATATTATAAATGCTAAAGAAAGACTGCACTGTCTGGCTGTTCCTTTTTACGTGTAAAACGCTGAATCGATTTTAGTGAAATTTGATATAGTAATATCTTGAACCGTGGAGATGGACATAAAATACTTTTTACTCTGATAAATGCTGATAAATAGCACACTTACGGTGGTGAAACGTGGTCACCCAGCGTGCAATGGAGATGGCTATGCTCGAAGAGGTAAACGAGGAGATCCGTAGGAGAACTAAAGTAACCGACATCGCACCAAAGGCTTGCTGAGCTGAAATGGCAGTGGGCGGGACTCATAGCGAGAAGAATCAATAGCCGTTGGGGCGGAAAAGTGGAATTGCGACCGCGCACTGGCCGACGCTCCGTGAGTAGTACCCCGACAAGGCGGACCGAGACGACTTGGTGGTGAAGGTCGCGGAAAGCCGCAGGGTGCGGGCAGCACAGGGCCCTTAGCCATAGTAATAATTCAAAAACGATAACGAAGTTCGCAAATAATTAAATGTATGGGATTGGCGGATTGGCATAGGCCACGCTAAATCACGTGGTCTTACCGCAAGTTAATTGGCGAATATAGACAATAACGAATCGAATTATCGTTTCGCTACATAACGATGTTACTTTGTCTACGGGTCCAGGACCGACTTTCATGGAGATCCTTGGGGGAGGCCTTTACCTAGCAGTGGAAGTTATGTGGCTGAGACGACGAAATGGCACCATCGACATCCTAAATCTGCGCGATAGCCTAATTCCTCGCGGATAAAGTCGCGGGCGGAAGGCTAGTATACTATAAACTGTATAGTAGTATTGGCTACTGTCTATGTTATTAAACTTACTACAACACATAATTTCGTAGTAAAAGAAAGGAGCTCAATTAGTATAAACTATACTATTAGGTGTTAGAATCATAGTTGGCAAAGCTATACTAGTAGGTATAGTTGTATATAATCTGTGATGGTATATGTAAATATTAAGCTAGTTATATTATAGTTGGAGGGAGGGATGGGCTTCGTTAACATTGGTCTGCAACCCATCTAAGAGAAGGAAAACTCCTAAATCAAACTTGGAACGGGGTCTCCGTTAGGCACAAGTAGGGTCCAACCTGAACATGTGGTAGACTCTTGCAGCCGACCTGGCTCCACACGTACTGGCTTGCCTTTCCTGTGGAATCAGTCAGCGAGGCCGAGAGGGGTAACACAAGTTCTGGGCAGCCCTGTGTTTCCTTAACCCCGTCCCAGGCGGCACAGTGTCTGATGATATATTATAGTTTCGATCGTATGAATTTCGAGTAACTAACTTAAGTTTTTACATTATCATATAGAATGATAAAAAATGATTAGGTCTTAATCAAAATTCAGTCCTATTTTACCGCTTTGTGCGACACAAATATTCTTTGTCCTTCCCCTAGATTAGAGGTTCAAATCGGTCCAATAGTTCTGATCAAAGTGTTTTTATTATATTTTTATGATAATATGCAACATCGATATCTATTATGGTTATAATATAAAACCGATCCATTAAGAGAAGTCAAAACAAACTGACTCGCATTATCTATTTATACTAATAAAACACCATGACTGATTGACAGACAACGCACAGCTCAAACGGCTGAACCGCTGAAATTTTGCATACATACAGGTTCCTTTAACAATGTAGGCGAGCAATAAGAAAGGACTTTTTTTGAATTCCCACCGGAATGGGAACCACGCGGTGAAACTGCGGGTGGCCACTACTAGTACAAACTTAAAAAAAAGTTTCATAATTTAGATTAGCGGTTAGGTACTCGCATCAAGGACGTCTGATTGGTAGAAAATTAATTTGTGATTGCATCGCCGTTGAACGACAGCAACTGCACTATGCAAATTATGTTTCATTTTTATTTTACTTATCTACACAAACCAGCGGGCCAACCACCATTTAGAAACATATCTTAGTAACGTTTTGTTTGTGTTTTGTTTTTATAGAAATTGTCACATTTTGACACACTTTCACACTTTGGAGGCGATAATTGAGTAGTACGAAATAGCTTATATATTTTTTTTTTTGTGAACTACAGGGAGACCCATTTAGTCTTGATTACCTGATGTTAAGTATTGATAAGGCTGAAGATGGAAGCGAGCTTCTCCCGGAACCCTCAGCCACTGAAGAACTGCCTATCTTATCTATCTCGAACTGCCGGAACACAACAATGCTGAAAACTTTGATTGAAACAATACTGCGCTAAGTGATGGAGGTAGGCCCCTACTACTTAAATAAGCACATCTTAAGTTACTTCCCGCACTCATCATTGAAATATAACAACTTTTACAGATTTAAGTGCACTAACTATATTTTCACCGAAATAAAACAACTTTTCCGGATATAAAACTCGCTATATTTCACGAACTAAGATCTAATTGTCCGTATTTATTAGGTTTTTAGGGGTTTTTTAGGGATAAAAAATTAATTAACTTTTCGACGGTAGAATTATAAGTAGCCAGTTATCCCGTGACAACGGCAGCTGAAAAGGTGCCGAAACGTCGGGAAAATCAAAAAACCCCTAAAAAACCTTACAATACAGACAACTTTATCTTAGTTCGTGAAATAAAGCGCGTTTAATATCCGGAAAAGTTGTTTTATTGCAATAAACAGTGCGCGCCAGAACATAAGAATGTACGTATATATTTTCACCATTTGAATATTTTTGGTGTATATTAGGGTGTTATGGTCTCCCGACGTGTCGGCACCTTCTCAGCTGCCATGGTCACGGTCTTGAGTAGCTACTTATAAGTAAGAGACTTATATTTATATTAAATGCAGTCCATGTCGACGAAGTAGTGGTCGTCAGTTTGTATGTTAAAAATCATCGAGCAGATGCGTGCAAGCTAAGTGAATGCTTATGTGGAGTGCAATTTGTCTTTATGTTGGTAGTGCGTGGTTAACTTCAATAACAAGTTGGAGAAATTCCCAAGAAATTCACCAGGTCACGCGCAGTAATGACAAATGTTATAATTTGACCATTTACTCTTGTCAGGCTTGACAAAAGTAGTTTGAATTTGTAGGCCAAAGTGTTTTTAGAAGCATTATTGGAGTATTCTAGCTTTCCCATTACGGTTTTTTATTATTACTAAATTTATTACTAAATGTCATAATTTGGCCTTACTCTTGTCAGACTTAAAATAATAGTTTGACTTTGTAGATCAAAGTATTTTTACAAACATTATTAATTGTCTTTTTGCTTTTCTCATAACGGATAACTATAATAAAGGACTGATTGATTATTTCTCAGGTGTTTATTTATTGAGATAAATAAATTTATCATTTTAATCTTCAAAAAGCATTCGTCTAATCAAAAATCAGTTATTAAATTCCTTTCGTAAATTTTCGCATGAATAGTTCATTGAAAAACTCTTAAAGTTCTGTGATTTTTTAAATACAAAACAGGAAAAAATTTACTAAACAACACAAAAACCAAGTACACAGAAGTAGCTGCCTATACTAAACGTATGTTTACAACAAATACTTTAAACTTTTTAGTTATAAAATACTAATAGGTTCCACTTGATCGTAATAATTTCCGAAAGGATTAGTGTTCACCAGCGCTATGAAGAACGTTATTTTTCAACCGACTGCCAAAAAAGGAGGTTATTCTAAAATTTTAATTGCAATATCGTATCGCATTCTATCAGCATCATCGAACGGTATTTTTAAAATGGAATAGACATTATAAGCAAATACTATAGATAGACAATCTATAATAGTAGGTTAGCTATTACTTTTTAACAGAAATGTTTGTAAAAGTATCTGTTGGGAAAGTATTTCGTTAATAGTCGCCACCGATGTGCCTATGAATTAAAAACTTATAAACCTACAACAATGTTGCTTGCCGGTTTATTCGTGTTCTACTTTATTATCAATCAGAAGTGTGCATTGCGACAACTTGCCAAATAGTTTTGTAATCATTACACAGGCACTAATAAAACTGTCAATACACACTTTATTACAAAATCGTAATGAATTTCTAATGATTTAATTAATAGAGTTATAATAGAGGCAGTCCAATTTCGTCAATAGATCTAATTAGGTATATAGATGGTTTTGAGTAAAAACGAATGAAGATCGATAAACTATTAGCCTAATTTTTTTTTGCCAAATTAAAAGTTATTTATTCCTACCTAATCCTTAAAACGGGATCAACCTACGGGAAAATTATTAAGATTTAATCGTTTCATCACTAAAAATAAAATTAGTATAAAAAAAAAACATAGGTTGAGTTTTACTGTTAAGAATTTGTAATAGTAGTACCAGGTCAGTTTTATGTAAACATTAAAAGGAAAAAATCCCGTTTCTGATACATCTATCCAAATATAGGAAAGTCAGTCGGCCGGTAACGTTGAGTAGATACCAACTGTCTACTGGTAGATTGCCCCATAAGAGAGGCCATGAGAACATAACGGCACCATAGCTCCCTAATTAGGCAAACCACGGAGTAAGGCTATTTGTAATGTAAAATTTTAACTGAGAAACGAAAAGTGAGTAGCGACTGGAAGAGGAATGCGTTGACATAAATACTTTGCTAATAGTATGGTGATTAAGATATTTAATTAGTTACCTTTTAGGAGTGTTTAATGTAGAGTTTAACGAAGTATAAATAAGTAAAAACTTACACGTACCAGAGAACACTTGATAATAGCTTTGGAATTCGAACAAACCTTTCTTTTTGTTGGAAAGTAGGTTGTGTCTCGCCATATAAATGGGTTGGTATGACAAAATACTAAATACTATATTACGCAACTTATAATGCTAACTGTATATAACTACACAGAAGCACAGAATACTTAATAGTAAACAGAAGTAAGCCTATAAGAGGAGGTGAAAATGGAATAGATGTAGATTTTGACATCTGTCACATCATGGCAAGGGGGCAGGGTTCTGCATGCCTTTCCTTAGATAGTTAGGACCTTTTTTTACTTGACTCTTACGACACCGACTAGACCAAAGAGGAAAGCAGCAGTGTATTATTAGGCCAGCACTGACAGAGCAATCCTATCCTACTATAATATTATAAATGCGAAAGTTTGTGAGGATGTTTGTTACTTTTTCGAGCTTACTGAACCGATTTGGATGAAATTTGGCACACATATAGAAGATAGCCCGGATTAAAGTAAAATATACTTTTTATTCCGCTATTCTCACGGTAACGGAAAAAACGCGGGTCAAACCGCGAGCGGCTGCTAGTCTTAACATTAGTCTAAGATAAAATATCGTAACAATAATTGCATCAAATTACAACTATATCTCATCACAGATCTACCTTGAAAACAGCACGTAAGTTTGAACAAACGAGTATTGCATCCTTTTCTAGATAAACAGATGTTATCATTAAAAATAGATTTGCTACGGTTACGACATTAAAATAGCTAAACGACCTTCAAATCCGAGGGTTTGTGATTTGTAAAAAAAAGATTTAATGCTTAAATTCAAATCAACAACGTTAGTTCGACGACATTTAGAAAAGAAATGCCTTTTCATATAACACTCAATAGCTGTATGGAAGCACTGCTGATCGAGTTTTGTGTGTAGCTAGGTTTTCTTGGATTATTTTCTGTCTTTTTTCGGAAAAGTCGTAGACATCGTAGATGAGACAAGGTGTTTTACAACTAAGGATTATCCTACAAGGATTTATTAATGTGATGATTTATTTATTTTTTTAATGTACAAAACCGGTTACAATTACAGGTTAAAAATCTTTAAAAAAAAAGAACTTGCTATTACACAACAATAAAATAAAATAAATACAATCCAGATGATGTTTCGATTTTATCATTTGCTTGAGTTTTTTTCCCATATTGTAAAATTAAGATGCTATACGGGAAAAGTAATACTTTTTGTTATAAAACTATAACTAGGGCGGTTAGAGATGTTACTAATTTGTTTTGGAGCTTTAAAATCCGTTTATAAAATAAGACCATTCTTAAAAAAAACACCCGCCTCTTTATTGTCTAACTATCTTATACTGTCGCTACATAGTTATTGTGATATAGTTTATTATCCTTGTTTATATAAAAAAAGACCAAGCGTATGCAGAGGGTACAAACCGCTTGTATGCGTTTCTGTTTTTTTATACCAAGAAGAGCCAGAATTACACCATATTTAAACGATAAACGTATTTTAAACATGCCTAACACTGTTAAACTGAAATATGCCTGTTTCCTATAAGTACCTATAAGTTTTTTCACAGCAAAAGCCCAATGTCCTTGTATGATATTTTTTTTTACAAAAAGGAAGTATTCGTCACTAAGAAACAGGGGTTACCTTTTTGTAACCAAAGTTAGACTGACTGCCACCATGGGTTGCTTTAAGTACGCCTCATCTAAAATTTGGAATGACTTACCATCACCTATTAAATCTGATTTCATTCGTTCTCTTCCGAACTTTCGAAAAAATGTCGCGAATGCCTTCTTAAGCAGCAATCTCTGGCACTGGCACTGGCTTCAGTCGAATAGTGGATTACGTGTTAAACCTCTCATTTATGTAAAATTGTTGGTTGCTCTCATACCTTCTATTTAATGCTGCTCGATGTCGATGATTATATTTTGTTAGACTTTATTTGGTGAAAGGATTGGTCCAAGGTGAAAGGTTATGGCAGTATAGCAGTGGTTGTGGACTCTCTGCAACCGCTGAGCTATAAACCGTTTTGACTTAATTTTTTTGTTAGTAATGTTGTATTGTTTGACGAAAAATAAAGTGATATTTAATTTAATTTCTTTTAGTAAGATAGATATTTCTTTACTTAAGTATACCTTTATCTAGATTTGTAAAGTTTCAGAAACAGGAATGTATGATTTTGCCACGACATTTTTTCTTTTCCAAAATACCCTAAAAAAAAATCAAGATTATTCTTAAATGGGGTTACATATACTTATCATTGGAAATTGTTTTAATTAGTGTAGTGTAGTTTATTTTTTAACCGACTTCAAAAAAAGGAGAAGGTTCTCAAGTCGACGGTTTTTTTTATGTATGTTTTACCATAACTTCGCCAGTTGTTAACAGATTTTTATAATTCTTTTTTTAACTGAAAGAAAATAGTTTATGTGTGGTCCCATATAATTTTTTTGAAGATCTGGCTAGTAGTTTTTTCATAATCCTGAAAAATATCAATCACCTTTTGGCAAGCCGTCGTTTACCTAGATGACATCATTGTTGTGTATGGGCTGATTTTTTGTTTAAGTAACGGCACATGATGTAACTAAAAAATCTGAAATAAAAACATTTTAAGTATAAAAAAAAATCAAACCGATTTCAAAAAGTAAAAAATAAAACTTTTGGAGTCGATGCTAGCTAGCTAAGGCCAAAAGTTTTATTTTTTACTTTTTGAAGTCGGTTTGATTTTTTTTTATAAAATGTTTTTTTTAAATCGTTATAGTTATTAACTACGAATTGATTTCGTGGATTTTTCGAATAAACTGCAAAATTAGTCTCGCTCCCACGCGCGTCGTTTTCTCATTGTTATCTCGCTTCAGTCGTATAGCGCCTTCAGAAATACTCAAATATTCGCTACGCGGTCTCAAAGCAAGTCGTACTCGATTTATAATGCTCAGAATTAGATGTTAAAAAGTTACGATTATTGGAAATAGAAACTAATTAACATATGTACCTATATTTTAAGTTGCCACGCTTCGGTTGCTTTTAAAAGGTTCTCTTGTCGTTAATTATTTATTACCCCGTCTTTACTACGACCATTGGCCCGAGGGAACAACGGGATTCTAGCTAGCGTAAATTGTAAGGTACGGTACATACGTTCATAATCACGAACCTATACAATTTTCATTATAGTATCATTATAGATTCGCGATGTCATGCCGAAATCAAAGTCATAGTCGCATAAAAACTCTATAGAATTTTGTACGGTCCCGTGTTGTGTAAATAGCTATACAGATTTTCAATTTAGTATTGTCGCTTTCTAAATAGTAATCGCTAGTCAAATAAACCGTTAAAATTCAAGTTTGATTCAAATAAAATTTGAAAGAACATTTTTCGGTTTTCACCACTTTATTAAAATATAAAAAGTAATTTATTACTTAGAACTTAATTATTACAGTTAATCATTAATAAACCGTTTAAGTTGTAAATTCGTTTATAATCAGGTAGGCATTTGGGACAAGACAAGAATAGATTCATATACCTACCTAACATGTTCGTAGTTCGGGTACCGTTTTGACTTGAAAAGAAATTCCGAAATAAACTATTGCCATAAATCACTAAAAACAGCCTTTTTTAACAAATTTAAGGTTTGAGACATAAAAAGTTAATATGTGCCATAAAAATAAGGCCAGTTTTAATGATAGTTTTTAAATGACAAATGATTATACTGTTCTTGTTTATTTTAAAAAAACACGCTGCCTGTATAGCAAACGATCTCCCTATAAAGGCTACCGTAAAACAGTTATGGTGGGTATTACCTACAAACATTTTGTATTCTTTAACCGACTTCAAAAAAGGAGGTTATATATATATATATATATATATATATATATATATATATATATATATATTTATGCCCGATAGTCTTTTTAATTATAAACGTTTATTAGTGAAGTTAGTTGCAATTATCTCTATTGATGCTGCGTGCCATTACCATGTACGTATTAAAAAAATAAACATAATGCGGTGTAGGTACGTATACAGCAATAATTTATAGAAGTTACTACAGTTATGAAATCATGAGCAAAAGATAAATTACCCCTCAATTTAATCTCTCTGTATTAAATACATGAAATGCTCATACTGATTTAGTAATTTACATAATTTATTAGATATTTTGTTTAATCAGCGGTTTTTAGCTCATCAGATAACGTAACGCAGCCGTTAGCAGAAATTATTGTCATACAAGTTTTAACATACTTTACGCAACTTTAGAGAAATGACACATTTACAGTCTAAAACTGGTTAGTCTCTATGGTTGCTTAATTAAGTATATACAATCTATTTTTGATCCTGAACATTAATTTTGATGGTCACAATAGGTTAGTGACCTTTACTACGAAACTCATATAGCACAGGTTGGCAGTGGCGGTTTTTCAATACTCGTAGAGGCAGTAAAAATGTGTTCGCTGTTGTCGAAATCGATGAGGACTATAGAAGGTTTATTTATAAAGGTAGTTAATAAATCTTTTCTGATAAAGCAATTTTAAAATTTAAGATTGACATTGACTTCCATCAATAATGGTTGTTTACACAAAAATCAAACCGAGAATGTTAACAAGTCATCAAGCTTGTAATAAAAAATTTCAAGCACTTATGTGGAATAGAAATACACAGTAATTTTCTCGATTTGTATTGCTACGTCAGAAACGCATCGACGTCACTCACCGTCGCTTCTGTTCACGTCAGTTCATTTTTTTTCATAATTTCCATATAAATCAAGTTCTGGATCCGAACCCGTCATGTAATAAATTGAGAGATCGCATATGCGAATGAATACCGCGGATTGTAATAATATCGGTTTAAAAGATTTTCATGCAAAATATGTCGGTTTGGACTGCAGATTTCCGGTGGAAAATGAAGTGATTTTTTTTTATTAGCTTTGTAGGTAATGTTTTGGATTTCTTAGGCGAACTTTCTTTTCACTGATATTTTTACATTAAGCGCCCCCTAGACGCTCAGTAAATACTGTGATCCATCATTATTTATATTATTTTGTAATAATATATATTATACTGATCGTGTAGTCCAGTGTACGACTTTCAATATTTATTGCGGATTTCTAGATTTCTTAATCCCGTATTGGCAGATTTTACTAAGTACTGACTATATCATATTAGTTCGTATAAAGTAATACTCCTAATTCAAAGTAGAAAAACGTTATAACGCATAATTTTTAAACAACTTAACATTATTCTGCCTAAATAGGCAAAATTTTTATGCGCATAACATAAATTCTCATAATGATGACTCGAGATAAATGTTAGCATGGGCGTTACTTTGCACAAGTATTAAAATTTATAAATATTTATGGTAAATAAATAACCAGTACTTCTGTTGTTCATCTAACTTTGGGAGATTGTCCGACTGGACTTTGATAAACCCTATTTCTATATTTCCTATCTACCTATATATTAATTGAAATCTTTTTAAAACTTAAAGAAAGAACGAAATCACCATCGTGCTTATAAACAGGATATGGTCTAAGGTGTTGCATACTTGCCCAGGAAATATCTATTCCCTCTCACCTTGAAGAGGCCAAGGTTGTTTGAATCGGGGAACACATTCTATCTCATACTAATTTCATCGATACAAAAATAAAGATTTTTGAAATCTAAACATGCTATTACAAAATAAATGAAAAAAAAGTACTTTAATTTCGATAATGCCATTGTACGCTCACTAGATTACCTGATAAACCAGATTCTATTTCTACTGATAAAATATTTAATCTGTCTTATAAAATAGGAAATGAAGTTTACATGGTTGGTGTTCTTATGACTGGATGACTTTTTACTGGAACAATTTGAGTCATGAAACATGAAAAATGCAATATCTCATTTCGACAAAATGTCGATTTAATATGTTTTGGTAGCGGCGATGAGGTAAGTGCAATTTTTTTTATTAAGATTAAGAAAGATAACAATAGTCTTAGGCGATTCTTAAGTTTATTGCAAATGGGTGTTAAAGTTATAATTATTCATGTTATGCATAGCGGATTCATTATTATGCGCAATAAGTGTTATGGTTTTTTATTATTATGTTCAATGTTGTGCACAGTTATGTTATGCCATATCTGTTATACGAATTCATATTATGACGATTTATTTTAGGCGTATTAAAGGGAACCCTATAGCCACACTACTAGCTTTGGTTGTCACATTCATTTCACGCGTGTGAACTGTATGAAAAGCTTTTCAATACTGACGTGATAAATACTGAATGTGTAGGCTTTTTTGTTCACTCCGATAATGAAATGAAATTTATCAGTATTTATCGTAGTGATGGATCACAGTATTTACTGAGCGTCTAGGGGGCGCCTTAGAACTAAGAATGGGTATAATGCATAACATAAAATACCTACGATTTTCAGCAAGTGTCACACTCGAAAAAAACATCACAGTTTTAAATCCTACATAAGATTTACCTAATTAGATACTTACAAGTTGAGAAAAATCGGAAAACCATTTTGAAGATTGTGAATATTGAATAATTATATAATAATAAATAAATGCATTTTCAATGCTATATTCCTGTTAGGTAAGTAATATAGTTTATTTTTTATAGAAAAATGCTAAAGCTTTTGAATAATATTAATCACGCACGTGACCCGTTTTATTCTACTTATTGAAACTATTATATCATTTCCTGTTTCAGCTTGTATGTGGAAGTGAAAACTATAAATATCTTTAACATAACTACAACCATAAATTGTTAGACAGTAGTTTACTACAGTGAGATAGTGTTAATGCAATTTCCTTGCTGGTAGTGTTTGTTATTAAAAGTGTGTTTAATAAATATACAGAGTGGAAATTTAAAACGGGGCACAAAGGGCAGGTATCTTAACCGATGTACCTACATGAAAACATTCTTTCGAAATCATCCTTAACTTATTGAGAATTTTTGAACTGCATTCACCGATTTTGAGAAAAAAATACAGTCAGCAAAAAAAACAAGTTTAAAAAAAAAATTTATGCTAATCGATCCTCTTATGAGGATAAAAACACTATAAGATACCTATTGCGGTATGAGTACTATTCGCTAATAAAATAAGTTCATTCCACAAAGGTACTAGTATCGTAGGTGAATCGGATACGACTGCGTGTAGCAGAGCGCGGACCGCGTGTTTTTCGCGTTTTTAGAGATTTCTTTCGTTTCTAGTACTCAAATCTCCGTTGGCGTCTTAGAGTGTTTTAATCCTCACGAGAAACAGGATCGAATGTCACGAAAAACATTTTTTTGAGAACTGCCCATTTTCCTGCTGACTATAATTTTTTTCAAAATCTGTGAAAACTGTTCAAAATTTCTCAAAAAATCCTTTATTTTTTGAGAAATTTTGAACTTTCTCTTTAGAAGTTTTTATGTAGCTACAACGGTTTAATATCTGCCATTACTGACCCGTCTTAATGTTCCACCCTGTATAAAGCGAATAAAAAATGAATACCTGTATGTAATTGAAAGTGAAATAATGTAAACCTAGTTTGACTACGGGTGAAGGTACTAATAATGGTTGTTTATGTACCTACACTTTAGCATAGTCATCTGTGACTTTAGTTTGACATTGATAAAACAAATCGACTGAAGGCCATTGAGGCCAGGCTCGGTAAAACCTTTTTAAAAAAAAAAAAAAAAAAAAAAAAAAAAAAAAAAAAAAAAAAAAAAAAAAAAAAAAAAGACAGATCACACCTATGAACTATGGTAGCAACTTTTATGATTTGAAGATGAATAAAATTACCTGATTATTGATACTACTATTTTCGTCAAAAATCATAAGCAACGAACGCACAGCCAATTTGCGGGTTGTAACGTTGTGTACGGAAGTACTAAGTAATTACACGGAGTGAAAGTATCTTAAATAACAATACCACATTTCCTAATTACCAAAGTATTATGTAGCAAAATCTTGTGAAATTTTCGATTAGCTGACTTAGTGCCTATCTAAAATTGGTTGTAAAAGTGTTGTGTGATATATTATATTTATTCGGTATTTGGCTATATGATTACGGCTTATTGTTATGAAAGCTATTAAACGAAAGTGACTTTAAAGTCGAGTAAGTACCTGAGCACTCTGGCACAATGGTTATGAGGCCGTTTCGATAATACTGTACTTAAATAATAGCTAGGCCTAGGTACAGTCGACATCACATTAGGCTTTATATTACCAACCTTTTTATTCCCTTACCAACTTTATCGCCTACAATCAAGAAAATTCCTGGTCGACCAGTAGAGATTTGTTCGCGAAACGTTTTTTTGAAAATTAAGACGTTTAAAGCGAAACACCTAAAAATTTATATTATTTGCGTTCGTTCCGAACCAGTCACACTGTTGCTCGTTGGGGAAAAAAACCCCATCGAGTCACCATGTTACTCGTTGGAAGAAAAAAAATATAAAAATATTTTTTTCTCTTATATATTAAGGATATCTTCTTATATATTAGGAATATTTTTCGGTCAAAGTACCAGGGTCGCATAGCTAACCAGGAGTTATGTTACATGTTTTGAGAAGTTACTAAAAGTCCTTGATATGAGTGTAATAGGTTGAGCAGATTTTTACCCTACCTAATATCCTACATTCGGAGTGTGACTCATTAGAAATTGTTTTTAATAAATTATTCTCCCAACGAGTAATACTGTGACTCGATGGGATTTTTTGTGATATAAACTTCTTACCCGAATGCAAAGGAAGGGTTACATTTTTCGCGCGTATCTTGTTGTACGTATGTTTGTTTGTTTATATGTAATATTCTTTACTACCCATATTATTTTTCAAACGGCTGAACGGATTTTTATAATTGGATATCATTAGATTGGTCTAGATAGCGTTCTTAGATATGTGATGTTAAAAAAACCAACATAGCGGCTGTGTTAGGTGCTATTGTTTGAAGTGAAAAAAAAATGGTTTTAGAATACTTCAATATGAGTATCAAATTAAAGAACTGGTCTTAAGAATTTCAAAAAGGTATATCATGACCGGTAAATAAGTTAAACGATATTAGTAAAAAATATATAAATTAAAAAAAAACTAAAAAACCCGCTTGCATCAAAAGACAAGTCAACTGTAAAGATAGGTACAAGATCAAATATAAAAATATTTTGGTCAACATAATAACATGCAGTCAGGTCTAGAAAACAAAACATTATGACATATCATTTTTTAGAGACCATCATGTCGTAAGAACGTTTTGTTTTCCTTTTGTTTACCTTTTGTTTTAATATTGTTTAAATTCGTACCGCGAACTCTATAAAGTAAATATTTCTATAAACAACTATCTCAGATCCATGTACATCTTTATTAATTGTTCCTGCCAACGAACGAAATGAAGTTGTCATATTTTGACACACTTCACACAAAACCACCGTCAAAAAATTATTTTGTTTAAAGAGGTTCGCGGTACGAAATGACATATAAAAATAATGCGCCGATAATGTTTGACAGAAAACAATATTGCGCTAACTAAGAGATGGCGGTAGGCCAGCATGTCACTTCTTAACAAAATAAAATTTCTTCTAAAATAAATTGCTATCGACCTGTATGTCACAACTTGCAGTACCTACAGTAACCTTGTAATGCGAGACATGTTAAATGTAAGTCCTTCCTTACGAGTTGAAAATTGTTTACGGTTAGGATAACTATAAAATGTAATATTATAATTAGTATTTTTTTTTGTGATGGAAATTGACCTTACTGGTATGTTAAGCTCACTTTTCAATTTGACGACTCTGTATGAAATAAAACAGGGAGAAAAAAATTGCCCTTGACGAGTTTCTTGCCGGTTCTTCTCGTTACAAGGTCTCCCGCCGTAGGGTTTGTGAGCCGATGGTGTAGCTTCTTTGACGTTCATAAGTGCTTGTAACAGCCTAGACTGAATAAATGATATTGTTTTTTTTTTTTTTTTTTTTTTTAACTTTCTGCTTATACCTAACCTAAGAGGCAGAGAAAATAACGGTGAAGAATGTCGTTTAGTTCGAAAACTTGCTCGTTTACGAGTGTTCCCTTAGTTAAAGAAGTTTTCGAGCCATTGTATGTAGGTGCATAGCTGGTGCATGGCGACAACTGCGCAACAATCGCTTCATCTCGTAAACATGGCATTGTTCCAAGCTAACTGTGATAAGCAGGCGATTCTTTGATTGCAATGATTAGAACGTTCCGTGAGGTTATGCTTTAGCACATTGCAAAATGTAAAAAAATAGAATTCTGTTGTATTCGTCCGCGTGGACGTTATCAGCTTTATGCAGTGGATAAAGATTTTGTACGCGTATTGTTGTGCTGGTACAAAAACCTATCAGACAGGAGCTACTTCTGCACAAAAAAAAAATGTGGAGCACGTATTTTTTGAGTTATGTAAGTATCAGTTAGCGGTCTGCCCACGAATTCGTCCACCGGAGATTCGGTTATAGGTATCACACTTCGGGCTATAGGAACACTTCGAATTTCACGATAAGAAGTCCTATGTTTTTCTCCAATTCAATTCTTCTATTTGTATACTTTATCTCCATGGCAAACACCAGTCAGTATGTCAATAATGTAGGTGAAAAAAGACAGAAAAATAGTGTTATTTTCATAATTATAACTATTCACATGTAGGTACAACTTATTTTATGAATCAGATACCTACTTGCAACTGAATAAATAAATAAACCACATTCTTGGAAAATATGAGATACCTACTTGCAACTAAATAAATAAATAAACTACATTCTTGTACAATATGACCAAACAGCTGAAACATTTTCAGAAAATGTTTGAGCTGTTTTGAAATTTGAAAAAGGAAATAGCTTACTTGAAACAACGATTCACATGAAACGGCAAATACAAAGCTCGATGTTTGGAAATCAACTTTGAAATCTAAATCTGCGAAATGAAATAGCAATCTACAAACCGGGAGAGGGGTCGTTAAAGTTGCGATTTTATAGCGAAGATCAAGAGTGTGATTGATCATCTGTCGGCCACGCTGAGCGAAGTAGGGCGCGGCTGCGGAACCGGCGAGATGCAACACCAAGTAATCTATATGTAATTTCATAGATAAACATACATCTAATGGAGAACTAAAAACCCGTTTGTTATTTTGTGTTTAATAGGCCCCGATATTTAGGTTGTCAAATTCCAATTTTTAGGATGAGGACACTGCGACGAAATGAAATAACAAACTACAAACGGGGAGAGGGGTCGTTAAAGTTGTCATTGTCTGCTTTCAAGTGTGTTGTTTTGATCATCTGTCTGCGCGCTGAGCGAAGTAGGGCGCGGTCGTCTATATGTACTTATTTATGTAAGTAATTAAGTACTAACAAGCGCAAATTTTCTGTTCTATTGACGCTAAATTTTTGGTTATTTGAACTTTTAGGATGAGGAGACTGACTGCGACATCGGAAACATGCGAAGGCTTTGACATTGATGAGAGACTATTATTTACATCTGTAGGCAGTGCCAATTACGGTTGTATCAAGTAAAAAATTAACGATGAATTAATTCATCATTTGCTTACAGTACACCGGTGTCCAGAGAACAATATCTATCACATAACCCGGGGGGCTTCAGAAGTTGACCGTTCTACTGGAATCTTTCTTCGACTAAAACATTGATCTGTTTAACTTTCTATGTTAGGAAAGGAAGAAGTGAAATCAATTGCACTTAAAAACGAGAAGTAAAGTTTCAGTAGGTATTTAAGACGGAGTCATAAATGTTATAATGGATTAAGCCATTCAATTAATATTACCTACTCAGATATCGCCTCGTAGTCATTTCTATGTGTTATCGTTCCAAGATTCTGATATATTATGTCATTATATGTACCGACTCGCTGGGTTCGCTATCATATCACCAGACCAATTGAACCGTCGCTTTATTAATGTAGGTGTCTTAACTGTTTTGGTTCCAGACGATAATCCTCTGACAACGATCATTATTTCACCTCCTGGCTATTTGAGGCGCAACAAGGTCAAATGAACGTGTAAAAAAAAATTAAAATGTTTGATCCTCATAAAAATTTAATAGAAAAATACTGGCACAAATCAACGGGACAACAAAAAAGATGTATCCTCATCTTAAAGCAAAACACCATGTCGTGGCTTTAACACTAAACAAATCAAACTACTTAAATTAATATTGTTTTAATTTTTTACTTTCCATCTATCTAAACCGTTAGAAATATATATTCAAGCTGGTCATCTAGGATTGGTTAAGAAACCTATCAAGGATAACGGTGTCTAAACAAAGTGAACAATAAATGTCCCGATTATTGTAAAGCTTGGTCTGGTTGAATACGTTAAGAAATGGAATGATATTAATCCCGTTAAGTTGCTTGCGTTATATCACCTCAAAACATTTTATGTTTCTCAATTTTAATCCTTAACTGACAGATTTATGGGAAAGAATAATAAAAACCTAATGAATTTTAAAGTGATCTAAGTTTAAATAAGAATTGGAAGAAATGTTGATTTTTTACCGTAGTAATTGTGCTCCTTTAGAATGTTTGGAGACATCGCTTTGCTATTTACCTATATTAAAGTTTGAAATATATTTTTACTTAAGGTAAGTATGTAATTATATATACCTATAAATAATACGATAATCTAACAAATCAGTGGCAACGAAATAAAAAATAAATAAAAAATGACTTCCATGTTCTTTTACGACGTCCGTGGTACATGGTTTCACGATGTCACCTACTATTTGAGGTCCTGAGTTCGAACCCCGGCAGGACCAAATGTTTGTTTGAGGAATACGAGCATTTGTACCTTAGTCATGGACATTTATAAATATTTCTTACAAACATACTTATTTAAGTATAATTATAATTATGTATTTATATCCGTTATCATAGTATCCTACCGTAACAAAAGCCTTACAGTGATTACTCTGTGTGAGAAGATAGAAATATTTATTCAAAAACTTATTTTTGTTTACGATAAACCGTTTTTTTTTACAAAATTACAAAGTCAATCGTAACAGCATTTTCCCTAATTCGCTTGATATACTTAGCTCTTTGTTCAGCTGTCAGAGTAACCGAATGTTTGAACAGACAGTATTGTCTTACACACCTAGTAACCTCTATTGCCGTTTCCGTAACATACAGAATAGTCATCACATCACCCTTAGGGTGGTACCACAATGATCCGTGGCATGCATTGATAAGTGTTTTACACTATTTTACACACTTTAAAACGACCCCTAACTTGAAACGTGGTTAATAAATTCCTTAATTAGTTTTAAATATTAGCATTGATATACAACTTCACTATTTTTTACACATTTTTCAACTTAGGTCCTAGAAAAGTTGTTAATAAACTCCTAAAGCTAGTCTTAAAAAAATAGTCTACACCACATCGAATTTTTTTAAGACGCTATAAAAATATAGGCAAAAGTATTCTTTTGTATAAAACTATAGGTTATAGATGTTACTAATCTAGTAATAAAATATACACAGACGAGCAATGAAAAAGTTCCACAAATATTTTTTTTTTGCCAAATGGCCCCAATTTTTTAAATTATTTAATTTAAAATATTAACACAATATTAACGATTTTAGTTGGTAATATTCTGATGCGCTGTTAAATATACTTCAATATTGCAGACGGCGTCATTAAGCTAGCCTTTCCCGTTTAGGAGTAAATTGGTGCTATGTCACTGGAACTTTTTCATTGCTCGCGAGTGTACATTTCTTCATACCTTTATCTAGATTTGTAATGAATCAGAAACACGATTTAATGACGACACTTTTACTTTTCGGAATGACGCCTTAAAAGCATAAAAATTCAAGATTATTCTCAAATGGAGTTACATATACTAATGGAAATTGGTTAATTAGTGAACACCAATAGTATTTAGCATCGTTTTGTTTCATTTTCTCTTTAATCGCTATACTTAGTTATTTAATACGAAGTGATTCCGTGGTTTTTTTCGCCTAACCTGTAAAATCGGTCTCGCTCCCGGGTGCGTATTTTTCTCATTACTTTTACGCTTCAGTCGTATACCGAGTTATATTAAAATTGTACAGACAAAACTTTATAATATCAAATGAAAGTTTTGAATTGTGTCGGCAACACACGAAGAAAGTGGCGAAAGAGCTAATCGCTTGTAAGCTTTCATTATTTGAATACATGCTTGCTTATTAAATAATTAGAATATTTAATCTGTATTTATTATTTTGATTACAGCAAACGCAGTTGCAGGTAAAAAGCAATTTAATGACATTGAATGAAAGTCATAATTTGCTTAACGGTTGCTCATTTTCTAACAGAAACAAACTTTGATATTATTTATGCTGTCTTATCGATACTTACGTCCCCTCCACATACCAACACAATGTAAACATCTAATATCATAGTATACTCCTACAGGTAATACCTTTAGTTTCACGAAGTAAATTTATTTAAAAAACATTGGCACAAACTTTTTTTTTTACATTCGAAGAACATTCGTATAGAAAAATACAGTACTTGTAAATTACTATTTTATTTACCTGTCAATTCATTTGTTACGTAATTCAAACTGGCATACATGTTATAAGCATCATAAATAAATATACTAATCTGTGAGTCACATTCCACCCATACACCAAGCGAAGGTCAACCGCATACTTACGAGTTATTGATTAGGAAAGACATTTTAGCATCTCATTGTCTTATTTTACCACTTCTTAAAACGGAGGTCTCGCTCAGAGCACATTTTAAACGTTTAAGGAGCTTAAAAATTCCTGAGAAAAGAGCTGTAAAATACCTCTTTATGCTAACTTCGCTTCTAATGGGGATGGGGCTTTGGATTTCTACGCTTCAAATATCTAACGGGTTTATGAACTAGTGTTTAAACTTACTATTTTGAATATATACCAAATTGTAATAAATCAATTTGTGTATTTATATACCTAATATTTATTAGAAAGTTCACTAAAGTGTATTAAAAAACTAATAAGTTAGTTTGCAAGTAGGTAGATAATATAATATTTTGGGATTTTACCTGAATTTTTCCCTCTGAAATGTATTACAAAACAATAGATATGCATCGACTCCCTAATTTAAGTAAAGTCATTTGAAAAACGGACGTGTAATAATTTATAATTCATTCCACTGTGCGATGTCTGCATCATGAATTTGTCCATTTATATACCTACTCTGTGACAATAATATCCCAACAATACAGAATGGGGGCGTGTAGTCAAAGAGAACTCAACGAACCGAACTGTATGTACGGTACTTACTTCGGTTCTATTTTAACATTTTGTTTATAGTAAAAGTGAATATCAAATACCTTTTATCTAACTGAAGCTCTTTTTATCTATAATTTTTGCTCATTATATCAAAAAAATATTTAAAATTCCGTGTAAAAAAAATATGGCGTCAGATAACTCGCATCAGCTGATAATTGTATGTGTTTTTTTTAGTTTCAACATAACTTACAGTGTTTTATTAGTATCAATTTTGATATTATAAAAATGAGTGATCAAAATATGCCAACTACAAGTATTGACAAGTATTCACGAATAGTTTGAGTCTATAATGACATCTCATTTAATGAGACGGCTGAATATGACGTTCAGCCAAGTCGTCAAATGTTTCATTCGACGACTTGGCTAGTTGTCCCTTAGACATTTCATTGAACGCCGGCGTTTTATAAACGGGCTAGCCCTTCAATTGAACGGCTGATTTAATCAGTTGGCTGCGACACTAAAAGGACGACATTAAAAGGGCGTAATTATATTCAAAACGTAGTAACGTTTTATCGCCACAGTTTAAATTCAAAACTGAAAATGCTCGTGTGAATGCACCCTTTACCATGTCGATGAAAATGGCATGTAATTATCTACAATACGCATCGATATTCTCTATTCTGTCTGTCCTGCCGCGCGCCCGGCCAGACTTTGAATCGAATATTAAATTGTCAAATGAAACAAATGAACTGGTTGAACACGCTGTCTATTCGCACTGCTTGGGATATATTTTGTAGTTTAATTAACAAAAATGCATTTACATATAATATCTAGGCAGAAAATATAATACATCATACATAAGATACATTTTAAATATATACTTAGCAACTAGTCTCATGTCGCCCTGACGGGATCCTGTCAGGGCGACATGAGACTAGTTGCTTTTTTCTAGTATATTTTCTTGTTAAGTATTTATCACATAATATTTAAATTTTTAACGAGACAGAATATGCTGACGCGCTGATTCAAGAAAATACCAGTACCAGTAAGGAAATATAGGCGGGTCGCGATGAATTAAAATGCGGTATTGGCTATTTAATTATGTACCTTAACATTTTGCTGCCAAACAATTTTTTTTACCTAGGAGTTGAAATAGAGGATGAAAACATGGTCCCTAGTGTTTTGGGCATTCCTTTTGATTTTTGTTACTCGCGATTAATATTTCAGCAATTTCAAGACAATTGCTCTTGTTCAGCGTAAGTAAGTAAATTATTTGTCTTCATCTAGTATTTTCAAGGACGTTATTTATTTGGACGATGGAACATAGAAATACATTTTTTTTATTTTTAGCAATAGCAATAACAAGTAAGTAGGCAAGTTTAGAGGGATAGCGCAAATGAGGAATTCCGCTAACGGGGTATTTAGTCTTAAGGCTTTAGAACGTCAATCGCTAACTATTTGACGTGTAAAACTTGATGAAACTACCTAACTGCAGGAAACACCAGTTTAAAAACCAGTTCTACGTATTTCGAAAGTTTAAACGCAGTTTTTAACCTGTTCCCAGCAGGTGTCGGTCTTGGGCTTTTTCTTTATATTTTTTTAACTTAAATATTACATTTGTATAGAAATGCAGATTTTGTACTGCAGATTTTTTTTACGCTGAGACGAGCTACCTTCAAAAATATATACTTAGTATTTTTTGTACGATAAATAATACTTTATTATATTCATTAAAAAAAACGTTTGCGAATCCTTAATTGTATTTTTTTATTATGACAACAAAGCGAAATCGAATAAAATTTAAATGCGTGCAAATCCTAACTAATATTATGGATGCAAAAGTGTGTTTGTTTGTCCTTTCTTCACGCCCTTATTAAGCAACAAATAGACTTGATTTTTGGCATAGAGTGAGTTGAAAGGATGGAGAGTAACAAACGCTACTTTTTATCCCGATATTCCAACAGGAACGGGAACCACGCAAGTGAAACAGCGGGAGGTTTTTATTTTATTTTTATTAATTACGGGGAGACTCTTAGCCTTCATCATACCTGATGTTAAGTATTGATAAGGCTGAAGATGGAAGCGAGCCTCTCCCGGAATCCCCAATCACTGAGGAACTGGCTATCTTATCTTTAACTGCCGGAACACAACAATCCTGAAAACATTGTTGTTATGGCGTCAGACTTAGATATGATGGTGGTAGTTAGCCAGGCGGACTTACAACAAGTCCTACCACCAACCAAACCGAATACAATATCTACCCCCGCTGGGAATCGAACCCGGGACCCCTGGGTCTGATACCGGTGGTTGTACCACTAGACCATGGAGGCGGAATCTAATATTTAATAATTTTAAAATCATTTCTCATATCCCACTACAAATCTTTTCCCTTACAATATGAAATCTTGTGAGTTCTATTATCTGACACTCTGAATAGACTCTAAAACCCCGGCTCTAACACAATACCGATGTCCATTATATTATGTAATAATACTTTAAGCAGACAACCGCTTACATCAAGAAATTACTTCCTCTGGGGTTTCCGTAACAACGTCAATATAGGACGCGACGTGCTTTCATTGACTATTAGTAATTATCATTTAATGGCTCTTTTTAAGCTTGTACCGGCTTTAATCTTTGTATAATAGTTCTACCATCTGTAATGATAATTTGTCTGAAGTACGTTAAAAACTGCTAGTCCGAGATATTCGCGCGAATCCCCGCGTAGAAACACTGATTTAGATACATAATAATAACAACACCTAACTCTAAGGTAAAACAAGTATACGAGTATGAGAAGGTCAAATACCTGCCCAGTTATTACAAAAAAAAAAAGGTTTTTGTATTTTTTTCCAAAAAAGTCTTGAATAAAAAATTTCCTTATTTCAATTTACTATATGTTAGAGAGAGAGTTGATCCTTTTGATTGACCCCACAGCGTATTTTTAAAGATCTTAAAAAGTAGTTTTGTTTCTTTTAAAAAATAAAGGAATGTTTCCTTTCAGTAAAATGAGCCAACTAAAGGATTTAAGGTACATAGTTCCCCTCTAGGGCCCATATATTTGTTCACCCTGTATAATTATGTATTGCAAAGCCAAAGCAAATACTCGAATGTAGGTAATATTTTAGCATCTGAATGTAAGATAGCTGCTAAATAGAACGTTTACGTTTTCTAGCATTTGAATCAATGAAAGTATAAATATTTAAATTACTACAAACCCTGAGAATAAAATGCCTCATTTCAAATTTCTTGTTTTGATTAAAAATATTATTCAGTCTTTCAAGTTTCTAGTCAAAGAAAAACTTTTAGCATAATATGTATTAAACGTACTTCCAAAACGTTAACTTTTTTAAAATTAACATAAGCTGCACAAAGAATATCTTTTTGTGTATTGTCTCAACATAAAAAAAAGAAGATTTTTGCATTAAGACACTTTCATTCTCGGGGTGATGTAGTGAAAATAATAGTTTTTTTTTTTAATTAAATCGGGTAGTAACAGAAGTTGCAACGCTAGTGCAACACGACACTTGAAGTTGACTAACCGTAACTAGATAGTCGAGGAAAAATGTCTCTGTCGTATCTATACTAATTTTATAAAGGGGAAATATTTGTTTTTTTTTTTTTGTTTTCATTGAATAGGTTTCGAAAATATTGAATGGATTTGGATGAAATTTGGTACACAGATAGTTGATATCCTGGTTATGAAGATATGATACTTTTTATCCCGATATTCCCACGGGAACGGGAACCACGCGGGTGAAACCGCGAGCGGCCGCTAGTTTGTAAATAAAATATTTGAGTTTTTTTTTTTAAATTGTTTTTTTTTTATTTACGACGGTGAGACCCTTAGCCTTCATCATACCTGATGTTAGGTATTGATAAGACTGAAAATGGAAGCGAGCCTCTCCTGGAATCCTCAACCACTGAGGAACTGGCTATCTTATCTCTAACTGCCGGAACACAACAATGCTGAAAACCTTGTTGTTATGGCGTCAGATTTAGATAAGATGTTACTATTAATAAAAATAACCATATGTGACTGCTTGCTCTATTTTTGAGGAAAGATGATATTTAAGAACACGCTGCAATACAACAATTGGCGTTTAGCACTGGACTGTTTGAGTATTAACTGTATTTAAGTTGAATTTAATTATAAAATCTGAACCGGACACCGGTGTCCTGAAGACAATGTATAGTGCGTATTGTGCCTCATTTTGCGGGACATGGGGGTTAATTGTCTAATTTTAAAATCTATCGCAATCCCTTTCAATTCGTCATTTGAAAGATATTTACACACTTCAGGCCGTCACTATTTGACATTTGATAGGGATTGTGATCGGGACGCATTTTTAAAGATAGGTATTAAATAAACGAAATTAAACTGTTTTAGCAAAGTGACAGACGAAAATATCTTTCAAATGTATGGAGAAGTGTCAAATGAAGTGTCATTAAAACATCATTCGTTCCGAAAGGGATTGTAAGTATAAGTTACACTTTTCCATAAATCACTATCACAATCACATTAAGTACCTTTGAAAGGGATTGTGATAGATTTTGAAGTTAGACAATTAGGGGGCGGGTTGTTTTGTACAGTCGAGTTCAATAATATCTGTTCACTTATGAACTTTGTCGTAGTAATTATTGTGACAATTTATGCAGAAAATCAGAAACGATATCAAAAAAACTTAATGCGACAAAGTCCAAAAATGCACAGATATTATTGAGCCCGACTGTACCTATCGAAAAAGGCAAGAACCCGCATCGTACGGGACACAAACAATAAGGAATTTAAGAAAAGTATTTTTTGAGTTTTTAAATCTAAACAGCATTGGCATACAAACTATTCCGCAGTGCCAATACACTATGCACCGCAATTTGCACGTTCAGACAGCTAAATTGATTGAATTCGGTATTGTATCAGACGCTCACGCGATTCGTACTAAATATTGATTTAGCTTTACTATCTTACTAGTAAGTGTGATTGTTGTGCAAATATTTGATCTAAATGAGAATGTTTTACAAACTGATGATTACGAAAAAGATAAAGTGCTTACAGTCATTGAATGAGTCAGAAAAAAGCAATGACGTACTTCTGATCTATAAAATATGAAAGCAACATCAGATAAAGCAAATGAATCACCTTAATTAACTAAGCTAGTTTATTTAAATAACTAGATGAAAACCCGGCTTTTTTTAAAACACACATTTTTTTTTAACAAAATGTATAGAATTTTGGCCTCAAGTAGGTATAGGTAGTGTTAGCTCCACTTTCATCTACAACAAATATGGCTGATTTTCCTGTACTGTATAAATACTCGACAGTCCTAATTTTGCGGATATACGTTCTCGACTTGAAATATTTATTTTTTTACATTTTATAATTCAGGTAAGGTTTTGATCGAGTCTATCGTACCCCTTGACGAAATTATTAATATATAAACAATATGATAGATACTTAAGTTGTATTGTCTATACTAATCTATACTAATAATACAAAGATGATATATTTGTTTGTTTGTTTGCATTGAATAGGCTCCGAAACTACTGAACGGATTTGGATGAAATTTGGTACACATATAGTAGATATCCTGGTTATGAACATAGGATACTTCTTATCTCAAAATTTCCACGGGAACGGGAACTACGCGGGTGAAACTGCGAGCAGCCGCTAGTAATAAACAAACACAGAAGTCACATCGTCGTCGGGCCAAATTCAGTCCGACTGATGGCATGTGTATAGGAAGCTTAATAGCCAGATGGTCAGTTATTTCGCACCTTTTTTCCAACACATATCCATCGGTTATCTTATTTAATAACAGCCTCACACTATCCACATTTACGTAATAGAAGAAAGTAACAGTACGCAACGTAACGTTTGTGTTTTACGTGGCCGGGGAAACTGTTTAGAGATAATAAATAAATATTCAAATAAATGATTCTTACTTAATGTTAATGTTGTTTTGTTTATTTAATAATTTAATTTTTTTTTGTCACATCATTTGCCTGTTTTTGAATTGTATTGTACTTAACAATTATGCTTTATTTAAATGAGCAAATAGTAATTAAAACTGGAACGTGTATCGACTCTCTCACTAGATTGTGTTGTGCCTCTCTATGAATAGATCGATTCTATGACTAGATCTATACAGGGTTACAGGGAAAGTCGTACTGAATATTAAAGGACGTTATTATTTAGGTCATTTCTGATGAATTTGATCCTATAATATAGTGTCCGAAACTTAACCGTTATGGAGATATTGATATCTTTAAGTTTTTTTTTAAATATCCCAATTTTTTTGCTTTTTTGCCAATCTTTTTATGATTAAGACTTCTAGGGTTCGTTTTTTTATGTATTTAGTTAGAAGACATGCCAATGAATAAAAATGATCAACAAAAACTCAACCCTCCATTAACAGCTTAAAATAACTGCATGACAACGGTATAAATTAAGTAATTTTTGCTATGTATTCCTAACTTTGAAGCGCTATGGTAAAAAAAAATTGTATGGAACTTATTCTGCAGATGATTTTAAAAACTTCTACGTCTTCTTAGCTATTCAAAAAGGTATAACACTAGCTATTAAATAGGCAAAACATTGAGCAAATAACAGTTCAGTTAGCAAAAGCTACATTTTCAGTTTGATGTAAAAATAGCTTCAATACGTAAATAAAAAAATAAAAACTGTGATATTTTTATAATTCATGTTCAACATCTACTAGTAATGTACAATACATCGTACAGTAGGAATTTGACTTGGATTTTTGGACTGTTTCATCTTCTAACTGTGTGATTTGGCTTGCAACTGGACTTTGATTTGTTTTGTGAACATGGCGACATTTACCAACGAGGAATATGCTGACATCCTAATGTGTTACGGCTTTTGCGGAGGAGTGTCATTACGTGCACGTAATGAATACATGCTACGGTATCCTACTCGCCGAGTACCTGATATTGGCGTATTTGACAGAGTTTACCGAAGACTACGAGAAACTGGTTCTGTTCAAGTACGACGAACTGACGTGGGACGACCTCGTATTTTTGATGACGACGACGAAGAAAATAATGAAATTCGACGCCTTTTTCAAGCCGACCCAACCACGTCAACAACTGTTGTTGCTCGACGGCTCGGTATTTCCCAGTGGAAAGCCTGGTTCGTAATGCACAGTTCTGGCCAATACCCTTACCATTACACGCCAGTGCACGTAAATGAAGAAGGGGACCCGCTGAGGCGACTAGACTTCTGCAGATTTATGCTAAATGCCGATATTGATGATCCGGCTTTTTTAAAGAAAATTTTGTGGACAGATGAGTCTAAGTTTGACAAAGACGGTATCACAAATTACCATAACGCCCATTATTGGGCTCCCAAAGCGCAAGGTAATCCCAATAAAAAAAGATTAAAAGGATCGCAAAGGAGATTCAGTCTCAACGTGTGGATGGGCATAATTTCTAATTATTTGATAGGGCCATACTTTTGCCCGATAATTTGAATGGCGAGATGTACGAGAACTTTTTAAGGGAGGAGTTATACTCTTTAATGCTCGATTTACCTCTGGCAATAAGACAAAATATGTTCTTTCAACACGATGGCTGCCCAGCGCACTACAGAAGAAGTGTTCGAGCATGGTTGGATGAAAATTACCCAAACCGGTGGATTGGAAGAGGTGGACGCATACCGTGGCCGGCAAGAAGTCCCGATTTAACGCCGATGGATTTTTATGTGTGGGGTCATATGAAAACCCTAGTGTACGACGAAATGACACCAATCGCAAATATCGAGGTTTTACGACAAAAAATTATTGATGCGGCTGAGGAAATGAGGCGGAGCCTGCAAACATCTGTTGTAAAAAGTAATTTAAGAAAACGAATGAGAATTTGTATAAGAAATAGTGGCGGCCATGTTGAACATGAATTATAAAAATATTACTGATTTTTTTGTTTTATTTTCGTGATTTAGCTATTTATACCTCAAACCAAAAATGTAGCCTTTGCTAACTGAACTGTTATTTGGTCAATGTTTTGCCTATTTAATAGCTAGTGTTATACCTTTTTGAATAGCTAAGAAGACGTAGAAGTTTTTAAAATCATCTGCAGATATAATATAGCATACAATTTTTTTTTACCATAGCGCTTCAAAGTTAGGAATACATAGCAAAAATTACTTAATTTATACCGTTGTCGTGCAGTTATTTTAAGCTGTTAATGGAGGGTTGAGTTTTTGTTGATCATTTTTATTCATTGGCATGTCTTCTAACTAAATACATAAAAAAACGAACCCTAGGAGTCTTAATCATAAAAAGATTGGCAAAAAAACAAAAAAATTGGGATTTTTAAAAAAAAACTTAAAGATATCAATATCTCCATAACGGTTAAGTTTCGGACACTATATTATAGGATCAAATTCATCAGAAATGACCTAAATAATAACGTCCTTTAATATTCAGTACGACTTTCCCTGTAACCCTGTATATATAACTAGTTGTAAAGAAAAAAATGTTTGTACCATGATAACTGGCTGCAGTATAGTTGTTTCTTTTGTATTGGAATTCTGCTAAGTAAATCATTCTAAAGTTTCCAAGAAAAAGACAGCGTGGTTTTAAGCCGTATTCAAGAAAGGAGGAGCTTTTTAAATATCTGATTACTTGATTAGTATTTGACTGCGCAAATTCAGAGGAATGCAAATGTTTGCAAATTTAAGCGGGACTTAAGATTAAAAATTTACATAATCAGCCAGCTGCTCAGCCATCAATTTAATTGAACATCTGACAGTGTTTCAAAGAGATACTTTACAGTTTTTTATCATTTATTTTTTTATATTAACTGTGCAGGCATTTGGCCATCATCGCGCTTAAAAACAGGGTGTGGTCTAAGGTGTTGCATGCTTGCCCAGGAAATGCCTATTCACTTTTGCCTTGAATAGGCCAATGCTGTAGTAATCTTTAAACCGTTTACTTGATTCGCTATCTTATTTAGAGTTTCTAGTTAAGTACGGCATTAATATTTTTAAGTACCTACTTTTTGACAACCGATTTCTTTTTATAACTTTTTAATTTTGCATTTTACAATGCTATTTTATGTGATAAATATTAAACAAGAAAATATATTAGAAAGAAGCAACTTGTCTCATGTCCTCCTGACGATATCTTTTACTAACTAAATTAGAAGGCTATTTTTTGATCCTCGGATAAAAGTTTACTATCATTACAATAAAAGTAAAATAACTTACCCCCCGTTCCTTTACCATACGAACGGGTTTTGGCTACGAACTGTTAATTTTGACATTTCTTCTAAATATAAAATATATCAAAATATAACTGTCCGTAGCCAAAACAATCCGTAAGCTATAGAAACCCGGGGTTTAAATGGCTATCACAACATAAAAGAGATATGAATGACAACTAGTTTTTAATTTGTTCGTATAATATAGGTACAGTATTACTGTCTACATTTTAGCAACAGCAATTAGCACAAGTATTCGGATTATTCAAATAGAAACAATTATAAAGAAGAGTGGTAGTTGATACGGATTTAGTTGAGGATAATAAGTAGGTACCTACTTTTTAGACTTTTATTTTTGTCAGGGCTGTGAGATCTTGCATATTTCATGACTCGCCCAGCGGGAATATGTCATCATGAAACTCAATAGGAATATAATATTTACACCACCCGGACGTGTAAAGGGTCGAGTCCCGTCTAAGCAATTTGGAGAGTAGTTGAGGTTTTCTAGTATATTACTAGTAAGTATATTTCTAATATTTATTTCAATTTGATCTCTCTATTGATCTAAGAGTAAGGTCTTAGAGCTATAGCGCACTAGGCAGCCACGAAATCCTGGCTGCTCAAATATTTTGGTTGCCGCAGCCTGGCTGCCTAATGGTATGAAATGCCGACAACATTCATTTTATCGTTTGGTATATCAAACGAAGATCGTTTAAACATGATCTATGATAGCCTTCAATAAACTTGTAAAAGAAATTTAAGTTGACAGACGCGCTGTTCGTGTGAAGGAACATATGTTTCGAAGAGATTTTCACGGAAGCACTGGTTTTGGAGTTAAAGGGTTAGGTAGATTTAAGTGTTCTTTATTTTGGCAATGCATCGAGTACTTTATCTGCATCTTAGAAACGTAACAAAATATATTTTTCATTTTTATCGCTACTGGTTCAGCTCCTTACAAATTTTTGAAGGATTATATTTTCCTATGAGAATATGCTTGCTTTAAAACGGCTAGTGCGAGTCGGACTCGCGCACGAAACGAAGGGTTCCGTACCATTATTATTAAAATCGAGCAAAAAACGTCAAAAAATCACTTTTGTTGTATGCAGCCACACTAAAATGTATTTTTTTTCTTGTTTTAGTATTTGATGTAACAGAAATATATCATCTGTGAAAATTTCAACTGTCTAGCTATCACGGTTCATGAGATACAGCCTGGTGACAGACAGACAGTGGAGTCTTAGTAGTAGCACAGTGTAACTAAGGAGCTACAGTGGGACATCGCCCTTGAAACTTTGCGGCTATGCCCCTTTTGACAACATTCATATTTTTTGACAAGACTTTCATAGTATTTGACAGGACATATGTCATTGTCCTGAGCTAGCACCCCCTCTCGCCCCGCGAACGAACGACGATTGCTCTGGCAAAACGTGTCCGTAGGACGACTGTATGCATAGATAGACTGTGGTAATATGGTCATGTTTGTACCCTTTGGGTAAGGAAACCTAACAGTCGACAAGCAGGTAACGTAAAAAATTTGCGATCCACATACACGGACTGAGTATCAGTAAAGTATTGTTTACACTTTTTCGGATGCATATTCAATATTCAATTTGTCATTATTAATTAGAAAATAAAGGTTTGTGTGGATATATAAGAGAACTTGAGTAATAAATAACATATGTTTAATTTAAAATTCATGAAATTTTAATAATTACGATATTTGACATTGAAAATACCTTGATGAAATTAATAAACAGTGATGGATCTTGTATAGCAAAACGTTCTATAACTGTAGGCAACATATTTCTATAAACCTGATTGCAAATAATCGCCTCCGATTAAATGTATACACAGAGCCTCACTATCATTAGTGTTTGTGATGTATAACAATTACGGTCGTTTTCCTTCGCTTTTTGTCCGGCAGAACAGTAGTCACGCCACATCGGTCCGATCGGGTGTTATGAGTGAAATATAAAAACCTCACATCCGTTATCCGATGCGACATGATAATCACTCGACAGTGGCCACTAACCCATATAAGTTTAAAGTAGTTTTTCAGTTGGATAGCTAAGTAAGGGTGCGTGTAGGAGCGGCCCTTATAAAAGAGTTCAACGCACTAGAGAGCTTTGTTGAGATGCGTTCGTGCGAAACCATAACCTAACCTGCATCTAAGCATGACATAGGTCTTAACTACGAGTGGCTGACTAAAATTGAAGCCTTAAAGAATTGCAACAAATGATAACATTTTTTTTTTAATTACGTACTTGCCACGAATTACTACTCCAATATATACATTTTACCTTATAAACTTGACTCGTATGTCTGTAAACTTTCTAGAATCGCTGCTCAAAAGGCTAGCTTAAGATTATGACGTGTCGCGCCCACATTACTTGAGACGGATGTGAGAAATAAGTGTATGCAAATAGACTTACTTAACGAGGGCAAGGGGTCCTGAGACTGCACTCCCTCAGTGACACAGAACTAGGGCACACAGAACACTTTGACCGACGACAATAAGAAAACACAATAATAACACTTTTACAGAATATTCACTGCACTATAGATGCTAGCAAAGCTCAACTGTTCTTACGTACAAAAGATCAGAGAGGCTTTTTTGCGTTTCAGCGTTAATCAGCACGTATGCGGAAGAATACGCGACGAAATTCCATTTTTGAATGTCGGAGGCATCGCCTCTGTGGTGCGCGCGGCTCAAATGTCAGGCGGTGCGCAGACGCAGCCCGCCCGCGCCCAGCCGCGTGACGTCACACAGGTATTCAAAATGGCGGCGCGGAATTCGAGAGCCTACATCGGACTGGGTACTGGCAGCAAAGTAACGCTTCTGTGTCAAGCAAATCACATGTTTTTATTGAATTGCTAATTTGCATGATTAATGATAAATTTATTTTAGCGATAAATTTTACGTAGCTTTATTATGGACATGTTTACGAGTTTATGTTCTAATTTTAGTAATAAATATAATTTATACATATTTTGATATAAGTATTTTTTTTTGGAAACATATTTAAATGACTGAATTAATACTATTTTACTAAATACTTTTCAAGTAACTCTATTGTTTTAGTTAATTCCTCAATTAAGGTGCATTCCAAATAACAAAACCTTGAGCTAATTAGAACTCAGATAGCAAAATGATATAAGACTTGATTACCTTGTCGCTATTGTTACCTAGATCCAGTTTAACGATACTTAAAATGCTTTTATACGCACTGTACAAGGCCCCTTTCTTTGTCTACAGGCTGAGACAGGTAGACGTATTCATTCATAGCGATTAAAAAGAAAAGAGACATACAATAAGATTTCTATGTAACCGTATTACAGTATTTAGCCGCATAAAAATCATTCATTGAATTTGTGTAGGTACGTTGCTTGCTTGTTATCTTGCGTTCCTAAACAAGTGACGATCAACGTGCTAAATCTATCGAAGAATCATTTGAAGGAATTGTGGAATTTTAAACTTTATGTATTAGTGAAAGTGATCTAATTGTGTGAAGAAGAATGTGTGCGTTACAATTTTAATCGGGCACGTAAATGCTTATGTTTCTCACGGCTCGCTAATGTCTCGACTTGATTTGCATCCTGAATAACTGCGGATTCTTTCTAGGGGCATTAGGATAATGTCGGCATTTAGCATCTGACATTACGAATTAACAAGTTATATCGATACTTTTGAATCTGCATTTGAATAAGCTAATACTCCGTTTTCCTCAACGATTAAAGGCTTTGTGAAATTATCTAAATTTGATTAAAATAAGGAAAAAAGTGAAATCGTAGCTTTTGCTTTTGAATATTTTCTGACACTCACCACAGTAACTATTCTGAAATAATGGATGTAATGAGTACTTACATGCATTACAAATTATATTAAATTATTAATCGTATTAAAATTATTTTTTGGATCACACGACCTCTAAACTGTCGGACAACCAAATCAAACTACTTAGTTCGTTATTTCCATACAAACATACTCACTTCCATCATTTAAAAAGATTCAAAAGTATTGTAAAATTAACAAAAAGTGACCGTACATCACACATACATTACAAAAAAGAACTAAAAATCCTATAAACTGTGAAAAGTGGACTTGGTACGTTATGAAATGTAAGAACTCAAATATCGATGTGTGTCGAATACTTGATTGACGAATCAAAGTCCCAAAAACTAAAGAAAAAAAGTACAATTCACTGAATATACATTTAACACCGGGGTGTTACTATCTGAAACGCCTTCTCCAATTATTTTCAATCGACATTTTTGTCGCATTCTAATAATAAAGGTCAGCCTGGTATGGACGCACCTGCTGAGTCGATTTCGTCAATGAGTTCTGTAGTTATGGATGAAGCAGAAGTACGTCGCATTCTTAAACAACTAGATCCCTCTAAGTCAGCTGGACCTGGGTGGCAATTCTCGCGCTGAGATATTTAATGTCGAATTCGTCATTTTTCAAACCATAATTTCTGTAATGAAAATGTAAGTAAAATCACGACCACTGTCAAAGTCCTTTAGTTTCAATGATCTATGACAATCCTATAATGTCGGAGATTGTTTTCAGTGAGTTTTTATACAGATTTTTGGCCAAAAACTTCGAATTCTATATGTCGAAGGCGCGAGAATTGCCCCCCTGATCAGCTTCCTGCTATTTTTCTCATTAGATGTTGTGATTTTATCGCCCTCCCCATGTCAATTTTGTTTAAAAGATGGTTGTCAAAAGGTGTGGTCCCAGATGTTCGGAAAAAAGTTATTGTTACCCCCGTTTGTAAGAAAGGTACTGAAGTCACTAATTATAAACCGATTTTTAAACTTCATCATTGCGAAAGACTGAGAAAATCTACACTAATATTATAAAGAGGAAAGATTTGTATTTTTGTATGTAACTAATAAACTCAAAAATTACTGGACCGATTTTGACGAAATTTGGTATAGAGAATCCTTAGACCCCAAGTAGTAACATAGGCTATAAATGATCCCAAAATTCCCACGGGAACGGGAACCACGCGGGTGAAATCGCGCCCGGCCTCTAGTCGTTTATAATAAAGGATATGCAAGTCTGAGTCAGGCATTCTGTCGGAGTCAGCATGGTTTCCTTAAAAAAAATCTACTGTCTCAAATCTTAACATTAAAAACAAACAACTTTAACATTAAAACGATGGACTCGGGAGGGCAAGTAGATGTCATCTATACGGACTATAGTAAAGCCTTTGGCAGAATTAATCATAAAACGATAATATCGAAACTTATACGCATCGGTATATGTGGTGACCTACTTAGATGGTTCACGCCTTACATTGAGTTCCGATTGCAGGCTGTAGTAGTCAACAATTACACATCTGGCTGGGTTACTGTCCCTAGTAATGTCGCTGTGACCCGTGACCACGGCAACTGAATAGGTGCCGAAACGTCGGGAAACCAAAAATAAATCGAAAAATTATAGCACCAATTTTATTTAGGGTAAATAAATCGCACTAAATATGCTGCAAAAGTTGTTTTATTTCAACTCACTATTGTTCCTACCTCCAGCTCACACGAATTACAGGCAAAATGAATATATTTGGCGTGCTATTAGCGATAACTTTAACCACTTAAGTAGCTTACACAACTTTGATTTATTCAACACTAGTGTCACTTCAGCGAGGAGTGCGTTGAGAAGACGCTTTTTTGACCTATAGTTTTAAGTTATATAGATTTAAATAGATTATACAGATCGTTGTTGGTAATAGTTCGATGCACTGTTTCTGGGATTATGTTAACTTTATTTTTTTTTATTCTTTAGGGTAAATAAATCGCACTAAATATGCTGCAAAAGTTGTTTTATTTCAACTCACTATTGTTCCTACCTCCAGCTCACACGAATTACAGGCAAAATGAATATATTTGGCGTGCTATTAGCGATAACTTTAACCACTTAAGTAGCTTACACAACTTTGATTTATTCAACACTAGTGTCACTTCAGCGAGGAGTGCGTTGAGAAGACGCTTTTTTGACCTATAGTTTTAAGTTATATAGATTTAAATAGATTATACAGATCGTTGTTGGTAATAGTTCGATGCACTGTTTCTGGGATTATGTTAACTTTATTTTTTTTTATTCTTCATTCATACATAGGTGTTTGTTACACTAGAGGCTTCAGTATTTTAAATAGTTTTAGCGAGGACCTGTAATTGGCTATCTGTTTCTTACTGTACTAAATATTGTAATTATAGCACGCTGTTGGTCTGCCATAAAAAAATAAATAAAATATAATAGTACTTATGGGTATGGTAAATATGGGTATACTCAGTCACTGACTGGTTCGATTCACACACACATGTGTTGTGTTAATCGAATCGAGTGGTTCGAATTCTTAGTTCCGCAGTGTATTTGGAATTTTGGACATTTGTCGATGTAAACCATTTTATAACCGCAATAACAAGAGAGCATCAGACTAAAGAGCGTTTATGTGAAAGTCTGTAGGTAAGCACAGCCATTAGACAATTTTTTTACGCTCCGTAATTTCAAACAACCGTGACAATGACATAACATGGAGATATTCAAAGAGAACTCGTATTTTATGAATAGCGATGTTGTGTGAGCGTTAAAATTGTGACTAATTATTCAATTAAAAGATAAGCCTACACTTTGTCAGAAATTAACTTAATACATACGATTAATTTCGTAAGATGTCCGTAAGTAATATATTTTAAACTCTTTTACAATAATTATAATAAACATTAAGGAAAAAAATAAACATTTTGTAAGATAAGCCCAAAACTTATTTACTTTAAATTTAACATGACATTTATATACATTCATAAATTACCTGTCGATACGTTTTCGTTGAATTCATAGTATTTGATTAATTATCACTGAAAAAAAAAATTTGATAAATTATCATAAGAAAATAAACTATATTCACTTTCTGTCTATGGAAACTATAACATGTAACATTTAATGCAATTGTGCGTGTTTTTATTATTTGAATGGTACCTGGTTCGTTAATTGATGTTACGTGTTGGTTACGTATTTTTTTTATGCTGTAATTTGAGCGCGTATCACTCATAATTGATACAAAACGCTTCCTTTTACTTCGATCAATCAAACGATTAGGAAATGATTAACAAAAATACCTTAATTTTATACCTGTTACCATGATAGACACCCACGATCTTTGCGTAAAATTACAGTATACCTCAAGTATGGTCTCGCCATTCTGGTTGAAGTCGTCTATGGGAAAACAACTGTGCGGAGAGCAATCGAATATTTTTTTTTAATGAACAATCGGGAGACCTTCATCATACCTGATTTTAAGTATTGCTGAGGCTGAAAATAGAAGCAAGCCTCTCCCGGAATCCTCAATCACTGAGGAACTGGCTATCCTATCTCTAACTGCCGGAACATAAAAATGCTGAAAACATTGTCGTTATGGCGTGAAACTTAGATAAGACGGTGGTAGCTAGCCAGGCAGACTTACAAGAAGTCATACCACGAAGCAAACCGAATACAATATGTACCCCCGCTAGGAATCGAACCCGGGACCTGTGGGTCTGATACCGGTGGTTGTTACCACTAGACTACAGAGGATGTTTAAAGTAAATTATTATTATACGGTTGAAAGTGAATTGCATAAGGGTACGGATATTACAATGTGAACACATCTTGGTATACAAACATTTGTATGTATAATAACGTATCCAATCCAACGTTTAGGAAAATGGTTCTGGTAAAACGTAAGAATGTAAACGCTGGGTTACTTCCTCGCATTTTGCACTCAGAATTGGCCAACAGTAACGTGTGATACGCTGGGTACCGGGTTTTTTAATTGATTATTTCAACGTGATTATACTCAAAATGCTCTATTTAGTACCCAACAACAATTTCTTGTACTTATCGACTGATGTCAGACATTTGAAGTTGTAATTATCAATTTTTAGGGAAAAAAAATTGGTCGGTACCCAGCGTATCACACAGTAACAGTACTAGCATAAGTGATTTACCGACATAAGCGGTGCAACTGATAGTTTTCGATAGTTAAAGCACAGTCAAAACAGTCTTTGCACTGCCTACAAATGGCCGAAATGACGCACTCACACAGACACGCGACGCTACACGCACGCTCGCAACTGTTTTACCAGTGAAAGCCAGTGAGATCGAGGGGCCGCGGACGCCCGTGTAGCGCAAGCAGCGCCTGTGTGCGTGAGTCCGTTATATCGACCGAGTGCAACGAATGTTTATGTATAGACTGTGGTTAATGTCAATTCTTAGAAGTACTATGGGTACCTACTTAATCTCCTAAAATCTTCGTGATTGCCAACCTGTAAAACATGGATTATGGCACCAGCCCATTATGATCATCTGTGGGCTACATAGGCAAGATGATGCAAGACTAGGTAATCGGTCAAAATTCTTCTGGTTGAAAAAGAAACATAAATGAAAATCTTTAAAAAGAAACAGGTTTCTAATAGCAAATTCTTGTTGTTCAATGTTCCGTTATAATATTAGCACACCACCGTTTCTGTGTAATAGTATTTTGTATTAAACTTTAGCTGTTATTAAGCGAAGAGTGTACGAAGTTTCGCCTGCTGCGCGCTGCTGTGCAAGCAGCGCACTCCATTAATGGTAGTGTTATAATATGTTTCAGAGATATTTTAAGCATAAAGAAAGTTGTATCAGACGTATTTATAGAATATTAATCATTTATTTCGAAAAAAAAAGAGTTTAGTGAGATAATGATTTACATAATAGTCCTCCAACTGCTGCTCTGCAATCTCATTATGATTATGAAATCATAAAAAAATATTCCTACAATTTTGAAAAAAAAAACTTAGGCCATTTCATACGCAAGGTCCTGTAGGTTGTTTTACATACGATTCGACGACCTCATGTTTTTCATGTTGGTAAAACATAAAATCTAATCAGGAGTCGAACTGCCCAGAAAGTAAACAAAAATACTCATATTTACTTTCTTAAGTCCATTATATACAATTAGCTATTAGTGGTCAACGAAAGTTCGCAATTAGAAAAGCCTAATGGTTAACTTTGATACTTTCACACTAGTGTATGCGCCTGGTTCTCTTCGCTTTCTTGCAGTTTACCGAATTACACGGCCACTGACGAACGACTTTCTACATAATAAGCCATTTAAGTTGTTGAGGAGATGGAACCGAATGCGACAATAAAAGCAAAATGTAATGGTAACACATTGACACGATTGTACAAGCGGCCTCCTGCCGATTTGTACCCGCGATTTTTCCGGTATCGATACAAATAATAACCTCCTATGATAATTTATTACTTGTATGATATAGGGGCTATGCAGCTACAGTCGGAACTGTAGTCACTGCGACCTAAAAGATCTATTGTATCTCGCCACCTAGTTAAATATCTCTTTTAGCCTAGCGGCATCCCGGAAGTCTATAGTCTTGGCAGCTCTGAGAGATTTTAGTTTCTCTGGAAGAATTATTTGCTTGCTCCTTTAAGACTTGTTGAAAAATTAAGTTAAGGATGGCTATTATTAAGCACAGCAAAAATTTTCGAGCGCCCTTTTTTTTTTGAAAATTTTGGTTTGAGAATTGAGAAGTTTGGAAAATCGGCTTCCAGTGACCACGACCCCTAATGTGCAAAACCCTCGGGAAATCCTAAAAACCAAAGAATAACACGCATTACCCATATTTATTTAGGAACAAAATTGCTTAAAATTTTAATCCCAGTATAATCATCGTCAAATCCTTGCCTAAACTTCTTCATCCAATATGTAAACAACAGGCTAATCCTTGAATGATTCCCTTCAAAGCATTTTCGAGTTAAGTTTTTCCGCTAATTAGATCTCTGTGAACGTTTAATTTACATCGGACGTCAATTCAATTAGGTAAGCCGATTACGCTGTGTCGGGCTGGCAGAAGATTACCGTGCTAAAGGGCGAAATACTCTATTGATAAGTAATTCCATCCAGGAGACGTTGTGTATCAATTAAAGTGCTAATACGTCTTGCGTATTACGCAACCGTGTTGAAACGAAACATTGATCGGCATTTGTTAATTTCAGGAATATTGATTTTTTTTATGATTTTGTAATTTTTGCATTTTTCAATGCTATATTTATACTTATAGTAAATTTTAAATAGAAAAATATTGGAAAAAGTTAACTCTGCCACAAGTGAATTCTCAGACGGGAATCGAACCCGCGACCTTTGGAAATCCGGTCCAATGCTCTAACCGCTGAGCCACCGAGACTTGCGAATCACCGTCGAAATTCTCCAATACTTTTATATTTTTAATACGCTGTCATTTGTTTTTTTTATTCAACGGGCAGGCATATTCGTACACTAGTAGCGATAGGCTAGCGACCTGTCACTATTTCCGGACAACATCTTTGACCAATATCAAATCCCTATATTTGGTGTGGTCGTCAAATGTGGGGTCGTCGTCCAAAGTTATATGTTGTTGCATGGTATAATGAATGAGAAATCTTTCAAAGTACCTGTATGAAAGATGAAGAAACAGTGTTTCAAGTAGATATCACATTTAGCTTACATCATCATGTCAATTATCAGTTAGGTAGGTAATTGTCATATTATTTGAACCGTTCTTTCCATAGTACACAAGAAAAAGGTTAGAAAGAGCATGATAGAACTTATTAATTCTGCTACTTATCTGTAACACTCTTTCTTGCGTTTTGATATTTTCTACGTACATTCTACGTACCTGTTAAGTATGTTGGAAAAGGTTCTGGCTTTTTAGCTTCCGGCTCCTGGCTGGCAATTGTAATAAAAAGCTTAAATTCTAGAATGCAATATAATAATTATTGATCTTCACTTGATTTTCTTTGAAAACGAATTTCTACCTACATTAGCTTCCTCATGGCTTCCTCTCTGTAACGACGAAGCTTTTAAGGTAGTTTTTCATATCGTGGCGAGTGCATTTTGTATTAATTGAAAAGCCACATAAAGCCTTTGAAATATAAACGTCTGCAGTACGAAGCGTACATTGTAAAGTAAAATAAAAAAAAAAACACGCAGTTGTATTCGCAAAGATGCCCCAAGGAAAGCCTTACAATTCATACTGGGGGGTGTATTACGAAACAAGAACCGTGACTTTCGGAGTTCGGTTTACTTAATGGTCGACTTTATTATTAAGCTGGTATGGTAACTCTGGACGAAAATCTTTCGAAGTTGGTCCTTCGGTAAGCCGTATGAACCATCGTTGATATGTTTTTAGATGCTAGCATTCCCGTCAGGCGCGAGCTATTCCCTTTGTTCTCGGTATCACATACAATATGCACGCAGTAGGGATGTGCTGGGTAACTTGAGCGTGAAGTTTGGATATGCGCATTTACCTACTTTGTTGCACAATAACATTACTTACACAACTGAGAAGTTTGTTACGCTTGCTGTAAAAAGCTTTTGAATGTTGCAAAGCATTCGCTAGATCTTCGCTCTCATTATAAGTTGCAATAACATAGATTTGAATGAAAACCCTATCTATATATTTTTTTATGCCGAATAACTATAATACAGAACATTTTTCCTTGTTCTGTGAACTATAAGCAGCCATTAAGTATTTCATCTATCATAATTATTTCTTTATCTCAAATGCCGTTTTCTAACAAACATAATGATAAGTAAACATTCGTTTTTGGGTTTGTAAGTTGGACGTTACATCGGCTTAGAGACATGCATGTAACAAATAAATAGTTACATTTGTTTAACTTGTTATCAAATTTGATTAATCAAATTGGAATACTGTTATGAAATTAGAAGACAATCACTTGATAAGTCTTTTTAAACGAAAAAAAGTCACATAAAACTAAAATCAAAACGTAAAACTATTATAATAGAAAGTTAAATTTTCCTTGTGATAAAAATACAATAGAAGATTGTTTACTTAAATATCTTTTTTGATTGAAATGGAGTATACAACACTACAAGGCTCGGAGCGGACGTATAATGCGCCGGGGATTGGCCGTTTCCAGAAAACCGACATGCGATATTCCACTTACTTTTTGATTTGTTATAGCCAATTCATATCTGTTATGTATATACATTGTTGCTTATTTCTGGGCTTCGATTCTGCTAATGTTAACGTAATAGTCGCGAATTTATTTACTACTTAGTATTATTTTGAAAACAGATTTTTCTAATAAAACATCAAATCTTTTGGCCGGGTCTTCGGATTTAGAAACCTGATTATCATAATAGTACATTGATTAGTACCTTTTTCTTGATTTACCGATCTATCTAGTTTTATTTTAAGTAAAGTCTACAAGCTAAAAAATCTGTTCACTCACTGAGAGAATGTGGTCGGGTCATCTCACTAGTATAATCAAGTTCTAAAGTATATTTTCGAATAAGTAACTAACTTACTAATCTGCATTATCGAAAAAATAGATTCACTTTCTGTACTATTGATGTGTCCCCAACACATTGGGCAAATAATATGATTAAAAATAAAACAATTTGTCATAAGCGTTCAAAAAGTATAGCAAATCAGATGTTTTGATTGTAAGAGTGTCAAAATTAATTTAAGAAACTTATGGTACAAAAACTCCTTGCGTGCAGAACGAGGCCGTATATGCAGGTTGTAAAATCTTTGAACAACTATAAAGAAAAAACTGACTTACCAGGTACATGCTCATCGTTGAAGGTGACCCTCACAGCATGAGGTCGTGACATGCGCGGGGTGAAGGACGCAGCGTAGCGGAAGCCTCCTAGAGGTCGGACCGAGCTGGCTACCAGCGCTCCGTTACCTCCTGACACTTCTATCTCTAAATGCCCAGGGCCTGCTGAGCTGCAATCCACTGTGGAAGAAGGCTGGTTTTTGTTCAACGGAACAATTGGTACATACGTGTGGACTAGCTAAATTAGCAAAGCGAACTCCTTATGAACAAAGTTCTACTTGCGTGTGTTAGGTATAAATTTCGAAAATTTCGAACAGCGTCATTTTGATTACGACGTCAGTTCTCTCGCAATACTCATGCCGTTAATTGGTACATTGCTTCTAAATGGGTCTCCTGCGACTCACCTACGAACTCAACAGGTAGTCCCACGGCTCCTCTGAAACTTGGCTTTACGATTACTCCTTTGGCACCTTTGTTATCCCTTTGTATTGGTCTGGAACAAACGAAAATTTATGAATTAATATTATGCTGTTGAATAAAATACATCGTCAGTTTCATTGTGAACATACGAGTATTAACATCATTATTTTTAAGTAGCTGATCGAACGCAATCGAAGAATTTTCTAATCAACCCGTAAAGATTTTCGGGAAACATGTTTTCGAAAACTAATAATAAAGGTTTAAACAATAATTTACTATTCAAACGAATTACCGTATAATGTACTTACTATTATATTTGTAATATATATATTTTTTCTATAAACCAATTACTTTCTGAAGTAAAAATCCCTCTACTGGTCGACCGGGAAGTTCCTCAATTGTGTATGTCGTAGGAAAATTTGATAAATCGAATTTTTACGAACATCCTAGGGATTTTGCGAAAATACGGATAGTTAGACAATGATGACAACATTTCTCAATTTTACTAGGGTTTTTGCGAAAACACGAATTGCGTTAGTAACATTGAACATCCTTCACTCTGATTGACTTGATTTTTGCTTGCTGGCCAACGCTTATTCTGATTGAACCTTTGCTCCTAGCATTAAATTTTTATAATTCTTTTTTTATCTGAAAGAACATGGTTTATGTGTGGTCCAATATAAATTTTTACGAAGATCTGGCTAGTAGTTTTTCATAATCCTGAAAAATATCAACCACGTTTTGGCAAGTAGTCGTTTACCTAGATGACATCATTGTTGTGTATGGGCTGATTTTTAGTGTAAGTAACGGCACATGATGTAACTAAAAAATCTGAAATAAAACATTTTACAAAAAAATTCAAACCGACTTCAAAAAGTAAAAATAAAACTTTTGGAGTCGGTGCTAGCTAGCTAAGGCCAAAAAATTATATAGTTAATAGAAGTGTAATGTAGAATGCCTTGGCTGGCACCGACTCCAAAAGTTTTATTTTTTACTTTTTGAAGTCGGTTTGAATTATTTTTATAAAATGTTTTTTCTTTTTAATATGACCCTTTAGAGCTTCCGTAAGCTTTAATTAATAAAACGTAGTTATCATCTTCTCTCTAATTAGTTTTAAAATGAAGATGAGAAAACTACTTCTGTGGTCTAGTGGTAACACCACCGGTATAAGATTGAGAGGTCCCGGGTTTGATTCCCAGTGGGGTATATTATATTGTATTCGGTTTGGTTGATGGTAGGGGTGGTTCTAAATCTACCTTGCTCACTATCACAATCTTATTTAAGGTACGACGATATAATAATAAATTGTTGAGTATTTTTGTTGAGAGTTAAGAAAGTCAGCCTCAAGGGTTCTGAAATGCGGGAGGTACCCGCTTCCACCTTCTCTTTACTTTTATATCAGGTATGATAAGGCGAAAAGTTTCTTTGTTGTTCATAAAAAATATGGGGATATAGTTTTTGTACTAGGTACTGTGGAGATCGTATATGTCTCCGCACTGCAACGAGGCCGCTACACCGCCGTTGCTGGCTGGTATTGTTTAAGTATAGTAAAATTAAGATAGAGAGGCCCGTCGTGCGTAGACATGGATGGTCGCCTTGTCAATTAAAATATTATAAAAATATTAATAGAATTACTGGATATAGAAACAGTATCGAATTAAACGTAGTTTTTAAATATAAAAGAGAATTTAACTATTACTATAATAGAAATTGAAAAATTATAACTATCACTGGAAAGTTGACCTGTCAAAATCAATACTTTATAATTTAAATTTTCGCTTCGCCCCTTCTTCAATAAAAGAATCGAGTTCGTCGCCGCTTTCTCATGCCGAAAACTTCCATTTGGTTCGGTGAAATATTAAATTGGAAACCATCTTGATGCGAACCGAGCGCGACTCCCCAAGAAAATGTTACAAAATTAAGTTACCTTCAAAGTAAGATTCATTCAGTGTTGAAAATATTTCTTACAATAAAAAATCTCCCAATAGTGTGCGGGTGTGAATTTACAGCATCGTGAAAACGTCTTCCTTGTTCAACAGATTCATATTTTCAAGGAACACTGGAGTATTTTATTTTTGTCGTTGTATTGAATTTTGCTTTATGTTCAAAGAGACATGTTAGGTATAATTCAAGAAAATGAACTAAGTATGACAAATTTAGAATTAGCTATGTTATAACAGATACTCATTCATTACAGAAACATTTTACTAATAAATTTTTATTTTGCGATATATGGAGAGATCCAAAGAGCCTTGCTGTTGCTTAAACTGTTTATAGTAATAAACAGTATAAGCAACAGCGGGCGTGGTTCCCGTTCCTATTGGATTATTGGGATAAAAAGTAGCCTATGTGTTAGTCCACTGCTTGAAGTTCCTAAATATCTAATTTCATACAAATCCGTTCAGTAGTGTTTGCGTGAAAGAGTAACAAACAAACAAACGAACAAACATTTATAATATTACAGTAGGAAGTAGGATAACTTATCTTTGACTTCAACTTTTATAATATTACCAACCTCATTTGTAATTCAACGTTGCATTCGCTAATTTATAAGTCAGTAGAATTGAAAGATTTTAATATAAGTACCTTTACCTTGTACCTTTCGCACTAATATGCGATTATTATTTCATGGAAACTAGCAAAAGATTTTTTTATACCTGGCTACGGGAATTCTTTTATAAGCTTTTAATAAAGGAGTTTAAATATATGAGAGGTATTTCCTATTCAGAGAATAGCTCTTTATTGCAATAAATAAAGGACTAATACCAATTCTATGAATGGTCAAATCATTTCGAAGTTGGCATTTATGTTTGATAGAAATTAACCAATATTTCCAGTGATCATTTGTGAAACCAGCACAATTATTAGGGTTATAATAATATGTCAACTGTTCTGTTACATGCTAGTTGATATAAAATATAGTTCCTAGAATATTCCCTCGGCAGTGGGAATGGATCGTGGGAAAGGAATAAATGAAAAAGCTGATGCTTAAAAACTGCTGATGCTTTGCTTGGTATAAAATTGCAGACGACACCTGAAACCCTGGGCTTATTTGAACCCCTACCGCGCAAGTGTCGTCGGCATCGACATCGACTTCATTTGACAGATGGATGTGACATATTGCTCTTAGTCTTTAGTAAGTTTTTATTTGTGTCAAAAAGAAGCAGCAATGTGTCACATCCATCTGTCAAATGAATCCGACTACGATGCAGACGCTACTTGCGCGTTATGGCCCCTGGTTGGGTCATAGGGTTTTTTTTTTATTTTAGTAATAACTGGGTAGGCATTTGACCACCATCGTGCTTAACAAACAGGATGTGGTCTAAGGTGTTGCATGCTTGCCCAGGAAATGCCTATTCACTCTCGCCTTGAAGAGGCCAAGGTTGTAGGAATCGGGGAACACATGAGCAGGCAGCGCATTCCATTCTTTAGCGGTTCGCATGAGAAATGTGTCAGCGAAGCGTTTGGTACGGATCGCTGGAATGTCTACGATGTACGGGTGATAAGCTAACCTGTGTCTGGTACCCCGGGTAGGACACAAGGGGATAGATACCCCTTCTCATAGAACAACGCGGCTTCCGACTAGGAAGCCCTTGGAAGCCGCGTTGCTCTATGCCCCTTCCGAACCTCCGCCGAGCTTTAACGCTTTGTGGAAGCACGAGAGGGGAGTGGGAGGGAGTGCATGGCCTGTATTTTTATTTTTTTATTTATTCGATCGAAAACCAACAGCACATAAAGAAATAATAATTAATAATACATAAGTAACAGATGGCCAATAACAGGTTTTCACAGGTTTTCTGTACGTTCATTTCGAATCGCCCCTGCACCTAAGGGCGAGGGATGCGTAAAAGCATTTCTTCTTAGTAAAGAAAAGGGTCATAGATCATCAAAGAAGACTGTTAATGGATAACGTAGACTGTTCGCAGGCATTACATAGGTGTACCTACCTGAAACGGGCGTGTGCTGCGTCCGTCTCAGAGCGGGCCCCCCCGGTAGGGTCGCGGGGGGGCCTATTGGATAAAAAAGACTGCTGATGCTGTTGCTGCTGCTTCTCCTCGACGCTGCTGTACGAGGAGTCGCGGACCACGTAGGAGCTCTCGTGGACCTCCCGTTTGCTGAACTCTTGCTGTAGGAGAAGAACAAACAATTATTTAACAATAAGTATTATTTTCTCATTACAAAGAAAGCCGGTATAATATGAGTGAAATTCGGTATCATAAAATAGAAACAAATCAATGTATGTGTGAGACTGATGCCTGCGTTACATTGTTAAAATGAAGATGTTTCTTTGTTCTGTGGTAAAAAAATGTGTAAAATTATTGTCTTTTATTGCATAGTTCATTTCGGCTTCATTATCTTTCATTGTTTTGTTCATTACTTCAATTACTGTTGAGATGAATCTACCCCTTAACTGAAAAATCTAACTCCACTTCAAAGTTTCTAAGATAACATTTTTAGACTGCCCTCTCTGAAATTTCATCAAAACTGAGAGTTAAACAATTTAGAATATGCTAAAAATGAAGTTGGGATCTTCATAAGAATAGCGGTCATCGTTTTTTTACAACTAGATGAGGAGGGAACTTGAGTTGTTTCAAAGCAACTAGCTAATTTACTGTTAGAGTCTGCAAATATTCTGCAATTTTATACTCCCCAGCTGCTCACTTGTTTTTTTAATACCTTTTTAGGTGCTGAACGTTGGGTTTATTCATCACAAGAATTTGTTAAATGAAAAAGTATGAAGATAATAAAATTTCCTTTTCAAAAATGTGATGAAATCCTTTATGAGACATCGTAAATAAAATTTACTTTCTCAATACATTATAGAGATGTCAATACAGATGTTTACGATTTTGCCAAACTTTTCATGAGGTTTATAACATTTACGAAGTTGTATTATAGTTATCAAACCGGACTACATTGAAATGTAATGAATGAATATGTAAGTATTAGAATATAAAGCATAATAAGATAAGTATATACTAATAAAAAAATAGGGCTATCAATTTGACCCACCCACGTGTTATAATGCTGGAATTACGCAATATTCGATTAGGTTGGTTTATGGAGGCTTCATTTTCATTAACATGTATTTATACAGTGTGGGGCCTAGAACCGGGGATAATATTAAAAAACGGAGGCTCTATAGGTCACTAGCGATTGAATCATTATGGTCCCAACTAATTTAAACCAAATCTTTGCTTTTAATTTTTTTCTAACAAACTAATCGTAAATTTAATGTAGGTAAGTAATGCAAACAACAGTCCTACCGCTCAACTTTTTCGTAGCTACTCGGAACGTCTTTTTGACAAATTTATGTGTCGGCTGATAGAAAAATAATACTGTCTTACTTACTATCGTACTTCATGAATCCACTTAGGTATTGTTTTCTTTCTGTTGTGTTTATTTGCACTCATGGCCATTTTCACATTTAATTACAAATTGTGTAAATAAATCCAATTCAATTACTTAAATTAAAATTAATTTAAACTGAAACCAAAGAAACTCCTATGACAATATTCTGACTTTACTAATCAAAATTATTCTTTTGAATTTACACTATGATCTTCTTTATAAAAAGATCATAATGTAAAAAGAGTAGAATCCATGGAATTAATAAGTACTACGTACTAGTACTTAATAATTTCATGGCTGAATCTACTTGGTACAAAGAGTACCTATACTATGTATTAAATGACATGACATATCATGCATGATGAATAAAATTGTAAACAGATAACTGTCATTGCGATATTTAATAATAAAGTACTGATTTTTGGTAATTTGAAACAGAGATTTTAAGCTGTGGGAAGTAGCGGGGGCTGTTACTATTCAAGGAGTTAAAAGTAAATTTTCTAATGGATAGTGAAATCATGATGGTTTGCGTTTTTTTATTGTCCCCTGTACCACGATAAGTTCGCAACGTTAGCGATAATATCGCTGTGCAATAATACACTGATTATGAATCGTAACTTTAAATTCTTATTAACTAGAATCTTTTCAGAATAAATACTAATACTCTAGAGAGTCTCTCTTTTCAATATTTTCCTCGGTTATAGGCCCCACGCGGTATATTATTTTAATTTATATAATTTTTTACAGCGTTATTTCCCAGAAACCACAAAAAAGTTTGCATTTTTTCACTGTTAGAGTTCTAAATATAATAATTAACGTCTACGAATGCACAATTACTAGTCAGTTGGCTGGAATTTTGGTTCGGCTAACTTCAGCCCAACTACAATGTTGTTCAATGGAAATCTAAACAATACATATTGTGATTTCCGAGGAACAAAACACCGGAGATAGGTATTATGCTTCGAAGTTTCTCAACTCTATTGTAATATTATAATGCGCGAGTCCAGCCTGCTAAAAGCTTTTATGTTTAGCGTCATAACACTCAATATTGCTTAACAGCATGGAGAGCTATTTTCAGAGTGATCGGTGATGTTGCATTCGTAGCAGGCTGTGCTCACTAATTTACTCTTCATGTGTAAAGAGGTGTTGTTTGAATATAATCAGATTCCATTACAATCTGTGATTTAATGTAAATTTTTGAATGTGATGGATGTATTTTATAATAAATATATAAAAACAGTCTATGGGTGTTGAATTCGAAAACGATTTAGAAAAACTTACCTATTTTTTCTAACGATTTCCTGTTTCATTACGCTCAGGGCCCGTAGACAAAGTAACAGCATTATGTAGCGAAACGATAATTATTCGATTCGTTATTGTCTATATTTGTCAGTTAACTTACGGTAAGACCACGTGATTTAGCGGCCTATGCCAATCTGCCAAACCCATACATTTAATTATTTTCGCTATCGTTTTTGAATTGTTACTTTGGCTAAGGGCCCTGACTACATACTACTACTTAATTGCTTGTTTCGCTCCACCCTTACTACGAAGTTAGCGATGTGAAAGTATAAATAAAACCTCGTAACGAACCTACGCTTCGCTCTTTAACGTGGAATGTGCTTTATAATTGTATGGTTAATCAAACTACTTAATTGTTACTTGTTTACTGTTTAAAACCTGTGAAATCTCTAATGAAAAGTCAGCCCAATTGAAAGTAATAGAAATAAGGATAATTTCCTCACCCGAGTGTTGTAAGTCTCTGAGTAGCGGTCCAGACAGCCGATCTAACTGTTTGCTGAAGGAGTCCACGAGAAGTCACTGAACTTGTTCAGCTGGGTCCTTACATCCAACGCCTTTCGTGGTCCGGGATGCTGAAAAGTCAGTCTAAGGGCAATATAAATAAAAACGCATTTTCTCACCCGACTGCTGTAAGTCTCCGAGTCGCGGTCATCAGCCAGCCGATCCAGCTGTTTGTTGAAGGAGTCGCGCGAGAGGTCACTAAACTTGTTTAGCTGTGTGTTCCGACGCGTTTCGCGCTCCAGGGTGCTCTGGCGGTCAGGTGACTCCACTCTAGAAGGAAATGAAAGGTTCAAATACTACAATGATAAATTCCACAAATCAAATATTTCCATTTAGGTATGTTGTCTTTTCATGTAATTTAGCCAATCTTGATCAAACTTAATAGAGAGATAGATTTAACTATGGAGAAGAGTATGGCCTAAATTTTATTCAAGTTGGTACCCGAAAACTAAATAATCTCGAACCTCAGGATATTTTAACGCTTGAACGACTGCGTCTGTGCTTTATATAAGAATATTTTTTACCTGTTTGTGCTTAGCATTTGTCTTGTCTTGTCAATGGGTTCCCATGAGTCTTTTCTAGGGTGATATGATATTCCGCCTGGATCACCTGCATATAAAAAACAATGATAAAATATAGGGATAAGACACATTTCATCAGGCAAAGAAAATTGTTAATAACGATAAGAATAGAAGACAATAAGTAAGTCCTACTTACAAAGTAGTGTCATTAATTAGTTATGAATGTAGTAGTTGTAAGAAAAAAAGGTCTCTAATCGTTACCTGGACTTCCAAGTCGTTTGGTGCGCTCGTTCTCTAGAGAACCATACGGACTGGCCTGGTCCAGGTTATCCTGGGAGCCACTGTAGGAGCTGTACATCTTGTAGTTGGACCGCTTCTCCACCACGCGTTTGGTGGTCGTCACTGGGCTGTGACGGTCCGTTGGACTAGTTGGACTAATCGCTCTAAAAATATCAATGAGGAATTAATTTTATTCACATTAATACTGTGGAGATCGCCTACATGTTTCCGCACTGCGGGGCAGCTCGCAGTGCGGAAAAATGTAGGCGATCACACTGCCGTTCATGTCTGGATTTAATTTTAGTTGTTATTCTTTTAAGTCGGTAACTTGTTAAAGGGGAATCATAATAACTAACATGAATAGCTATTGGCGTAATAATATGTACGAGGGTGAATCAAAAAGTTTCTTAGAATTGCCAATAAAGCATCAGTTAGCTGTCAAAAAAATAATTTATTTGACTACGTTATCTTCTTCTAACTCTAAACATTTGTTAGAATGCTACTCCAACTTTTTTATTTTCTCTGAAAAAAAAAACAAATTCCTTGACTCTCGAAAAATCCTCTACCGCGGCCATTACGGCGTCATTGTCGTGAAATCTTGTTCCATGAACATACTCTTTCAATGAGTGAAAATCACAAGGGGTTAAGTCCGGTGAATATGGCGGGTTATTTTAAATTTCAAAGCAATACTGACGGATTGCCGTGAGTGCAACGTCGGAGCGATGAGCTGAAGCGTTACCATGGTGAAACAAGACCCAAAAGTTTTTATGAAAATAGATTGGAAACTTATTGGAAACTACCAAATAAAATCCTTAGGGTCTCTGCAGGTTATTTTATAGAGTCATCAAGTACCAGTCTTTCCATTTTTTTGGCATTTTCTTTGCTTAAAGCGGTGGACGTTCGACCAGAACGAGAATCATCTTCATAGCTGGATTTGCCTCTTTTAAACTCGACTACCCAGTAAGCGACCATGGAATAGGGTACAGCATCAGTCTCTTACGATTGCTGAATATCCAAATAAATATCCGAAGTTCACAATTTTTTTTAGGCACTGGTACTTTATCACCGCGCGTATCTCGTTTTTATCCTTGTTTGGTAGACTTTATCAATTTGTTTTACAAAATAATTAATTAAATATTTTGTAAAACAAACGACAACAAGACGGAATCAATTGATACTTGGCATAAACACTAACACTAAAACTAATAGATAATGACACTTGAAAATTAAAATAAAAAACTTACACAAAAAAAATAGTGTATCCATTTCTAAAAACTTTTTGATTCACCCTCGTAGGTCGTTCGTAGAAAAACTACGCAGTATTACAATTCAACTCCGTAACAGAAAAGTTCACACTTTCTGTAATAGGCTATTTGACAGGTTTTGAAAATCCACTTTATATTATGTAGTGGAGTTTAAGGAACCCAGTAAAAGTTGTTTTTTTTTTAATTCTGGTACATATTTGCTGAACAATATCAAATTAAAAATTCAATATTTAAATAGCGCGCCAAAACGCTACTTTGACAATATGGCGCTGAATGGGTTCGGTGACGTCACTTGCCTGTATTCTGCATATCATCCACATACGTAGGCAAACGAGGTTTACAAGCAGGTGACGTCATTATAAACTCGACGAATCAGGAGCGTTTTGTGTCACGTGACAAAACGGTAAAAAATTTCATTTTTATTTACGGATTTTTAAATAAATTTATAATTATTTTCAACTTACGTTAATAAAAAACCATTTTTAAACTCATAATTTATACTGATAACAGTAATTGGCACTTTATTTTTCGCATTGTCAAATAGCCTATTGTAATAAATAAGAACGACAGTGCTGCGTTTGCATTGTTGCCGATTCGACATACAGAGCGTGTTTAAAAAATACTAAAAATACTAATGGTTTTATCAAATTAACGCTTAAATTAACCGGAATCAATGCAAAAACTAACAGCTGGTCCGATTGAAACAGCCCTTGATTTATACACAGTGAGCGAAAACTGATTGGAAATTGATTTACAGCGTGAAAGCCTAGTTTTTAGCACGGAGTTTTTAATTCACGACTTCCATAAATACTTGTTTATTTGCGACCTTTAAGACAAAATATACAACTTTTAAAGTAATGCGAAATGTTGCGAAAGAACGGAAACTTAAGTTTAAATGCCTTTTACTTCTGAATGTTTTAAGGTTATTTGATAAGTTTATGCCTTTGTTTTGTAAGTATTAAGAGAGGATTTTGCATTATTTAATGCAAACAATAGGTAGATCAAAATGGAAGCGACTACAGTAAAACTGATCTCAAATTCAAAACGATTTCGGCAGGTGAATTTCAGTCGCAGTGTTTATCTGTTTCTATTATGGGTACCTGTTAATTGGACTCGCTGTCCTATTCAGAGGGCTGTCCTTCCTTGTTAGCGGGCTAGCTGTCCGTGTCACCGGGCTGGTCGCTCGATACGGACTAGTAGCCCGGAACGGCCCGGACGCGTTAACATCCAAATGAGACCCGTTACCGAAATGCTTCGTCGTTATCGGACTAGCCGTCCTATTTCTAGGACTCTCCGATCCATATCTATACGTCTCCTTCTTATTAATTCTCGACGTGGAATAGGCGGAGTCGGTGACGTCATAACTTTTCTCTTTGATGTCGGAGCCAAAGGTTTTGTAATAGTCGCTCGAGTCACGTCGGTCCATAGAGCTCATGTTCTTCGATGCGTTAGATTCGTATAGATTGAAGTTGTTTAGCGGGCTTTCTGATCTCAAACGTGTTACTGGAAAAAGGTAATTTTTGTTATGCGGGAATAAATTCTTAGAAAACAGTCCCTTGTTGATATCTCGTTACGTATTATGATTTTACCTGGACTGGAAATTCTGGCATAAGATGGGCTGGAACTCTCCCGGGTTTTCTTGGATCGTAATCCAACTCTGAACATGTGTGGTGAGCCGTGGACATCGTAGCCATTGAAGTAGATGTATAACTATATAATATTTAGATTTATTAACAATAACTTTTTATATTTTTATGCTTAGATCTATTAACTCGGTGTCCATAGTATAGTAGGCAGCAAAATTGCAAAAAATAGAGTGTCTATTACGCAAATCGAATTACGAAAATCGGACGACATTGTTTTTATTTTATGAGTTCATTGGCTCAGGAAGAAGGGCCAACATTAAGTTAATCACACTGTTCGTTCAAAACATCGTAAAATTAAGTACCTACCTGTAATAATTCATTTTCCATGAAAATGAATTATTACAGGTAGGTTTGCAAAATTAATGAGTCTGGACCAATAACACAATTTAAATAAAACCCAATTATATTAGTTTTCAAAATAATTTGGACTAAGAATGAATTGAATTGAATTATTAGCTAAGTATATAGTATATTATTAATATAATTAATTTAGCTAAACCGATTAACATTATTCACTAAACGTTCTATTTTGTATGATACTCGTACTATTATGTCCATTTTTTGAATTGTTGGATTATATACAGGGTGGAAATTTAAAACGGGGCACGAAGGGCTGGTACCTTAACCGTTGTAGCTACATGAAAACTTAGGAAATCTTCCTATTTTTTTTGCTGCATTCACCGAATTTGAAAAAAAAATTAAATTTATAACTTTTTAATTTTGCATTTCACAATGCTATTTCTAAGTGATAATTTTTAATCAAGTAAATATGAAAAAAGCAACTTGTCTCATGTCGCCCTGACGGGACTCGAACCCGCATCCTTGGGAATCCGGCCCAATGCACTGACCAATTATGCTACAGAGACCTACGAGAACACGTTGAAATTCTCTAGTATATTCACCTTTTTCTACGGTGTTGGCCACCGTCGTTTCATCAATGAGAGAAATATCCTCGCATTCGAAAGAAACATCTTTACAGATGTTTGACTTATCGATTAAGATGAAACTGCCATCTACTTATAACTTTTTGATTTTGCATTTTACAATGCTATTTTTATGTGATAATTTTCGTCATCAGGCCGCCGTCAGGGATACATGAGACAAGTTGCTTTTTTCTAGTATATTTACTTGATTAAAAATTATCAAAAAATTTAAAGTTAGCAGAATAATGACGAGTTTCATAAATCCTTTTTTTTGATGGCAATTGATCCTGTTTCTTATGAGGATCAAAACACTCTATGACACTAACTGAGGTATGAGCACTAGAAAAGTCAGAAATCGCTAAAACTATTTCCATACATTCGAGTGGCGCGAGCGCGGGGCGGGACGCGTGCCGTGCGCTAGCCGAAAACACGGAATGAGACTTTCAGACATCTCCTCACAAATGCTTGAGAACAATTTTTTCGTTTGAAAAGAGCCCAAGGGTATCCCCATATCAAGATTATTTAATTGAACTGGTTGAGAATTGATAAAAAGATATTAAAAAAATAATAAAAAAAATTCAAACTAAACCACCTTCTAAATCAAAACTCCCGCCTTCCGGCGTGCCGATGTGCCTTCGTCTTTTTTGTACAAGTATTTACATATAACTTTGTGTGGAAATAGTTTTTCGCGATTTCTGATTTTCCTAGTCCTCATACCTCAGTAGGTGTCGTAGAGTGTTTTGATCCTCATGAGAAACAGGATCAATTGCCAAAAAAAATTTTTTTTTCTTAAAACTCATATTTTTTCTCCTGCCTCTACATATTTTCATAATCAGTGAATGCAGTTAAAAATTTCTCCCAAGGTTAGGATGATTTGCTAAGAACGTTTTCATGTAGCTACATCGGTTAAGGTACCTGCCCTTCGTGCCCCGTTTTAAATTTCCCCCCTGTATAAATGGCTGGTGACTCACCCTATGTTTACCAGGTGCCTTGGGCATGAAAGTAGCGCGATATTTCGTAGCAGATAATTTTTCTAAAGCGCACATTACACTGCGCTTGTCGTGGACGATGTCCAGTTGCAGGTCGCCTTTGACGCCGCAACCAGAGGTGTCCAATTCGAAAGAATGGGGTTTTAATGGTTCAGCTCCTTCCAAAGCCCCAGGGCTGAGTCTCACCCCAGCCGGGTCGAATACTTCACAAGTGAATGGGCCTCCCTGGGTAACAGAATAAGCGATTATTATGATTCAATTATGGATTCAATTCAAGCTCATAAGCAGTACTTAGGTGCTTGGTTTTGCAACTCTTGACAATATGGTTAAACTACACGTGGTTACAGTACATAGTTTTACAGGTAAACTCAAGCAGTAGTGTAACTACATACAAGCGTCTGAAACGAGTGTACTCATACAGATACGCGCCGCTATAATACTCATAAGCAAGGTTCGCAGGGTAGCCAAACCAGTTGCACTTGTCGCGTCGAGACTTTGTTGCGGCACGTATAGCTGTGTAAGTGCACTCTTTTAGGAAAATTTAATTAGAATAGTCGGTAAAGGTGCAAGGTGTGTCACTATTTTGTCATATTTTTATTACTTTTATTGGAGGCTGCATAGCATACCTGAATATGCTCCCCCTTGTACGTGATGGCGATGGTCCAAGTGCCAGCTTCATCAGGTTGGAAGGTGGCGCTGGAAGCGGTGGTGCCTGGCGCCGACGGTGGGGGGTGACGGGCCTGAAGCGGGACGGCCCGACCGCTAGGAGAGTGTGCGGTCACATCAATATCTTCCCTTCTTGGTGCTCCTGTGAAGTAATTTTGTATAGATATTATTAGAATATAGGCCCTATGACCCAGAGTTCCTGAACTGTCGGGCCACAGCGTAAAAAATATGCAAGAGGATCCATATAAAAAAGATCAATAAATAAAGACCATTCTTTATCTGTCAAACCAAGCCCATATCCATATCTTTTACGCGGAAGGGCCCGTGATCGTATGTCCTGATTGTGCTGCGCTTTGATCCTCACCCTATCGTCTACCTTCGTTGGTTGAGATAAGGTGATTTTGTAAAGTGACCGTATTTATTAATTCATACAGTATTGTGTGACACAATGGTTAAATGAATTTGATTAGTTACACAATCGCACCCCTTATATTCAAAAAACAAAAACAAATTAACTATTCCTAATGTAAGTACACGGATTACCTATATAAATGGGTAAAAGATTCAATTTCTTATCATAGACGATATTTATATTATGTTATTTTTAACGTGTTATGTAACATGTCCTCTAGCTTATGAAAACTTGCGACGACCGAAAGAAGTGCCTTCAAAACCTTGACCCCTGGAATTACATAATATTGCAAATATTTGTTTTGGGGTGTCAAGAAATATTCCTTTATCAAAGTAGAGGCTTTATCGTAAAGTAAGATTGTTGTTGTTTTTAGTTAACACCGAGGGGACACTCTACAAACAAAGTAAGAATTGATATCCGTGACTATATAATATTCAGTACGTATTCAACATATATTATTCCGTAGGGTAACAACTAACATCAAACTACGAATAGGTTGGTCGAAAGTTAAAAGGAGGTAAAGAGCCTCAAATGGTTTTTTTGCAAAGTATTTATGAATCACTATTTCTTTAACTTTACCTGTAGCACTGACTAGTACTTCTACAAGACTGCCTGCAGCACAGGGTGCCATGCCGGGTGGTGGCACCATCACCAATCTAGGCAGTACCCTGAAGAAGTAACGCCCATCGACCCTGCAAAGGTAGACATTATGCATGTGTGCTTTTTAGAAAAAAAAACATACAAAACCGACTTCAAACAGATTATTAAAGTCGGTTAACAACTGACAACGTTATATTAAATCGTACAGATATATATACAGTCGGCTTGAGAACCTCCTCCTTTTTTGAAGTCGGTTCAAAAGTTTCCACGGAGATCGCAGATTCTTTTAAGAATTTCAAGAATTTTCTTCTTTTACAACAGCATGACTGTATTGTATGTAGCTTCTATCAGTCTTTATTACGTGTATGTTCAGTCCACAGAAGCAACGGCTTTACACGTCCGTCAATTCTTCCATCAGCTTTGGACTTTAGGATATATTTTACTGTTGAGTTCAGATTTTTTCGTAGAAATTTTACATTTTGTATTAACCGTAGTGGCTGTTGACCATAAGTACTAGAAAATGGGAACGTGCTCGTGAAACATGGTATGAAGTTTATGAAACATTTACAAGAACATGAATTTTGTCGAAGCTCCGTTCCATTTCAGAGTTATGAATATTTTTAGAAACGTTACAAATGCATTTAAAAAGTTTTATAACGAGACACTTCAATTTCAATGAAATTAAAGATAAACATATTAAACAAAGCTCAAATTAAAGATAAGCTTCGTGTCCTGAAATATATACCTTATGTCGTCTACTGTAAGAACTATTTCATGCATGCCGGCGTGTTCAGGGATGAATTCTCCTGCGCCTCGAGCATCAAGTTTCAGTCTGGATTCTTGCTCAAGAGGATTCACGATAGAAACTTTAACATCGGAAACGGATAGCTCGTTGGATAAGGATTCCACTTTGATGTAGGTCTGTAACAAAACAAAATGTTAAGCTTTTTAGCTTTAATATCGTTAAATAATGTGTAGAATAATCAAATCACATGATTTTTTATTACGATTTTTTTATTTTTGCATTTTTTAATCCTGTTATTATACTTATGATAAATTTTAAATAGAAAAATATTGGAAAAATCAAGTCGGCCACAGGTGAATTCTCAGATAGGACTCGAACCCACGACCTTTGGTAATCCGGTCCAATGCTCTAACCAATGAGCTACAGAGACTTATGGCCGAGTTGATTTTTCCAATATTTTTCTATTTAAAATTTATCATAAGCACATTATTATTTCTCATTAGGTTCTTCTAAGAGTTCTTTCCATAGAACACTAACCTCTTCTCCAACTCTTCCTGATGTGGAATCTAGGGCGACTCGAAGCATGTCATGGACTGGGGGTCTTGGCGGTACGTTTCTAAACTGCGAAGCCCATGCCATTACGCCCAAGTGCTCTACATCATTTTGACTCATATCTTTGGCTGATAGCACTGGTTGAATTCCTACAGAAAAAAATTTTTATTAGTCACCCATCTTAAATCTGGGTCTTATTCTAATAATTCAAACCGAATGTTGTAAATCACGGGAGTTAAGCTAACCCCATTGCGTTAAATAAACTTCGTTTTTGTGTTTTCCATGATCACTTCAACTAGGTCGAGTAAATTAAAAAGTAACTGATTGAGAATTACAGCACATACACAGGACTATGTATTTCTGAATTTAATTAATACCTATGTCTTAAGTGAATTTAACGGAGCGTTAATGGGAGATTTCGTGACATACAATAACTTGTTGTTTCAGAAGTATTTCAAGGAATTAAGCCAAATAAACTATAAGCTTAACTTATATTACCGATTTTCTTAGCAGCGTCAATGGCTTGTTGGTTGTTTTCTTCCCAGCGTGCAGGGTCCCGTCGCAGTCTGCTGGGAGGGGGCGCAGGCCCACCCATCGACCTCACCAGCTCATTTGCTACACGACCGTCGTTCCAGTCAGTCTGTGAAAAAAAATACACTTGGAATTTAATAAGACGATTGAACGATGTTTTTTGTAAGTGTGCTCCTACTCCATCAAAGAAAACTAAGAGATCTCAACTATAAGAAGTTCCTGAGCAGCATGGGATAGGAATTTACCACTATGATATCTAAATAGTGTACTGTACAGTTCGAGATACATATCCATAATACGGTTCCAAAAGCCAAAGAACCATTATTGTAGCAATAAGTAAATAATGTGAGTATATAACATTTAGAATCACGTTACTAGAACTATTCTGTTTCGTATGCTGTTACAGTATTCAAGAATTATTTAATAGGTTGAAAACGTTGACTGACCGTAAAGTTAGTAATTCCCCTCTCTAGCCTTGAGTTGACCCAGTCCAAAGTAGCTCTGTACCCTGGAGAGCCAGGTTTCATGAAGTAGGAAAGGTATGTCATGCCAGACAGCTCGTCCAGCCAAGGGGACGCAAGGTACTCAGGCTCCAAGACCATGGGGACGTCGAATTCTCGGTGGGCTAACTTCATTGCGCGACGACAGTTTTCTACAGCTTCATGGCGATCTGTCAAAGAAATGGGAAGATACGTACCTCTTAAGTTTTGGCGCGCATTGTTGATTGAAATAAAACAACTTTTCCGGATATAATACGCGCTATATTTCATGAACTAAGATCTAATTGTCAGTATTTTTAGGGAATTTTTAATTTTCCCGACGTTCCCGGCAGTCATCCCGTGACCAAGGCAGCTCAAAAGGTGCCGAAACGTCGGGAAAATCAAAAACCCCCTGAAAAGCCTACAAATACGGACAATTAGATCTTAGTTCGTGAAATATAGCGCGTATAATATCCGGAAAAGTTGGAAGATTTCAAGTTCGTCACGTCAAGTTTAACAGTTACGGTACAAAAATCGGACTTATTGCATACTTTACTATTATTAATATTATTTTCCATTAAATAAGCTTTCTCATGGTCTCATTATTAAATGATTTAAGAAGAGGCCGAAGATGGAGCTAGGTTGCCTAGAAATAGCCTATTCACTCTAGCTTTTAATATACCAGGGTTATAGGCTCCCGGGAATACAGATGCAGGCAGGGAGTTCCACTCCCTGGCTGTGCGCATAATAAAGGAAGAAGAAAAGCGCTTTGTACGCAAACGGGGTACTTATATGAATTGGGTAGGGGTGATAGCCTCACAAGGGAGAGTACAAAAATTACTTACGGTGGCGAGAGAAAAAAAAAGGAAAGAGGGTGATAGCCTGCAGTACGTCTGGACTCCGTCCAGTTATAAGGTTCGCTTGAGCGAGCTTGGCCTTGAGGCCATCACGGTGTTTTTACCCTTACCTTACCTGATTAGTTAATATGTAATTTTTTTTCTTTAATTAATAAAACCTTTTCCATACCATTCATTAAGTAAGTACTACAATCACAAAGAGGTCTTCCAAATGTGGTGATAAAACAAATAATTTCTGCGAAAGTCCTATACCCAGCAGCACCTAGGCGATTGCGAATGAAAGATCGAATAGTGAAAACTCATTTTCTTTATAAAAATACTTATTCCATTGTAACATTTTTCATGCGCTGTAATAATAATAAATTTACGTTCACAACCAACAATGGAACATAAATCCTCAAGTAATAGTGAATAATAAATTACTTGGTGGGCACTGCCAAGGTCATGTTATATAGTGCTCTCAGCTATAGTGGGTTCGCGTTTGGATCCAAATGGCACGACTAGCCGTTGTGTGGGTTAGTCTATTTATCATAAAAATATTATTAACTATATTTTATTGGTGGTGACTTCCATTCAAGATTAATCTAGTTTCTCATTTTGGAAAATATTTAACCATTATCGTTTTGTTGTAAATTATAAAACAATGCCAAAGATATTATGTGTGAGCGTATGTGTGCCCTCGTTTTATAGACTTCTCATAAATGAGTTAAGGAACATTAATTGTAATCTCAAAACCCTGCATGTGATTTTTATTTACTCATAACCGTCCGATACAACCGTTTAATTGCAAGTTTAATTATACTACCTCTGGGAGTCGAACCTGAGAACTCTGGATCTGATACCGGTGTCGTTACCACGAGACCACAGAGGCGGTCAAACGAAACTGAATGATTGATGCTGATAAATCTTGAAACTAAACAAACTGTCATCATGTCGTCGTCTGTAGATTGTCGATCGTGTTTGGTTTTCGGAGTAAATCCCTGGATGCCAAACCGATGATTTTTACAAAGTTACTGCTTCTTATCTACTGACTACAACTAGTACCACACATACTTAGCTCTCGCCAGTGGGGGAAGATGCCAGGCCTGCAGTGGTCGAGTAGGGCTGACAGCAGCACCCCACTGTTCCAGTCACTGGTCAAATTCGCCACTTTGCATTCTGGCAGGGCAGACTGCAACCATGATAGCATCACTTTTCTGCAACAACAAAGGATTTATGAGGTGGGTTTCTGTGGATGCAAAAAAAATGCTATAATACGAGTATCTTATATCACACAAAAAAGGCACACATTATTCAAGCAGCAAAAAATAAATTATAATTAATTCTTAAATCATTTTGAATGTTTATTTTTAACTTTTCATCTCCAAAATTCTATCCAATTAGTGGCAGTGAGGATTGCAAACAAATAAATCTCCTTATTATATTTGTTAATTGGCATTACACTATACGGTAAACGTGGAATGATGCCAGAACCGCTGGATTACAATCCCTAGTGCAAATGTAATTGATGAGTTAGCTCGAAATATTAGATTTCACACAACTCACACCAAATTATCATAGTTTTTGCTCTTCTTCAAAATTTTGTTGAAAATACAGATATGAGTAAGCATAATAAATGAACTAGCGCAGTCGCGTCGTCGTGACGCGCCAATTACGCCTGTCTGCGATAACAGTAGCTTCCTCTTACTACGTGTGTGCAAAAAAATTGAAACATTATTTTATTAGAGAAATAGTGGTTTAATGTGAATCCATTTTTTATTTCGCCACTTTGTGCAAAAAGTAGGCCATTATAAATTGGTTTAAAGTTTAATTCCTTAAGAAATCATGTCAATTTGAACTTTAGGATACGAGTTATGAAGATAGGTAAAATTTATATTGTGTCCAAAAACTCTTAAGCTCCTTGACATAATAATTAACTAACTATTGTAGTTAAGCAAATGATATTTGTTACTTGTATCTTCTTAACATACTTTGTAATTGTAGACCATAAAACAAAGTTAGCGTTCTGAATGAGGAAAGACTAAGACGCAATACACAACTTTGTAAAATGAACCATTCTCGACTGAAGCAAAAGCTAGTTCTATGAATTATTTATCAAAAATATCAAGAGGTTTTAAAGCTTAGCATCACACCAGCTCCACCATTTTATTTTAACATTTTGTAATCTTTATGTCTATTAAATCTCAGACCCCTTTGAGAATTTAATTATAGAGTTTTAAACATAATTACAAATAGGTCTTACTTCGCTTAAATGTTGTATTTCACATGATTTCTAAATAAATTTAATGGACGGTCCCTTAGGTTCGTTTCTAAATTTTAATGAGATTAATTTACCCTTAAAAGTTTAAATGAATTTACGACGAAATGAGCTCAGCCGGATCGCCCGTTAAAAGTCAATAAATTATTTGGAATACATAGTAGAGGCTGTCGATTTTATACAGTTGAAAGTAAGCTACTAAGATTGTGGTAAAAACGAAGACGAAGACGAGTATAACGTATTCTATTGTATTCTAGCTAGCTGCTCACAAAAGTACAGGGTTTCAAAAAGTAAGATGAGGTTCTTATAAGAGACTAGCGGCCGCCCGCGGATTCACCCGCGTAGTTCCTGTTCCCGTGGGTTTTTTTTGTGCTTGCCTACATCGTTAAAATGATCCTGTATGCAATTTTAGCTTAATCGCTTAAGCCGTTAGGGCTGTGCGTTGTTTGTCAGTCAGTCACAGTATGGTTTTATTAGTATAGATTTAATCTCGAGAATCGAATAGACATCTGAATAAATGTCAGCTAGATTGATTAGTGAACTGTTATACTTTATTTGCGTATTTATTAGTAATTAAAAAAATAAAAATGTATGCGTAGTGCCAGAGATCTATATCTATATCAGTGCTAGAGTCACGATCAATAAGTAATAAACACTACAACCTTATCACATTGGAACACATGGAAACAAAGCCTCTGTGTCATCATGTCAGGACATTAAAAAGACTGTTGTGCTAGAGGTGTACTCAGTTCGGCGAATGCTTCTACTCATCTTCAACAATACTACTGCACATCTACTGACGTATCCCCCGCTTTTACGTTGGAGATGTTCGTGTGCAGTAGGAGTACTGAGACGTAGCAGATGTTTGAAATACCTTGGTGGGAACTTGCTGCGGCCAATCTGGTAGCGGACGATGAGGGACCAGATCAAACCCAGAATCAATTTCAGGTTGCCGTTCACTATGTCCACGTTACCTGAAAGATAAGGTTTAAGTTAGTTAAATTCACTTCTTACGATATGTTTTGTTACAATCATCGAAATAAAATATGTAAGTACTTTTTTATCCCATGAGCGGGACTTGAAAAAGAGTCAAACAACGTCTTTCGAAAAAAAAACTGAATACAGAACTACAATAATAAATTACCATCATCTGTGTATTAGATTAAAAATAAATAATATTTTTGAGGTTTCAAAGTCATGAAATTTTTTTCCGCCCTTAAAAAGTTTCCGAAACTTCCAAAACCATAAAACGACACACAAAACCAAGTGTGATTACATCTCAAAAAGTTGTTTTAATCAATAATGAACAGTCACTACGCGCCAAATTTAAGATTTGCTTAAAATTTTACTGTTCTATTCGGATTCAAATTATAAAGTGGTAAAAAGTTTTATTTCGTCTTTAGGTAAATATTTATTTCTAATGCTTGATTACTCCTTAATCTCTCTTTTTAAAAACCTATTTTCGTGTGAATCAATCACAATAGTAGTTTCCGAGTGACATAATATTAAAAGGTTTTACCGATATTGACGAGCTTCACGCCATCGTCTTCAATAGCCTGCAGTGCGTTGGTGACATTTTCTAGCTTATGGTGCTGGTTGGTAGGATTAGGGCTCCAGCCCTTAAGCCTGCGCCCTTGCAGCGCTTCAACCAAGGAGCACAGAACTGTACCATCTTTGAAGTCCTCCACGAGATCCACTACCTGAAATATGTGTAAAGTTAGTCAGTATGATCAAAATTTTGAATGTATCCAGAGCTGGGCAAATTTCTTTATGAATGGATATGAAAGACAGGCTATACTTAACACAAAAAGCGGGCCCAATGTGGATTGGCATATGCTAACGACTACAAATGTTATAGAACTAAAGTGGTTTCCGGAGAACGGCAGAGTTTGAGATGAATAATGATCAATTATAGCGATATAACCTTTTAACAATCATGGTCATTATCACTATTAGGAAAAACGGGATTTTCCATGTTTGTATTTGCTTGAGTCCCCGATATTTCGGCGCATGTAACTGCGCCGAAATATTGGGGGCTCACAAGCGAATAGTAACATGGTGAATATCCCGTGTTTCGTAATTTATAGCGATATTTCGCAATATATTAGCACTTAATTGAATACAATCAATCAAGTACTAATAACAAGAACATAATTGATATGTTTGACTTGTGCCATTCTTATATAATAGAGCAAAGCCTAAGAAAATGTACTTGACTCCACACTTCCATATAAATGGAATTTTAGTAATTATTTAGCTTAAGCAGCCAAAAGTATTTGAAGATTACTTTAATGACAAGTTTTAAAAATTCTTGGTTATTTCAAGGGAATGTTAATTACATAACAAGACTCTGGAAAAAGGTAATCCCATAACTGGCAAGTGCTTAATGTAGAAGGTTGTTCAAGCTAAAGCGTTGTATGATCTTATTTCATCTTCTTAAGAAGGAATCTGCCCTTTTTTTAATCGTATTTAACTGTACAGGAAACAGATTAATTAACAATTATATTGGCTTAGTTAAAAAAAATCCGAGCAAAGTAACACGTAAGTTTAGTTACCAAAGTGGATGTAAGGTTCAAACAATGGAATCAAACAACACGGAAGTCAGTTTTCATAATAGTCACAAATTTTTATTCCTCTATAGGCATCAACTTAGTTACTCGGCAGTTTAAAATGCATTCATTTTATACAATTTCGTCATCCACAAATGAGACCTGAACTGTAAACGGAAAAGCTATTTTATTTAATCACTACAAGTTATTAAAAAAGAATACCTTTATATTCATAGGCTTCAAAGTCTCATTGACCCAGTTTCTAAAGGTGTTCGCTTGAATCTCCACCCACAAGTCTTCGTGACCTTTGATGGCCATGCCTTTGGCAGCCGTGCCTTCAGTACTCCTAGCAGCCAAGCCAGCCTGGGTGATCCTCCCAGCTGACCCTTCCGCCGAATGGGCCCGGAGGCCCTGGTGTGTCACCCGGGACCCTTCCATTCTGATGTCACTTGACTGTGACCTTGACCGGTTGATTTGGCACTCCTTCTTTGGTATATAGCGGTGTCATCTGTAAAAAAAGGTGTTTTAGTGAAAGAGCTCTTAAGAATTAATGATCAAGGTCGCTTAATAATATAAAACTTAAAATGTATGAGCAATGAATTAATTGCAATCATCATGTTGGCCGCAGACTGCTGGACATACTTATAGGATGTCTAGCAGTCTGCGGCCAACATGATGATAGTAAAATAATACGGAACTATGGACATATTATAAAAAATAGAGAAATAGAAATTCGAATAAACGAGTATATTTTGTTTTGTGATGGTAGGTGTTTTATAAGCAGCTGATGAGTTTGATCTAAGTTCTTGATATGACAATAATGCTATTCCGTGCTTGCTGTAGAAAAGACGAAATCATGAGCCTCATCATGCCGAGATTATAATTTTTATCCCATCTATTCGAAAAACGCTGATTGATTCGCCTATAAGTGCGAGCAAAGTAAGTCTTTTCTCCAAGAGACTTTTTATCCCTCGCTACGCTCCCTCCCCTCCTTCGCTACGCTCGGGATTCTACTCTAGAATCCCTCACTTCGCTCTGGATTCAAAAAAGCGCCCACGCCGTAAAAATATTATTTTGCTCCCTTATGGTACATTCTACTATGTATTGTACACTATGCCTATAATTATATAAAGAGTGACTGTTGTTTTACAGATCTTGCCATTATTATAGTAAAATTACATCTCTAAAACCCATCTAAGTAAAAGTTTTAATAAACAAACGGCGAAGACGGTACAAGGACATTTGAATCAAATAAACACTTTAGCGACTTTCCAGATTAATTGGAAACCGCATCTGCAATCGTTCGAACGTTTACCGTAAGTTATGAGACGATTGTATCGAAAACGAACCGTTAACTAAATTACTACAGTCTACGAGTATATAACTGATATCTGAAATTACTTTGATATTGTAACTTGCATAGTATATATAGTTTTTTTCACGCAACGGGCAAACGCTTAGACATCCTCGTTCCTAATGAAGGTTGGAGGTGGAATCACACTTCTCCCGAAATGATCTACCTCTGACGAACTGGCTATCATTCCTCTTAAGGCGATACTCGAAAAAAATATGCTGAAGCGAGATAGCAATGAGAAAACGACACGCACAAGAGCGAGCCCGATTTTGCAGATTAGGCAAAAAAAAACACAAAAGCACTTCGTACTAAAAAACTACGGCGATTTAAAAAAAAAGCTTCTATTCGATCCTAAATATTATTGATGTCCACTTATTAAACCAATTTCAAATAGTGTAAGTAACCTCATTTGAGAATAATCTTGAATTTTCGTATTTTTAAGGGGTCTTTTCGAAAAGATAAAGTTTCAAAGCAAAATCATAAAATCGTGTTTTTGAAACTATACGAATCTAGATAAAGGTATGAAGTAATATTATGTTATTACCAGATTTGTAACAACTGTAACCGTGCTATAGTTTTTTACCAAAAAGTCCATACTTTTTCCTAGTAGCGCCTTAACTTCCGGAACACAACAACGTTGGAGAAGATGGTGGTAGATTAGAACAACTCCTACCGTCAACCAATCCGAATACAAATGTCAATTACGAATCCATCCCGGGCCCTCTGGTGGTTCTTATTTGATATTGGTGGATAGAACACAAGACCACAAATTCCTTTTAAAAAAAGTGTTCTCTTTTTGTTAAGTTCCATTCTATTGTCCTTTTTGTAGGGCAAGGAGTAAAAGCATTGACTTATATATTACGAGCGAGTAAAAGTGTGACTACTCATAGTGAGAAGTAAACCACAGTACTAACAATTTTACGGCACTTAATTGGTATGCACTTAAAGAATTATCTTATTTGATTTTTTTAATGAAGAATGGGGTGACTCTTAACCTTCATCATACCTGATATTAAGTATTGATAAGGCCGAAAATGTCTGTATAGAGTGAACCTTCTGTACGTGTGCAATTATTATACTCTATGGTTCAGTGTCCTCGCATCTAGACTAACGTCAGTGGGAAGTTTTAACTGGATTGATGAAGTATTGTCAGTTGTCGTTTGATTGATGAGTCTTTTCGAGAGAAGCGGAGTGACGATGAAGCGAGCGAATGGAGCTGCAAAATAAGAACCGCAGTTAATGCCGCAGTACTCGTTACAATACAGATAGCAGATAATTTGTTAAGATTTTTAGTAGCATAACAGTTTTAAATAAATTTGCTAGGAATCTTATGTAAACCATTGTAATGCTCCGCAAAATGAGACCTGTTTTTACACGAATACCTGGTCTACGTATGGTGCTTTGCGTTTGAAAGTAGTTAGTTAATTATGAGTTCGTGCTGTTAACTTATTACGTTTGAATTAAGTAGTATGACAAAGGCTGTCAAAAGTTTGTTAATACATAAATGCTATTTTATAGGGTCGTCACACGTATATACAAGCCTGAGTTGATACGTTAAGAATAAGAAGAAGAAGATGTTAAACTTTTGTCACTAAACTGTTTTTTACCGACTTCAACAAAAAGGAGGGAGGTACTCAATTCAACGCGTATTTTTTTTTTTTATTTTTTTTTTTGTCTGATGTATGTATACCGATTACTCCGGTGTTGGTGATCCGATTTTAATAATTGTTTATTTTAATAGTTGTTGTTCGATCGGGTACACTGTCAATTTGGTCCCATATAATTTTTACGAAGATCTGGCTAGTAGTTTTTTCATAATCTTGAAAAATATCAATCACCTTTTGGCAAGTAGTCGTTTACCTAGATGACATTGTTGTGTATGGGCTGATTTTTAGTGTAAGTAACGGCACATGATGTAACTAAAAAATCTGAAATAAAAACATTTTATAAAAAAAAATCAAACCGACTTCAAAAAGTAAAAAATAAAACTTTTGGAGTCGGTGCTAGCTAGCTAAGGCCAAAAAAAAATATAGTTAATAGAAGTGCAATGTAGAATGCCCTGGCTGGCACCGACTCCAAAAGTTTTATTTTTTACTTTTTGAAGTCGGTTTGATTTTTTTTTATAAAATGTTTTTTTTTTGGTTGCAGTACCTTGCATAAAATTTAAAGTAAGTTAAATAAGATACAATCACATGTTTACTAGTTCGTAATTTCTATTATATTTTAAATTAATCTAACGTCGCCTTAGAGAGAATCTTGTTAAAATACTTAAGAAATCGTTAAAGCGAGGCTGCACATGAAACGAAACGCATTTAGCAGATTCTCATTACCTAGTTACACCGCCCACCAGACCGTTTCGTTTAAAAACTGCAATTAATTCAACTGTAGACATAGATCGGCAAAAACAGAAGCCAATTCACTAAACTCAGTACATCCGTGCGAGTGTATTTTTTATAAGATTTATTTAAGTGCGCATTGTCATGAACTAATGATGGTTTGAGTCTTCGAGCACACCTTCGTGAGAGCCGATGAGAGTTGTAAAAAATTTAACGATCGAGTAAAAGGTGTAGCTTGTAAAGCTTTCGGAAGACTTTAATTAACTAAAGTAATTGCAAAATTTGTGCTCTCAGTGAGAATTTATTTGAACACCGACCGTAATTAACTTGAAAACAAAAACGGCGCCATCTGTTAAAAGTTTCACAAATGATTTACATGACAGGTGTGTTGTTAGAGCTGTCTATGTTTGTGTAATACACATAGCACTGGGCGGGCATTACACTAGGAATGGGCAAAATATGTGATGTTCCTTATGAATAACTAGCTTCCGCCCGCGGTTTCACCCGCGTGGTTCCTGTTCGTGTGGAAATATCGGAATAAAAACTAGCCTATGTTACTCTCCGTCCTTTCAACTAACTCAATGACAAAAATAAATCGATTGGTTGCTTATTTAGGGCGTGAAGGAAGGAGAAACAAACACACTTTCGCATTTATAATAGAATAGTAAAGAATAGGGTTAGGAAGGATATACTTAGGATTTGGATTTGTATATAACCCACTCTCTGACTAAAATCGTTGATGAAAAATCTTTGTGTCTTTGCATCTTAGTGATCAGTCTCACAATCGGCTATCATGGCAGTATTACAGCAATATTAATTTAAGGAAGAAACTTTTATTTAGACTATGAAGAACGGTAGGTATAGGGCATTATTTTTACATGACTTAATTTACATGATAATCTCTATTTTCTTCTTATATCATTATGCAATTCTGATTTAAAGTTATAACTTTGTGAAGTTTCACCAATACCCGTCATCCTATTCCATCATATTAAACAACTGATTTTATAAAGGAAGCTGACCATTCACTTCGATGGCAAAGAACGTTGGATCGATTCCCGGGCCCTACGCCAACTCTTAGCGCAGTATTGTTTTAATCTTACCATGCTATTTCGTACTACGAATCTTTTAAAGTAAGCTTGTTTTTTGACGGAAGTTTTGTGACGTCTTCGCTCAATTATCGCCTCCAAAGTGTGAAGTGTGTCAAAATGTGGATAAAGTTTGACAATCATCTGGCCGATGAACTCTTGTAAGTACTAAGGTACCTAATGTAAATACGGACCATTTTTAATGTATTTCTCAAAATAGATTTAACTTTTACACTCTAAGTTAAAATATGTACATAATACCTTTAAAACCTTTTAAGTTTCTGTGTTGACGTAATGAAGAAGCATGTCGTAACATTTTTCTAGAATTTTAAGTTTGTCGTACTACAGGGCGTAGCATTGTTTATGGAATTTCGGTACCAGTTTGTGTAAGTTTTTAAATTCGGAGAACCGTTTGGTCTTTCTAAAGCTTACTAGCGGCCGCCCACGTGTTTTAATCCAGGCTATCTTTTGAGTGCCAAATTTCATTCAAATCAGTTAAGTAGTTTTTGCGTGGAAGAGTAACAAACATCCTCACAAACTTTTACATTTATATTATTATAATATAGTAGGAGTAGGACTGAACATTATATTACATATACCTACATTAGTGCCCGTTGTAGATAGCGAAGGTACAGATCCTGACAGGGTCGTTTAGTCATTATTGTATTTTAATCGTGTTTCAATTGTTAAGCACTCCGATTGAAACACAATTGTGATACGATTATGACTAAACGTCCATCGAAACGAAACAGGATCAGAGGGTCTAAAAAGGGTGCTAAAGCAATACTGCCAAGTGAATTCCCTGACAATTCATTTAGTTGTTCGTTTCTATAGAATTTGCGTTTAGTAAGTTTTCTTGCCTTCAAAAAATTCAAAGCAAATTCTGCTACACTAATACTGACACAGTTCAAACTCCACAGAAAAAAAACATTTTTTTAAAATGATCGACAGGGAATCTCTTAGCCTTCATCATACCTGATGTTAAGTATTGATAAGGCCGAAGATGAAAGCGAGCCTCTCCCGGAATCCTCAATCACTGAGGAACTGGCTATCTTATCTCTAACTGCCGGAACACAACAATGCTGAAAACAATGTAGTTATGGCGTCAGACTTAGATAAGATGGTGGTAGCTAGCCAGGCGGACTTACAACAAGTCCTACCACCAACCAAACGCTGGGAATCGAACCCGGGACCCCTGGGTCTGATACCGGTGATAATAATAATAATTATTGATTTGATTTAATTTGATTTGATATTAGGGAAATAATAAATGAATTATTAGGGCCTTTTAGATCCTCTGTACCCGCGCTATCGTACATACATCAGGCCATTTATATCACTCCAACACTTATGTCACACTTATGGCAACTAATAGGCTAATACATAAGAAAACCTGTTTTCAGAAATTACGCTATTATTCAATATGGTTGTATTCAATAAGTACGTAATTCGCACCGACCGAATGCAGCGTTGGCAGAACCGCGGCAAATGAGAGCGGGGCCGATGGGTCTCTAATGTGATTCCCACTGTCCCCTCGGGATACGATTGGCGAAGCTTTTTTTTCTAATTACCAAAGAAATTGTTTTCCGGGATTCCTTATTATTTACTCCTTAGATATTTGGCGTTGTTGCGATATTTAATTAATCAAGATGTTACTGATTTCCAATATTTCATTTGAATTATAATGATTTTTGTATTTCTATCTTAATAAATTTTAAATGACGTGGTAAAAAAATATGAAAATGTATTTTCCTAAAGGAAATTCTGAAAATTTGTGTTGTTTATAAGCAACGCTAGTAAAATCTAAAATACCACTACTTCTTCAATATTTTTGTAAATGATGTGTTGTAGTGATGCTTTGTTTATAAATGACGGTAATAACAAGTAGGTAATAAAGATTTAAAATTGCTGAGAAACTAATTTTGTATATAACCGTGATGTAGGAGACTTCATGGTGGCACTTGTTGACCACAAGTGTAGTCCTTATTTATATAGAGCTAAGCATCAAAGTGGACACAGTGGTCTCGTTTCTACCATAACTAGCGGTCGCCCGCGGTGTCTCCCGCGTGTTTCCCGTTCCCGTAGGATTATAGGTAGGATAGACGTAGACATAAGATAATCGGGATAAAAAGTAGTCTATGTTTTAATATAGGGTATCTTCTACCTGTGTGTTAAATTTCATCCAAATTGGTTCAGTAGATTTTGCGTGAAAGCGTAACTAACATCACAAACTTTCGCATTTATAATATGAAGTAAGATAAAATTAGTAGGATTAGTTCTCATCATTTTGAATCCCAAGAGGGCTTGCTCTTTCAAACTATAGGGTATTCGCCATAATTTAGAAAGATGTTCATCTGGAATTTTAAATATTCGCTCCTTGAGTTCTCTCCTACGACAGCCATTGGACAAGAGGAAGAGGACTTCAGAGGACAGCATAATTAATCGCTTTACCAATGCTTACAAAGTTATAGTGATCCTTGGGGCCTACCGCCTTCTATTAGCGCAGTATTGTTTCGATCTTACCAATGGTATTTCGTACCAACACCCCTTTAAAATAAGCTTATTTTTTAACAGCTTATTTGTGCCTTCAAAGTGTGAAGTGTGCCAATGTGTGTTTGTTCGTCCTTCCTTTAACTAAGCAACCAATCGACTTAATTTTTGGCCTAGAGTTAGTTGAAAGGGCGGAGAGTAACATAGGATACTTTTTTTCTCGATATTCCCACGGGAACGGGAACCACGCGGGTAAAACCGCGATAATATAAGTAAATGTGGAACTGAGACAGTCTTTAGAAACTTACATTATACAAAAGATATCATAAGTATTTCGATATTGATATTTTTCTTGCGAATTTTCAGTAGCTGTTAAGTCCGCCATTACAAAGTATCATCGACTTTAGATAAGAACGTTTTTTAATGTCAGGAATAACAAAATTTTACTTTGAGGAGGGTCATGGTACGAATTTAAAGAGTAATGAAAACAAAACGTTCATAAAACATCATGGATTCTAAAAGATGACATTAGGCCTCCTTGTACACTTGTACAGCGATGATTTCGTGTAAGCATTGGGTATTAGGGCAGTCGGAAGTTGATCCTGACTTTTCAAAGAAACATGTCTTCGACCATGGGACACATTTTAGATAAATGTTATCGAGAATATTGTCAACATTAAAGTAATTGTGTACCTATTAGTAGACATAGATTCAGTTTGATTTGACGAGAAATTCACAACCAGCATGTGAAATATATAAATGTCGTCATAAACGCTCATTCTAACTCTACAGTCGTGACATAGTCGTTCGCACAATCTAATGATAGTCAAATGAATGCGCCATTCGAGTGTGTAATCGGCAACGAGAGTTACTGAAATGATTACAATTCAAACAGCTAACCACCAAATTTATTCCACGTTATGACTTGATGCATGCTGAATACAAAATTGAGATTGAAAGCGACGAATTCAGGCTGTAATTGAAAAATGAACATACAGTGGAAAGGCCAAATTAGAAGATTGTTTTGAAAAGCGATTGACAAAAGGCTCATTGTTATTTATTTTGGTATTGAATAAAGCCTTTTGTGAGGGTTCTAAATTTTTATTTACATTGAACTTATGTGATTTACTTTAACTAGATAAGCGCACATGAAGCCTCCTGCTTTCTGTGGATATTAAGGGTCGTTGCAAGAAGCGAGCAGTGCATTAAACTTCAAGGTATATTTATTTGTATTCATATGCAAAAAATATATTGTGATAATAAAAAGTATATGACTTTGTTTTGTTCCATTTGGAAAGGAATACTTGTCATTTACATTTACATTGAAATATAAATTTTCATGTGTAAATCTTTAGTTAACTAGTTTGCTTATCTTGTGTTATGTGTGGGTTGTTATTCATTATCATAGACTGTTCGTAATAAACGTGGTGATGTGAGAACGTGATTCGATTACCAATTAATAGGCATCAAAATGAATTGAGAACTAATTACTTTTGCCTGTTACATAAATTGGATATTTACAAGAATATTGCCTATATTTGTTAACATGCAAATTGATCCGGAAGTTCAAAAGTACCTAATAGCTAACTGTTTAAAGTAATGTTGAGTGTAATCATCATACAAAGAAATTATTAGGTAGGTAATTGCTTGAAAAAATAAGAATCAGCTTGAAAATACAGGCTACCTTTGACACTACATTACAAAATGTCCCCACTGCTGGGACAGTGCCACAACTTAGACGTGGATTGAAGGCGACCTGTAACTTACCTACTACCCAGCTTCAATGATTGGTAGAAGTCTACGGCCGCAAGTTCAGCACGACGTTCAGCGAGGAGCACTATGGCACTATTTACTAAAATTTTAGTCATCCATCCCTCGAAAAACCATAACGAAAGATGCTTAACGACCGCGTTAAGCCTCTGATCTGACAATCTTCTCACTCAATAGTGCGTAGGCAAGGCAGGCAAATAAAATCACTATGATTATAAGTTTTCAATGAAGGCATATCCGTGGGTACAGTATCAGTTTTGTCATGTCTATTTTAGCCGTTGTTATGTCATTCTTTCGAAGCCTCGATCTGGCACAGGTCAACGTTCAGATATAGTAGCTAATGTATGTTATTTAAACGAGATTAAATAAAACAAATAAAAGTATAGATTGTCTTTTCGTGGAATTACGATTTTTATGGAGTTTGTGCACTAAACATCATTTATGCATCTTATTCAATAATAGAATATTTAAAATACAATCCAAAAAATAATTTGTGTTGGAAAGATTGCTGCTGAATTTTGTTTCAAAGATTAAGTTATTATTAAAATTCGTTTTCGTATTTGAAGGTTTTTTATTTTTATTTTGATAATCAAGTAATGAAATTCAGATTATTCTGTTGACAAATTTAAATAACTAAGACAGTAGGACACTATACCGAATTGTTTACAGATATTTTAAATCGAAATAGAGTTAAAAAAAGAACTTTTTTCCATGTCAGATGACCGACGACATATATAAAAAAAAACTACTCTTTTCACAGTCATTTAAAAAAGAAGAAATAAGAAACATGCCATCGTAGATGGCAATATTAGAAATAAGAATATGCCATCGTAAATGGCAGGGCTTGTCGCGTCTAATTTAGTAATGATCGACGAGATTACTTTATGAAGGTAGGAATACTTAATTTAGTAATTCTATTTTGCTATTTTTTTTTTCGCCAAAACAGATAACTCGGTACTGCACAGGATTAGCATGTTTACCATGAATGCGCCCTTATCGCATACGCAATAAGATCAGTTTTACCTTTAATCTGTTAGCTTTTCTGTGATGTCCTCTATACCAATGTTATGCGCAGCATAATGCGAAGAAGGTAAACACCTTATTGTGCAGGCAAAGGAGTTTTAATCAGAATTCTGATCGTATGTTCGCGATATACCTTATAAGCAAACAATTTACGTAATATTAGTTGCATCTACATGGTAAAGAATTTATGTAAAGAGGCGATCTTTAGCCAGAATAAATTAATCAATCATGTTTAGAATTTATGTCTTCACATTAAATTTAATTAATTACTTTAGAAGTCAATCTAAAACTAGATCCGTTGATAGCCCTATGGTGTGGTAGAAAATCCTGAAATTATTCTGTCAAAGCAGAATTTCAGATTTACAGCGTCTTTTTGTTATTGAGCTGTTATGTGATTGTATATTTTTCATCATACATTTAGTTTAGTAGCAAATGACTTTAGAACGATATCATGTTTAAATTTTTAGCATAATTAAAATTCAATGAGGTTTAGAAGCAAAGCGGACGTTTTTTCTGATAAATTTTCAATAGAAAGTTTAAGTAATTCAGTGGTTAGAGCATTGGGCCGGATTCCCAAAGTGGGTTTGAGTCCCATCTGAGAATTCACTTGTGGCCGAGTTGTATTTTTTCCAATATTTTTCTATTTAATATTTATCATAAGTATAAAAATACCATTGAAAAAATCGTTATTTGTTTAGGTAGAGAATATACTGTAGGTAGACTATACAAAAATCATCAGGAAAAAATCGGCCAAGTGCGAGTCGAACTCGCACATGAAGGGTTTCGCCTCTCACCCAAGGTTGCCTGGAAGAAACTGCTACGTAGCTATAATATAAGCTATTGTGTGTTCCTCTTTTGACATTTTCTCTGTATGTGTTTAATTTGGTATCGTGTGCAATAAAGTTTCTATTATTATTATTGCCAAAATGACATTATAATTTTTTGTTTGCAAAAATAAGTTTGTTTTTCATAGTGTTTGTATGAATGGCAAAGTAATATTTGTTGTTTTGGAAAATGTGCTATAACTTTGAAACTACTAAATAAATTTCGTTCAAGCCAATTTTCGTTAAAAGTTTTTATAAAGATCCTACATTTTTTTTTTTTATTTTTCACTTTCTTATTTTAAAAGTTAGAGGGGGGTGGGGGTGGGGGGGGGGACACACATTTTACCACTTTGGAAGTGTACATCTTTCAAACGGTTGACTTTGAGAAAAAAATCGTTTTAGCAACCTCAATGCAATTTTTAAAGACCTAACTATAAATACCCCACACATATAGGTTTGATAAAAAAAAAAATTTCAGTGTCAGTTCCATGTATGGGGAGCCCCCCCTTAATTCATATTTTTTTTTATTTTTGTGTATAAACCGTAAAGCGGTTTACAGAATACATCTACCTACCAAGTTTCAACTGTGTAATCCTCATAGTTTTGGAATAAAAAGGGTGTGACATACATCGGTTTGGCCGAATCTATAAGGGTTTCGTTTTTTGCCTTTAGGCTACGAAACCCTAAAAAGGGCTATTTGAAGTATACATAAACTTATTGTATGGATGTACACTACACACGTTGTAAAACGTTCTACGTTATTGGTTTAAGGCGTTAAATTTCTATTGTTTCCTTGTTATGTATTTATACTAGCGGTCAGTTTTACTCGCGTGGTTCCTGATGCCATGGGAATATCGGGATAAAAATATAAATTAATATATGTTTTAATCCTGGCTATCTCCTATCTGTGAGCTTCGGGTCCGTAGATTTTCCGTGGAAGAGAAACAAACAAAAAACAGACATACTTTCGCGTTTATAATCTTAACTTGAATTGTAGCAGAGCCCATCACTGTTAGTAGTAGATAGGTACTTTATCTTTACGGGTATCATTTAAATCAGAATGCAATGCCATTGCAACTTTGCATTTGCTGTAACTTTATTCACTTTGCATCTCTGTTGCGGCTTCACTTATCCTCCCACTGCGAACGTGTTAATTTTCAGACGCAATCGTTGAATAACACCTACAAACGACTAATTATCAGAGCTGACTTCAAACCCAAGAGTAATCTCTTTGTTAGGTGGTTGAGTAAATTCAAAGTTTTAAACGTGGTAAAATATGGCTGTTTTAAACTAATGTTTTTAAAAAGTTACATTCATTATTTTTAAACAACTCATACATCGATCTGATTCCGAGATAAGTAGACTAACCATTTCTGCTACGGATATCAGAAACATGGAATGTATTATTAGACAAAATATATAAATAGCAAATATACCTACACATCATATGGATCTTTGTGTTGTATGGATGGAACCCACGACCGCTGGCTCAGGGGCCGAATTCTCATACAACCGAAAAAGTTTATATTCGTAAAAACGTTCAATTTTATATTTTTTCTTTAAAAAAATTATTTTACTCGTGATTTTACCAAGAAGGATACATTTTACCATCAAAAGAGGTTTTACCAAAAAAGTAGTTTTACCAGATACTGATAAGTTATAGATTTTATAAAAATGTTTTGGCTTCTTCCGAAAAGCTTGACATATTTTTCATATAACAACTGTCAAATGATCCGTCAATTAAGCTTATCCGTCAAGAACTTATTAGTAGATGGTGAAACCGGTCCTTAATGTTTTTTATTTAAATATGAAATATTTTTTGGATATCATACAAATAAATTCTACCAAAAATTCAAACACAAGCCAGTTACACTAAATTAAAATAAACTTGAGAGTAGCTTTAATAGATATTCCATTCTATTTTTGAATGAGGTTGTTTAACCGATGCATTTAAGTAGACCTAAGTTAACGTCTTACTTAGAATTAAATCTATTTTTTTTATTTTCTTTTTATGATCGACGGGGACTCTTAGCCTTCATCATACCTGATGTTAAGTATCGATAAGGCTGAAGATGGAAGCGAGCCTCTCCCGGAATCCTCAATCACTGAGGAACTGGCTATCTTATCTCTAACTGCCGGAACACAACAATTCTGAAAACATTGTTGTTATGGCGTCAGACTTAGATAAGATGGTGGTAGCTAGTCAGGCGGACTTACAACAAGTCCTACCACCAACCAAACCGAATACAATATGTACCCCCGCTGGGAATCGAACCCGGGACCCCTGGGTTTGATACCGGTAGATGCACCACTAGACCACAGTGGAAAACAATTTAAATACAAATGATTCACCACAAATCACAAATTGGATATTTTTTTATAGTATTCGTTACTTGCTTTCGCCGGTGGTTTCACTATTATGGTTCCCATTCCCGTGGTAATATCGGGCTATAAAGGAGCCTATGTTAATCTCCGTCCTTTCAACTAACTCTATGCCAAAAATCAAGTTGATTGGTTGCTTAGTTAGGGCGTCAAGGAAGGACAAACAACCACATTTTCGCATTATAATATTAGTTAGGCTTAGGACTGTCAGGACAGGACAAGGTTTGTGTAGAAGTTAAAGATTATTCCCATGGGAACGGGAACCACGCGGGTGGAACCGTGGGCGGCCGCTAGTAATATATAAACAAAAAAGATGCTCTCTATAAAACTTGACTATCTCAAATTCGCATTGAGTTTTTATTGCAAGATAACCAAATACTAATATCTTATACACACAAAAACTTATTTTAGGAATCAAAACTCATAATTAAGTACCTACAAAAGTTACACTGTTGTAATATTGTCGGGTTTTGCAAAGCAATTGCTCAAACTGATGTGGCGTTAACTGTACCACGTGGGTAGTCGGTATTGGGTGTTGATGCCTCGCCGCCCACTTACTTATATTTCCATTTATTTATGGCACGTGTGTACTGGGCTTAGATCAGATCATACAATTGAAGAATATGACGAAATGGTCAGTGTATTTGTCATTTTTTCATGCTTGATCATATTGACACGCAATTCTTTTGCAAAACAAAGTCAAATAAATACGTACGTGAAACATAAAGAAATACTATTAGGTACTAACTGCTAAAATGTTATGTGCAAACTAACATTTTTGAGAAGTCTATTTCATTGGTCTTTTCGCTTTTATTCTAATGAATAGGACATAACGATAAATAATTACTTTCCAGGTCTACATGTAAGGTAATTTTTCTATAAATTAACCTATTTTCAAGGGAAAGAGTGAGTTAAAAACACGCAGATGAAGCGACCGCTAAATGAAATTAATTTCAACATCAAAATCTAGTAACACTATCTAGCAGTCAATGCATTAAATCCATTCTCAACCTTAGCTCGAGAACCTAAATACATTCCTACTATCAAAGTAAAGTCAAATAATTCTAGGCTAAATTGTTCAAATTGAATGAGCGAGTGCCAAAAGTACCTACATAGAGTTCGGAACTAGTTCTGCGCCTGCCTAAACTAATTTGAGTGTTTTATTAAATTAAATTTAGAGAAGTAAATTGGAGTACTACCTCAGTTATATAGCATATTTGGGTTGTTCGGTGGTCGACATTACCCATACATGCCGATTCCCATCGGCTTACTTTTAAAAAACCTCACCCCAGTGATCCACTTTGCAGATCATAATAAGTTTGTCAATTATTATTGTCACCAATTAGAAAATTAGATGCCAGGCAGTTGCAAAGTGAACAAAATGTTTTCTTTTCCATGTTTATTATTATGTAATTAGTGTTTTTTTGTAGTCCGGTTTACTTTCGCCATATTTTGACACTTCGCCACTGGGACTTTGACTAATCTAATATATATCTAATAATAGCATAGTCTACTCCCGTCGTAAACTGATTTTTAGTATCAAAAACTTTTCATAAGAAAATTATTAGGTGTTGAAATTTTCCTAAAAGAAAAAAAAATAGTTTTTACTTTTTTATGAATTTGAACTTTTTTCGATTAGGTATATAAGAATTGGGCCTCTTGACGTACATTATTTTTAAAATCATATATTAGAGAAACTCTGACACCAGAGGTGGCCACTAATCCTCATAGATAAGAAGAAGAAGAAGAGCATAGCATGGTAATAACATAAAATCGCTACTCTTTTGCCTAAATTCGACACCTTAAATAAGGTCTTTTATTATGAGTCGTTAACGTTATATTAATACTAAATAAACTTATAACGAAAAGCGTGCGCACGAAAGGAAGTAAGACTATAACATTAAGTAATAAAGTAAGTAATTTGTATGATCAGAATGTGAATGACTCGGGTCCTGTGGGAACACGACTTATTGCCTTATAATGTCGCCTACGCAACGATAAACATGTACAGTCAACGGCGACTTCGGGCTATACAATATGTTTAATTTCTTTAGACAATTTCGAACTCAGCTTACGATTTAAGTTCAACGATTTGAGTTTAGCCAATTTATAATAGATATGTTATCTTCATAGTAATTTGAAATCGTTCGTTCTTTTTCTTCTTCTTTGAATGGCTTACTCTATGTTCTAAACATAATTCCGCCAATGTCACGTAGGTAGCTTTTATACGGTGAGGTGAGATGTAAAATTTTGATATTATTATATTCTAAGCGAAGACAACACTAATATTTGTTTGTGTGCATGAACATGTCTATTTGTCTTGGTCTGGGTGTTTAATATTATGTTATGTGCAAACTAAAAAGGCACCAATTTCACATGAAATTAAGTGACACTGACGTTTGCCGTTACTGCGGATTAAAGAGAGAAACACCCAAACATCTCCTATGTGACTGCGGACCCCTAATCACAAACGCAGTATCCACCTGGGCCGGCACATAATTCGGCCAGAGGAACTAAAATCTCTCAGAGCTAGGAAGATTTTAGACTTCCTGGGGGCCGCCAAGCGAAAAGAGATACATAATAAGTTGGCGAGTTACAATAGATCTTAAGGTCGCAGTGACTACAGTTCCAACTGGAGCTGCATAGCCCCTATATCCTGCAATTAATTAATTCATTAATATTATGTTTATTATGTATGTATTTAGAAAAAAGTATATAAGTATGTTTATCCGTTATCTAGTATCCATAACACAAGTTCTTATGAAACTTACATTGGGCTAGATAATAGGTGTGGTTGTATGAAATTTATTATTGTTATATCTGCTTCAAGTACACACATTATAATATCACTGAGTTAAACAGTTTTGTGATGCCTGACGCTGTTGCCCGTACAACAAGCAAATGCCTAGGTACTAAAACTATTTTGAATTTAACTCTTAGCTAGCTAGAATCAATTGAAATTGGACAACTTTTTCTAATGTGATAATCTCAAGGGACTGACTTACATAAAAAGTTAAATCTGACATGTAGATTATTTCAGTGTCCTTAATAGAGTAGAAATTATTTAGTTGCTTTAAAACACGCTATAAGGTCTTTAAATTGTATAATTATAAAAAAATAAAAACCGACTTCAAAAATCAAAAATAAAAATATTCGGTGATTTTTTTTTATTATTTTACAATTTTGAAAGTTAGAATAAGTCCCGCTTTTCGGTTTGACTCAAAATAGTAGTGTAGGCAACTACTAGTTTGAGTCAAACCTACTGAACCGATTACACAAAATAAAATAAAAAATGGGACCTACTTGGGAACAAACCCGATGTTATAACGTTTGAATAATTTCGATCGGTTCAGGCGTTCTCGAGTAATTGGTGAACATACATAAAAAAAATATACGCGACGAATTGATAACCTCCTCCTTTTTTGAAGTCGGTTAAAAAGTACAGCGTGTTTTGTTGCCACTAAGGCGGCATGCAAAAGATAAATTACCTACTTAATATCAACGTTTTTTACTACGAAATAGATGTTGGTTTTGTACACTTTGAATAGTTGTGAATTTTGTCTGATTGCTATTAAAGTTAAGCAATAGTTTAAAAAAAAATGTGTTTAATAATTTTTTTACGTATTTCTGGTTTATGCAAGAGATTTTGTTATTTTTTTTAATTCGCGACGGGGATACTAAGGCTGAAGATGGAAGCGAGCCTCTCCCGGAATCCTCAACCACTGTGGAACTGGCTATCTTATTCTAACTGCCGGAACACAACAATGCTGTAAACATTGTTGTTATGGCGTCAGACTTAGATAAGACGGTGGTAGCTAAGCAAACGGACTCACAACAAGTCCTACCCTCAACCAAACCGAATACAATATGTACCCCCCGCTGGGAATCGAACCCGGGACCCCTGGGTTTGATACCGGTGGTTGTTACCACTAGACCACAGAGATTTATCTAAATTGTTTGAATGCACTTGCATTTTTTTTATTAAAAATCTTTTTTGTAAAGCTAAAAATCTTATCATCGATATTTAGACTACTTTATCCGCAACTATCATCTTTTTTCCATCCTGTATAGCATTAGGTAATGAGATATCAGAAGTTATTACAAAAATTGCACCTTCAATGAAAATAGATTAATCATAAACCTATCTCAACTCTCAGACATTATAGCACTTATCCATAAAAAGTTATATAAAAATAAAATAAATAAATATAATCGTCATACGTCATCAGCCATTTTAATGTCCCTACTGCTCGGGCAATGGTTTTTAATATGGATGGTTATGGAGAACGGACCATGATGACGCAGGCTCAATGCGGATTGGTGGGTTTTAACGACTGCAAATGCAGCCGGGACCAACGCCTTAACGTGCCTTCCGTAGCACGGAGGAGCTCGAGATAGAAAATATTGGTCACCCATCCCGTGACCATTGCGAAAGTTGCTTATCCACAACAATCGCAGGCCGAGCTCGCGAACCTCTGCGCCACGGGCTACGCGATAATATAATAACATCGATAATTTAGCTCAGTTATCTAGCCGTGCGTAGGCGCATCACAGTTGAGGTGCGCAATGGCGTCGCGGCGGAAGTCTCCTGCTTCCTACGACACCTACGTGAGAATAATGTACACTCGACAGTAGGTCTATACAGACTACAGACTATACAGCTTGAGCTTGAAGGGACCTTCTTGCTCAGGAGAAAACCAGTGCAGCGGGCATTTTGCTTGCTGCTTACACTGACCTGCCCTACAGTAGGGCAAGCATGAATAACTATCGAAATAGTGTCGAGTAAGTATCGAGCACGTAATGTCAAAAAATGTATAGGAAAATGTAGTTCCGTTTACGTCCGGTAGGAACTCTGCTAAATATGTCATACATTTTTTTACTTTACTTCCTCGATACTTACTCGAAAGTTATTTGTGCTAACCCCACTGAGCACAGTTTTGGCATCACACAATCATGTTATCTGTAGGTAAGTGTTATTAATATTATTATTATTTTCCTTTTTTTGTATTTTCTATTGTCTCTAATTACCTTTTGTTGTGGTGTGATATCAAAAAATAAATGTACTTTCTTTCCTTTTATCGGTCGTATGATTTTGTTTTCTTTTATGAACAACAGAGATATACTTACTGCGGGTTGCGCCATGTTAACTTTTACGATTTGACAGCATCAACCAAAAAAAAAACAAGGTGTAAATACGTAATGATGACGTTGAAGTTGGAACCGCCCTTCTCCCGGAATCCTCAACCACAGGAATCTGCTACCTTATCTCTAACTGGCGGAACACAACAATGCTGAAAGCATTGTTGATGTGGCGTCAAACTTAGCTAAGATGGCGGTAGCTAACCAGGCGGACATACAATAATTCCGACTAGTAAGTCGAAAACAATATGCTCAAACTAGGAATCGAACCCGACACCTGTGGTGTAAAACCGATGGTGTTAATGCTATGTACCTCTAGACCAAGAGAGGCGGTAATTTTCGTATTACAAGGGTAGCCTGACGTGCTGTTAACTGTACAATATAGACTATCGAACTATCGTAGAATCGATCATTATTGCGTCTAGGCATTGACACTGACTATGGCATTGTTGGAATGCATCCGTTGAACAGTAATCTCAGGAAACGTTCGGCACAATTGCACATAAAAACCTTATAAGGAAAATAATATGGCCGTATTTATTTTTACTTTTAATTAAGACTGAGTTTTATGTCACAATAACGCTTCAAAAAATAGAAATGATGTAACGAAGCTGGCCTACAGCGTATTAAAAATATATAAGTATTGGAGAATTTCGACGATGGTCCGTCCGCAAGTCTCGGTTCGGTAACTCAGTAGTTAGATCAGTGGGCCGGATTCCCAAAGGTCGTGGGTTCGAGTCCCATCTGAGTGTGGCCGAGTTAATTTTTTCCAATATTTTTCTATATAAAATTTATTATAAGCAAAAAAATAGCATTGAACAATGCAAAAATAAAAAAATACTTAAACAGTAGACAAGACATAATATAATTTTCCCTGATTTCTTTGCTAAAATATATAGCTTCTATGTCCACTGGCTTATAGGTGAAAAGGTGAAAGGCAGACGAAATCTTAACTAAACTACTTTTTACCAAATACTATAGAAACTAGTTAGTACGCACCATGAAGATTACTATCTGTTTGCTATCTGTGCTATCTGTTTTAGCGGCCATAGCGCCATAAATTGTCAATTTTTGCTGGTTCTGTATACGTATAGCACTCGTCATCAGCCATTTTTAATGTCCCCACTACTGGGGCACTGGCCTTCCTTATGAACGGATAAGGAGACTGGGCCATGACCACGCGAGCCCCATGCGGATTGGGGGGTTTTAACAATTGCAAATGCAGCCGGGACCAACGTCTTAACGTGCCTTCCGCGAAGCACGGAGCTTCGCTTTTTTAAAGCGATTGAATGCTGTGACAATAGGGGTATTAAAAGATTTTCATGTTTTGCAGCAAGGTAATAGTTTAACTATGTAACACAAACTTTTTGTTTTGAAGATTTTTTCTCTAGAAAATGTACTAGTTCCCATAATAATCAACGTAAGTATATTGTACGCGCGGAAATCTGAAAAGTTAGCGCGGTATTTTGCCGTATTTGGGCAGCAAATAACGCATAAACATTAAACATAGTCGCCAAAAACAATAACTCTTTGTTTGTTATTTGAATGCGGTTTGATAGTAACTAGGTATATCATTTAACATCGAAATCTAGTGCCAGGTTGGGCATTAAAATATTATAAATAAGAGTAGATTTCGCCCTTTATTACGCTCCATTTTTATTTAGTTTGCTTACATAATAAGTATAAAACTGACATAAACTAATTAACTGACTAAATACCTACTTACTTAAACACGCGCTAGTGACTGAAACGTACACAAATTATAATCATACGAAAAACCGTAACGTTCAATTACAAATAAGGCCTTTTATGCTAGTCTACAATTAAAATCCCATAAATGACAAAGACATTGCATTGGAACTGAACTGGGAAAATGGCAAAATATTGCAGAAATAAATTCCTAGCTTAGTGTGCTCGTACAATAGCAGACTGGGGTGCTAAAATTGTATAATTTTATTTTTAACTAGCGGCGTCTAACGACCAGTTCACGGTCTGTTGGCTCCAATAATGTGAGGCGCATCCATATAGAAGTATCTATCCATACAGCTCGCACCTATACACGCATACGGCTTAGGTGGATTTCGAAAAAGTTTTTATATTAATTTATTACTGCCATTTTTGTAGTTAACTTTGAATTTATTATAATACTCAGTTTTGAATTATTATACTATTTTAGTTCCTTGAATCATAAAAATAATAACAATAAGATTAAATTATTTGTTGGCGACTGGCTGAGATGCCACCTTTTTTGATACGATCAATTTATATTTTTGTAATGACGTTTTGTTTTGCTTTTACTTGTCAGTGTCTCCTTGCCTTGTGTTTTTGTATCAGTTGATTCTTGTGATTAAATTAGTTTTTAGTCATAAACTGAGTGTTTCCATCATCCTCCCATTAAAATCACATACAGTCCACTTAGCTCTCCAACATTTTGGTCCATTCTCGCCATAAAAACAAACCATTTTCAAAATTTTCATTTTGACGTAAGTTTTTCATTTCGCCTAGTAAACAGTAATTTCGTCATTTGTATTCATTCACCATGGTGGAAACACGCAGTCAAAGCAAGGCAAACGCGGACACGGCTACGGAAGTCGATCGGCCGCAGCCCGAATGTCGTGAACATTCACGGGGCGGCGACCGGCCGGCTTCGGCCATGGAAGTCGAGCGGACGCAACCCGCACACTCGCCGGGTGGCGACCGGCCGGTTTCGGCCACAGCCACGGAGGGTGCTTCGGCATTGCCAACTAGTTCGTCCACACAGCCCGTGGGCACCGACTCTTGCGACCAGGCGCAACTTAGCCTCGCAAATCGCCCAAGTGTTCGATCTATTTCGGATTTAGACGCAAATGCCAAAGCACCTTCTCGTAGCGGCACTCACTCCTCGAGGTCTTCGGCGACCGTCCGCGCTCAGAAACTGGCCATCGAAGCCGACGCAATGCGGCGCCGAGTAGAGCGCGAGCGCGAGCTTCTGCGACAGCAGGCGGAGCGCGAGCGCGAGCTTGCCCGTCTCGAGGCTGAGGTGGAAGCGACGGAGCTACAAGCCAGACTAGCCGCTTTGGAAGCATCAGATAAGTCATCTAAATCCCGTTGTTCACGTTCTCATTGTGATTCAGCAAAACGCACTGCTACGTGGGTTTTCGAGCAGAACATGGCTACGGTAACTACCGCGAACATGCCTGGTGAGGCACCGACTGTCACCTTGGGTAAACCCCAAGGACAACATTCACAGCCGGCCGCTCCTACCAACACGGTATCGTTCTACGTACCGAATGTCACCCCTGCAGCCCCGTCGATAGTTACACGCGCCGCCGGTAACAATTACAACAACGACGTGACACAACAATTAAATACGTCTGAATGCCCTGTCACGCAGCTTACCAAAGCTATAAACGCTTTTTCTAACAGACCAAAGAGACCCGAACTCGTCACGTTCTCGGGCGAAGTTAGTCAATGGATGGCGTTCAAGAGTAGTTACGAACGAACTAAAACTAATTTCTCTCCGTCAGATAACTTAGATCGTTTAAACAACGCTGTGCGCGGTCCGGCGTACCAGTCCGTGGCGTCTCTCCTGTGGACTTCTGGGGAACCGGACGACATCGTGAGGGCCCTGGAGCAGACGTACGCGCGCCCGGAACTTCTCGTCGCCCGCGAGGTCGCCGAGCTACGCAACAGTCCTAAGCTAAGTTCTCCCGAAGACTTAAACCGCTTAGCAAATAAATTACGCAATTTCGTGACAACGCTTAAACTGCTTAAACAGAGCGAGTATTTATCGTCACCAGAGCTCTTTCGGTGCATATTGGTAAAGTTGAGCGAGCACACGCGCGCTCGTTTCACAGACTTTGCTTCCATTTATGCATCCGATCAACCAAATTTCACGAAATTAGAAATTTTGTCACGCTTTCTTTTAGTAGAGGCTGATAAACAGTTGAAATATAACTTTGTTGCTGACAGTACGGTTAAGGCACAGAACACACCGTATCCTACTAATAAATTTCAATTGAAGAAGGAAACAATTCACACCACCGTATCTAGCAGCAAAGGGCCCGAGCGTTGTACCTATTGTAAACAAGGACCTCACAACATTAAAACCTGTAAAGTCTTTTTAGCGCTTTCAATAGACGATAGATGGCGATGGGTCCGTGAGACAAAGATATGCTACCGGTGTTTGAAGTCCAGTCCACACACTTGGAATTTTTGTCGCGCCAAACGTTGTGGAGTAGACGGATGCCCGAGACGTCACAACGCGCTCCTTCACGGCACAGTGACAGCAAACTCCAAACCTAGCGTATCTAACAGCCAATGCAACAACATTCAAACTTTGTTTGCCGAATCGACCACTGCTGTCAACGTTGACAATCTAACCAACGAATTTGAACCATCTGTCAAAATTGGAAATACGTCTGATACTTTGATTGATGCCACAGGGACTTCGCGGTCAACCGACCGTCCTCGCGGGCTGCTGAAGGTAGTCCCGATCGTACTCGAGGGTCCTGACGGCGAGTTCCACACGACGGCGTTACTCGATGAGGGCAGTACCGCGACGCTCGTTGACGGAGAGGTTGCTGCGCGCATCGGCGCGAAACCCACCTGTCAGGAGCGGCTGCGTATCGAAGGCGTCAGTGGTATGACGAAAGAAGTCGACGTAAGTTACGTAGACTTCATTCGAGGTCGAAACCTGTCTGACCGATATTTAGTGAAACACGCGCGGGCGATCAAACCTCTGGGGTTGCGCGCGCAACACCCAGGCAAAATTAACTTCTCAGATTACGATCATTTGGTTGACTTATGCGACGAACTTTCGTACACTGACACTGACGTCACCCCTACTGTCCTCATTGGTGCGCCCGATTGGCACCTGTCTTTGAGTCGCGAAGTGCGGTGCGGCAAGAAGAGCGATCCTGTCGCCTCAAGGACTTTGTTAGGTTGGGTAATTCACGGCGCGCTTTCCGTTTCGTCTAAGCCACTCGAATTCGTGAACCACGTATCGGACGATTTAGACATTCTCATCAAAAGTCAATACGACATCGATGCCTTAGGCATAACGAAAAGCGCCCCTCGCCCAAACGATGACGATAAACGAGCCGTAGACATCGTCGAATCGTCGGCGCGCCAACTTGATGACAGACATTTTGAGGTTGGCCTACCCTGGAAGAAAGAACTGCCGAAGACTATACCTGACAGTTACCCGCAGGCTTTGTCCCGCTTCAAGGCCCTTGAACGCCAGATGTCGAAAGATGAATCGTTTGCCACAGCCTTTCACAAATTCATAGGTGATGTTATCGCAAAAGGCTACGCTGAAGAGTGCGAACCCATCACCTATCATCAAAGAAAACCTCCAAATGGTTCCTGCATTGATACAGACACTGGCATTCGCTGGTACCTGCCTATTTTCGGCGTATTTCACCCCCAAAAGAAGAAGCTCAGAGCAGTCCACGACGCCGCAGCGATGACGAAGGGTGTCAGTTTAAACTGTTTGCTCCTACAAGGCCCGGACTTGCTTTGTTCTCTTCTGGACATCCTGTTCCGCTTCAGAGAAGGCGCCGTGGCTCTAAACGGTGACATCAAAGAGATGTTTCCTCAAATAAAAATTGCTCCAAGAGACAGAGACGCCCAACGCTTTCTCTGGCGTAACAAAGACGTGGTGCTGATCGTCGACCCTACCCTTCCTCGTGGCCTATGGCCGTTAGGAAGGATAGTGTCAACCTACCCAGGGCTAGACGGAGCGGTCCGCGTGGCAGACGTCCGCACTAAAGGCGGCATACTGCGCCGACCGGCCCGTAAGCTAGTCTTAATGGAAGCTGCTTCCCAGCCAGTAGCCACCGCTGGTTGTTAGTGTTCCACTGGGGGTCCGGTATGTTGGCGACTGGCTGAGATGCCACCTTTTTTGATACGATCAATTTATATTTTTGTAATGACGTTTTGTTTTGCTTTTACTTGTCAGTGTCTCCTTGCCTTGTGTTTTTGTATCAGTTGATTCTTGTGATTAAATTAGTTTTTAGTCATAAACTGAGTGTTTCCATCATCCTCCCATTAAAATCACATACAGTCCACTTAGCTCTCCAACATTATTTTTTTATAAGACTTTTTATGTTACGCTTTATTGTTATTTTAAATAACTTTGTGTAACGAGCGTGTGTGGTGAAAATAACTATTTATTTTGTTTATAAGTCAACGACAAATTCTATTGGATCGTAGAGTACAATTTTACATTATGTCTATAGCTTACAGCTTGAGCTATCAAAAATTATAAATACGAAAATGTGTTTGTTTGTCCTCTCCTCACGATCTAACTAAGCAACCAATCAACTTTGTGTTAGGGCAAATATTTAGTTGAAACCACGGAGAGTAAAATAGGCTACTTTTTATCCCGATATTCCCACGGGAACGGGAACCACGCGGGTGAAACCGCTGGCGGAAGCTAGTTCAAAATTAATGTTCAGAGTTAGTAGTTCCAGAAATTAGCACGTATAAATGTTTACATTATTATGCCAAGATACGGCCTTACAAATCAGTTGCAGGTACATGCTCAATGAAAATTCCCCTTTCTTACCACCCGTCGCCTTTGCAGTTTTTTCTATATCCATAATGTTTATAACAATTTTAATTGCCTCTGTGAGCTGATATAAGCCTTTTTTTATCTTTTATCGCAGTTTATAGTTACTTCGTTACGCTTTTCCCACAAGATGTATAAGTACTATAATTTAACTTAAAAATTGTTTGCAATGTCCTCCATTTGGGTTTTAAAGTTCAAAATTGTAGTTCTATGAAGCCTTTACGATCGATGCAACGTTTTAGGGTTCCGTTCCTTTTAAGGAAAAAACGGAACCCTTATAGGATAACTTCGTTGTCCGTCCGTCCGTCCGTCCGTCTGCCAAGACCGTTTTTCTCAGGAACGCGTAGAGGTATCAAACTGAAATTTATATCTATTACTCAGGACTACTGTCCCTTGGAGCTGTGAAAAAATCAAACTTATAAGCCAAAGCATTTAAAAGATACAGCCGTTTATGCCGCAAATTTCCGCGAATTTTCGAAACTCGGAAATCAAAACCTACAGGGTACTTCCCGTGAACTTAGAATCTTGAAATTTGGTGCGAAGTAACGTCTTAAAGTACAGATAAAGGAAAAACCATAAATTTTTAGTTACATCATATAATAAAAAATATTTTACGGAACCCTCGGTACGCGAGTCCGACTCGCACTTGGCCGGTTTTTTGAGAAATATTCGATCTTACGAGAATAAACCTTTTCGGCCGTGTACAAAATCGTAGTTTCGTAACTGGTTTCGATGAAGGAATTATTATTCCTTATAATGTTTCCAATTTCGATGGGGAAATTATAATCGAGAATTTTATATCTAATATACGTATTTCTTTCTAAAAACCTTTTCATGCATCAGTTAAGAAAAGTCTCTTAGTTATGATTCCCTACCTAATTTTTAAGTAAGTATTTTCTAGGTTAAAAACATACGAACGCGTGAACTTTTATGTTTCCTATTTAGAGAAGATTGTTGTTGTTTTAAATTGCAGTTTTTTCCAGAAATAGGTATTCTACGGTCTTGTCTTTCATAAATTTTACTTTAATTATCCTACTTTAAAAATAAGTAGGATTTTAAAGCAATTTTTATGGGGAGCTAGAGTTGTCAAAATCAGCTAAAAAAGTAACTATAATCTACACTAATATTATAAAGAGGAAAGATTTGATTGTTTGTTTGTATGCATTGAATAGGTTTCGAAACTACTGAACGGATTTGGATGAAATTTGGTACACAGATAGTAGATAGCCTAGATATGAACATAGGATACATTTTATCCCGATATTATCACGGGAACGGACACAATGCGGGTAAAACCGCGAGCGGCCGCTAGTCTATAATAAAACCAATGAATTTACTTACTTTGGACGTATATTTACGGTTCAGCTGTTCTAAAGTTTAATTATAAAAGGCATTATAATTGAAACGATTCATGAATATTATGCGTATTAAGAACAATGAAAGGTACTGTTTCGAATTGAGCAATCAAGTTGGAGTATGTTCATAAGTTAGATAAGTACTTAGTAAGTTCGATACTGTGAAAGGAGAACTTGGACTGAATATAAATTGTCTTTTTCAGGTAGCAATACTGTAGAGACATTATCTGAGTTAGTATGTGAGTTTATTATATTCTAGTTAATACAAAAATCTACCTACGACACTGTAGATAAAACTAATAGATTAATCGCAAAATGCGCAAATCTCGATAGATAACAGTTCGACCAATTTGACTATTATTATTTTTAATATTTTTTTCATTTTATCTTAAAATTACGAGAAAAAAACATGGTAAAAACAACACTTTTCAGACCTTTGACAAAACGAAGTGGGTCGGGGCAGCTACTTATTATTATTATTCAATTGCGGATTATTTTCTTGTCCTTCTTTTCTTAGAGTTGGCGTGTTATAGAGTGGAGTAGAACAGAAAGGATCTTCATTCGGATGAGGTCTAAGGTTTAAAACAAAGCACCTCGAAAATCACCTAAATATTTCAAGTTTAACAGCAATATCTAAGGTTTAAAACAAAGCACCTCGAAAATCACCTAAATATTTCAAGTTCAACAGCAATATGTTACACTTAAACATTTCGCTTCTTAATAGTAAGTACCCTTAATCAGCTTACATGGGCTGAGTTTCGTGTCCAATCATATATAAGCTTGAGCACGCGACTTGAGGAACTAGTTAAGTCTGAGCTCATAGACCAACTTAACGTAGACTACAGACGATCATGGAACCTTGTACGTGGGTATGATAGTACTAACAATGGAATATAAAACAGTACCTATGATATTCTTAACAGCGTGCAATGACAGAGACTTAAAACATATTCAACGTAAAACAGCTTATTTTATTAAAATAATCTTTTTTTATTAATCAATTATAACTAACATACATAACGATGTCTCGCGACTCGGCCCGCGATCCAATATAAATTAATTGTATGCCCTGCTTTTTTTTGCTACAAAAAAAGACAATCCACATTCTTGAAAATAGTTTAATGGCACAGGAGTGAAAAGATACTCTCAGACGAAGTTAAAAATGTAGGTATTCTTGTAATAATTATTGGTCCTGTCAAATAATAGTTTTACCGTTTTTGTTTCGTAAAGCATTCTTATGATAGTAACGAAGAAAAAACCTTTGGTAAACAATGATTGACTCGCATTGTGGGCAGACTATAGAAACCAAACCTTTTGTGAGGCTTTACCACTTAACAAGTTCGTCTAAATATTACTTACAATTTAGCTTAACATTAACCTTCGTAAGGATAGGGGGTCACTCACCACCCCACTTGTTCAGAATAGATGCTGGAACTTTTAATACGTTAGTTGATAGTAGTTTGTGCCTTTCTGTATTCTCTTATCTCGGCATACATGATTAGTAGCAAATACCACTGATTTCCGGATCGTCTTGGATTTTGCTATATTAACCTTGCTGAGGTTATCAATCCTTTTACGGTTCTGTTTTTTTTCAAAGGAACCATGAACTTATTGGAGGTGGACCCCCTTTGAAACTACCAAAACAAGCACAGTGTTCAATATTTCCAAGGAAAAAAGGAAAAACAAACTCAAAAAGTTAAAATTTTCATTTATCTGTGTGTGCCGATCACCATAAAGATATTTGTCTGAACTGCATTAAATCTATACTAATATTATAACGAGGAAAGATTTGATTGATTGTTTGTTTGTTTGCATTGAATAGGCTTCGAAACAACTGAACGGATTTGGATGAAATTTAGTACACAGATAGTAGATAGCCTGGTTTTTTATCTAACTTTTTACTTTTTATCTCGATATTCCCACGGGAACGGGAACCGCGAGCGGCGCTAGACTTAAATATATATATATATAGATATTATTTGCGCATAATCTACCTATAATTATTTTTCATACTTGGATAAGGAACTATAATACTTGTCTCGTTAAACAAAAGTATTTTTATTTTGGTTATTTATGACTTATTTCCGCAAATAAATAAGTTGTGGGGTGATGGTTGTGAATGCAAGAAAAGCCTATCCTTCCGAAGGTTAAGGATACTTTTTAATTTAAAACAATGGACTCTACCCGATAAGAAAATGAAAAAGTAAACATTACAAATGCAAATAAAATTAAACGTTCAACTTTTAGCTAAACGAACCCACAGACGGTCTCGAGTTTATAAGCCATTTTTTAGCTAAACTATTTTCTGTTCTTAATTCAGTTATTTTAACACCTATTATGCAGCTATGCAAGGCGATTGCATTGAAGCGTTTCTCAGTCTTTTTGTCTACATTCGCTATCCTACAAGTACAATGTCAAGTACAAATGTGATTAAGGTAACCTAATTATTGAATACTAGCGGCTGCCCACGGTTTCACCCGCGTGGTTCCCGATCCTGTGAGAATATCGGGATAAAATGTAGCCTATGTCATTCTCCGTCCTTTCAACTAATTCTATGCTAAATATCAAGTCGATTGGTTGCTTGGATAGGGCATGAATGAAGGACAAACCAACAAACACACTTTCGCATTTATTATACTAACGGCCGCCCGCGCTTTCACCCGCGTAGTTCCCATTCCCGTGGGAATATCGGGATAAAAAGTATCCTATGTCTTAATTCAGGATATCTACTATATGTGTGCTAAATTATAAGCAAATCCGTTGATTAGATTTTGCGTGAAAGAGTAACAAACATCCAAACATCCTCAGAAACATTCGCATTTATAATATTAGGAGGAGTAGGATTATGATATAACATTAAGATTTTGCATTCATCACGTGATTTTTTTTGGGAGTTTAATCAGTTGGATTTAGTTGATATTTTCTTGTATTCAACGTATCTTTGAAGGTTGTATACCTTCTGGTTTAGCAGTAAATTAACATAAATATGAGCTGAAATCTATTCTACTTCGTTCAATTTGGATTTTGGTTGGACACTGAAACCTTTTTCGGTTCACCTTAACTTGTTTGGTGAGTTTTTGCTGATACCTGTTTGGCGCTGAATCCCACTGGACGTTGTTTATTTCTTTTTGCGTAAAATAGTATTTTATCACCAGTTGGTATTTCACGCCATAACTTAACACGTGTAGCGTAGGCGTAGTGCTAACATAACGCGCAATGATGTCATTTGGAACCTCGTCACATAATCCTTGTCACTTTTTGTACTTGAAAAACTTACTGAGACTCGAATGACACACTGTTCTCTTTTACTCCGATTATGCAAGCCAACCGGTAATTCGATCGCCCATTCATAAAAAAGTACTATCGCACCTGTATCACCATTTAAAGCAATGAACTTACAATATGTTGTAACAAGGGTATGACTTAGGGATATAACAAAATTCTATCGAAGGCGTCGTTGAATGTCTCGTAAATGCCCTTGTAAGATATCTCGCACAAAACTTGCCGATCATACAGTTGTATAATTACCTTATTTATAAACAAGTGCACATCACTAAAACATGTTGTCACTCTCACTTTTTACCACTTGTTCGTTTGTTTTCGAGTTCGTTACGAAAGAGACACGCGGTCGTGTACGAACGCTGCGCACACGCTGTATTCACTGTGCCGAGTGAATCGAAGGCAGCAGGTTGCGCGGGAGCTCCCCCCTCCCCCCACTGCAAGGCTGCCCCGGCACTCTGGCATTCCATCTGTGACGACAACGTGCCCATTTATGTCTTCGGACATGGTTCGCGGCCATATGGTCTCTTATAGTGCGATAAAGTTTTTTTAACGGAATTTCTGTAATACTCCAGCTGTGTGGGATATGTATGTGACTTATTGCGATTTTCCGAAGTCCTCTTGAGTTTTGCAACGGTTCTTATTTTTATGACTACTGCGTAATGTTGGGGAAGAGCACATTTGTCATCCTGACAGCCGTATAACTTTTAAGGTTTTGCTTTACCACCCAATGCTTGAAATTACTGGATATTTCTTAGTATAACCGTAACTTCACCGGATCCAATATTAGTAGCTCACTATTTGCGATTATTTTTGATTAGAGACATGACTAATATTAAAACTCTGTTTTGTAATAATCTTGTTCAAAATTTATTGTTGGCTACTTAATCGTATATTACCACATACTTAATTTTATATCACAATTACCTATTTAAGGCTGTTCACGAATAACGTAAAGTCAAGAAGGTTGTAATTATTGGAAAGCATTGTTACCTACAAATTTTAAAGTCTTTCTTTTTAAATTGGCGGCAACGTAGTCTTTACAATATAATTTTATTACAAACTTTTTTTAAATATTACCTATTGATATGTATATGATCAGTGAATCTTGTCATATTGTACTAAAAATATGAAAGCCAAAAAATGCTTTTATGTGGTACCCTTGACCAAATTCTATAAAAGGTCTTGAGAATACGCTTGTCCGTTACTTAGTCATGTCGTGTGAGTGTTATTATGATTCATGTGTCATACCTGACGTAAGGTTCTATAGTAAACTGAATCTGTTATTTACGGAAAAAACGAGTTCCGCACATACATTTTCTATTTTTACTTCTCATCATCTTTGTTGCTTATGCGTAAAACACTATTGTTTTTAGTTTTTGTTTTCCGTTCTTTTGAGTACGTTTTAATCAAAATTGATAGTAGTTTAAAACGTACTCAAACTACATACTTACTTCATTTTTAACATCTACTAAACAAAAATATTTGACCTTTAAAAAAATCGCAGTCCATTAAATGATTAAATTTCTTAAAAAATATAGCCAACAATGCTTATTTTATTATAGTCATACTGACGCTAAATTATCCAAATTTGTCAGTTAACAAATATGTTATTCTGTAATATGCGTTACAAATGTTGATTATAGCAATCACAATAAATGGAAACGGAATAAAATTTAAAAAAAGAATCAGTTACGTGCGACGAAAATTATCATGAGGTTGAATAGTTTTGTTTTACTTTAACATATTCTTAATGTCTGGTAAAAATATAAACCGTGGCCATACGACAAAGTTTTAATAAAAAACGAACTTATAACCTAAATTGAAGAATTCTCAATTCAGAAATCGACTATAGTAAAATTAATGTCAGAAAATGATCGTCTTCTTTATAAGCTCAAGACTATATTGATTTAAGGGCGGTTTTTAGTCTTGGTAAGATCTTCTTAGCCATACAAAGTAGTATACATGGTGTTTTTATTTTATGTGCTCAAAGTTAAAGGGGAGGTTGTGTTATGTGTTTAGAACAAAGTTAGGATTTTTTATATATTTTTTCGTCGTAGCGCCGCTATTAGTTTGTATCGCCGAGCTGAGTTTGATGGGCGCTCAATTTTGTTCTAAACATGTAACACTACCTCCACCTTAACTTTAGGCAAAAACATATACTGCGTCTTACAAATATACGAGTACTCTAATTATTGACAATATACTCGTACATAAGACTCACTGCTCACGGTTAGGCAGAGATTTCTCTTACATTAGACTCATCGCTCCGTTGGACAAAAAAGAGATTCCTTGCTACGATCGTTACGACCAATCTCTTGCTTATATATGTAAAGGAGGAAATTATCGTATGAAACCATAAAACGTTTATCTAATTATGTAAAAAGAGCTATGCGGCAAGCGTGGTCCAACGACCGACCTATGCAAAATGAGAACACTTAACTACGGGAAGTATTCATGGAATTAATGTTTGTTGTGTACCAAAGGAAAGGAAAATGTTTTGGTAATTTATGTGGGCATAAATTATTAATACTTGCCCGCTATCTGTGGAAGAGTTAAATTGGATCCAAGGGTCGCGAGGCTCATTCGATGCGGGTTCGACCGGGGCTTCTGAGGAACACGTCAGTTTTGAGTATTTCACAATTCGTCCCTTTATATTAGCTGCATTAATTTTCACAAGTTCATGAAAGGGGAAATTAGTAATCACCGCCGACGGGCTTGTGATGCGGGAGCGACTGATGAATGAGGACTACCATGCGTAACGAAATTGCAAATTAAATAGTGCCTAATCAAGGTTATAACAAATGAAACACGAAAATGAATTTGGATTGCCTAAACGGATCGTAATTTGTTTTATATAATGAGTGAATTAGAATTATTTTCTTTTCTATTTTCTTTATTAAGAATGAAATCGGTATGTCTACGTACATTTCGCTAATAGGTTGCTCCATTTTTAATCAGTTATTTTATTATATACTAGCGGCCGCTTGCGGTTTCAGCCGCGTGGTTCCCGTTTCCGTGGGAATATTGGGATAGGTACAGTTTTTTTTTTATTATAAAATCTTTAGTTAAATACAACATGGCGAATTTTTAACAAGAATTAAATCGGTATGTCTACGTACATGTCGCTAATAGGTTGCTCCATTTTTAATCAGTTATTTTATTATATACTAGCGGCCGCTTGCGGTTTCAGCCGCGTGGTTCCCGTTTCCGTGGGAATATTGGGATAGTGTACCAAATTTCATCCAAATCCGTTCAGTAGTTTCGGAGCCTGCCTTTATTCAATGCAAACAAACAATCAAAAATTTCCTCTTTATAATATTAGTATGTCGGAGGCGCCGCGGCTCTCGGACGTCATCAGCAGGGCTAACATGCACGTCACGAGATAATTTTCTCACGCCATTTTCTCGTGGTGAGATGACATATCTCTACTTCTCGACTGTCGGTAACATTGCACTACATTTTGTCATGTCGTTCTGTCACACGTAGACTTCGAGAAATTTTCTCTTTAAACTGCAACATACGCGCCATATTTTCTCATAAATAATCGAGTTTTGACATTTAGTTTCGATTTATTTGTCGTCGATCATTCTGTTCGAAGAGATAGCTGGAGAAACGTAAAAAGTGTTGCGAAAAATGGCAGTGCCGTATTACAATTATTTATTAACTATATATGAAGAGAGGTGGAATAGGCGGATCGAAAGGAAGCGCATACGAGACGTCTGCGACCCTTTCGATCTTCGCGACAGCGAGTTCCAGTCGCTGTGGCGGATCACAAAGCCTATGGCCTATGTTCTGCCATATACTGGCACAGATACGCTATCTGTGCCTTGTTACTTCTGATGCTAAAACAATGGGTACAATACTTAGTATACGAATGTACTAAGATTACGAATATAAATATTAAATGCGAGCAATCATACAATCACAAATACCAAACTAATATTATCAAGAACTAACGAATATAATTATATACTTACTTACGTTTTCTTTTGAAATGCCATTTCAAACTAAATACAACTATCTAAATTCAAAATAAAATGAACAAAACCACAGCCGGACCGGACTTCAGACAAGAATGACACATGTGAATGTCACGTTTTGGTGAAGACACCGGTTTAAAAATTGTCAATAGTGCTATCTTTGTCATTATTCATAATCGCAAAAGAAAAGAAACAATTTTATTTTTTAATTTAATGAACTTGACAACAAGACTATTGGCCTTGCTTAACATTTCATTCGTTAAATTTGTTGTGTATGGGTGGTTTTAGTCACCATAGACACACATGATTATCAGTGTTTTCATTTAAAAATAAAACTTGACGTTTCGTCATGAAAGGGATATCTCACGACGTGATGATTCTCTCTCGTGGCGCGTATGTTGCGAATTGCGAGAAAATTATCGAGATTGACAATTTTTCTCATCCCATCTCGAATTTTCTCATGGTCGCGCATGTTAGCCCTACAGGATGGAGTACCATTATTTAATACGAGCTAAATACTGTGGGCCAAGGGAAACGCTAGCGAATGCTCATTATAAGGCTTATACGACATTGTACCGAAAACGCATAAAGCAACTTTAACACTTTTTTGAATAAGTTTAAATATTTAATACATGTAAAACAATTAAACAAGTCTAAATACAAATCACTAACACAAATTTAAGACTCTTATATTAAAACCGCGACTTTAAAGAGAAAAGGGAACGAATAACGAATTCGTGGATCACGCTCGATCAGTTCCACGTCCGTCAACTCAATGCCAAGCTTCAGGGTTCATATTATAAAATGTTTGTATCCCATGGTTTTTATAAATGTCACATAAATAACTATTGAGAGCGGACCCACGACTACGTTCAGTGTGCGATAACACCGACGTTCCCACTTCATCAATCAATCTCTGAACTATTGAACTCTTAAACAAAAACAAGAGCCCTTTTCCCTTGCACTCAAATATCGAGGCAATAAATAACAAAATTTAATAAATAATTATTTCAATCGGCCTGACGCCGACAAGTAATATGAAGATGTAGAGAGATATCAGCGCAAATTACTATGTAGGTAAGAAATATCATTGTTTGTACTTATCAGTGAATAGGGCGTTAGATACTGTACAGAGAGGTGCAAGTGTTACCAAAAAAATATAAAAACTCGGTATATTGAAACACTGGCCCATATTTCGTGAGCCATAAAATGATCACCAATATTAATTCATGCACTTAATTTTGCAAGTGTAGGTATACGAATTCGGGGAATGTTAAGACAGAAACTTTAATGGCTTTGTGGAAAGGGTGATTTCTTAGAAGTACACAGAAACGGCAAAATTTAGTTGGTGGGTTTATTTAACTTTACCTACTATTTACATCAGAAATGTGGTAGATTTTACACAGAAGGTAAGTTAACACTTTACGTCTCAACGTGTAATTATATGTAGGTATGTAATTAGTTTGATTTTTATTTGTTTAGCACTTTGTTTTTTTTAAATCATGAACATATTACAAGAAAACCTTACCTTCCCGTAAATGTAAATCATATTACCGGCTATACCTATATGTATAATCAGAAGGCCTAAAATGGTCGCAAATATGCGATATTGTTAACTTTTTGAGGACAGTAAACGGCTATAGCCGTTTAAACAACAAACATTCTATTGGGTCTCGTTTACTGTCCGCCAAAGTGTTAAGGATTCATAATGTCAATTCAGTTTTGTAATGTCCATTCCATAGACCGATGTCAGTGTAGCAAACATTTGCTCTTATTTTATTGAAAGCAAGAAAACTTATTTAAAGCAAATTCCATAGAAAATAAACAAATGAAGGAATTGTCAGGGAATTCGAATTATGATTCCTTAACAATGTTGTCGCAATATTGCATATGTGACCTTTTTAGGCCTACATAATATCTTTTGGTTCATATTTGCACTTGGCCTGTTATAACAAACAATTGTAGTCAGAAGGCTAGCACGAAAAACTTCAGAAATAGTATCGAGGATGTATCGAACACGTAATGTCAAAAAATGTATAGGAAAATGTAGTTCCGTTTGCGTCCGGTAGGAACGCGGCTCAATATTGTCATAAATATTTTTAATATACTTCCGCGCAAGTTTTTTGTGCTAGGTCTACAAAATCATATATTCTGAACAAAAATTGCTGTCAGTGATAATCTTACTTCAAAATATCTTTAGTAATAAGGAGAGTGCTAACATGCACGCCACTGCCGGAAAGCAATTTTGTATTTCAGTTATTGAAAATATTCGTTGAAACGTTTCACCTGTGCCCACTAAACATGGGAATCCAATTGAAGCCGGTCGTTCTCAAGTTAGATTGTATGCGAATATTCGAATATGTAACGTGTTAAATAAATAGTCACGAGTGCATTTCAGCTGGTGTCCAGCCGAGATCCGTTTTAATTTTAAAATTACCGTCATTGTGTAACGATTTTTTTCCAAAGTAGTTAAAAAAGTTGTATTAAAATAAAAAAAAGGCATTAACTTTTGTCGATGGTTAAGACGCAATACAGAAAAAGTATGTACTTTTTGATATAACACTATAGGATGGTTAGAGATGTTACAAATCTGGTATTAAGATATACATTTCTTCATACCTTTATCCAGTGTAATGTACCAGAAACAGGATTTTATGATTTTGCCTTAAAACTTTTTTTCGAAATGACCCCCTAAGAATACGATAATTCAAGATTATTCTCAAATGGGGTTACATAGGGTAGGTGCACCAGTGAGGTGAGTTTTTTCAATGAAATAAGAACAGTAAAGATTTCTACCGAATGCGATATTTCTTTTTTGCATAAAATAATGTTTATCTTAATAATTATGTTAATAAATGACATTCGCTCATTTTATTTTAATCTTGAATAAATGTTGAACACAATTTGACAATATTATAGTCTTAAAACTCACCTCCACGTTTTAAGACTAAGCAAGAAATCACCATTCGGAAAAGGCGTTCCAGCACCCTCGAAGCGAACGACGCTGTGGTCAAGAATATAAAGCTGACCGTTGTCTGTTTGTGTTATATATATCTTCCCCCATGTACTTAATACATGTTTTCTATCCGAACACTTTTATGTTTTTTGATCTCATACCTAATTCATAAATAAGTTTATTTTTCCATAATTGTTATTTTATGTTAACCTCCAAGATCAAGAGTATTTCCAATGATTTCCTGATTCTTCACAAGTTTTCCCCATTGTTGTTTTTCTCTGTAGTACATAATAAGTTTTGTTGACACTTGACGTATAAAATGTATATTTTTTTTCTTTTGGCAAATGTTTCTACTACCTACAGCCTAAGTTATTTTTGTTTTGTTTTCAGCAAGATTTAAATATGTTACTTTGTGTGTATGTTCATTGGCAGTCTCCTGGCACTGTAGCATTATGCTGAGGCAGGGTTTAGTTGGCGGCATACTTCTTACATGCTTTTGTTGTTACCTAGTTTTATGTTTTTTTTCCTTGTAAGCGTCAATAAATATTTTTCTTTCTTTCTTTCTTTTTAGTAAAGCGAATATTTTTATGGATGCTGATAATTTTTAAAGTTCAAGATTGCCTTAAGCGTTCATTCATTGGTGCACCTAGTTTTATGTTTGTTTTTCCTTGTAAGCGTCAATAAATATTTTTCTTTGTTTCTTTCTTTTTAGTAAAGCGAATATTTTTATGGATGCTGATAATTTTTAAAGTTCAAGATTGCCTTAAGCGTTCATTCATTGGTGCACCTACCCTATATAAGTACTATTGGAAATTGGTTTAATTAGTGGACTGGACACCCATAATATATAGCATCGTGTAATGTCTTGTGAACAGATTTGGATGAAATTTAGTATGTAGGGAATTCAAGTAGTGGACTAACACATAGCCTACTTTTTATCCCGATATTGCCACGGGATCGGGAATCATGCGGGTGAAACCGCGGGCGGCTACTAGTACCATCTAGTTTTGTAGAGCAACTTCTATTTTATTATTCTGTCAATTGAACTTAATTTAGGGGGGGTACTAAGATTTTTGAAAAACCCATTTTCAATACTCATTGTAAATAGAAGTTCGATTATTAAAAAGTAATCCTGCAGAGAGTAATCCTGGAAAAGAGTTCCGGACCGTAACTTATAAAAATTTTATGCTGTTTGTTTTAGCTAAAAGCTTTTGTAGCGTTCTCGAACAAGGTCAAAGTATCTTCCTCAGCTTTATTTCAACATTCGGATGGAATAGGAAAGCAATTACCGAAAATGACGAAGTGTTGATATTTCATTATTAAAAAAAGCTAGCAGACATCCTGGACTTATGCCACTTTTTTTGTAGTTCTTCATAAAAAAAATCATTCCTTTACTCATAATTCACTGGCCTGATGGTGTAGGTAGTGGATCCTGGTTACGGATTTGGGGGCTGTGGGTTAGATCCCTGCACGAGACTAAACAGTTGTTTGACCATCATAATAATGTTTTTTTTAATACTCACACCTATTAACTTAGCCCCAAAGTAAGCACTGTAAGGCTTGTTTATGTGATACTAGAGTAACCGATATAAATACATATAATTATACATTTCCATGATTCATACCGGGATTCGAACTAGCACCTCATAGTAGGCGACACCTTGAAACCAGTGTCCGTCACCGTCAATAACATATGGTTGTATTGTTCTAGGTGTTATCTCTATTACGTAATCAAAGTGTCCTACGTGCACATAACAGACATAGAAACAGCTGAATGTATGTCATTTTGTCACTAGTTGTATAGTGTCAGACATGCTACAGTCGCCGTGGCCGAAATCATCTAGGACCTGCACCCCTACGCCTAACGGTATGGCCCGTGCTATTGCTATTGCTATAAATTTTACAAACCCCCTACAAGGCCTCTCGCTGCAGCTATCACTTTCGTACTTAAATGCATTAGTTAATCCAATAGATGAATTGAAATATGTAGGAATTAGACAAAAACCCTATCGTTGAAGGGTTTTATGAGAGTTTGAAGTTTGATAGCTATAGCGATAACATAAGCTATACGGTTAGGCGGTCGGTCTGCTGCAGGGCTAAGATGAGCGCCGCGACTATTTGTCGAAATTTATCTCGTGATGTATGGCGCGCTCATATCGGGCGGGATAAACAGTGCGCTTACGCGACATAAGCGTCGAGGATCTTTTGTCGCGGTGCTCATCTTACGGGGCCTACCATCAACTGTAATGCGATTCGTTTTAGGTAAGAGTGAGACGCCGCTATACAAGCCGTATGGCAGCATCCGTCTCTCACAACCTAAAAATCACTTAAAATGAATCGCATGGCAGTTGATGGTAAGACCCATTGTCATGAAGAGTATGGTACAGAGGGATGCTAAAGCCGACTGCTTCTATTCAAGTTTTTAATAACATAACCCCGCCTTTGTCATATTTATTTATTTCATAACAATGTTCATTGTGTCGAAATTCATGGTTACATAAATAAAAATTAGTTAATAATTAAACAACAAGAAAATTATTAAATTGAGACATTTACACATAATATTGTGGACATATACGCATTCGAGATGTTCGATATTCAAAATTTTACGTCAACTTATGATATTATAATAATGTCAACATAATTTGTTTATTTATTTCTAAGTCCAATGCATAACAATAAAATATAAAGAAATACAATACAATACACATAAATACTACTGCATACTGGCTATTCAAAAAATCATTTATTGAATAGAAGCATTCCTTCAACAAGAATGACTTCAATTTATTTTTAAAATTTGACTCGTACACTGCGCTTTTTAACTCATTTGGCAGTTTATTGAATAAATTCACTGACTGATATTTGGCACAATGCTTGATCAAATCTATTGTGGGAACGATTTTCTGAGTAAACGCTTGTCTTCTCGTGGCAGCCCTAATAATTTTCTCATTGGGATTCTCATATTCTGTTATAGTTATAGCGAAATGAGAAATTATAACTAGAATATAAAAACTAGGAACAGTAAGTATACCTAGTTTCCTAAAATGCTCCCGACAAGACTCTTGTTGGGGTATGAGTACCATTGTACTAATTGCTGTTTTTTGTAATATGAAAGCCTTATTAACATTGTAGTCATATCTCCTACCCCACAGAATATACTATAACGGAACTATGATTCTACCAAAGCATAGTATACTAGTTCCAAATGTTTTATGTCTGCTTCATCTCTAAGACTTCGTAGAACGTAGCAGGCTGAACTGATCTTACTCTCAATGTCTTCCAATTCCTGCCTCCAATTTAGTTGATCATCAAATTTAACTCCTAAAAATTTTGTTGTTTTTACCGATTGAACCAATTCACCACTAAGATCAATATTTAAGGTACTGTGATCCCTACCAACATGACATTAGTTTTTAGGCTGTTTATCATTAAACCATTTACAGTAAAGCAGTTTTTCATCGATAGTAATATTAGATTTACTGTTCTTTCTAAATCTATTAAATTTTTATCAGATATCACTGCATTTGTATCATCTACAAATATAATTAGTTCCACCCATTTATGAGCTGTTGTAATATAAGTTATCAAGTCATTCATAAAAACTATAAAAAGTATAGCTCCCAAAATGGAACCTTGTGGCACACCTACTTTAATATCAATTAGTTTGGATCTGGATACAACTTCACACAAACAGTCATTAATAGTTTTAATTTCTACATACATTTTTCTATTTCGTAAGTATGACTGGAATAGTTTTAATGCTCTTCCTCGAACACCATAGAACTGCAGCTTCTCTAGGAGTAATTCGTGATTTATTGTATCAAAATTCAAATCTCCTCACATCGAGGAAAACCGCAGCCACCTTTAATTTTGCGTAATTTTTTTCGGTTACTCATTTAGCAAGGTTGCCTGGAAGAGATTGCTATGTAGCAATAAGGCCGCCTATTGTATGTTCTTCTGTATATTTATTTTTTCTTTGTACTTGTTTTGTATTTATCGTGTGCATAAAGGTTTTTATTATTTTTATTATTATTATTAGCAATGCGTTAACTGCATCCTGTTAGCCAACCTATTCCGATAGCCAAATTGATTCTGGTGGAGAATTGCGTTTTAACTTAGGTTGGAGACCAATCTTGCCTTAATGAGCTTCTCAAAAATATTGGATTTTGTTACTAATAAGGATATTGGTCTACAATTCTTAGGATCCAACCTTGACCCTTTTTTATATATATCGGCACAACTTTTGCAATCTTGAATTGGTCCGGGAAGACCCCTTCTTCAATGCTTTTATTAAAGAACCTGCTCAAAGGCTCTGCTAAAACATCAATGTTGTCTTTTATTATTGTTTTGGGCACTTCGTCATAGCTAGAGGATGTTTTGGCTTCCATACTCTGAACAATTGTTTCACTTCATTTGCAGTTGTAGGATAAAATACCATCTCGTCCATAATTTACACTCTGATGTAGATAGCTTCGTGCAGTTTCTCTATTAAAACCTTACCTGCATTAAATTCAAACTGTTGTACAAATGTATCAGCTATTTCCACAGGTTCAACTAAAATTTTATTATCAGTTTTAATCATGAGTTGAATAGGTATTTTACCAGTCTTATTTCTATGCTTGTTGATTAGCTCCCATATACTTTTTGTCATATTTTTTGAGCGTGCTATCGTATTTTGTATTGTAATTTTTTTGGCGTGTTTTATAACTCTTCTGTACAGTGTCACATATTTGCTTCTATATCTAGCAATTGACACATCATTGCCGCATGCCTTTCCTACACAAAGAAACCGCTTCATTCGACTGGACACTTTTATCACTTTCGTCACCCATCGATTCAGATTTACGATTCAAGTTAATTGATATTCTTTCCTTTTTAATATAGTTTTGAAATGTCGAGCCAAATTTTTTTGTGAAGCAATTGATTCCCATGTTATTCCAATCATCATAATTAATTAAGTTTTTTCTAAAAAATAATCTATTCTTTTTTGTAAATCTCCGTTTCGTCACATACATTTTGGGTATATTGTTAGTTTTTTTATTTTGACATGTCACGTAGACACTACACAGTAATCCAGCGTGTCCATCTGATATTCCGTTATGATCAATTTCGCAATCTAGTACATTGTCATTCGATATATTAGTTAAAACATTGTCAATACACGAGCGTGAGTCATTTCTTTGAAATGTATATTCAGATACAAATTCTAAAATTATATCAAGTCAAAAGATTCTAAAATTCAGTTGTTTTTTGCTGTCACATAAGGTCTACGTCAAAGACACCACAAATTAAACACTTCTTGTTGAAAGAATACTCCAAAAGCTTTTCCAATCTTTCCATAAAGTTTTATCATCAATTTTAAAATCAAATAAAAACAAAAAGTTTTATTAACAATCGAGCCGGTAGATTTCAAAATGCGTCAAGTCCAAAATGTTAAATTATGTAAGAATCGATTTTTTTTTGTTTGAGTAACACATGGAATTCTGAATGGAATTTCCGCGGCCGGGGGTGGTGCTAGCGTTACTTATGGTGAATTTTCTATCTTTTCAATGTTAGAAGATTACAAGACAAACAAATTTTACAATAAAATACAACACAAATGGTAAAAAAACCCCAGTCAAAAGTTACCAAGCTACCAAGCTACACCAATCTCGTATCTTGAATGTGAGTGTCGGGTGGCGAGCCTGAACGGGAATTTATTGCTTTCTCCTTGTTTTTCATAATTTATAAGATTAACACCGCACCCTGCGTCGCGAGCCCTTTATAAATTTCAAATAAGCTTGATAAATTGCCGCAATAAAAACTAATGCCTTAATTACGACTAAAATCAATGTTTTTGCACAAATTTTTTTTGCTTACTTTTATTCGATTAAAAAGTCTAATAACATTTTAAATTGATACCGGAATAGAGTCTATCAACATTTGAAATTGAAATCGTTATTTAGTTTATTGGGTACACGCAACAGATATTTATAAAAATAAATAATTGAACTAATGTCCTAAAAGAGTTCACACAGCCGCATTTTAACCGCCTCTGTGGTTTTCCCACAACTACCGGTTGGTGGTTGTGGTAACAACAACCACCAACCGGTATCGGAGCCATAGATCCCGGGTTCGAATTCCAGTGGGGTGCATGTATATTGTATTCGGTTTGGTTGGTAGTAGGACTTTTTGTAAATCCGCCTAGCTATCTATAGCTACCGCCATCTTATCCAGGTATGACGCCATAACAACAATGTTTTTTTAGCATTGTTGTGTAACGGTAGTTAGAGTTAAGATAACCAGTTCCTCAATGGTTGAGGATTCCGTGAGAAATGCGCTTCCATATCAATACTCAACATCAGGTATGATGAAGGCTAGGTGTATTGTGTTTGCTCATAAAAAATGTTGCTACCAAAGTGATAAGATAACAAATTAATTATGTCAACTTCTTTATGTAAATCATAACTTAGTAGGTAAAAATCGGCCGAACGGAAATAGAAAGACAAAAGAAGACAGGGAAAAATATAAGTACTTAAGTACTTATATTTTTCCCTGTCTTCTTTTGTCTTATTTAAATGAGAAAAAAGGCATTACTACTACCCCCTACTTATAATTGGATTTTTTTAAAGGTCAATATTTTTCTGCACAATTTTTATACTGTTTCTTCCCGTAAGAAACTTTTACAATTAGTAAAATACTATAAGAAATGGAAGGATAAGTAGAATGGGCCACGACTCACCACGCCGGACCCATGCGGACTGGTGGGGTACGGAGGAAACTAACCACTTATCGTACCTCTAAAGTACGTAGGAGCTCCAGATAATTTAAGTTTACTGTCACCTATCCCGTGGCCAAAAATTACGAACCATCGAGCTCCAATCAATCGCATGTACAATCAAGGAACTTCTTGGTCGACCAGTAGAGTTTTATAGGGAGAGAAAAACTTTCATCATCATCATTATACCTACTTATCAGCCGAACGACACCCACTGCTGAGTATAGGCCTCCGCCAAAGATCCCCACGACGTACGGCCCTGCGCTGTCCGCATCCAGCGGCTTCACGCGATCATTAACAGATCGTCGGTCCAGAAAGCTTATACCTACCTATCACAAATGATATATTTGAATAAAAAAAAAATTAAACAACGCGAAAAAATTGTACAGTCGACCGGGAAGTTACTTGATTGTGCTATGAATCAAAAGTAAACATGGTAACAGAATTTCTTCAGTACTTGTGCGAAAGTCCTTAGACATTCAAGTGACACGGTGTCCGCACCGTGAACGTGTCGGGCCTCCTAATACCCCGGTGACCGAATGGCAGAGATAGATGCACCTGCGATAAGTGATTTTCCTGTACGAGAGGGCTCTTTTAGAAAATCACATTTAAAAAGGAACTGTGCTCTGTTTTGTTGTGATAGCAAACTTCTTTCTGTTAACAGGATTTTTTATGAACGACGATACTCTTAGCCTTCATCATATCTGATGTTAAGTATTGTTATGGCTGAAGATGGAAGCGAGCCCTCTCCCGGAATCCTTAATCACTGGTTAACACTAGGGCGAATGAATACGTATATAAGTTGTTTGATAAATAACATAAAATACGAGAAAGTAAATTTTCTCAAACATGCTTGGAAATATGAGCATTATTTTGACAACCTTCTTCAAGATAAATCCGTATTGCTGTACTGGCCACATAAAGTACATAGTAAACTCATATCTGTCGTGTAATTAAAAAATGGAACGATCTTTTACTCCGGAATATGGCAACCAAGGAAGTAACTTAAAAAAAAATCAACCAATGAACACTTTAACGCGGGAAAAAATATTGTTGTTCGTTGTTCGTCTGATTCCGAAAAATAGTTTCAATTTCCGCGCATTATTGGAGAAAAGTACTATACAAGCCTTGGCCACAACTAGGCATTGACGGACTTACGTATGTGTGCCTCGGCTTTGCCTTGGCCCACATTTACAGGAAGAAATAAAGTGATATGGAAGAATAAAGTGGATGAAGAAACCATTTTCATTATAAATAATTTGTTTTTACAATGTAAGTACTAAGTATACAAGCTTAAAAACAAAGCAACAAAATAAGTGGCCATGAAAGATTAAAGGCAGATCTTTAACTTAAATATCATTTTAAAAGTGAGTAAAATTGTCGTTTTACGCTTCAATAATAAAAATACTCGTAACAAGCTTATTATTATTTTTTGTTTTATGTAGGAAACATTGTAATGTCTTCATAACAAAAAAATAATAATATTCTATAAAACCACTTTTGGAACTGTCGATTAGGTACTACCTCCTTTTTATATACGGTAAGTTTAACTGAATTAGCAGAACGGTTCAGTTAAGTGAAATGTTAACATTGCCTGCCTTGGTGCTATCCCAAATCAAGCAGCAGAGCGCGCTGACGTCTTCTTTGATGTTTTTGTATATCACTATATTATTTTCCTTTCGCATTAGTAGTGACCTATGCTATGACTTCTGATTTGTGAAATAACCCTATTGGAATGGGAGTAGCCCTAAAATTTATGATACTAAAGATTATTTGTAGCTTGGTAACATTAATTGTATATATAAATTCTTAACCGGATTCCGTTTTTTTTATTTCGAAAACGACTATTTTCGTTGCTATATTATTAGCTGCGTGTTGCTATTTGTTTTTTCTCGAACAATGGCGGACGATATTTTTGGATAGAAATGTACGATACCGCGCCAACTTGACATCGTGCAGATCTCTACTCTTTCACGCAAAAACTACTGAACCGATTTAAATGAAATTTAGTACACAGATAGAATATAGCTTGGATTAAAATAAAGGCTTCTTTTAATCCCGATATTCCCACGGGAACGGGAATAACGCCAGTGAAAACGCGGGCAGCCGCTAGTTGCCTATATCGGTGTCTAGGGTTAATAACGGACTTCGATTTTCAATAATGTTCGTAATGGTATGTTTCATTACCATTCCAAATAACAACTTCGATACAGCTGTCATTTTTATGATCAACCATAATATCGTGAACAGGCAATACAGTAGATTTTTCCTTTACGACCCACGTGGAACACAAATTTTCACTTACGTACACAACGGCCATTACCCGCCCGTGTTTACCCGAGTCGCCGCGACGTCCAGGGTGGCGCTTTTGTATTTACGACATTAGTCGTCCCGGCTCTGGAATTAACATTTTTATGGTCGAGCAACAAACGGCGTAGTCCACCCTCATTAGACGGCACTCGGAGCTTTACGCTTCGATGCGCCGCCATCGACTTTATTGTCTGATTTGCTGTTGCGAACGAATGATTTTTTATTATAAAAACGAAGAAGAAAAATATTTTCTTAGATATTTTATATCTGAACTGCAATAAAGGAGGCAAGTTTCTTGTCGGTTAAAAAAGTCTTGAGTGGTACGAAAATACTGACAATCCCAAGGCGCGTTGAGTCGCACTGTCAAGTCATATACATTTTCCCAACGTAACCTAATGTTATAGTTACTTACCGTTAAAATTAAATGGTACAATCAACACTATTTAAATAAACATGTTTTTTATATAAGATTTAGCACAACTTTGATTACGCGCCAATTAAGTTTACTTGTTCCCAATCAATAAAGTATTAAATTGATATGCGCTATTTGTTCAAAAACTTTTCAGAAGAATTTCACAGTCTGTGTTCACTCATTAGATTATGCTATAACGCCCGTTTTGTATCGCGCTTTTGAATTTATAGCAGCCATTCGCAAGCCCTCAAATTGTAACTCGCACATGAAGGGTTCCCTCTCTCACCCAAGGTTGCCTGGAAGAGATTGCTATGTAGCAATTAGGCCGCCTATTTTGTCATTTTCTCTGTATGTGTTTGTTTTTGTTTCGTGTGCAATAAAGTTTTTATTTTTATTATTATTATATTAAATACACCTACCCAAAATAATTTGGTTTTTCATAGTGTTTGTATAAATGAAAAAGTTATATTTTCGGTTTTGGAAAATGTGCTATAGCTCTGAAACTACTAAATATATTTCGTTCAAACCAATTTTCGTTGAAAGTTTTTATAAAGATCTACATCATATATTTTTTTTAGATTTTTCACTTTCTTATTTTAAAAGTTAGAGGGGGGCACACATTTTTCCACTTTGGAAGTGTATAACTTCCAAACGGTTGACTTTTAGAAACATCTGTTTTTGGAATCTCAATGTTATTTTTAAAAACCTATCTATAGATAGCTCACACGTATAGGTTTGATGAAAAAAAAATTGTTTCAGTTTCTTTTTTTTTATGATTTTGTAATTTTTGCATTTTTCAATGCTATTTTTATACTTATGGTAAATTTTAAATAGAAAAATATTGGAAAAAATTAACTCGGCCATAAGTGAATTCTCAGACTGGAATCGAACCAGCGACCTTTGGAAATCCGGTCCAATGCTCTAACCGCTGAGCTACCGAGACTTGCGAACCACCGTCGAAATTCTCCAATACTTTTATATTTTTTAATACGCTGTAGGCCAGCGTTGTTACATCAATGCTAGGAATATCCTTGCATTCGAAAGAAACATCTTTTCAGGTGTTTAACGATCGATTAAGATGCTTGTGGCCGAGTTAATTTTTTCCAATATTTTTCTATTTAAAATTTACCATAAGTATAAAAATAGCATTGAAAAATGCAAAAATTACAAAATCATAAATTATTGGCAGTTGCATCTTAATCGATCGTTAAACACCTGAAAAGATGTTTCTTTCGAATGCAAGGATATTCCTAGCATTGATGTAACAACGCTGGCCTACAGCGTATTAAAAAATATAAAAGTATTGGAGAATTTCGACGGTGGTTCGCAAGTCTCGGTAGCTCAGCGGTTAGAGCATTGGACCGGATTTCCAAAGGTCGCTGGTTCGATTCCAGTCTGAGAATTCACTTGTGGCCGAGTTAATTGTTTCAGTTTCCTTTGGGAAATGCGCTATATTTCTCAAACTGCCAACTATATAATCTGCTTGTCAAAAGAGTTGTTACTGCATGTGCGTTCGAGTCTATAACAAAATCCCTAGACAATTTAAGCACGGACCTAAAACACTAATGACCAGAAAGTTACGTGAATGGCTAGTACAAAATTATTTTTATTGCTTGAACGATTATTAAAATTATTGTTAAGTTTGCATGTTAATGTTTATTAACTGAATAGTGTGTCTAACCTTAAATAACATCTTGTGTACCTATTCTCTGTAAATAAATACTTTTAACTTTTTTTTTTGACTTATATTTCGTTCAAACCAATTTTCGTTGAAAGTTATCATTAAGATCTACAGCATATATTTTTTTTTAATTTTTCACTCTCTTATTTCAAAAGTTACACACATTTTACCACTTTGGAAGTGTACATCTTTCAAACGGTTGACTTTGAAAAAAAATCGTTTTAGAAATCTTAATGTAATTTTCAAATACATACATATATATATATATATATTTTTTTTTTTTTTGTGTAAAAACCGTAAAGCGGTTTACAGAATACATCTACCTACTAAGTTTCAACTGTGCAATCCTCATAGTTTTGGAATAAAGTGGCTGTGACATACACTGGACAGACAGACATGACGACTCTATAAGGGTTCCGTTTTTTGCCATAAGGCTAAGGAACCCTAAAAAGGAGTCGCAAAATGTTTGATAAAAAATTAAACCGAACTTTTGCTGTCACTGCTATTACAATTTGGCAAAGTAATTTTCCTAAAAACACGAAAGAGTACAATTTGAGTTTTTTAACAAATTAAGTTTATTTTTTTACTTTTTGAACTGCGTAGGCAATTGCATTAATTAATACGAACCTTAATTAGTTTTCAATTGTCGTCCAACGATACGACGGCTGTTAAAATCACAAGTCTTTCTTTATAATCATCTTAAGTTAGTTTCATTGTCCAATTGCTAACAAAAAAGGGAAATGGATTCAAAGTTGGTACAGCTAAAAAAGTTTCTGCTCGAAATTAAACAGAATTTAAAATTAAATTTGCTTTCACATTGCAGAATAGTACATGTAGTTATTACTTTTGTAATTAAATGGGTCTGTTGGAGTTGGACTGTTATTATTAAGAGTAAGTAGGATATTACAGTTAAGTTTCTCAAATAATTACTAAAAACAGTACTTCTAGAAATACTCTCCAAATCCAAAATAAAATTTAAAATGTGCCAGTTGCTAACTTTCCAGTCATCATCATCATCACGAGCCTCTTTGGGTCCATTGCTGGGCATAGGCCTCTCCTAAATCCGAAGTGCCTTCGTCATCCAGTTATATCCCGCATGTCGTCTAATGTCGTCGCCTCATCGTTTAAGAGGGCGGCTTCGTAGTCTTTTGTCAGCCCATGGTCTTCATTCGAGGATTCTTCTTGTCGCCCTCTATCCATGCGGCCTACATGACCCGCCCAACTCCACTTACGCTCCTCAATTATTTGCGGGGCATAAGTGGAGTTGGGCGGGTCAACTTTCCAGTGCAGATACTAAAATCTATCAGAAATAACTATCAGAAAATCTTCCAGCCAATATTCCTTTAAAAGGAATGTTCGTGCTTTTCTTATAGATGGGTTGAGTGCTTAGGTTCGTGGTTTGGTAATTTATCATCAACAACTTATTATTGTTATTTTTCTCATTTTATCGTTGGTACGGTATTTTGTTTATTTATGTATCAATAATATTATATGTATATAGTATTATTATAGTATGTATGAATTTGTATATTTATGTATGTAATAAAGTGATGTACGTTTATATGTTAATGTTAACAAATCGCAATTTGTACCGCGTTCGATGCTCTCTGTTTCGCTAAAGGTTGACTGGTAGAGAATACTTGTATTATTAAGTCCGCCTTTTGTACCTATAGTTTTATTGTACAATAAAGATTTAAATAAATAATAAATAAATAAAAGTCCATCAATGGACATGGGAACATTCGAAAACGAATATAGGTAATGGACGAGCTGGCAAACCTGTCACTCTTGTTTCCGGACACCTCAAAATTTAACCATTGCCTTTGAGTTGTGGCTATGAGAGTGCTACATTTTAATTTCAAGATGCACCTTTGATGCTTTTCTAGTCCCGCAAGGACTTCACACTCATACTTATACTCATACTCACAACATTTATTAAGTACAGGCGAAGGACACAGTAGTGATATTAACTTGATACAATAAAAGAAGACTTATGAAAAATAAGTAGTTTAAAGTAACAGTATTGAGTAAATTGTCCCACGGCTGCACTAAAAGGGACCTAGTTATGCATTATGTCAGTATTATACTGACGCTGGTTTTCAACTAGACCCATTGACTTATTTGACTAGATCGCTTTTAGTTTATTGACACCTGGATGCCATATACGTAAGGTGTTTCAAAAATTGTTAGTGTTGGAATTGGAAACTGGCTGGTTGTTCAGAGAGAATATAAGTACCTATTAGAATAGACTTGGATTAAAGAGAACACGTCAAAGGCTTGGCTTGTCATTGTGCTTTCGCAAAACCTTCATTATCTGTAGCCGATTTATCTAAAATACATTGTTATTCATAATACAAGTTTCTTTCCTTATTAGTTCACGTTCAATAGCGAACATTTTGGTCCTTCGCTAGTCAAAATTACCTAACCAGCATATTTCAGGTTAAATTTTTCATTGTATTTTGTTGTATGTCGTAGAATCGTAGTAGTAGCTGTGTAGTGTCGGCTTAGAATAGCACTACCCCCTCTCATCCCGTTGGGTGTCGTAAAAGGCGACTAAGGGACTCAGCCTTTAAGCAAAGGCAACATGATGAGTTAGAGAATTTGAGTAAACATCAATATGAGATTGAGGCATTAGTAAAAAGCTACCAAAGGAAAATACTGACGATCAGGGCGCACTCGATATTATTTCGAAATCTGCACGAAGACTCGATACTGGCCGATTCGAAGTGATGCTGCCATGGCGCGCGGATATACCAAAACCCCTGCCTGATTCATACACTTTAGCATTGTCCCGTTTTTTGTCGCTCGAGAGGCAGCTGTCCAAGAACCCCGTGCTTAAGGCCGGTTATGAAGCCTTCATTACTGGAATAATAGAGAACGGTTACGCCGAAGAATGTGAGATAGACACCTACCACGAATGATGGATCGTTCCAGTAATGATGACTCCATACGGTGGTATACTTACCAATTTTCGGCGTGATGCACCCACAAAAGCGTAAGCTGAGAGTGGTGCATGACGCAGCGGCGAAGACTCCGGGCATATGTCTTAACAGTTTATTGCTAAAGGACCCAGACTTACTTCAGCCCTTGCTCGATATTCTTTTTCACTTCCGAGAAGGCGCTATAGCTCTAAACGTAGATAGAAGGGAGATTCTGATGTTCCCCCAAATTAAGATTGTAGCAGAGGATAGAGACGCTCAACGTTTTTTTTGGCGGAGCAAGGAAGGGAATCTAAAGGAATATCACATGTCGTCCATGATGTTTGGCACCATCTCCAGCCCCTTCATTGCTCTAGCACTGAAAGACAAAAACGCTAGGGAGTTTGAAACTCAGTTTCCATAAGATAATAAACGATCACTATATGGATGACTATCTGGGAAGCCATTCTGACATTTCGCATGCTTCGAAGATCGCGTCTAACATTCTAAAAGTCCATATAGCGTGTTGTTTCGAAATGCGATCCTGGGTTTCAAATTGTCCAGAAGCGCAGTCTTAAATTCCCGTTGAACTGAGAAGCGAGAGCAGCTCAAGAGGTCAATCTACCACCTAATGATAGCGTAGGTGTTTAAGGCATCAGATGGAATCCACGAGAAGATCAATTGAGCTTCCGTGTGGACTACACGAGGCTTCCGTGTCTTTGACAAAACGCTATATTTTATCGAAGGTAATGAAAATCTATGATCCCCTTGGCTTGTTAATGCCTAATATTATTGAGGGCCGGATAATCCTTCAAAAGCTGTGGAGAGAGGGATTGGACTGGGATACACCAATACCCGAAAAGTTCATACCCGAGTGCAATAGCTGGTTCAACCTGCTGGGATCCAAGGCGAATGTCAGCATCCCACGATGCTACATGAGCCAATCGACATTTTAAGACGTACAGCTGCATGTGTTCGCTGACGGTGGTGAACAGGCGTACGCCTGTATTGCTTACTGGCTCACTTATATTGAGAATGAAGTCTCATTATCACTTATTGGCAGCAAAGCTAGAGTTGCCCCATTGAAGCACATTTCAATTCCGCGTTTGGAGCTACAATCGGCATTAATTGCATCTAGGTTTGCTCAAACTATTTTGAATGCTCACCGCATAAAACCTTCCGCAGTTTTCTATTGGACTGATTCCACTACGGTCCTCAAGTGGTTGAGTGGTGACGATAGAGCGTTTAAGCCCGTTTGTAGCCCACCGTCTAGGGGAAATATTGGAAACCACAAACCCTTCCAATTGGCGATGGGTACCAAGTGCTCTTAAGATCGCTGACGATGCTACAAAGCCTAAAGCGTTGAAACTAGATTTGTCTCATCGTTGGTTTTCCGGGCCATCCTTTCTTTTATCTACTGATTCTGAATGGCCCATCGAATCCGGTGGTGTTTTCGAGGAAGTCGCACCAGCGTCCGACGACCAATTGGAACTAGTGGGACTTCTTTTCGATACTCCTTTGCCGGACTTAACTGTTCCCGATTTTACGCGTTTTAGTAATTGGTTGCACCTTTTAAGAGCGACAGCTCGATTTCTACGAGCCGCGCGCATGTTCAGATCTTTTTGTCTCGGCCAATAGACCAAAATTCTTTTTTTTACGCAGATGGCACGACCTCCCCCTCTGGAATGACTGCTCGGGATATCTCCTATGCCGAGAACCTTCCCCTGCACCGTGCTTCAGCTTCCCTGAAGAGTACAAGTACTTGAAGTCGTCGCAGCCAGTGGCCAAAAATAGCAGGATAGCTGTACTTTCCCCAGTATTGGGCCCCGACGGGTTTATTAAACTCGACTCACGAATAACGTTCGCGCCTGGGGTAAGTGAGAGTGTAAAATATCCGTTAGTCCTGGATGGCCGCCATCACATTGCCCGCCTCATCATACTGCACTACCACTGCCAGATGGCACATTCATTCAACGAACTTGTGCTTAATGAACTAAGACAGAGGTACTGGATACTCAAAGCTAGGAGCACTATACGGAGCGTTGCCAACACCTGCAACGAGTGCAAGCGACATAAATCCAGCCTGTTATCCCGCGAACCGGCAACCTACCATCAGTAAGGCTTGAGCACCACAGAAGACCGTTTACTAACGTTGGACTCGATGATGTCGGCCCAATAGACGTCACAGTGAATCGTCGACACGAGAAGCGCTACGTAGCCCTGTACACGTGTCTCGTAACCAGAGCTACATCTTGAATTGGTCGTGTCGTTATCGGCAGATTCGCGCTTTTAAGTCTGAGACGTTTTATAGCCCGCAGCGGATCTCCATCAGTCATCATGTCCGACAACGGGACGAACTTTGTCGGTGCCAATCGGATCTTAAGAGCCTTGCACAGAGATGATCTGCGCGAATTCGCTACAAACCACAAGATCGAGTGGCGATTAATCCCCCCGCATCACCTTTTATGGGAGGGGCCTGGGAGCGTCTGGTTCGAACTGTAAAGACTGCCCTAAGATAGACCTTAAAAACCAAATCTCCCAAGGAAGAGATACTGACGACTCTATTAACCGAAGTCGAAGGCATAGTAAATTCAAGACCGCTCACATACATATCAACTTCGCCGCAAGCTCCAGAAGCCGTCACCCCTTTCCATTTCATCATCGGTTCATCCTCTATCAGTCCATGGACTTCTTCGCTGACAGACTCGGATCTGATAAGGCGATGTGATTGACGGCAGACACTCCGTTTGGCTGATTATTTTTGGTCACGTTGGCTGCGGGAGTATCTGCCTACATTGCGACCTAGGAGACCGCGCGGCAGCAATCCGTCTATTTCTGAGGGGACGTCGTACTTATCGCGGACTCTTCCTTGCCGCGGGGCCTATGACCAATAGGAAGAGTTGTTAAAGTATTCAGGGGGCTGACAGAACTGCGCGCGTCGCTGACCTCATCACTAAAGGGGGAACATTACGCCGCCCAGTCCGGAAGCTTTTAATTTTAAATTCCGACAACCAGCCACCTTCCAACGACTGATAGTGTTCCACTGGGGGCGGGGATGTTGGAAACTGGCTGGTTGTTCAGAGAGAATATAAATACCTATTAGAATAGACTTGGATTAAAAGAGAACTTGTCACGCAAAACCTTCATTATCTGTAGCCGATTTATACTAAAATACATTGTTTACATACATACATTGGCTTCCCGCGACCTTCACCAGATCGTCAGTCCACCTTGTGGGGGGCCTAGCCACGGAGCGTCGTCCGGTACGCGGTCGCCATTCCAGAACCTTTCCGCCCCAACGGCCATCGGTTCTTCTCGCTATGTGTCCCGCCCTTTATTTTGCCAAATTTAAAAGATTGTAATTTGAATACCTATACGTCCCTTTACTATTTACATATTTAAATACTGTAAAAATTCTACCAGTTAAAAGCCTTTGAATATTTGTAGTAATGGAGTTACATTTTTAATGCGAAAATTGCTTTATTTCCAGAACAAGCGTTAGTTAACCTACCTAACCTACATGATTCGGCAGATCAACCGATCGCGTTTCACGTGGGTACCTACGCAGCAAGAGCGAACTCCGTGATCAATGCGCATGTAACTGTGCCGAAATATCCGGGGACTCGAAAACAAATTCAAACAAAATCCCGATAACTGTACTAATCACAGACATAGATCTAAATACTAATAGTTATAGTGAAAATGACCATGAAGGTTAAAAATATTATAAGACCAAGTGCTAAGTAACTTACAGTTCTTATTTATAGCAGATAAAAGCCAATGTTTGATAAAAAAAATTGTATAATTTTAATAATTATCAATAGGAGGTTATTTTATAATATTATTATTCAAGTTGATTGAAGTACCTAATCACGATGCAAATGCTCTTTTTCTTACATAATTACAACAGTGAATATATTATTTTAGTACCTGACCATCATTGTTATTGAAATTAAAAGTAGTTTAACTATAATGCAAATGTTTTATTACAAGAGCTAATTACAAATAAATATGTTATGTTACATGTCACTATTCTAATAAAAAAGCACCTGATTCACATTTAATGATTGCAATTATTATTTAATAACGTTAACAATTTCCGATCATGATTTCGTATTATTATTGTTAATTTTGATTTTACACGACAAATATTTAAAAAAAACCATACATTAATTGCGTTTAATTCAAAATGTAACACAATTTGAAGTGAAGGAAAGAAGTAAAGAGAAGATATTGATCTTGAAGTTTTTTAATTAAGAATTCTTACACACAATTTTAAACTGGACATCTCCTGATGATATCACAATTTCTTCTCGATTTTCAGCCTCTTTTGCACCTACAAAACATATTCAAATATGATGATTTAATAGGACGATGAAATAGGTATGTCAAGTTTATTCTTTATTATAGCCATGAATATGCACAACATTAGACTCATTTATTTCCACAATGTCGCTGTCTTTCGTATCTGTCCCGAAGTTTAGGTGATAATACATGTGTATTAAAATGAAGCGTTGTACGATTTTGACTCTGAGATACAAGAGGCTCAGTATGCTCATAATTTTTGTATGAATTGGGAGCATCAACCATCTTTAGATCTGTAGAATCATGCCACATCTGTCATTTAATATCAACAGTAAATCTTTCATAGCAGTTTGTGTAATATTTTTCTCAATCGCCTTTGCCTTAAATTTTTCACTAAAATGAAGAATCTTAATATATTCATTCGGATTACTGAGATATTACCGAACCATGAGCATGGTTTACGCAAAGTGTCAGTTTTGCTTCGCCAATGCGGCAGGCGTGGGATTAAGTCTTTTGTGGGTTAACATAGCTTAACATGTAACCATGATCTTTTTTATGCAAAATACATCGTCTTTTATGAAAACGAAAGTGATTAAAACAACGAGAAGAAACATGTACCTGTTGTTTTTGAGATACCTATTTAGGGTACTATCATGGGGATGTAGTTCAAGATGTAAATAAGCACTAGCTTGGACTGTTATTATCGTTATATTAGTAAGTAACTAGTATTTTTACAATATTTTAAAATTATTTATCTGAAAAGGCGACCGTCCATATCTACGCACGACGGGCCTCCCTTTCTTAATTTTATCATAAATAAAACCAGCCAACCACGGCGCCGCCGGCGGTGTAGCGGCCTTCCTACGGTGTACCTACAGTGATATTTGGACTATGGGGAAGATCAACGGCTACAATATTATAAAATATATCTTGGAGGGGATGACATTAGGGATTAAAGATTGTATGGAGGAATGGAAAAGTCTGCGTGGATGATGTCTTGGGTACAGAATATATAATAGTAATCTTGGGCGGCCACAAGTTATAAATAGGTATAATTTTGATCTGAGTATTATCATTTTAATTTAAAATGCCTCTTAAAAATGCATGCAACCTTCGACTATCAAATTGATTCTTCTACAACTCAAGTAAGTATAAATGTTATTTATTCTATAAAAAGGGTTTTTTATTGGTTGATAAAATTATAAACATTTCCCCATATTATTTTATGCGTTGGTAATACCTACGTACACAACTAGTCTGCTACACTCTTGTTACTCAATCATTGTTGAAAAGTGGGGAAACTTGGGCGGGCTGTACAAACAAATAAGTTAGGTAGGTAGGTAGGTAGTAAGAACTTTGTCACAATTGAAATATTAGTTTAGCGTCTCTGTATTTACCTTCATTTACCTTTGTTTACCTTCCATAATCAAATAATGTTGTAAATGATATGTTTGGTATGTAAATTTATGCGTTAAGCTCATTTGTGACAGGCAAAGCGAGCGTAATTGATTTCATTTAAATAGTACTGCATGCTGTTTAGTTATATGAGTATTAGTATAATACCTAATCTTTATAAAAAAAAGTGAGTACCTTGTTGAATTTGGGTGAGTGTTTTAAGTTTATAATATAATATTTAATTTTATAATGTTTAATTTTATTTTCATGTTAAATATTTACTGAATTCCACGCCGAACTAAGGCAGAATATGCCGAACTTATATTATTTATCAGCTTAAATTGTATACCATATTCTGGGAAATAAAGATTATGATTATGATTATGATTTACCTATGAAATTGTTGCTTTTTTTCTTTCTCATAATATAATTATAGGCAGTTATATTATATTCTATCGTGTGACCTTAAAATAACAAATCTAATGAAATGCAAAATAATTTTTCACCTCACATACTCGGAAAAGGAGGTTTTGTCATACAATTTCTGTGTGGAATATCGCATTTTACGGCCTAGCGTGGTAAAGTATTTTTTTAATATAGAAAGAAAAATACGTCTATATGCGTTCCGAACCGCACTATTGACTTTTTATGTTACATTTTATTCTTATTTCAAATAACTTTGAGTTAATTATAATATTCCGTTTTGGTTTTATTATATTATTTTAGTTCCTAGAATCACAAAAAAATTTACAATAATATTAAACTATTTGTTATAAAAGTTCTTATTTACGGTGGATGAGATTTCATAACCTATGATTGGATTTCGGATCGTAACAAAAACCTTTATTTTTAAAATGTCGTGCACCGAATTATTTTCGGAATCGTTATTATTTTTATATGGATAAGGACATGGGCTAAATAAGGGCAGAAATAATAGTCAGTATAATTTTACTTTTATAGCTAAAAAATATTGTTTGATTACATTAAATTTTAGTAGTCAAATTCACGACATTTATGTTGGGGAGGTGTTGACGCAGGGCGGGCGGTACAAAAGCGACAATCACTGCGGAGAACCAACTTTTTTGGGATATTCGAATAACTTACATAATTGACAACTAAAATAAAATTTGTCCTACGTTTTATTTTTTTATTTAGAAATTACATATTAAAATAAGAGACACGTATTTTTTCATTTTGCAATTTTTTTACTTTAACTCATCATAAAATTTTATTTGAAAAATTACTCATTCAAAAAGAGCTTAAGTCCAGTCGTACGGATTTCTGGCGGACACACCTTGGCAAATTTATTTAAAAAATACACTGTGACATTGTCAAGTCAACATGACACTTAAATGAAGTTTGTTTGTTTTGTTTACGTTTGTATTTCTTGTATGGTTTTCGCCTGCAAGATTGTTTTGTTGTTGTTTAATTACAGTCTTGCTATTTTAACTTGATTTTAAAGGGAGGATAGACCAAGACGTTTATGGTAAATGTGATTTTTGTGGCGTTATGAGAGTAAAAGTGTACTTAAAACATATTCTTAGCCAGATTTTCATTGGAGCCTTACAGTTAACTAAATAGGTCAGTTTATCTAAGATACTAAATATGCACGCAATTTCTGATGCCTTATTATTGAAACATCATAAAAAAAGCTAAATTATTTATGAGAAATCATAGAAAAATTAATATATTTTTTATGTAAATAACGCCAGTTATAGTGAGGTGCAATGTATATTTTTTATCGATATTTTCGGCGATTGATTTCTATGCTATGGTGTTTATAATATTATACTGTTTTTGTTGTTGCAGCCTCCAAAGGGTCTGAAATTCGAGGCAAACTAAAAAAGAGCTGTTTTTACAGCAACGTATTTTTATAAAAATAGATTTATTTGAACTCGCTGCTTAATAAATAACTTGATTGCTGTAATGAACGTAATGAATAATGAAGAGCTGTAATTAATGTAATGAATAACGCTGCTTAATGAATAATTCAAAAAAGTAAGCGATAATCCATCCACCGCGTCATCATCAGGAGAAAAAAAATCCAGATTATTTTTAGATAAATATGTTTATCATTTAATGGTGACAATTGTTTCGAATAAATTTGTTTTTGCTAGCATGTGTGTTGAGATTTATCGCCTGGTTTTAGTTCCAAAGTATAAAATATATAATATTTGAGAAAAATGAGTTATTTATTAATATTTTTATCGATATCATGTCCAAGTTGTTAAGATACTTCACTATTCTTTAGATTTTTTCAGTTTATGTTGGTAGTACGATTTTATTTATTAGAGTGGTAGAATCTTACTTACTCTTTGGAGTGTTTAATATAGATGGGTAAATTTCAAGAAAAAAAATATTTAGTAAAATATTTAGAATTTTCATTTTGGAAATATATTAGTTTCGAGTGTTTATTTTTGCAGTTTTATTTGGCATTGAACCCTATCAAGGCTTATATTTGCAGCAAAATTGCGAATAGTCATAACTAGTCTATCTCTATCCTACAATTTGTGAGTGTTTGGATGTTTAGTTTGAGTACTTAGATCTTTGTTACAAAATCACGCAAAAACGGCTGAACGAATTGATTTGGATAAAATTTGTCACTCAAAACTGAAATATTTCAATCCGTTTTGAAACATTTTATCGTTTATTTTTTATTTTCATTTCATTGAAATGCACTGTTACATACTCTTTGACTATATTGACAGCAATTTTTTTTATTGATTTTTAATAAGAGAACTTTTATAAGCAAAGGAATGTCATGATTATTCCGTGATCACGACAAATCGGGGTTTATTCCAAATATTTCGTTAAATAATTGAATTAACAATCCGAAAAAATATGTACGGTGTTAGAAATTGAAAAATCTCGAAATGGTTTTCGATTTAAGGTACCTTGTTAAAAATGAAATCATGTCAATTGTACGTGCTGTTATAAAGTAGAACTGAAACAATATTCAGTATTAGAGCTGATTACGTTAAAATGTTAACTAGTAGTTAAAATTCACGATCAAACATTTTAGTATGTTCGAGAGGTGTTGACGCAGGGCGGGCACCACAAAAGCGTCACTGACTCCTGGAACCGCCTTTGTCGAAACACGCAAACCAACGAATAACTATATCATATTCTATTAACCTACATAATTATGTGTTTTTAAAAGCATAACTGAAATAATAATCCCCATGATTCTCCTTAGGTATACAGCTTTACGTTAAAATGTTAGTAGTTAAAATTTGCGATAAACATTCATGTTCGAGAGGTGTTGCCGCAGGGCGGGCGACACAAAAGCGACATTGACTGCGGTGAACCGCCTTGTCGAAACGCCGAAACCAACGAATATTGATTGCGGCAATGATTTCAACAGCGTATCCGCCGCACGCTAATATTAGTATTGCTAACAATTATTTTATTATTAATGAAGGGGTTTTGTTAGTTCTGATTTTATTTTTTGTCGTCTCAGCCACATGACCCCCACTGCTGGGTAGGCCTCCCCCAAGGATCTCCACGACGATCGGTCCTGCGCTGCCCGCATCCAGCAGCTTCCCGCGACCTCCACCAGATCGTCGGTCCACCTTGTCGGGGGCCTACTGAACTTTTCCGCCCCAACGGCCCACGTAGGGAGACCCCGAGCATAGCTCTCTCCATTGCACGCTGTGTGCCCTTGAGCCTTCTTATCAGACCCATAGCTGCCACTGTTTCACTGCCACAAGTCATCACTGGCAATACACACTAATCATAGACTTGCGTCTCGAGACACTGAGGTAAGTCGGACGCGAAGATTTTACTGAGCTTCCCGAATGCTGCCCATCCGAGTTGGATTCGACGAGAGATCTCTTTCTCAAAGTTGGACTTACCTAACTGGACTGTCTGTTCAAGATAAACGTAGTGGTCAACAACTAATTTTTAACCGACTTCAAAAAAGGAGGAGGTTCTCAAGTCGACGGTATTTTTTTATATTTTTTTTAATGTATGTTTTACCATTACTTCGCCAGTGGTTAACAGATTTTTATATTTCTTTTTTTGAAGAAAATATTTTATGTGTGATCCCATATAATTTGCACGAAGATCTGGCTAGTAGTTTTTTCATAATCCAGTAAAAGATAATTTACGTTTTGGCAAGTAGTCGTTTACCTAGATGACATCATTGTTGGGCTGATTTTTTGTGTAAGTAATGGCACATGATGTAACTAAAAAGGGTGAAATAAAAAACTTTTATAAAAAAAAAATCGAACCGACTTCAAAAAGTAAAAAATAAAACTTTTGGAGTCGGTGCCAGCCAAGGCAAGAAATGTTAAAATATAGTTAATAGGAGTGCAATGTAGAATGCCTTGGCTGGCACCGACTCCAAAAGTTTTATTTTTTACTTTTTGAGTCGATTTGAATTTTTTTTATAAAAAGTTTTTTGTAACATCGTTCAATTTGCATGAGCTGAGGGTCAATAGGTATCGCATTAAAAAGGAGGAACTACAACTGTGACCACTTTTTTCTTGCCCTGAAGTTTAATTTTTCATTTTTTTTTTTATGATTTTGTAATTTTTGCATTTTTCTATGCTATTTTTATACTTTTGGTAAATTTTAAATAGAAAAATACTGGAAAAAATTAACTCGGCCACAAGTGAATTCTCAGACGGGAATCGAACCCGCGACCTTTGGAAATCCGGTCCAATGCTCTAACCGCTGAGCTACCGAGACTTGCGAACCACCGTCGAAATTCTCCAATACTTTTTTATTTTTAATTCGCTGTAGGCCAGCGTTGTCACATCAATGCTAGGAATATCCTTGCATTCGAAAGAAACATCTTTTCAGGTGTTTAACGATCTATTAAGATACAACTGCCAATAATTTATGATTTTGTAATTTTTGCATTTTTCAATGCTATTTTTATACTTATGGTAAATTTTGAATAGAAAAATATTGGAAAAAATTAACTCGGCCACAAGTGAATTCTCAGACGGGAATCGAACACGCGACCTTTGGAAATCCGGTCCAATGCTCTAACCGCTGAGCTACCGAGACTTGCGAACCACCGTCGAAATTCTCCAAGACTTTTATATTTTGAATACGCTGTCACATCGAATGCAAGGATATTCCTAGCATTGATGTGACAACGCTGGCCTACAGCGTATTAAAAATATAAAAGTATTGGAGAATTTCGATTGTTAGACGAAGTTTAGACTGTGACATAACCAACCAATAAACCAATTGTTAATTGGTTGGTTATGTCACAGTCTAAACTTATACGGTCTTTACACTCGGCCGATACGACGCGCTCACATACTCGCCGCTCGATATCGCTACACGGCAGGCCCCTCGATCTCACTGGTTTTCACTGATAAAACAGTTGCGCCTTGCGTGCGCGTGGAGGCGCGCGTGCAGCGGCTCGGATATGTGTGAGTGCGTCATTTCGAGGTTTGTAGGCAGACCTCGAAAGAACTGCAAAGACTGCGAAGACTGTGGTTCTGTTGTCCGTAAGTGCATAATGTAGTGCAAGCTATTTATAAATTGGTAGGGAATTGATGTTGTATGCAATGAATGTGTGAGAAAGTTATTGATCACATAGTCCTCTAGAATTACTCAATATAACTTTTATTTTACAATATGCTATATGTAAGTATCTCATACATTTTCGAGTGCTTGAAAGAAGAACGTTTTGTCATACATAGATGTCATTTTAAATAGAAAGATATCTCTAAAATGTTTTTAGAAAAAGGTTATTTTTTTACAAAAACAACATATTTCATAATGAGAGCGCAGCTACTCTGCGAAGCGTTTATTTTTAATTGCGTCCCGAAAGTTTTGTCATAAAATCGGAAAAGTTTTAATTTTCTGCTGCTATAATATTGTTGGAAAGCTAAATTTGAATTCCAATATCTTATACGCCGCTTATTATATTTTTGTCCTGATTATTTGCACCATATTTGGTGCAAATTATTTTCTTGATGCTTATGATGAAATAAGACTATGGAACTTGCTAAGTGTCAATATTATTTGATATAAATATCATTTAAAAGTCTATTCTGACAGATGTAGGATTCTCTTGAGCTCGCCATGCTACAATGGCAATCTATCTATATAGTTGGTAAGTTGCAAAGTGTTGACGAAGTCGTTTACTCAGCGCTTGTTTTATTTACCTACTTACCTAAATTTTCAATAGTATTTTTTGACTCACAAAATAGTTCGCGTTTGATCCTTATATATCTCTCTATGAATGGTGGTACCACAGCCAGTATTATATTGAGTAGTTTAGACTAAACTACTATATAAAAGGGTAGTTTTAAAAGCTTTGAAAATACTGCGTCAAAAACATGGCAAGTTGAAAAACGCCATCGCAACTGCAGCATTACGCCATTGTCAGTGTTCGCTACAAAAACGATATTGCCGTACGGGTAACAAAATTAGCATTTTAAATAGAAAACCGTTAAGAGACATTTTAGATTTTTTGTTTTAACATTGGGTTTTCAGAGAAATGGCGTTGCACATCCTTTTTTGTTACTGGACGTCATATAATGAACTAGGAAAAAGTTAATGATGAGAAGACAAAAACGTTTTTTGAATATCAAACGAACTTACCAAGTGAAGTTCGATCACAATTATGTGAACAGCTTCATTCGACGCGATTTATGGTTAACATAGTGTAGTAGCGCCCCCAAGCGTCAGCCTTGCACAGTTTTTAAAAGTTTTTTTTTTTTGTCTTTTTATATTGGCAACATTTGGTTGCCGCCATTTTCACTACTCTACTCTGTGATCGTTACCCCCTCTTAATCTACTTGGCGCGCTGCCTTGTCAGTTTTTCTTATTTGTGTTTAAAGCTAATGGTTTCATATTTTTGTTGTTTTAAAGGGTAGGGTAAAAATTACTTAACTGTATTTTAAAGGATATGATTTTGGAAAGGGGAGGGTGTATATAAATCGCGTCGAATGAAGCTGTTCACATAATTGTGATCGAACTTCACTTGGTAAGTTCGTTTGATATTCAATTATGTTTCACAGTTTCATTCTTTGCGATTTATGGTTAACATAGTGTAGGATGTTCAAAGGAATTGATAAAAATATGAAACCAAGGTATATTTCATATAAACACAATTAAAACTCAGTATAGTTTTAAGGTGTTTTTTATTCAATGTATATTTATTTATTATGATTGTAAATATAATTTCATCCGTGAACAGTTTAATTTAATAACAGGTAAGTATGTAAGTAAATAACATTAACAATTTACAATAATTAGTTAATTTTCTTGCAGGTTACTATTGAGATTGAGAATCAAAATTGGACAATATTGATCGAGCAAACTTATCAGTGTTTGCGACGATTTCCCTGTTATAAAATTTGGCGAAAACAGATGAAGATTCACTCCATCCAGCAGTTTTCCTAATTACGTCGATACTGACTCCTACTCTGCTGGCAGTGGATGTTGCGGCATGTCGTGTACTATGGGCTGTGAAGACTTCAGTGTTTACTCCACTGCAACAAAGAGAATTTTTTAACCAGGTGCTAAGTGTTTGTGATTTGACTTTTGAATGAGGACATTTGTAACTAATAAAGAGAAAGTCGCAAGTGTCTTTGCGTAATGATGTTGTTTTATTAATGTATGCCTGAATACATCTTGCTGGGCAGATTTCAGGGCGAGCATCGTAAAAAGGTAATCTTAATAAGGGTTGGAAAGAATTAGGTTTAGAAGTTTTAACTAAGTCGGGAATTTTGATAATTATTTCTGTAGGTGCCAGAGTTTCTATATTTGTTAATTTTATTAAGGATAGAGTTTGCATACGATGAGCGGTTACCAGTGCCAGCAGAGTTAAAGTTTTTTTCGAAAGAGTTTCTAGGTTAAGATCTTCATTGGGCCATTTATTTGCAAGATAGTTCAACACTATATTAGGGTCCCAAGTAATGTTATATTTAGGTCTGGAAGGTCTAAATCTAAATACTCCTTTCATAAATCTCTTAATTCGATAATCATCGGATGTAAAACCTAATAATAACGCTAAGGCAGATTTATAACAATTTATTGTGCCATATTTGGCTCCATTATCAAAAACATCAGTTAAAAAATGTAACATTATTGGTATAGAAGCGCTAGTATAATCATGCTTATATTTATTACAATATGATAGCCATGCCTTGATGCATCCATGGTACTGTTTGTATGTGTTCTCTGATAATAAAGCTAACATAATTTCAACAGTTTTTGGAGACAGACTCCTTTTTAGTAATGCTTGCCTGATAACTTCGCGGCAGCTAACCTCAGTGTTTTGTGTAAGCTGTGCGCTGTTCTGAAAGGAGATTTTAATAAGTTAATGTTTGGTTCGAAATAAATAATTTCAGAAATTGTTAGTTTTTGGAATAATGGGAACCAAGGTTGTGATGGCCAATATGGTACAACGACAATGCCTTCTGCCTTATCGTGTATTATTTTTTGCATAACTTTGACAATTAATGAAAATGGAGGAAAAGCGTAAAATAATTTATTTTTCCACGACATTGTAAAAGCGTCAATAGACCAAGCTTCAGGGTCAGCTTTCCAGCTTACATAAATAGAACATTTTGCGTTACATCGGCTAGCAAATAAATCGATTTCTGGAGTACCCAACTTCTGTGTTATATTTTCAAAAACATCACCATTTAATTCCCATTCAGTATTTTCAAGTCTCTTTCTTGAAAGTGAATCAGCGTCACAGTTTTCTTTAGTATTAATATATGATGCAAATATTATTATTTTTCGCTTTTCACACCATTTCCAAATATTCCTAGTAATTTCATTTAGATGTCTATGTTGAATGCTACCCATTCTATTGATACAAGATAATAGCCGTTACGTTATCTATACGTAGTAAAATTTCACAATTATTATAATGCGTTGCAAAACATTTCAATGCGAGGAAGGATGCCCTTAACTCAAGTTCATTAATGTGAATTGATAGTTCATCATCTTTCCAATGGCCATAAAAACTTTGCCCATTACAAAATGCACCCCACCCAGTAGTAGATGCATCTGAAAATATTTCCAACGCATAGGAGTTAACCTTAAGAGGAGAGTTCTGATCAATATTATCTAACCACCAGTGCATGTCATTGTGTAATGTCTTTGGTATACTTATGATTTGTTCATAACTAGGGTTATCGAGCAAACACAAATATTTAAAATATTCGAATTCTTTAGTGTGAAGCCAGGAGTATTGAATTGCGGGGCAAGTTGATATTATGAGACCAATAAACCTAGCGAACTCACGCAATTTACATTTATCTAAATAAAGTAAAGTTATTGTATTTTTTAATTTTTGCTTTTTATTATCCGGTAATGTTAGTATCATTTTTTCTGAGTCGTAAATGAAACCCAAAAATTTACATCTCTTATTGGGCATTAAGCAACTTTTATCAAGGTTTACTTTAAATCCTAACGATGTTAATAGACTCTTGGTAAACTTTACAATATATTCGCAATCAGTATAACTAGGATTAATTAGCAGAATATCGTCTAGATAAATTACTGAAAAAATATTAGGATATCTCAAGAATGACATCACTGGTTTCATTAACTTGGTAAAAACAAATGGGGCTGTACAAAGACCGAATGGTAAGCAGTTAAATTCGTATAGTGAAAGCGAAGATATTTTCTATGAGATTTATGGATCGGAACGAAAAAATAAGCATCTTTAAGATCAATAGATGCCATGTAGGAATTTTTGGTAATTAACTTAGAGGCAGTTCGGTAATCTTCCATTTTAAAATGATGAGTTTTAACAAACTTGTTTAGTTGTTTTAGATTGAGAATGAAACGATAATCACCATTAGGTTTTTGTACTAAAAATATGCTTAATACGAACTCTCCATCAACGTGGTGGGTGCACTTTGATATGGCATTAATTTGTAATAAAAAGATAAAAAGATAAATAAAATAATAAAAAGATAAAGATTGAATAGATTTTTTATACTCTTTACTTTCTTGCTTCGACTGTGGATATATACTAGGACTGTCGTTGCGGCAAGGAGTTGAAGTGAGAGGTATTTTGTACCCTTTTATCCAAGATAATATGATAGGGTCGTCGGTGATTTCTGACCATGCATTAGTGAAGTATTGCAGGCAACCTGCGTACTTTACCCCGAGGTCTATTTCCGGTAGGTCTTGCGCACTGGAGAGCGGCGTGTCGCTGGCGGCCTGGTGGGAGCAGAGGGACGCGTCTGACGATGCGCCCCGCGGCCTCTCGCAGCATCGGATGTGGCGCTCGGTCTGTAGTCCGTTCTCCGATGCTGCGGCTTGAAGTTTAAACGATTCTTGTCGCCAGTATTAGATCTGAAACTGAAATTCTTGCCACGGAAGGAGGACGTTTTAGGCACATTTTTTAATACTTGACCAGATTTTTTAATTGTTTGGGCAGATTTAATTTTCTCCGTTACATTTTCACCAAATAACTGCTTATCTCTAGTGGTGTCAACTAGAGTTTCTTTGAGATCGGTATTAATAGATGAAATGACTAAATTACGTCGGGTTTTGGTTTCAGTATAATGACTGTCACACAAAATGCGACAGGCATCGCTAATAGGCTTCAAAATTTTTTGTTTGCAACTTTCATTATTTAATATGGATTCCATTGCAGTGGCCAAGGCTGATAAAGCTATGCCAATCTGTTTTTGTTTGTGCATTATAGTGAAATCCCTTTTGACAAGCGGTTCAGGAAGGGCCGCCTTAGCCTCTGGATTGAGGGTGGGAGCCATCAGTAGTTCACAATTATTTGGAACTAAGTAATCTTTTAAGAGTTTACCCTTAACCTCCGTTTCCAAACCTTTAATTAATATTTCATGCCACCTGTTAGCTATGTCCTTATGAATTGGTGGACCAAGAGCAGTTTCTGCTTTAGGGGCATCCCCTAGTAGCTGTAAGATGTCTTCATCAAGCTCTTTGTCATGTGAAACAACTATTTCTACTCCCAAAGATGTGCCAGGGACAGCTGCGTCCGGCAATTGCACTGGTGACATACCTTGCATTGTGGTCGCATCTGCGACGATTGCATCACATTGTGCTGATGTTTCTGATGGAGGTGGGTAAGGTGATTCCAAATGCGGCGGCGATCCCGAGTGTTGGGTCTGATGGGTCGGCGTCTCGTAGCCAACCAATGTGGGCTGAAGTGACGGAGACGGTTGACCGGAATCGTCTGAAAGTATATTTTACTTGATGTAAGTATTCAAGATCAGCTTTCAACGGTATTATCGTCGTGACAGTATCTGCCCTGTTTATAGCAGTAACGTATCACCGATAAATAAGACGACAGAGACAACCCAGTTAATAGTTGCTCGCATCGTAACCAAATTATTTTGTATGCCTAAATGCATTAGTGACAGTGACAGCCCAATTTAGCAGCACGCATCACAATTTTATTTAACTTACTAGTAAGGTAATTTTCTTTACTTACAGAATGGTTCTGAATCAGATGAAACTGGTAGTCGACGAGAAATACGACGACGTTTTCTCTGTAATTTGCTTTCTAATTTTCGTATTTTCCTTTTAATCGTGTCCTCACTATCGTCGTGGTGCTTCCTTTTCTTCCCCATGTTCGAAGTAATAGTGCGAGTAGTGTAGACGTGCGAAGGCTTGAGCACGGAAACGCAGAATGAGAAAAACTGACAAGGCAGCGCGCCAAGTAGATTAAGAGGGGGTAACGATCACAGAGTAGAGTAGTGAAAATGGCGGCAAACAAATGTTGCCAATATAAAAAGACAAAAAAAAAAAACTTTTAAAAACCGTGCAAGGCTGACGCTTGGGGGCGCTACTACACTATGTTAACCATAAATCGCAAAGAATGAAGCTGTGAAACATAATTTATATAGTTACGAGTAAGTATTAACTTTTTAGATATCCAAAGTGCATAGTTCGAACAATAGCTTTTTTATTATTGATTCTATAATTAGCGTTACACCTGCCGTAGGAGATGGATGCTTTTTATTAGGTAACCAATTTTCTATAGTTTTCGGACTAAATATTACTAACGCTCGTTTGTCGGTAGAAGCATATACGAGTAATATACAGTGTGACTACATACTGCGCTCACATTTCAGCGTGAACAAGGCATGTTCAAGTGACGTCTAGACAACACATTGCACGGTAAAAGAACATTCAGTAGGATTTCCTCTTTATTTTTAAATATTCGGCTGGTGGTGGACTTGTTGTAAGTCAGCCTGGCTAGCTACCACCATCTTGTCAATGTTTTTCAGCATTATTATTAAGTATTATGACTTTATTGTAACACAAGAAAATTAACAAATGGAGAACAAACAACAGGCGGCCTTATTGCTACATAGCAATCTCTTCCAGGCAACTTTCGGTGAAAGAAAAATAAGAAGGACAATAGGAGAATGGGTGCAGAAAAAGAAAGTAATAAGTTATTAACAGATAAATAACGATGGAGAATAAAAGATAATATTTATAAAATAAGGAGTAATGGAAAGGAAGTGACTTTCAACTTGGTCGCCAAAGGATTTTAGTGTCTGAGCCTTTCTGATACCTTCTGGCCATTCCAAAAGCGTCTGTACACGCTTTTGGAATGGCCATACCACGCAAGGAGTAGGAAAAGAAATCTGAGGAATGACGTAAAATCTCAAGGGAAAGGTTGTAGGAAGAACGCAGGTACAGTGTGTAGATGAAGAACGAAAGGAGAAAAAGTTTTTAAGATACGGAGGTAAAGTAGGTATGAAAAGAATAAAGTAGAGAAGTTTGAGAGTGTGCAAGTCTCTGCGCCGGCGAATAAGTAGCCAGTTGAGTCAGCATTGTTGTGTTCCGGCAGTTAGAGATAAGATAGCCAGTTCCTCAGAGGATGATGATTCCGCAAGCGCCGTGTTTCCACCTTATTCCATTACTTTGTATCGGAACTTCAGAAAAATATATATTTACTTACTTCGTTGGCTCAGCGACCCGAAGCGGATCTTAGCCTTCGAGCCTTACAAAAATAAACTGTAGTGTTTTGAAAGGCGCCCAAGTTATTCAAAAACAACAAAACAAAAAATTCGGTGAATAACTTCTTGATTATAAACAAGCAATATAACTATTGTAGGCTGGCCGGAATAACAGATAAGGTTTTGCTATCAATTTCTCAGTATCTCATGTATATAGAGAGATACCGGGAATAGCTACCAAAACCGCTATGATGTATCTATGAGAGTAATTTGATGAGGATATACCTACAAAAGGTAATTCTAATCCTAACTAATATTATAAATGCGGAAGTGTGTTTGTTTGCTACCAATCGACTTGATTTTTGGCATAGAATTAGTTGAAAGAAATGAGAGTAACATAGGCTACTTCTTATCCCGATATTCCCACGGGAACGGGTACCACGCGGGTGAAACCGCAGGCGGCGGCTAGATTAACCATATTATGCTGTATAGCAATAGTAGCAATAGTAAAAAAAAACAGTAAAAAATTGAATCATGTTTTCGAATCGAATTTCATTTTTCTCATACGAATCTTGTGTTTTAAAAGATGATTTTGTGAAGAAGTTGAGAATGTATGAATATGAATAAAAACGAGGTAAGGTAAAATGCCCAATCGTGGACCACGTTCCAATGCTGTATATTTGAAACAAATTCATTAAAAAAATAACCAAACTTGAGTGATTTAACTGCCGGCCTACCATCATCTATAGAAACCATCATGTAATAAGATCATTTTTTTTACCTTTTGTTTTTATTGAAGTTGTCACATATTAACACACTTCACACTTTGAGGCGATGGTTGCACATAGACGTCACAAAACTTCCGTCGAAAACAAGCTTACTTTATGAAATAGCATGGTAAGATTAAAACAATACTGTGCTAAGAGATGAGCGAACAGCCCGTCTTTATGAGCTATCTGTAACAATACTCGTATGTAACAAACCACACAGTTTTTCCTTTAAAGCACATTTTTTTAATAACCTCGTCTTATTAGTAGATGTGATACCGTCGCTATTTCTCTATATCCTCTGACTGCGCGGTACGAATGTTCGCAATTCGTCAAGGGCTCGCTCAGCCGTAACCAGTAACAGCTCCTCCTTTTTGTCCTAAAGCAAAATAAACGACGCGACAGAGAACATAAAACCAAACGCGAGGGTTATTGATTGTTCCTCCAGTGTGCTGTGCCATTTTGTCTGCAGGAGAAACGCAATGGAAACTATTTTAATAATAAAGTTCTTTACATTGAATAAGGGTAAAACTACACGGAACTGAAATATTCATCGCTAATTTTCTACTTGTTTTTATTGTGGTTGAAAGCATGTGCTCGATTTCAGAAAGTTTGTTGAAATTTTGCAGGCTAGACTAATAGCTTAAGGTCATTTTGAAAAAAAAAACATTAAGTACTGAAAATTTTAAAGTAATCGTAATTACGAAATTTTCTCTTTGAATGACAGATTAATGAGAGTTGAATCCCGGAGTGAAAGAGTGAGTCCCTGAAAACAAAAAAAAATACCTATTTATAAATATACCTACTTTGCAGCTGAAGTATAATCAAATAATGATATTAAGTACTTACATTCACTAATTGAAACCGCAAATAGCTTTAGTATCAATCATGTCTCTAATACAACGTTTAACTAGAAACAAATCAATAAAGTGCAAATAAATTATTATATACTACCTCTAGAAACAATTTATAACAACTGAATAAATCTCTACACATTCGTAAGCATTGTTAACAGTGTAGGTACATACACTGCTTCATAAAAGAAACATGAGCTTATGTTTTTAACAAAGTTACAGCTACGTATAAGTACGTATAAGATGAGGCTTTGGAGCATATGGGGATGTTGGCCGGCTGCCACCAGTCGGACTTAAAAGAAAATTTACTGGTCACAAAAATTTAGCGCCGCTCCGGCTCAGAGGGACGCACCGTCCGGATTAAAGTTTGGTTAATATGTAAGGGTTACTGCGGCGCAATTTCCCACGAGATCTAAGCAAACATGTTTGAGGTTATCAACGGGAGTTTGAAGGATCGCAGTGGACGGATATGATAACGGGTTGGCAATTTACGATAGGTACATAATGAACGAATCTTTTTGGGACCCTTTTCTGGTGCGATGTTCGTATAGAAGTTGTTAAAAATATTAGTCTCGAATAATAAAGACACAAACACTTCACAAGTCATAACTAAATCCCAATGAGTACCCGTGGTGTGCTCTTAAGAGGCTCCTCGATTGAAGCGAGATAGTAATGAGAAAAGAAAGACCGATTTTGCAGATTAGGCGAAAAAACCACGAAATCACTTCGTAGTAAATCACTATAGCGATTAAAGAGAAAATGAAACTATACGAACCTACATATTATTGGTTTCCACTAATTAAACCAACTTCCAATAGTTTAGGTAACCCCATTTGAGAATAATATTATTAAAAAAAAAATTAAGGGGTCATTTCGAAAAGAAAAAGTGTCGAGTCAAAATCGATATAGGTATGAAAAATAAATATTTTATTACCAGATTTGTAACATCTCTACTGCCGCACAATTTATAAATGCAGTAAGGAACATCAGCACTGTTTTGAGAAAAAGGCGGGTAAAGTTAAAAAAAAGTTTTAAGGCGTCTCTCGTTACCTATTCATCTGATTTTCAAAAATGATGTATGTACTAAAAGAGCAAAACACGGCCAACACCTTGGTATAAATTTTTTTGTTCAAAACTTAATATTTTGTATTTAAAATAAAAAAAACTGTTCATATTATGATGTAATTAAGTTTTCGCGTGATTCAAATGATGCATAAACGCCGTATAAGTGTTACTTACTGCATTTATTACTAGATTCTGCTACTTACTGCAAATATGTTAAGAGATGAAGACGAGTTTTTAATATTACACCATAATGTATGCACTGTATCCATTTGTTATACTGCATTTATAACTAGGAGACATATAAGAAATTTCCGAATCTAAATTTAAGTTATGAAGTAAATGGGTGTCATACTGCATTTATTGTGAGTTAATAACATTTAAATTTGGGACATTGCCAAATAGAGAATAGAGAAAAAGAAATAAAATTAGTACGAATATATTTTTAGAGAACATTTATTAAAAAAATCACATACATTTCAATTGACTTTTATCACGTTTAGGCACATATTACCCTGTCAATGTTGCATAGGCACTTAGTCAATCTGAATTTCTTAGAAATAATAAAGAATCAACAGTTATATACTTATCACCAAAAAAAAATCTTTTGAAAAATCTTTTCACTCAGAACCACCAATCAGAAACACCGATAGCAACATTTTTTTGATGGAACTACGAGCTCTCTGTGCTTTGCTATTAGCATTAATCTGAATGCCGGCCGCCGTACTGAAATCGCTTTGAGGACTATACTACTCCCCATGGGCATTTCAAGATTTTAACAGTTCGGGGACTGTAGTCGCCATGGGCGTAATAGTAGATAAAAGTTAGAAGATACACTTGGTAAACATTTAAAAACCCTTTCATAAATCAAAGAATTTGAAATCCATGTCCATATTAAAATTAAAGTTGTTTTTGTATTATTTGTATCAATGTTAATTCATAATTTGCAAAATGGAAAGCTAATACCTATTAGAAATCAGTCGCAAATTATCTGCATCTATACTTATCGATATCTGTAGTCTATACGATAATCAGGCGCATCACTAATTGAATAGCAAATCGCTAATCAATTAGTGATGCACCTGTGTGTACATACAACGAGAATCCCCGGGAATTAACTGGTACCGATATCATTGTATCGGAGAATTGGTATACACTCTCGGTGCTCAATAATAGTAAAAATCCATTCAAATTAATGTGTTAGATTTATGATTTTTGAATTGTTGCATTTTTCAATGCTATTTTTATACTTATGATAAATTTCATATAGAAAAATATTGGAAAAAAACAACTCGGCCACAAGTGAATTCGCAGATGGGACTCTACCCACGACCTTTGGAAATCCGGTCCAATGCTCTAACCACTGAGCTACCGAGACTTGCGAACTACCGTCGAAATTCTCCAATAGTTTAAAATGGCAGTGGTGGCGACCTGCCAATTTACAGTCACGCCTATTATTTGTAAGATAATGGAAAGTGTTCTGAATACCTTGTCGTAGGCTAGGTTTTACCCCGGCTCTAAAAGAAAACTATCTTCAAAATGGGTGAAATAATCGAGAGGTATGGTAAGGGGTAAGCCGTCTTTCATGTCTCGAAGGCTTTTTACATGGTTTGAAAATAACGCCTTATTGGCAAACTTTCATCATATCAACTTCCCGACTGGTTTGTGTGTCTGGATATCGAACTTCTTGAAGTTAGTCAATTTGAGTTCTCATTGCTATTCAGGTTCAATACTCGTTGTTGACTATTTCTGCTACATACTCAAATTAACGATCTGCTAATTCATGTTATTTTCTTCTAATACAGAAATTTAGCTTGTAAGACTAAAAAAGCTTTGCATTACTGGCAAAGGTGAGAAAGTACTTCACGCTGGAACAGTTTGCTCAAACGCAAGCTCGATTAAGCATGGAGTACTTTTCTCACTTTTGAGGTGGTTTCCCAATACAACCTTTACACGCTTCAGTTCAAGAGGACGGTTCACAGTTCGGTCAGTGTGCAGCTGAAATGGTTAATCTCATCCCCATCACCTACTCTCAAAAAGTTATGGATATCTCAAAGACACGCGCTCCGCATTTGTTAGCTTGAGTGAAACTTATTTATCGCAGTCTGTGTTTTGGTATATCCAGGCTAGTGCGATCATCGTAGATCGCATCATCGCTTACCTACATGGTATCAGTGCAGTAACCGCTGTTTGCGTAATATTATACTGAACTGAGATCAGTAATGGCATCACATAGCATGTGGTGCTAATAACAAATATTATTCTATTTTATTCTTACCATCAGGCGAGGTAAAGGTCAAACGCTGACCTATCTATTACAATTTGATGCGACTTTGAACTTTGTAACGTGTAAAATCTAACTTTGTGATTCCTACTTATTTCTTGATAATACTTGTTTTCCTAAAGTTTTCATATAACCACTCATTTTAAATAGCTCAAAATAACAAAAATAGATTATTGTTCTCAGTACCGAGTATCGGTTTTCCCGGGTCCATCACCCTTCAGTACCGGTACCGAAAAAAACTTGGAACCGACCGACCCCGGTTATGTATCAGCGATAAGGCGCATCACTAATTGAGTGGCGAGCAAGTACGGCGCAAAGCATGCTTTCAGTACTTCGGATTATGCTTAGAAATTTCTAGAAACGGTAAACTGTACATTGAAATATACACCTTAAGAACATAGACGGTAGATTGGATTCAGATTGTTTATTATTAAAAATATTAAAATTTAACTTTTTTGTGAAAATAAGTGAAAATAACAGAAAATATGAATTACCGATGATAATGTTATGCCTCCTTTAGACTAATTAGTCTCTCGGCTATAATTTTTCACATCAAAAATGCACAGTATGGCATTTTTCTAATTTTTCTCTATATTATTCCGCGTGGAGGTTACGATCGCGACTGAGTAAGCAAAACGACGATGTACTTGAACATAGGCAAACCTTTGCTCATATGGGGCTACGCGGGTACCGCCCACTTGCGACTTCTACTGTTTTTTCTGTTCTGTGGACTTGACTGAAGCGCGCGGCGCGGCTAGCTGCCGCCCGCCCCTCTCACACCCCTTTACTCGAGTAGTTATAAATGCAGTAAAATACTTGACAGCCTCATAAGTTTTGAAAACGCTTCATTTGTGTTAAAATTTTACCCTAATATTAACACAGTAAATAATCTTAAGATAGGTAAAATCGTAAAAAAATGGAGTAAAGGTTCTGCGGGACTTAACATTAACGCCGTAATTTACATTTACTGCGTTTATAATTTGTTACACTCATAAAGGATTATTGAGTAGCCTTACTATTTACGCAGTATAATTGGTAATTACTGCGTTTTTATTAAGTGAAATTCACCGGCCGTTATTAGCAAAACATAACAAAAAATTATTAAGTAAACTTACTGCATTTGTACTATGTGTACAATTTTATTGCCTATTATTAAGACACAACAATAATGCTTTAATTGACATTTAATGCATTTATGCTATGTTGTACCTTTATCAACATATAATATTTACATATTATTAAATCCGTAAGGAGTCTTTCTGCTCTTAAATCATGAACAACAAATTAAAATTTACACTTTACTGCGTTTATGCTTTTTGCTATCTTGGCTTCTATAGGGAGAAAAAAAAAACGGGTCTTTGATTTATATTAAGCTCAATTTTGCGATCTCGAATACATAGTCAACTCATAAACACAGTAAGTGGTACTTACTGCGTTTATAAATTGTGCGGCAGTCTAGCCGTCCTATAGTTGTATACCAAAAGGTACGTACTTTTTCGATATAGCGTCTTTAACGACATCGGTGATAATGAGTCCTTATTACGATAAAATCGTGTCGCCTTACGTGTCTTCCGCCGTCATCCGCGCTGAGCTAACGTAATAATCTTTTTGTCGTCGACGGAAATCGAAACCGGAATGACCTGCATCAACTGCGGAAAACTTGACGTTTCCTTTATTAATCATGTGCAGGTAAGGGTAAAATTAAAATTTTGGGTAATCTTAGTGGTCGTTTTTAAAGTTTTATGATGTTACTTTTAATAGCTTAGAAGCACGAAAATATACTAGAAAAAAGCAACTAGTCTCATGAGACTAGTTACTTTTTTCTAGTATATTTTCTTGTTTAATATTTATCACATAAAAATAGCATTGTAAAATGCAAAATTACTAAGTTATAGCTTAGAAGCAATTTTCCACTACTAAATTTAATTTTGTCACCATCACCGCAGTTAATAGTATTATTTTATCATGGATGTACGTTTAGGTACGTACTTATTTTTTTTTTAATGAACATTATAATTCGTCATTTGGTAGCAGGACACCGCACCGGTGTCTAGAGAACAATAGAATGTCAATTGTGTCTCATTACTCGGGGCATGAAGGTTCTAAAATAGGTTTTGAATATTATTAACATTTGGAAACAAAATGCGAACAAACATTTCAACTGAATGAGATTGCATGTAATCAAGTATTACAGGTCCTACTACGAAAGCAAAATACGATAATCGAACGACATTCGCTGTTATTTTTACTTAATTTTGGACTTCACCGGTCTAATTATGTCACAAATCCGGTCGATCGCAAGCGGTAATCGCGCTTCGGTTTTCGAAATAGGCCCTGAGGTTAGACCGTTTTTCGGCTTCAATCAGAACGGTTTAGTGAGCCCTCAGTTTTCAGACAATCTCGGCAAATGGGCCCATTAGGGAACGCGCGCGTAACGAGCCGCCTGCGATCAGCGATTTGAATAATACATGAAACATACCTTTGTAATGTAATGTCGGATGTCTATAACATTGATTGATACTTACCTGATAAGCCAAACAAATGAAGTGGTATGCCCGATTTACAGGGGCAAGTTTTTATTAGCGAAGTTTGTAAGTACAGTGGTGTAAACGATCGGACAGTGGCGAGTCAACTTGGCTTGCAAGTGGATCCATATAAAATCGGTTCTGTTTCACTGTCCAGGCGCTCGTCACTGTCTTTTATACCTGATTTACACGGGTCAAGTTTTCGGCGAAGTTGGTAAGTACCACAAACATATATCGAGATAGACGAAAAGAGCGCATCAAACTGTATGAGAACCTATAGCGTGTCGAATTTTAAGTACCTACGATGACGTCACGAGCGAGATTTAGTGATGTGGAAATGTTATTGATGAGCTCTTGCAAGAAAGCACTGCACAATTAAGCATTTTCGTTTCTGAGTGACGCTTGTTTTCATGGCAATGGTCTCAAGCGGACTGATTTAGGTCGGAAAGCTTTGACCGTAGATCAAACTTTTTACACGCAAGGTAGTACACTTTTACCGACTATCTCGATATAGATCTGTGGTAAGTACAGTGGTGTAAACGATCGGACAGTGGCGAGTCAACTTGGCTTGTAAGCTGCCTTGCAAGAGGATCCATCCAAAATCGGGCGGTGTCTGTTTTACTGTCCAGGCGCTCGCCACTGTACTCCCCGCTGTACTCGCCTCTGTCCTTGATCAGTGTAAATCGCGCAGTAGCGACAGTGCGATAGTTTTCTCACTGCTGGTGATTAATCAAATACTGGGTCCAGACGGGACGATAAATCATCCAGGGCTGTAACGAGGACTCAAACCTGCTGTGGATTTACTTACCGCTTGGTCTTGGGTTTAATTTTTTTACGCTGGGATAAATTGTCTATGACGGATGGCTGAGAGACTTCCTAATTATGTTGCTTGATTATTACTTCTGGTAAGTTTTTCGTAATTTATTTTAATCAAAATAATATACTTTGATCTTATTGTGAAATAAATAACTTAACTTATAACCATTTGTTAATACTTGTCTTGGTAATTACCATATAAGTAAAGAATGAAAAGAAAGAAAGAAAAACTATTTATTGGACACACACAAAATAATAATAACATAAATAAAAAAAAAAAAAAGTGCGAGCCAACTAGGCCCCATCCTCAGCAATGTCACAGTGACATACGGAGCATGCCCCTGAGACGCTGGTATTCTAAAGGAGCCTATTTGGTGACAACAGGAATAATACAAAAAACAAACAAACAAAAATTATACACTGCAATAATACAATAAAAAAAACAAACATAAAACTATTAAAAGAAAAATAGAAATCGATAGGTATTGGAAAGGCTGCACAGTACTGTGGTGATCGGAGGCAATTATGAAGACACTGTTTTAACTTGGAAGGAGGAGTTTGCATTGCGATGCAAATACTCCACAGTACCGAGTTTCTTTGCCTTACTAATACCACAAAAAAAATATTACCGAGTCTGGTTGACAAATTATCTATTTTGTTCTGTGCTAATTTTAATGCGGTGCCATGATATGATATAAAAAAAAGAAAAAACAAAAGAATAAACAGCAGAAAAAAAAGTGTGTTGCAAAGTGGATACAGACGTAAACAAAACAAAAACAACAAACAAAAATGGAACAAAAAACATGATTCAGAATGAAACTTAAAAGATGTCCGCCTCAAGAATCCTGCGCCGGACTGGAACGCCCACCCACCCCAGTTATTAACGTGAGAAACCTCGAAGTGAGTCTGCTTTCTGTAGTTTAATGATGTAGTCTCTAAAGTGGCGTATAAAGTTTAGATTTTTTTTCAGGTCACGTATAGGCGGTGGTATATATCATTCCAGCACCTTGAGGCGGCGAATCTAAAAGAGCCACGGAACGCCATTGTTCGGTGCTTTGCACTTACAAAATGTTAGTATTTTTCCTCTTAGGAAATCTGCTCAAGTCACTAGTCCATGCCAATTAATAAATACATCACATGTTTGTTCATACCGACTCAGTGGGGTAACTAGCTTGAAAATGACATGTAAAATACATGTTTTTCAACGCTTCAAATCGCAACGCTGAAAATTACAAGTCAAATATTGGAATTGACATGTCATTTATAACGCTAAATGTAACCCACGACTCCAGGCTCAGTAGTATTTAGTAGGACCCTGCCATCCGGCTTATTGATTTGAAGTAAACGTTAATGTTAAAACATATTTATAATTTACTGTTATTTTATTATATATATTTTAACGAACAACCCCATTCATTTATAGGTACATAAAATAACAAACTTTTTACATTTTATTTGCAGTTAAGGAAATAATAGCACTTGGTTTAAAAGGGGATTTTAGTGTTGACCTTTTTTCAGTAGACATCGTCAGTCAACGAGTACCATTAGACGTCCTAAATAAGAGAACATCGCTATCCCAATCTTGAATTACCGGATTATACGATGTGCACTGTGCAAAACATTTTCACGCACTTTGCTTTAATCCCTAAGCCTTAAAGTTCAAAATAGATGAAAAGCATTGATACTTACATCGCCATCGTGACTTTTACAAGAAAATGTAATACTTTTTCACTGAAGTTCCTGAAAGCTGAAGCACGAAATGGAAGTGGTGAGATTTAATCTCAAAAAGGCTCTTAACTGCTTAATCGTAAAAATAAACGACTGATAAATTGAACCTAAAAAAATATTGTTTTCTAGTTTTGACCTAACAAAAAAGTCAAATTTTACTCTTTTGCGTTTAGGTTAAATTGATAACAGAGGACTCGTCTCCTAATGTTCAGAAGTATAGGTTGCTTTTAATATAAGGAAAAATATAAACCGTAAAGCAACCCCCAACTTCGATGTCTACATGTCTATACCCTTTATAACGAGAATGTATAAAGATTGAAAAATATACTTGTATTACTTCTAAATCCTTATTTATCATCAACAGTTAATTATTAAACTTACGCTACCTGCTGAAAATTTACAACAGGAACATCTGCGCATTATGAGATAAATATCAGATAAAGATAGTTCTTTTCTAGACTTGCAATACTGCTAGTCGCGTGCTGGAGGTGAGACATAAAAACGATAAAATTAATCATGTTATTAGACAATGTCAGGCTATTTAAAAATATGAGGAATAAACATCTTCGTTGGTAATCTAGTGATCGACGACGCCAAGCGATGATTCGTAATCAAGGCCTAAGGTTAATAATAATTAATCCCCAGGTTATACCGGGTAACATACATAAGTGTATAATCTGAATCCCGCGGAATCAGTCCCGCTAGTAATAATTCTCGTTAATCTGTCCTAAATCTCTGACTTATTGCTGTATTAGAGTGATTTATGATTTGGGCCATTTCTCAAACCCCCTCGAACGATCAAATTGTTTTGTCAGAGTTTAAGTACTTCATAAAGTTTTTGAGTTCCTCCCTGTTTGATGTGTTTGTTCTTCGATCACACAGCTGGATAAATTATAAGATGCTATTTACTTACGTATAAGTTTATAATATGAACATCTGCAGTGTACAATGTGATTTTTAAACTGTGTTTTTTTATATACGTACATCTTCAGTTTTGACCCGCACTGTTCATTGAAATAAAACAACTCGCTCATTGAATGCAAAACGGCCACAAATCAAAAACAATTTAAAATCGTTTTATTAAAAAAATTGCCTCTAAAACCAAAATATTTCACGTTTTGCTGAAGACACTCGTCATTTTCGTTCATTTTGGTGCCAAACTGGCCAACCGCCCTTTTTGTATTGGGCCGACTTACGCGCTAACGTCAGATCAAAACCGCCATTTTGCCGGTTGCGACCCAGGAACGCACGTCAGTTTCGTACAAAACGGCCACAAGTCAAAAAATCACGCAACATCGAATTCAGTGTTCTGTGCAAGGGAGCCACATTTTGGAATGCGGCCGTTTTGCTTTCAAATTTCAAGTGAGTACATTCAGAATCTATTAATGCGATAGTGCCATATTTTAGGATACGGACATTTTGCATTCCAATGTGAAACAAAGTTACGCCATATTTACAAATCTGTACATTTTGCATTCTAATGTGAAAAAAAAAGCAATGCCACATTCACAAACCTGTACATTTTACATTCCAATATAAGTCAAAGCGATGCCACATTTACAACGTGTGATTGTTAAATTAAATTAATACAAAAGCGCATTCACAGCTAAACTGAATTATTGTTTATTTTATACGTAAAAATCATTTATTAATGTTTAATAAGTTGAAAATAAAATTCACTTGTTATCGTTTTCGTTCATACAGTGATGATGAAGAGAGTTCAAAGAACGCAGACGAAACACAGAAAAATCATTCTACCAAGCGACTGTGATAGTGATACAAACAGCTCTATGTCATCTCGTGTAGCATGCTATATCTATACTTTTTTTTTAAAAAAAAAAGCTTGTAAACTATGATATTAATAAGTAAATTACCCTTCGTAAACTATCTACTATTGCAGCTTATAAATTAATGTATCTAATCTTCTCTGCAAAGCAAGGCTAAAGACCCCAGAGCGAAGTTTACCCGACACTTCACCGAAGATATCCCGGACGTCAGCCTGTACGAGATTAGTATACTCAAACAGCTCAAAAACAACAGGCGGCGGGTAATGACGGAATCACTACAGAACTTCTGAGAACGGGCGGTAAGCCGATACTCAAAATCCTCCAGAAGCTTTTCAATTGCATCATTGTCGAGGGCAAAACGCCGAGAGCATGGCATATAAGTGAGGTGATTTAGTTCTTCAAAAAGGGAGATAACACCCGTTTGAAGAACTTCAGACCGATCTCACTTCTGTCTATAAGTTGTTTTCGAGAGTCATTACGAATCGTCTCGCTCGCAGGTTCGACGACTTTCAGCCTCCCGAACAAACCGGGTTACAAAAGGCTTTAGCACCATAGACTACATCCATACGCTGCGGCAGGTTATACAGAAGACCGAGGAGTATAATCTGCCACTTTGATTGGCGTTTGTGGACTATGAGAAAGCCTTCGATTCGATAGAGACCTGGGCGGTGCTGCAGTCTTTCCAGAGGTGCCAAGTGGACTATAGGTATATCGAGGTATTAAGTACTTATATGAACATGCCACCATGTCGGTCCGATTACAGAACCAAAGCACATGTCCCATCCAACTGCAGCGAGGTGTTAGACAGAGAGACGTCATTTCTCCGAAACTGTTCACAGCTGCGTTGGAGGACATCTTTAAGCTCTTGGACTGGAAGGCTGAGACCTTGGAGTCACCTGAACACAATAATCGAAGATCTCCGTAGTGCTTCTCAAAGAGTGGGTCTTAGAATGAACATGGATAAGACGAAAATCATGTCAAATTCCCATTTTGCACCCACTTCAGTTCACGTTGGGAACACTAAACTCGAAGTTGTTGACCACTACGTTTACTTTGGACAGACAATCCAGTTAGGTAAGTCCAACTTCGAGAAAGAGATCTTCCGTCGAATCCAACTCGGTTGGGCAGCATTCGGGAAGCTCCGTAAAATCTTCGCGTCCAACTTACAGCAGTGTCTCAAGACGAAAGTCTAAGACCAGTGTGTGTTGCCAGTGATGACTTACGGTAGTGAAACGTGGTCACTAACTATGGGTCTGATAAGAAAACTCGAGGTCATCCAGCGTGCAATGGAAAGGGCTATGCTAGGCGTTTCCCTACGTGATCGAATCAGAAATGAGGAGATCCGTAGGAGAACTAAAGTAACTGACATCGCTCGAAGGATTGTTCAGCTGAAGTAGAATGGCGACCGCGCACAGGACGACGCTCCGTGGGTAGGCCCCCGATAAGGTGGACCGACGATCTGGTGAAGGTCGCGGGAAGCTTCTGGATGCGGACTGCGCAGGACCGATCGTTGTGGAGATCCTTGGGGGAGGCCTATACCCAGCAGTAAGTGCCATGTGGCTGAGACGACGGAGTTTTTATTTCTAGTAGAGAATATTTTTGTTTGTTTTTTTTATGTCTACTTGGTAAAACAGTAAATAAAGCATGTTTCACTTTAAAATATGTTTAATTTTTTGAAATAATTCTTTTAACATTGGTTTAAATCTTGAATGCAAAAAGGGCTTTTGTAGTTTTTTTCAGATTGTGTGAGAGCTATCACAGCGGTTATTATTTTAAAAGATAGAGCAAAATATGATGAAAATAATGATATACTAACATCATACTATTTAACAGAAAAATACATATTATTTTCAAAAATACAAGTTTTAAAATTTGTTTTGGCTCTCCTGTAAAAAGAGAAGTTTTTGGTTTGTGGCCGTTTTGCATTCAATGAGCGATTACTGTTACGGATGTCAAACGCGCTATATTTCACGAACTAAGTTTTAATTATTAAACAAGAAAATATACTAGAAAAAAGCAACTAGTCTCATGTCGCCTTGACGGAATTCAAACCCGCATCCTTGGGAGTCCGGCCCAATGCGTTGTAATTGTCCGTATTTTTTTATATTTTTTTCCCGACGTTTCGGCTGCCTTGGTCACGGGATGATTGGCCAAATCAAAAACCCCTAAAAAAACAAAAAAATACGGATAATTACAACTTAGTTCGTGAAATATAGCGTGTTTGATATCCGTAAAAGTTGTTTTATTTCTGTGTTTTTTATTTAATGTTGTGACCATTTACGTTAACCAAGATTCGTACCGAATAAAATGAAATATGATTTATTTTCAAGATTCCTTCAAAACAACTGAACATTTTTCAAAATTTCAAAAATGGGACCAAGTTGGTACAAACACGATTGAATCATTTCGATCGGTTCAGGCGTTCTCGAGTAATCGGTGAACATACATAAAAATATTTAAATACGGAAGAGGCTCGCTCCCATCTTCAGCCATTTCAATACGATCAGGTATGATGAAGATATGATGAATAAAATCAGTTATGATGAAGGCTAAGAGTAACTCCGTCATTCATAAAAAAACCGCGACGAATTGATAACCTTCTTATTTTTTTAAATCGGTTGATAATATGAATGTGGTGTGAACGTTCATATTATTTTATATTTGAAATGAAGTAGAAATATTTAGATAGTTTAATGCGATGTACAGTCAACAGCACGTCAGACTTTATACTTACCTTAGGAAAACCGCCGATTATGACGCTATATGGAAAAGTATGCACTTTTTGAAATAAAACTATAGGATGGTTAGAATTTTCAGTTATTAAATCAGTAAATGAATTCTCTGTAGATTCAACATTTTCTTGTTCAATATTTCTTGTTCTTGTTCAATATTCTAAATATTAGTTCATGTCTAATTAGAGCATAGCCTAGAGCTAATTAAAAAAATCACTTATTGGTTGTAGTAAATATTACTCGTACATAACCCGTTTGAGTTTAGACTGAATGCACTATTTAACCGAAGGATATATTATAAATAAGGTGTTAATTTATCAATTGCCAATTGCTGCTCAGGTCAACGGTATAGAACACAATTTTAATAAAAAATATATATTTATTTTTGTTTATTTATTGTTTGTTTGTTTATTCAATTTTCTAATTTTACGCCGACTCAAATAGCTAAATCACCCATTTCCTTGGTAACTTACTTAATACAAATTTGGTTTTACGTTTGGTTTTGCTTATGCTGAATATTCAACTTTATCTAATGCTTAAAATATGAAAGTTATTAAAAATTCTAACACTAAATAATAAAATATTTTTATATTTATATTTTTTGTATAATTTGTGTGCTTTATCGTTGACCTGAGCAGCCCCTGCTCGATCGGCACTTGATAAATTAACACCTTAGATACGCTTACGCGAACTATAAACAACATAGTCTATACTAATAATTGAATAGGCTTCGAAACTACTGAACGGATTTGGGTGACATTTGGTACACAAATAGTAGATAGCCTGGTTATGAACATAGGATACTTTTTATCCCGATATTCCCACGGAAACGGGAACCACGCGGGTGAAACCGCGAGCGGCCGCTAGTTTATTTAACAATAGCAAAGTATACATTTTGATAGTTTGGCCCAAAGGCATCAAACACGCCTTTCCTTGACTAACTTATGTCGCCAGTTTTATGGAAATGAGGTCTCATCATAAGGGAAATTTGCACATCATTTGCAAAGTTACGATGTTTCTCATATTCTAACTTGAACGAAACGAGTCTGCGCGAGAGCAAGTTGTAAATTGACGACCTGTTTGGCGCATGGTACTAACCCTGCCTTCTGCGCATTTGTCTTTGTCTGGGTGTTTAATATGTATATTAGGTATGTATTTACAAAAAAAATGTATAAGTATGTTTGTCCGTTATCTAGTATCCATAACACAACACAAGTTCTTCAAAGTCAAAGTCAAAGTCAAAGTCAATATCATTTATTCAGTCTAGGCTGTTACAAGCACTTATGAACGTCAAAGAAGCTACGCCATCGGTTCACAAACCCTACGGCGGGAAACCTTGTAACGAGAAGAACCGGCAACAAAACTCGTCAAGGGCTGTTTTTTTCTCCCTGTTTTATTTCATACAGAGTCGTCAAATTGAAAAGTGACCTTAACATATCAGTAAGGTCAATTTCCATCACAAAAGGAAAATACTAATTAAAATAATACATTTTATGGTTATTGTAAACGTAAACAATTTTTAACTGGCAAAGAAAGACTTGTCTATCAAACATTACAACATTTCCCGCACCACAAGACTACTACACTGCAAGTTGTGAGGTACATACAGGTCAGTATCAATTTATTTTAGATAAAAATATTTAGGCTTTAAGCACAGCATTAAGATAAGCAGACTGAGTAGACCCATTTCCGCTGGCGGCACCCGTTCACGAAACTTAATGAAACTTAACGTGGGCTAGATGATTGGTGTGTTTGTATGGAATTATTTATTATTATTTTTAAATGTATTTGTTTTAGAAATAGCGTATAGGGCGCAATTTTATAAATATGAAAATCAGACTTGCTCTTAGACAAAAAATAATAATAACAGAATATATAAAGCTAAAAAAAACAATGTTGACTTGTCAGTTGGAATTCCCGAAACTTTAAAATGTCAATATTTATAATTTAATGTTGCACAATCACACAAAATGGCAGAACGGATTAGGATAAAATTAGCCACATTGAAAAAAGGATAGTTTTTTTCCAACCAAATTTTCCGAATGTTTATGTGGGCGATAATGTGTGTGGAGGGTAGTATTAGGTATGTTTAGAAATATATAAACATCTGTTAATTGTTTCTACAAGGGATAGGTAATGGATATTATGATACTTTCCAAAAAGACAAAGATAGTGGTAAAGTTTAATCTTTTGTGGAAAATAGCAGAGGTATCTAGCCTGCGAAGTCAGCGCGTTTTCACGTAATTTTCTCAAACCCAATAGATTTTCTATACCTACTAAATTTTCTATAAGTACCTACTCGACGAAAAGACTTCATATTTTTAGATTATGTTGGTTCTACATTAACAAGTTAATTAAATAGTTTAAATGCTACATTAGAAATCTTTAGCATGTCGCTGTGGCTGATACGAAATAATAGAGTTTTTATGGTACAATTATGTTACTACTCAAAATTATGCACTCATTTGCCTAGATGTATTCCTTTTCATGGCGAGTTGTCTAAAAGCCAGTGCAAGTTACTTAATAAGAGTTTCGTTTAATGAACAACCTTTCCTCTTATTCTTAAAAAAAATATGTAACCTCGTAATAATAGGTAAGTATATTGCATAAATTTTATACCCTTCCTCACACAAATCGAGATAAGAGTGATACTCCAGGGTGTCATCCACTCACAGCCCAAGATAAATGTAGAATACAGCTTAAAGTATTCGCGAGAAACGTTCGCCTAATATGCGGCAAGCTTTTATTTAAATTTACCTCTCTGTGTTGTGTTTATTCGTCAGTACATAAATTTCTACCGGAGTTGAATTATATGTAACCGATTTTTTACTTTGCTTATTCAATCAAATTGAATATAGATCGATGTTGACTCCTAAAGTTTACTTATTAAATTGCTTGATTACTTTACGAGTGAAAGCGAGAGATAAAACATTCGGAATTGAGTTCAAATTTGATTGTATTATGGTTACTTTTTTATTTGGCCTTTAATTAAAACTTGGACCTTGAATCTGTGAGCTTTTAAATTTTGGGGGTTAATGCTGCTCGCTTCCGTAGGTTTACCCGCGAGACCCCACAAGTGTCCCCCGGGTGGTGCCAAATGAGCAGTTCCTTCAGGTGGTAGGCTTCGGCCTTGGCTGGTCACCACCCTCCGGACTAAGTCGCATCGCCAAACGACTAAGGTCGTGTTCCGATGTGCAGTCCGGAGTAGCCAATATCGGAGAGTAGGGTCTGGGCAGTTGCATCTTCTACGTGACTATTTGTGACAGTTCACTTCTGACACACCGGGTGCATGTCTTCGGAGGGTAGCGGGATCCGAAGCACAGTGCCGACGCTGGCTGACCGCAGGAAGTTGAGGGCCCAAGTAACGGGTTAGCCACCCGTGAAAAGCTGCCCCGCCACCTAGCGAAAAATCCCAGGATGCTCCACCTTGCCGGTTGGCGACCAGATGGGAGGGCCAGGTGGCCATCACTGGGGGGTTTGTGCCTGTCACTTTATCTGCGCGTTGTTATTTGGATAATTTCCAGAAACATTAAACCGGAAAAAACTATCATATGTTTTTATTCAGGCCAAACAATATCTGTGTGTCATAGTCATTCCATTCAGTTTATTTTACATGCTAAATAATTACATCCAAACTATGACATTTATAAAATTTGATAGAAGAGTGAGGTAAAATCTTCCTCAATTCTAAGCATGGCTTATAATAAGCGTAATTGCCTCCTAAGTAGTGAAATGTTTAATGTAGCATACCCACCTATTTTGTAATTACAAGAACCTTAGTCGACGCTCATATAACAAGACTTACATTATTTACACATCAGTAGGCTTAAAATAAGTTTACGAATGGAACCTCAGTACCGCCAGCGTCATTAGTATGAAAATTTATCCAGAACTAAGCTGGAATATAACTACTTAGTTTTGTAGGAAATATCATGGGTTTCGTAGGAACTAACTAAGCGCCAAAGACACAAGAAGATGGCAGACAGCCATTTGTCTCTTACATATCTTAATAGTCAATCAGTTTTGGATTGTTTATATCTCGCTTAACGCTCTCACCAGAAGACCTATAGCGGAGGGCTGATTATCTGACTTAAAATAGTTTGTGGCTGTCATAAATAAAGTATGAAAATATGATACTAATCAAAGCGACGAAATTGATTTTAAGTTAGTTATTATCAGCCTGCTCTTTAACTCTTGGTGGATTTTAGCGCAAAACTGATTAGTGATGACTAAAGTAACTATTCTTCAACTGGATGACAGACAATAAGTTGAAAAATAACTCTCAAAGAGAAATCATAACCGTTTACATAATTCTTACATTGTCAAGTTAGCTTCATAGCTGCTTCTCAGTATACATATTTCACGAAATTAACTAATAAAATCCAAGCAACGGTTTAACCTCTAGATACCACAGGTCCTCAGATGAGTTCATAGACTTCAAAAAATTCTACCATCTTCGATTTTATCGATTTTCAATTTTGCCGCGCACGATTCGTTAGAGTGAATATGTTCACACGGCTTGCCGTTCAATTAGCAGTAACAATTAATCAGAGATCAGTGTGGCAAAAATATTTGACCGGGTGGGTCGCATCATGGCACATGGTAAGTTAATCTCAATCAATCCGTGTTAAAACCTAATTAAACTATTTAGTATTTTATGATCATAAAGTTTTAGAACCAAACTATGGTAATTAGTCTTTATTTTGGCTAATAATTAAAAAAAGGTAGGTAATCCATGTCATTAAATCTTATGTTCTCCTGGGAGTTTGGTACGTTTGGTCTTAATTGCAACCGATTTCTATTGGTTGAGATAGATACAGAAATACCTTTGCAATTTATAGAGCGACAAAAACCCTCTAGTTAGTGTGCCATAATATTACTTTTAATGAATCCGAGCTGTTCAGCGGTGGGTGTGACAGTAGTTGGGCAACAAAGGGGTTGTAAGATTAATTGAAGGTGTGCAATTTATAGAGCACTGCGATTAGTGTAATATTATAGCTTATTAAGTATTCAATTCGAATATAACATTACCAGGTGTTTTAATTGGGGGAAAAGTAGTGCCAGGTGATGTCCAAGATGCGCGAAAAAGTGGCAAATTCGTCTCATATAGAGGTCTGGACCTATACTTTCAAAATCGTGTATGCAAAAAGAAAAGCACAAATATTCAGTCCAACACCCCGCCAGGCGACGACAAAGAGCAAGAAATGCACGCACGGTATAATCAATAATATCTAGTTATTTGTTATGCAAGGCTGGAAACTTGTAATTTCCCCGCAAGTTACCTATATTGAAACCTAAATAAAGCTAAAGACTCCAGGATTTAATGATAGAACCCCGAGCGTAGCGAGGGTTTCAAAGGTACATACGAGATGCTAAAAGTTTTGCTGGCGAGCGAAACACATATTTTTTCACCTACATCGAGGAACATTTTTAAGCTTTTATGCGGTCCGAAATCCCGTTAAAGGTTATGAAATGTCATATTAATTTTTTTGAGAAATCCCATTTTTATAAAATTTAATGTAACGATTCTACTTTAATTTTCTTAGAAATTAGATTTTGTTTTTGTAAGAGAAGTTTAAATTTGTTTAATAATAAATAGCAAAATTTTTTTTCATAATTTAAATCAAAGAAGTAAATATCAAGGAATTTATACAGACTTATAGAAACTGAGACTGATTAGTTGATTATTTACCTTTTATTAATATTAAAACTAATAGAAGTGCGAATTATTAATACATAAAGTTTATTGATGACAAAAGCACAGTCTAGACAGTCCTTGCACTGCATACATACGGTTGAAATGACGCACACACAGAGACACGCGCCTCTGTAGGGCGTCTCGCTAGTTTTCGCTGATAAAACAGTTGCGTTTGCCGCGTCGAGCGAGACTAGCGTGTTAGGATATCAAATATTTTGTCATAGTATCTTGATATTTTTATAAATTAATGATGTTTGAAACAATTGGCAATATCTATTAATTAAAATATACATTATATGTGTGACTGTAACGTTCCTCCAAGTACATTTGGTTTATTATACGTCTACGATATGTGTGACTGTAACGTTTCTCCACATGGATATGGTGACTTTTTATTAACAGACATTTCTTTTGTTTGAGATGTATTTACATAGTAATTATTATTGATAAATAGTTTCTTAATGATTTATAATGATTTGTTAATACTATCATAATTATTTGCATATTATTTAAAAGTATCTAACAGTAAGTATTTAATGTATTTAAAAGTATCTAACAGTAAGTAGGAAACTATTCCGCAAATAGAGTTATTTGCTTTCCATTTTGTATGTTCAAAACATGGTAGTATTTTGTTATATTTCTATAAATGATCAGTAAATAATATTTGTTTTCTAAGGAATGAGAAAGTTTACTTATAATGTTTAGTTATGTGTATTTTCATTTATACTTAAAATGATTATTGCAAAAGCATGAAGCAAATATATTTCAGTTATTTCTTGTCTTTCATTTATATCTGGTTAGGTAGATTTCATTCTAATTTCCAAAACTAGTCTTCATGCTTGCCATATTCCTATCATATATATATCAAGCGCTTGCGCGTCATAATATTTACAGTGCTTTGTCGCACTGTAAATATTATGACGCGCAAGCGCTTTTAATGAACGTGGAAAAAAGTAACTATCATAAAACGTCATTTTTGACAGTTGTGCAGCGCCCCCACCCGCGTTAATTAAAAGTCTGTTGCAAGTATGATAATAAGTCCTTTTCTCAAACCTGCATGGAAATATTGACATTATTTTCGAAAAAAGAACACGCGAAGTATCGCATTTATGGACAAAGAAAATCAAATCCATTGCAAGAGCGTTTTTTAATTTGGAACATTAGACGCGCTCCAGCAATGATGTATGAAACGGCGTGCTGGGGTTATTTAGTATATTGATTATATTGATTTTCAGACATTTAACACTAAATCAAATGCCCACCTCATCAGAAGTTCAACAAAGAAACATAAATGTACCGGAGAAATCAATAGCATTTTCTTTTAGTAATTGCCCCAATATGACTAATGTAACTTTTTATATTGAATAAATTAAATGTATAATATAAAAAGTATATTTTATTTCCCTGTATTCTTTTGAGAAAAGCACTATGTATGCCTCGACGGAAATGGCAATTGCCTGTCTCGTATTAGTGAAGTCCTCGCCTACGGCTCGGCCTTCAAACTCATACTCGCCCTGCAATTGCCTTTTCACGGCCTTTGCAATAATGTACATTAATGAACGTGGTAAAGAAAAAGGATTCTAACACCGCCATCTTGTATTTACGTCAATGTTGACAGTTACAAGCCTTGTCGGACTGTAGGTCTGCGCTCACCGATCACCGCGATAAAAATGAGATTTTGCTCCGTGTTTAGATGTCTAAACACATCAATATCAAAACCAAATCACTAATCAATAAATAAATAATTTATTAAATTTAACATAAATTTTGAGTGACAACCATACCGCTCTAGATATCTAGCGCCCGGAACTGGCTGAGTGCAACTATTGCTTGACTTGAAATATATAGGTATACTCTGTGACAAAAGCTTGATTTTTTTAACCTCAATCTACCTTAAATGTGTACTCAGATGAGAACATGGTCCTGGTGTACTTCAGTGTGTCCATAAAGAAAAACTAGTAGGAAAAGCTAGATATTTTTTTTCATATTTTTCTCACTCTCTGTACTCTGTTTAGGACCGATATAAAAGGCAATAATTGGTCAGAGTGTCGTCTTAAATCTCCGGACTCTAGTTGTTAAAATGAAGATATATTGAGATGTGCAAGTAAAATGTCAAGTGTAATTATTCACTTGTATCTCAAACGCGTTCTCCATTAAACTTAATTACAGAGACATTAAACAAGACGTGTGTGGAAGCCCTGAAAATATTATTCAGCGTTTAATGTGTGAATGGTGAAAACTTTTGGTCTTCTGCCAAATTAAAAATCATTTGATGATATTATCTTAGAATTTCAGGGAGGCGTCGCCACTAAATGGTATGAACGTAAATTATGGAGACACTAGGTGTAACCAGCTCAGTATTGGCCGACTGCCCTGGTCTCACATACAGTAACGATCTTTAATTCTTCGACATGGTAAAATTGCTGAGTGAAATTCAGTGTTACCTACCTTAGTAGATAAGAGAGATTGTGACAAAAAGTGGTTTTCTTATTTGAATAGACAAATATTTGGCACAATATATGATACAAGTAGGAACCTAATTTTGTCAATCAGTATCACAATCGCTTTTAATACGCCATTCATTTTTCATCCATTACAATACTTAGTAATTAGTAATGTAGTATAGGTACAATCGGGGAACTTCCCGGTTGATCAGTACAGTTTTTTTTTTTAAGAAACTTATCTTAAAAAGTAATAGTCTTATAGAAAACGTTTATATCACAAATAATAGAGCTTTAATAGGTATTTTATTTTATAAATAAATTATTTATTTAAACTTAATAATTTCCGAAATATCGATTCTCAAAAAAACTCTACTGATCTACCGGGAAGTTTACCGACTGTACCAAAGGTCTCTGCAAATTCAAGTAATTAAACAACTCTTGAAGACAGTTTAGTTTATTTTTTGTTTAAATTCATCGTTAAAAAGATTATATTTAATAAAAAAAAAACAAAGGGTACAAGATCAAATCATCATCAACAACGCGCTTGTACTATTTACTGTGTTTTATTTACAAATTGTAATTTCACCAGTATCGTATTGAATACGAAAACAAATTAAACCACAAGCAAACTTGGAATTTATCTCGCAGTATCTCATAAATGTTCGATTGGTTTCCGTCCGACGGTGTAAACTTCGCTTTAAATATTAAGGACGGATGAGCAAAGCATCTGCGCCTTAAATATAATTCTATAAATAAATATCTTCTTCGATACGGATATCTTGAACTTCCAGTTCATGGACGTTAAAATATAGGTATTAATATTGCTGAAACAGTTGCAATAAAACGTCAAATAATTTGAACACAGATTTTTTTCATCAAATCGAAAGCTATTTTATTATTTATTATTATTATTTATTTTTAAGATCATATTCAAGGAAACGTCTGGGAAATATAAAAAACCTAAACTTAATGAAATACATGATTTCTTGAACGAGACGAAGTATCATTATTTTAAGCTCTTGGTATGTTAGTAGTAGTTAGTATTCTTTGCCCTTGGTTTCCTGAACTTCAATATGTGTATCCTTTATTGATAAAATCATAACAGTCTATTCACGATGCTTTAATCTAATAAAGACTCCATGTTTCTACTTAGATGATGTAATGTAAGTTATTTATAATACATAAATTATTACATTTGTAATTTGGGAAAAGAAACAGTTATATGCTAAGTATTGCAAACTAAAATTATATTACAACATTATTTTTGCCTACAACCCACACCCATGGCCACCAAATACGTTATACATACTGTACAGAGTATCAAATGTAGAGGTTTGATTATTATGAAGGCTTACCACGTGGCAAGCGGAGGCTCACCGCACTGCGGACTGCGACATCCGCGCCTGGCCCGGTCACTGTCAATGATTACTGAACTGCAACAGGAACAACCACGAGACATGTTTACATCTTCATATTGATCTATACGTTGTGTACATGGCGCAAAATATTAGAAAATATCAGTTTGAGATTTGAATTTTTAGGTTTGCAAAGTCATAAATATAACGTAAAGGTAAAAATGAGGTCCTTTGTATGCTCTCAATTTATACTTCAAATACTTACTATACTAGAAATTAGATGCATTGACTTGCATCTTCTACACGTTCAAGGTAGGTATTTGAAAAATAAATGGAGAACATTGTATTGTCGTGTTTCATTGTTGGCCGTATGACTCGCGACATCGGTCATTTTCAAAATTCCTTTCATTAAGATTATATATAATCTTAATGAAAGGAATTTTGAATGGATATGTGAGGTAGGTAGGTACGATTGGTGGGAACTAGTAAATATGAAAATATGAAATAAATAGAAAAAAAAGATGCTTTCTTCAGTGAATGACTGTATTTATAGTTTTATTGTGGTATTTATTGTGGTGTGGTGGCCGAAACTGCACTTCGAATCTTGTTAACTTTACAGGTTTTCATGGTTCAGAGGTAGCATCAGCTCTGGCTCTGATTTTGGCCATCTTACCAGTAATATTTATCTACACTGATTTTCGTTTTAATTCCGTGTAAAAGAACGAAACGCACCGGCTGGGCTGACACTGACAGGAGATAGATTAAAGATCGCTGCATACGTAACGTGTTTTATTCCGGATGTGTTTTATGCAGCGACCTTGACTTTGATAGGACCTTTTTGGTTGAGGTTATTATACTTACTTCACGAACCACTTACCTATTCCCTTTCGATTGGGATTTTGTTACTTATTTTTATAATTTTATTACTAAAACTGTTTTAATTGTTTTAACAGTGTACCTAATTTCTTACGAATAAGTGTTCCTTTCCTTACAGCTTTGGTTCATAGCCTAAAAAGGTAAGTGATAGCATAAGTATTTATTACTATTTTGATACAAAATTTTACATTACAACATAAAGTTGCATAAAAATTAAAAAAGATAAATAACTACTATTTTTGTGATCACCACAAATTTTGTAGATAACGAAAGTGAAATCAGTTTACAAATGCACAAAATGTTGGCTCTAGGTCGTACACAATATTTAAAATAATTTTCAGCTTAAGCGCGGGCTCATTCCTGATAAGTACGAGTAGGTAGGTACGAGTTAAACAAACGAGTAGTGAGCGTTATGCAAGCAACGCTTCTCGCAGCTTCTTGCAACTTCTGGCAAGCTTTGCAGTTAAAAATATTAGTTTGCGTTGCATTTTCTTATGCAAATTGTTTTGCTTATTTTAGGAGGAGTTGATAAGCCTAGTTTTACGTGCCAACAGTGCGGTGAATATTTTGTGGGATTATAAAGTAGACTTTTTTTTAAATACTCCTACTGTTATATCGAAACTTTCCTCGTTTTAACACTCAAGATGGCTGCCTACTAACTGCCTGTGCCTGTCTTATTTTATTAGTCTCTATTCTTAACTGACAGGTAAATAATAAATTATGTGCCGTCTTCTTCGCGATATGAAAACGCCGGATAATATAGGTATATTTCATTTGATATAAGTAATAACTCAACTAGAAATTGACGTATACACTATACCACTAAATTTAGTACTACACAAATAATTTAGTTTGTTTTTTTTCATTTTATCTCTTGGTGTATTTTTTGTGGAATTATAAAGCCATCCTTTATATATACAATTAAAATTCATTAATTAAACGAAATAAACACACATGTTCATGATTAATGTAGTTATTATTGATCCCACGACCCCTGCAGACAGTAGAACTACCAAATGCACCCACGAATTAATGAAAGGCACTTTCAGAATAGTAATAATTCTAGTTTGAGAACTAACAGAAAGGGAAGAATCACTGTTATGTTATAAAACTTATGGCGGCTCTAAACTTTACGATATAGTGAATAGGGTTTTATTACATTCAACTTTCAGAACTAATTCAATCCATTAATTTGTAGCTACATTCAGTAACTTCTAAATAATTCTAAAGGGTCTTGATCTCGGTAAATCAAGAGAAGAGGATTAAATTTTTACTGCTTTTGAAAATGCATTTATCTTCTATTTGTAAATGTATTCATACTTGTTATATTTCTTATAATTGGATAAGTCTAAAACTCCGAACAAAATCATTCTTTATAATGGGTTGTTAAAGTTGATTAGGTACTGATTTTATTTTATTATTGTTATTTGAAAACAGATGATTAAATTGGCTTTTCCTTTTTGAAATAAGTTTAGTATTGTATGGTAGTTTCGAAAATTATAAACAAGGAAACAAGGAAACTATGAAAATTATGAAAGTTACTATTTAAAGTAACTGAGTGTACAAGTCATAGAAATGGCTAAAAACCTAAATGTGATGAGAACAATAAATAATTTACTATTATTATGCTAATCTTAAATTACTCCCGGATGTAACAAAATAAGGATTGGGTAAAGACACTTTTGTCTATCAGACATATGACTGTACTACGAGATTCGTAGTTCGTAGCACTGCGTACTACGGTTCTACGCTGCAGAGAATATTTCCTGTCTTTATGTTGGCAGTACTCTATATATAATTTTCACTAGGAAATTTTAATTGAATAACCAAATTAAGCATAAATTAAAACTTCTATGTCATTGTGGGTGAGGCATATTCTTCTGATACTTTGATTGATTTTTTGATTGATTTTGATTATTCATCCACGGGAAGGCTTAGTGTAGGTTGTAGTGGGAAAATTAAAAAAGCTGGTAATGATTATTATTTTAAAATTAAATGTATAGCTTATTAGGAACTCTTAATTTTATTTTATGAGTAGTGCTTTTACAGTACACAGTGACAGTACAGGGATCGTCTGGAAACAACTTGTGAGGCAGTCGAATTATCCTAATCCTAATTAATAATAAATGCTAAAGTAAAATAACCAATCGACTTGAGTTTTGGCATAGAGTTAATTGAAAATGACGTACAGATGACATTGGCTTATTTTCATCCCGATATTCCCACGGGAACGGGAACCGCGCGGGTGAAACCGCGGGCGAAAGCTAATTAAAATATATTTCTATTAAAATGTAGCATAGAATAAAGCACTGTAAATGCAAAATAATTAAAAAAAAAACATAAAAAGGAGTGCTGTTTTCATTTTTGGTGGTTAAACATTGCATTTCGGTTGTATGGTTCTGAAATGCACTTGGTCCAGTGGAATTCCAGTAAATAGAGGAGATAGTCATCCCGTGACCACGGCAGCTGAAAAGATGCCGAAACGTCGGGAAAATCAAAAATCCTCTAAAAATAGGATTAGTTCATGAAATATAGCGCGTTTGATATCCGTAAATGTTGTTTTATTTCAATGAACAGTGCGCGCCAAAACTTAAGATGTAACCTAAAGAAGATAGCTAAAGCATTTTTGCATACTTGCTTTTAAACTATAATGATGACGCGACTTTTGAAAGGTCTGTTGCACATTTTAGATTGCAATCGTTTTAGAGTATTTCAGTTTCTTGTTTGAGTTTCTTTGAAATGCCAGTTAAATAAGGGTTCGAAAAACAACAAGCAGTAGTTTATAGGTTCTGAGAAATGTGACAGGAACATTTTTTTTTTTACTTACAACGTAATGACGAGCAGTTATCATACAATGTGTAATTGATAAGGCTGAAAAGTGGTATCACGATTGTCCCGAAATCCTCAACCTATGAGGAACTGGCGTTCTTATCTTTTTTTTTGCCGGAAAATATACCGGATATATAAAATATAATATAATAGCTAGGCGGACCAAGAACCATTCTACCACCAATTAAATATTAAATTGTTAAAATAATAACTAAAAGCATTTCGTGAAATAAAAAATTTCGTTTTTTTTCAAATCCGACAAAAAATGGATACTGAATACAAAACTTCTACGTTCTTAATTTTGTATAAGCTACAATATATTTATTTTTATATATTAATTACAAATTTGACTTCAAACGACTTCACTATATTACTCATTTTACCAGCGGATTCCGAACCTAATATAATTAAATCTGACAACATGCTGGCATTGAAACGAAAGACTTTATTGATGAACTAGCGGCGCCCGCGGCCACCCGCGTGGTTCCCGTTTCCGTGGGAGTATCGGGAAAAAAAGTATTCTATGTTTTAATCAAGGATATTTACTATCTGTGTGCCAAATTTCAACTGAATCTGTTAAGTACTTATTGCGTGAAAGAGTAACAAACATTCAAATAACCAAACATCCAAATATCCAAACATATGCCAAACTTTCGCATTTATAATATTAGTAGGACAATTGCATAATTATCGTCCAATATTATACTTTCAGATTACAAAGCATTTTCGCTTTATAACATAAATAGCAAAATTCTCGTCCACCGTATAACACTTGATCGCACAAAATAGAACAGACGTGGCAAATCTGGCAGGTTATTATGGCAGATTAACAGAATGATTGTGTAGACTTCGAGAGGTATCCGGTAATGGGAGTGATTCCAGGGGAATATTTATTGCTGATATTTCCTATTGTATCTAATGAGGTTATGATAATATATTTATGCTTATGTATAATTTGAATTAGTTTCGGATGTTGCTTTGAATTAAATTTAGAGAGAATGAATTAAAGGTGTGATTGTAATGGCGTCCCCCTATTAGCATATGGAACGCGTGGTATATAAAACAGTTATTTGTTATGCAAGGCTGGAAAGTTGGTTATTTAGCGGCGAGTTACCTCTATTGAAATCTGAGCAAGTGAAGGATTCCAGGATTGAACCACGAGCGGAGCGAGTGGTTCAAAGATTGAATCCTGAGCGTAGCGAGGATTTCAAAGGTACAAGACGCTGAAAAATTGTCTGCCGAGCGCAACACACAATTTTTCACCTCACAACAGCGAGGAACATTTTTGTTTCCGCGGTCAACTTCCGGTAAAAAATTCTTTTAACATAAAGTTTAATCTAAATATACCTTATTCTCGTTGTTTTAATGATATAAAAAACTAAAATAATAAAAAAGGGAGTATTATAGTTAATTCAAAGTTATTTAAAGTATGAATATATTGTTACTTATCAATAAGAATAAAAACGATTCCGTAAATGTTGACACTGACATGTGGACAAGACAAAGACAATTTAAAAATAAAGATTTATGCCACAGTCCGAAATCCAATTAAAGGTTGTGATATCGCACCCAGCCTTGGACGAATTAACCACTCCAAGCACCCAGCCTAATATAATTTTTTTATAACAAATAGTGTAATCTTATTATTATTGTTTAATTATGATTCAATGAACTAAATTATATAATTAAACCAAAACGGAGTATTATAATTAATTTAAAGCTATTTAAAATAAGAATCAAATATAACAAAAAAGTCAATAGTGCGATTCGGAACGCATTAAGACATATTTTTAGGTATTAAATTAAAAAAGAACTTTGCCGCGCTAGGCCGCAAAAAGCGATTTTCTACGCCTAAACTGATTGACAAAACCTCCTTTTCAGAGCGTGTGAGGTGAAAAATAAATTTTCATGTCATTTCAGTAAAAACAAGGAATATATACGTTGGTTTATGATAATAATATTAATTCGTTTATTGCTTGTCACATTGTTAAAATATTGTACATAAAACTGTTTATGTTTATCCAAACCTTAAATTGTTAAAAACAAATGATAATTATAAATTATACTGTTATAAAGGTAGCGGAGAAAACTCACATCACTTTTATATTATTTGGCACTTTATAGTTTTTAAATATTGGTAAACCATTTAAAATTCGATACCTATACATATAAGTCACATCCTATCAGTGGCAAGGGGTCAAATTATGGACAAGGTAAGCCGGAACAAAAATTTCCGAAAATTCTCTTCTGTATGGTGGATCGGTGGGGTGGAATTTCTAAAAGGGAAATCTGAAAAAGGAATTTCCTAAAAAGAAGTCACAAGCAATATTCGTCCACTCGAATACCCTACACCGTCTGTGTCTAGTCCAACCAGTCCATCAAGTCGATATGTTCCAAAGTTTCGGGTTTGTCGTGTTTTCGAAAGCACGTCGACTTTTGTTAACACCCTTTTGTACCCTTATTCAAAAGGCTCCAAAAGCCAATTTTCGATTGGATTCAAACTTTTCGCGTTCCACAAAATGTCCGAAGAACTTTCGACCTTTAGCTGGTAGACTGACAGGTGGCAACTGGAAACTATTCCAGTGGGATTTTTTCGGGTAAAGTGAGTTGATTGGGGTTGTGAGGATCTGTCTTCGGATTAGTGGCTAACTGAAAGTTATTTGGTATGGTTTCATTTGATGAATAGCTGCCTTCGATGTTTATTTACGTTCTGCTATTGCTTTCTTAATTTATCTTCGGTTACAAATTAGTATTAGTTAATATTATACAAAAGGATCAGAGGGTTTAAAAAGGGCGCTAAAACAATATTGCTAAGTGAATTCTCTGACTATTTGCTATGAAATTTGCTTTTAGTAAGTTTTGTTGCCTGCAAAAAATTAAAAAGAAATTCTTAAATTAAAAACACTGACATTGATACAGTTCTAAGCTCCATAGAATATAAAAAATAATAATGAATTGTTAGGAAATTCACTTAGCAAAATAAAAATACTGCGGCAAAGATCGTCTATAGCACACTAACAGGCACACAAAGTCGTAAATTCCGATCAGTATTTATTAAATATCGATTCGAAGTCTTACGACGAAATTAGTCGAGAATCCCTCTCTAAGCCTCAGCTTATTCTTATTACTCCAAGGGATTCTTTAAACTTTATAAAGGTGACATTGTTTGCTCTGGAAACCGAAGTCTTATTACTGCCAAAGCTATCGTTGGCCGTCCCGGGAAATTAAAATTTTAATGGCCTTTCAATGGCGTCGAGTGAAATAAAACCTGTGGTGATTACATCGCCGACACTGTTGAAAGCCAAATAGAAATTAAAACTGAGAGATTGGTACTCAGTATCATTTTTTTTAATGAGATAGGATTGTCGTCAGTTTCAGGGTACTTATCTGTATGATTTTTCAATTTAGGATTTTTAATCCTAAATTTTGTCATAAACTTTATTAAGAAAACAAAACTATAAAACATCCACTCGACTCACAAGTTGTTCTAGAACCGGATTTGAACCCGGAATCTTTGGAAAGCCGTTCCATTACTCTCCCAATTGAGCAACCGAGCCATGAGTATCCGTCGAAATGTCCTAGTACTTTTTGGTAAAGTAGGCCAGAGGTAGGTACTTCATCTATAAGAAGAATACAAATGTTTTGACAGTGCAAGTGTCTGACGCGCTATTGACTGTACTCTCTTCTCTCTTTTATCGTATGAGGATTAGTGGCTACTTCTGGTGTCAGATTTTATCAAACCGCCTTTAAGGCCTGTGACTTGGCTTAACGACTATTATCAGATGACAACAGCCGGGACCGATGGTTTAACGTGCCCTCTGAAGCACAGAAGCGCTTGGTTGTAAAGCCCTTTACGGTCACCCATCCGACACCTAACCGAACCGAAAGTTGCTTAACGAATGTGATCGATTACAATCACTTTGACAAGCGCGGTCACGAGCGCTTCCGTTGTACTTTGAGTCGTCAACGAAGGTCTGATGCCACCACCGTCCAATGGGAATTGGCTTTCCAGTTGTTTTTCCTTACCTATCAACTTGCTAGAAAAACTAATGAAGTTTAGCCGCTGTTTGACACGAGTTCTGTACTTTTTTTTGTTAACTAAGTGTATTTTATTATTAGTATGTTAACTAAGTGTAAATTATAAGAAAATTTTATAAAAGTGATTTATTGTTTTTGTTTCAAAAACTCTTGTTGAAAGTTTTACTTTTTAATTATAATAGCTTTATAGGTTTATCACATTTAATATAAAATTGAAACAATATTTTCCTGAATAATATGCTTTTGTATATTATGGTTTTATCCTTATTTTTTATTATTTTTACAATTACCACTGTCATTTTACACATTTTATTAGTTTGTTATGCACATTAATGACAACGAAATTGTTCTTAAAACTAAAGAAGAGAACGCGAAGAAAAAAAGGTGTTAAAAATCATGAAATTCTTTTATATCCCTCCTAAAAATGATAAACCAAAATAAAACGAATTTTCAAATTCATAAAGAATTAATTTCACACAGGGGATGTTTTGAAAGGGCGATGGGATTATCTGGCGCTAATTTTCTATTCTACTTAGCTTAAACGGAATTTGTTCTGGCATCATGAGCTTAGATCCTGGAATTTCATTCGTTTCATATCCAATTATAGACGAGATTGCGCCCGTTCATCTGTTAAATAATAATATAATAGGAAAAAAATTTGGATCTCGGTCTATCTTTTGATGTCGAATATCGGTGTCTGTAGCATAATTGGTTAGTGCATTAGGCCGGATTCCCAAGGATGCAGGTTCGAATCCCGTCTGGGCGACATGAGACAAGATGCTTTTTTCTAGTATATTTTCTTGTTTAATATTTATCACTTTAAATTGTATTGTAAAATGCAAAAAGTTATAATAAGATGGTTATTTCATCTTAATCTATAGTCAAACATTTGTAAAAGTGTTTCTTTCGAATGGAGGATATTTCTCTCATTGATGAAGCGACGGTGGCCAACACCGTAAAAAGGTGAATATACTAGAAAAAAATCGACATGTCCATAAATGTCCAAAAATTGGTTAGTGCATTGGGTCGGATTCCCAAGGATGCGGTTACGAATCCCGTCAGGGCGACATGAGACGAGTTGCTTTTTTCTAGTATATTTTTTGTTTAATAATTACTCATTCATGTGGAAATTTTTGCAGACCTCTTTGACATATACGGAAGGAATGTCATACGAATATATTCTTATGTGTGTTTTATGACACACATAAGAATATATTCGTGTTTGTTTATGCGTTTTAGTAAAATATTTGCTTTAAATTTATAATGTTACATTAGTTATTTAAAAATGGAAAACTTATTCAATCGGAGCGCCCTTATGCGTCGCAGCTTGCCGCCCACGCCCATGCCCCCAGTCGCCCACCCGCGCCCTGCACGAAGATGAGCCCCCGGAAGTTGTGTCCACGCCCGAGATATAGGGTTGGATGACAATCGAGCAGTGTCTTAATGAAGTGTGCGGTATTTCGTGTGAAGGAAAAACTTAATTCGGATCAAAAACTTCGGATAAGTAATCTGTACCGTAAAATTAGCAATGGAACATCTCAAATGGATCTCTATACCAGTCACTCAGGCAAAGAGCCCTTCATGATCATTATTCCCATCAAACCCTTAAAGAAAAAAAATACCTTTAGCAGCAACTTCAGGATCTAAAACAAAGTATAGAAGAGACGAAGAGACATCAAAGCCAGTCACGATTACAACTTCTTTCGCCGACAAGGTTAAAAAAGTACTAACAACTTCATCAAGCCAATCAACATAAACTCTGTGGCCATATACCCTACGAACAAGATGAAGTCGAGTGACGACACAATAACCCTCGTCCAGAAAATCATCAAACCAGACCAAACGTAAGAGCTCTTCACAAGACTAGGAACGGCGGCGTGATCGTCAGAACTGCTACCAAGGATGGCATTGAGAAACTGAAGCAGACACCACAACTAACGACTTATGGCCTCACAGTGGACGATGCCCACAAACGAAAGCCAAAAAATTTATCGGTATTCCAACCTGCACGCAGGAAACAGAAGTTTTCAATTGCAATTACCAACAAAAATTTGCCGGCAAAATCCAAGGTATGTCACTTGAGACCTTTTTAACCAAGATCAAACTTACACCCATATTCTAAGTCGTTCCTCCAAAACTTACTCGTCCTCGACTTCATTGAAACCTCATTGAAAACCTCTTCAAAATACTCCTCGAAATCGGTATTCTAAGTCATAACTCCGTAAGGACCCGGAGGAGCCAAAGAGTACGTAGCCACTCTGTGTTAGGCGCACACTACCATTTTTACCCGCGACGAGGTTGAGTGGAGTGTAAAAAGTTTTGGAGGAAAGACTTAGAATATGGGGGTTAGTCATAAGTCTGGGAAAAAGAGTGCCGAGACCTGTAATTATCATCGAAATCTGCGGATATACGAAAGGCTTTAATTACCGGCGACAGAGTGTTTGTGAAATGGTCATCATGCCCTATGTAAGACATTTCACTTTAGTCACAAGGTGCTACAGATGTAAGCAGTACGGACATGCAGCCAAATCGTGCCGGGAAGAGGTCAATACCTGTGCCTACAGCGGCGACGTAGGTCACGCTATAAAAGAGTGCCCAAACACAGAGGAGCGGCCAAAATGTGCAACATGCTTGCGCTTCAAGAAGCCCTGCGATCTTAAAACGGGAGATACCGAGAAGATATATTAACACCATAGATTAAGTAGCCGCTTAGGAACACTTATCTTTACTATTAATTGATTAATTTGTATCAGTTATTAATTATGTATGTCTTTTATTACTTTTATTTCCGATTAAGTTTATTTCTTTCTGTCGTGAGAGTGTTTTAATACTTTATCATTGGTAATTTTACTTTTGTTTATTTATCGTAATACTGTACGACCTACTCTTAAACACGGAAAATAAAAAAATATTCAAGTAAATAATAATGACGCGCGCTTAATAAGTCGCGTGTCAGCAATATATATGCGGTGTTACGGGTAACACCGTACGAATACTTTTTATTATGTTTGATTGTATAGTAGTTTTAATATAATTTTTTATTTACCTGAAACACAGGGTATCCTAGCTCAGGCTCATTTATATTATAATTGTATTTATGAATTTATAATAGGTTATAATGATTATTTCAATAAAAAATATTATTATTATTATGTTTATTTGAATGCACGCATTGATAGTTGTTCGACTTATTTTCCTTTTTCCGTGTTTACCTTCACCTAAATTAAAGAATAAATTGAATCGTAGTCTACTTTGGTCAAAATCATGACCTTTTTTCAGGAAAGATAACTACATTTTTATTGACTTTATTATCCAATTTATCCTAAACTAATATCCATCCGCTTTTGCTTCGCAGCGTGACTATATTTGATCATCATTCAGAATGTTTTGTAATTACCGTTTCGTAACGAAAACTGTCCAAAAGTTGCTACAGCAAATAAATTATCTAACTCTTTACCCACGTGGTTCCTGTTCCCGTGGGAATATCGGGATAAAAGTATCCTGTGTTTTAATCCAGGCTATCTCTGTGTCAAATTTCATCCAAATCCGTTCAATATTTTTAGTTTTAAAAGTAACAAACGAACAAACTGACAAACTTTCGCATTTATAATAGGTATTAGTAGATAGTTGGCTAAAGTTAACAAAAACAAACGACACTCTACATATAGGAGTAAAAAGGTAAAGGCGTTTAATTTAACGTGTTCTTGTAGTCATCATCATCAAGAGCCCTATTTATGTCCCCATTGCTGGCTCTATCGTTCCTTATGGATGGAAAAAGAGAATGAACCATGTCCCACCACGCGGGCCCGATGTAGATTAGTAGGTTTTAATGACTGCAAATTGAGCTGGGACCAACGGTTTAACGTGCCTTCCGCAGCACCCAAGAGCTTGAGATATACAATTTTGGTCATCCATGTCGTGACTGACGTGACTGATCATTGCGAAACTTGCTTAGCCGCAACAATCGCAAGCCAACCGCTAAAAACATTGCGCCAATAAGCTCCCATAAGAGAATATATACTTGTATTTACCAAATTTGTAATTATAATTAACTCAGAGGGAAACTGTGTCAAATCCATTTTTTTAGTTTTTACTTTTTTAATTATTCATGTCCGATTTTTATAGCTGAGACAATTTACCATAGAATGTAAATTGTCTCAAGTTCTAGCTTCCATATATTAAAAATACTTAGAAATGGTATTGTCTTGATTTTCATAATATTCCTTGCAATAATTTCATTTGTCATATGATCCTCGGTCATAATATTCGTTTGCATTATTTTCACTTATACTAATAACGCATGATATAATCATTTACTAGCAATAACTCTCATTTGCCATAAAATGAGATGCCATATTAACAAATGCTTTAATAATTAGAAACTATTAATATCATTAGAAACTATAAATTCAACGTTTATTTTTAGCTAATTTTATGTAGATAACCAATTAGTAAAAAATCGAATAATATTCAAAACCAACTCAGTTGACCCCGACTGCTCGTAGTCTTGTATACCCTACCCCTAGAGTGTAATTTAGAGCCGCGAAGGCGCGGAGGGGTGAGGCGGCCCGCGTGCTAAGGAGCAGGTGGCAATGAGCGAGCCGCCGCGGCTGAGGCTGAGCCGAAGCTGCGGTGGTGAGCAAAAGCCATCTGTGACGATAAGTACGCGTGGGACCGCTGGAACCCCGCAGCGCCGGAGCCGTGACAGAAGACTTGCATGTTGCATGCCTGCTTGCATGCTGCATACCTGCAAGCATGCTGCATGCCTGCTTGCATGCTGCGCATGCCTGAAATTTATTTGAAAATAATCGTATAGGTATACTTAATAATTAGGGGAACCAACTTGTTAAGCCAATAATTATTATTTTAAGTATAGGTTTTATGGTAAAATATTGTTATGGATATTAAATATATTGAAAATGAAATGTATAGCAAATTAAATTATGGAATAAAGTAGTTATGGCATTTGATTGATTATGAAGAATGAAATTCTATCAATCATTTTTATGTAATTTGATAGTTATGGCCACAGAAACGTTATTTCTAATGGAATTATGGCAAATTAAATTATGTCAAACGAAATTATTGCTTATGAAATTCGGGCATATGTTAGTGAACCCTTAGAAATATATTGTGGCAAGTATCAAACCCGATATAGGGTAAATAAAGGTATGTACTGCCTTGAAGTTGAACGTCGAGAGCGTGTATCGTTTGCTACGGATCATCTCTTGTCTCATTCTCGGCTCTACAAATAGAAGAAGACTGCAAGCTAGCTCTCCCCCTCCGCTGACAGAAGCTCATTAGTTACTGATTGCAAGCTAGCTTTGCGTTTCATTCTCAACCCCAGCATCCCGTCCTATGACGAGAAATAACGAGTACCGTGCGCCTCGTACTCCGCTACGTACCTACAAACGCCTACAGTCCACTTATTCGAAGCGGGGTCCTTAATCGATACTGAAGCCAAAACTGTATTTTTTTTAATTTTTGCCAGATTCAAATATCTGATCTGATTCAAATAAAATTTGGCATAAATATGAGTGTACACGGTTCCCTTGGGACAGGGGATGAAAGTCTAAATGTGTGCTTTGTTGTAATTAGTTAACGGGTAGTCCGATTTCATTCATAATTTTTTTATAGAAAGGATGTACTTTAAAGATTGTTCCGTAAATATTTCAAGGTCATCCCGTTTTGTGATTTAGAGATTACAGACATCACAACTCTCAGTAAAAGTACGAAATAACTTGATACTCGGAACGTACTGAATCCTTTGAACCTACGGCTCATCTTTAGTTGAATAAGAAATGGACAAGAAGTATACAGCATATTTAAAAAGAAATGAGGAAGGATTCCTCTCTGAATAACATGAAATACTGGGCAAATTCATTATCTCTGACGAGGAACTTATATGTTCAATATTTGGGGAAATCCAGTGTATGCCAAGGCAGAAAAAGTGAATGCGCCATATTGACCCAAAAAATTACTAAGCAAATGCGATCGACAAAAATTATTTTGGGGTAATTGTGTTACTTCTTTTCGTTACTTCTTTTAAAAATGTAGTTAATCAGGAAGACACCAAATTGATTTTCAAATTTACTTACAGGGAGTAGTTTTGCTGCTCACAGGATCAATCATTAGAGTCGGTGTTATGATGCTTTTGCGAAATGTTACTCCTCCGATAATATGCAATTGAACACGACTTAAAGTTAATGCTTTGTAGTAAAATATAATGGAAGCTACGATTCTGACTGGGTTAATGTCATTGAATCTGTGCTTAGACCGCGTATGTACACAACTCATCCCCAACAAATTATCGTTTGATTCCAAGCGCTCACAATTCCCTGTGACTGTGACCACTTGCTTTGCAATTACTATAAATAAGTCACAGTGATAGACGCTTAAAATCGCTGGTGTCTTTCTCACGCCCAGCTGCTTGCTGGCACTTTTTCGCGGTAGTAACGCTGCAAGTCAATTCAAAAGTCAAAAGCCTGAATGAAAAAACAGCCAATGTAGTTTATAAAGAAAATCGTAATGTGTGTAGCTATTTGTATACCTTCGTGACATTTAGGTTCAGATATTTTAAATACTGGATTAACTTGCAGACTTTATCGTCGTAATCCTATTAAGCGAACTCAAGCTTGACATTCCTTCCATCCCATGGAAACATGAAAGATAGGTGGAAATGCAATGAATATACGAGCTCCTGACAGGTATTCAGCTAATGGGTGGTAAAGGATGGCGGCTTTTGTTTCCTTTGCCAATTTATTCCGCCAAACTCGTAGAAAATAAAATAATGGCGAAACATTTTTCTCCAAAAATCTTCTCCACGTGTGGCGAGGTTAAGTGATAAATATGTTAATATTTCCTCGTTTCTATTTTAGTTGTCTAAGCCGTTTTATGCCGTATTATGCCGAGTAAAGCGTAGATCTAATCTAATTCCTCATAAATTAATTTTATAAAAAAATTGTTTTTGCCATACAAAAGAAATAAGTCGAATTACGAACACAGCTAATAGGATTAAATCATTGTGTGCATAAATTTCGATATACCTTTGAATATTATCACAAAGAGTATTCAATAACTAAATCTTTAAACTCTTTAAACTTCTACTAATGAAAAGCTTTATTTTGCAAACAATAATGTTGCAAATACTAAATTACCAACGTTTTATTGTCACACATGTTTCTGGTGATTATTGAATTTTTTTTCTGCAGTCTCGCCAAAGAAATATATACGTCAGATAGTACCCACCTACATAAAGGTGGAAAATCCTTATATACGGAGGCCGTAGCAAATTGTGCGTTAGAATGGCCTGAAATATTAACGGCTAAGAAATCCCGGCTACATCACAACCGGAGTGTTTCTTTTACTATTTAACAGGGTGCAATGAGCTAGATAAGTTCGTTCTACTTATCAGATCAAATTGTTTGATCTTTGCTTATATTTTTTTTTCAAACCGCCGTCGGTCGGGTCTCTTTTTGTGACACCATCAGTTGTACAATTTTAAAATTAATAAAGTCATTTTTACATTTATTATGTTTTAAGGGATAATTAAAGTATTAAATAAAACTAAAAGCCTTTATACCACATATTGAGTCAAAAACATTAACAAATAAAAATATATTCATGCTTCCGACTACATGTTATTATGTTGAACAAACTATTTTTATAATTCCCTTATATAATTGATCTTGTTTCCATCTTTTCAGTTGGCTCGTTTTTTGAAGCAGGCAAGTTTTTTAGATTTTTAAATGTATATATTTTTTATTTATTTATTTTTGTTATTTATTGGTCATGGTATACATCTTTGAAATTCGAAAGATTAACCCTATAATTTTATTTAATATTGAAGTATTCTAAAAATATATTTTATTTTTCACTTCAAATAATAGCGCCTCACAGCCGCCATTTAGGTTTTTTATTATTTTGATATACCCACTGTCACTTTTACACTAAATACGAATCTTACGACACCTCTCAATCTAAAATCCATCGAGCCGTTCAGGCCGAAGAGCATGCTAAACAATTATACATACGGAGTTTCATCAGAGTTCTTTTCATAACAACACGACGTGTTGTGAGACTCCATTTTAACTCCATCTACCGTACAATTTCTGTTTAATATTAAAAATATATTCACTAGATATTGGCGAAATCCAAAAGAGAACCGCAACCTTTACATAAAAAGAAGAAGAATTATACATACATACATACTCTCGAAAACATAACCCTGCTTCTGACGCAGTCGGGTAAAAGAAGGAAATTGGGCATTTTTTGGCTACTTGTACAAAACTACTCGTAAAACTATCAAAAATGTATATTTTTTTCTAAAATTAACACATCTTTCTTTCCATGAAATCAATAATAACTAAAAAATAAATGAAAAACTATCAAAAAAGGAATTTGCACTTCTTCAGGTTATATCTCAACAATGGTAGCAAATAGCTTATGAGAGCTTTGGACAGTCAACATTGTACGACTTTTAATTTATAAAGTGTATTCTTAATGTATTCAGGGATAATTGAGGTTTTATATAAAATCAAAAGTTTTATTTATAGCTTTTTAATTTTGCATTTAACAATGTTATTTTTGTGTGATAAATATTAAACAAGAAAATATACCTACTAGAAAAAAAATCGAATTGGTTAGTGCATTGGGCCGGATTCCCAAGGATGCGGGTTCGAATCCCGTCAGGGCGACATGAGACAAGTTGCTTTTTTCTAGTATATTTTCTTGTTTAATATTTATCACATAAAAGTAGCATTGTTAAATGCAAAATTAAAAAGTTATAATTAGATGGCTGTTTCATCTTAATCAATAGTCAAACATTTGTAAAAAAAATAATTAAATGCAAGGATATTATTCTTTCGTTGATGAAACGCTGTTGGCCAACACCGTAGAAAGGTGAAAATACCAGAAAAATTCGACGTGTCCTCATAGGTCTCTGTAGCATAATTGGTTAGTGCATTGGGCCGGATTCCCAAGGATGCGGGTTCGAATCCCGTCAGGGCGATATAAGACAAGTTGCTTTTTTCTAGTATATTATCTTGTTTAATATTTATCAAAAGTTTTACTTTAGTCCTCATACCGCGTGGGGCCTATAACTGGGGAAAATATTGAAAATAGACACCCTCTAGAGTATTAGTATTTATTCTAAAAAGATTTCAGTTAATCAAAACCCATGCATTACTCACAATAAGAATTTAAAGTTACGATTCATAATCAGTGTAGTATTGCAAAACGATATTATCGCTAATCGTGATACAGGGGACAACAAAAAACTTACCTACCGCAAAACATCATGATATCACTATCCATCAGAAAATTTACCTTTAACTCCTTGAATAGCAAGTTTCAAGTTAATTAAAATTAGTTTATTAATAAACATCGCAATGACAGTTATCTGTTTATAATTTTATCCATCTTGCATGACATGTCATGTCAATCAATACCAATTATACTCTTTGTACCAAGTAGATTCAGCCATGGAATTATTAAGTACTAGTACCTAGTACCTGTCAATTCCATGGATCACGCTTTTTACATTATGATATTTTTATAAAGAAGATGTTAAAAGAGTGTAAATTCAAAAGAATAATTTTGATTAGTAAAGTCAGAATATTGTCATGGGAATTTCTTTGGTTTCAGTTTAAATTAATTTTAATTTAATTGGATTCATTTACACAATTTGTAATTCAATGTGAAAATGGCTTTGAGTGCAAAAAACACTCCAAAAGGAAACCAATACCTACGTGGATTCATGAATTACGATAGTAAGTAAGTAAGACAGTATTATTTTTCTATCAGCCGACACATAAATTGTCAAAAAGACGTTCCGAGTAGCTCCGAAAAAGTTAAGCGGTACTGTTGTTTGCATTGAATTCTCGATTAAGTTTGTTAGAAAAATAAAAAAATAAAGATTTGGTTTTAATTAGATGGGACCCTAATGATTCAATCACTAGTGACCTATAGAGCCTCCGTTTTTAATATTATCCCCGGTTCTAGGCCCCAGACGGTATTGAGTCAAAAAACGAGAAAATATTAAAGTTTCATATTTTTTGGGCAACTTATACAAAACTAATCGTAAAACTATCAAACATGAATTCAAATTTTTCTAAAATTAATAAACAATCCAAAATCGAATTCCTTGTATCCACTAAATTTAAAATAAATGAAAATGAACAAAAAGCAATATGCACTTTTTTAACCCTCAATAACAATAAATAAATAAGTTACAAACTTATACATAGTAGTTATGTTACATGGTTTTAGATGTAAATTGAAACCTAAATTTGTGAAGGACTGGTGCCTGAAACTGGGGTCTTTCAAAGCCCTTGCATAGATTAAACTATCTGTCTGTCACACTTAAGGGCAACGCGCAAATTGACTTTTTTGAGAGCTATTTTAAAGCTAAACATATTTTAGGAAGCTAAAGGTCCAAATCCGTATCCTTTAAGTCTTAAAACATAACAAACTATTTTAAATAAGCCACATCTAGCGTGGCGCTGAGCGTTTTTTGTTTACATCAATGTTTTGTTATGATTGCGCCCGATGCCTGAGGCTCGCGGTGCTCGTGTATTCGTTGTGATAATGTTTTTAAAACTACCGTCCTTAAGTACGTATCTCTAGAATATGTATTGTTTGTTTGTTAATTGTGTTGTTCTCATGTAAGTGAATTAATGTGTAATTCTTAATGAGAATAAATGTCTTAAACCTTAAACCTTAAGTAAAATAAAAATATCACAGTTTTCGTAAGTGTCGGGCGTTTAAAGACCCCATGCGACCGACGGCGGGTTAAAGGTTCTGCGTTAGCAGAAGTTCGTGTACAAAGGCTCCGTAATTTTAGGCATAACGTTTATTGTCATAATATCATGTTACCTAATTTTAAAAGTCCTAATATAGTGTAGGCTAAAATTGTTTGTCATAAGTGTTAAAACGCATAAATGTTGTAACGCAGAATAGCATTAAGCAGAATTTTTATAAGCATTACTTAAGTATAGCATAATGATCACAACGAATAATATCTTAGCGCATATTTTATTTAAAGCATAATGAATGTATAGCAGAATACTCACAAGGAATAATAGAATTACGATTATTTTTTTAAAAGCATAATTGCTATAACAACAATAAACACAACTGCTGCAACATACTGCATGCAAGCAGGCATGCAGCATGCAAGCAGGCAAGCAGCATGCAACCGCCTCTGTGGTCTAGTGGTTCAACCACCGGTATCAGACCCAGCGGTCCCGGGTTCGATTCCCAGCGGGGGTATAAAATGTATTCGGTTTGGTTGGTGGTAGGAGTTGTTGTAAGTCCGCCTGGCTAGCTATCACCGTCTTATCTAAGTCTGACGCCATAACAACAATGTTTTCAGCATTGTTGTGTTCCGGCAGTTAAAAAGATTAGATAGCCAGTTCCTCAGTGATTGAGGATTCCGGGAGAGGCTCGCTTCCATCTTCAGCCTTATCAATACTTAACATCAGGTATGATGAAGGCTAAGAGTTTCCCCGTCGCTCATAAAAAAAGGCATGCTGCTTGCATGGTTTCTGTCACGGCTCCGGCGCTGCGGGGCTCTGGCGGTCCCACGCGAGCGTATCGTCGCAGATGGTTTTCCGTCCCCACCGCAGCTTCGGCTTTCGGCTCCGGCCTCAGCCGCAGCGGCGACCTTTCAAACCACCTGCTCCTCAGCTCGCGGGCCGCCTCGACTCTCTGTGCCTACGCAGGCTTAAATTACACTCTATGGGTAGGGCAAACAAGACTGCGTGGAGTCGGTTTATAGGCGATTCGTTTCTGTAACTGACTAGTATGCAAAACTATAATAGAACATGTTATGTATCATTTTTTTACCATAAATAAGGTAACTACGGATGGTAATAAGGACTACCTATAATATGCCATATAAAATTAGGTTTTTCTATAGTTATGGCAAATAAAATTATGCTAAGGGATTTTAGGACTGCCTAATATTATGCCAAATGAAATTAGGGATTTAATTTATTATGCTTCATAATAATATGCCTTTAGACAGTTATGCTACTTAAAAGTTATACGAAGGAAAAATTATGTGACATTAGTGTTATGCTATTTGATGATTATGCCAATTGATGTATGACAAACGACTTTAGGACAATAGACATTATGCGAAAAGCTCCGCCCCCCGTGTACAAAATTGTTTGATTTTTCCAAATGTTAAACCTGAACATTAGGCGTTGGATTTGAAATAAATCGAGGAAGGGAATTTACATTTGCATACTTTCTAATTAAATGACGTCATATATTGCTATTGCGTTTTGCGTTTCGTCGACCAAAAAAGTATGTCAACTATTGGCGGTGTAGACTACCTAATTACATGTGTAAGGAATTTCGACCATTTCCAGTATTTAGTAGGTGATTGTGACCTATGCTAACTTTCATACCTATGTTTCAGAAGTACTTTGTAAGCTCAGCTTTATCCTTACCTCGTTTGTTCACCACTTTCAGCCATTGAGTTCCGGTTTCATTTTAAATTTTGGACAAAAGCAAAACAAAGTAAACGAGGCAAGATTAAATCTTTACAAAATTTCACCTTTTTTCACGGAGGTTCCTTGTCAATTTTCCGGTTCAATTTTTCCCAACACATCGGGGCCAATTTATGGGGAACATAACACCGCCCGTCATGGTGGACCACGGCCCGTAGAGCTTCCGTCCGAGTGCCGGGCGCGTATTGGTAAATACCCGTCGCGTTAGCTCCAGGAATTAAAAGCTTTGGTCAAACAAAAAAAAACTACTGATAGATAAATCCATTTGTTTGTTCAGAAGCAAACTTTTTCAGTTAAGTGCATATTATTTGATGAGATAAACGCAATTAACATATTATGCTTTCACGTTCCACTACACTAATAGTTCAGAGCAAACGGAACTCAAACGCGACATTTATTATTTAAATAAGTACTTACAGCTTGACGTTTCGGCTGATGCTACAGTCTGCTTGTGACCACGACTGTAGGAACACAACAGAAATGTCAAGCTGTAAGTAAATACTATGTATATAGGTACTTCTACTTCATAAAACATGCTACGTTTGAGTCCCGTTCGCGTTGTTCTAAACTATAAATGCAACGTTTTTGTATTTTTTTTTATTTGCTACTATCACATTAATTATGTTTTTTACGGAAAAAAATGTATAGGGTCTAAATTGTTCCTTTAGGTGCCCATAATTGAAAATCCCACTAAAATAGGAGTTTTCAATAGTACGCGCATTTCGTTATTATGACACGAATTTATACGTCCTGTGTACCGAATAACGACGGTCTGAGTTCGTATTACAAAAAAATATTCTTTTTATGTTGGACTATACGTGAAATACGATGGTATTGATAGAATTGGTAGGTAAATACAGAGGGTTTTCTGTGTATTTTTACTTCATATTTAGCAGAGCACTGACTTCTACATTACTGTGATGTGATGCGCGCTTGATACGCGTTATTAATCGCTTAATTTAGTAAGTCAATTTGTACTGTAATGCGTTTGCGCTACTTTAATAATTGAAACGATCTATAAATCGATACTGTTCTTATATTCAGAAATAATGTTATTTCACAATTTTATAATTTATTTTATCTGACGAGGCGACCGTACATATCCAGGCACGATGAGCCTTAGAACGTAGTGATTACATACTCTTTGATGAGCCTCTATTTTCTTAATTTATATAATAAATAAAACCAGCCAGCAACCGGCAGTGTATCTGCCTGCTTGTAGTCGGGAGACATATACGATCTCCACAGTACCATATTAAGTACGTCAATTGTAATACGTAGTAGAAGAGTTCAGTACATTACCCTTCCATTTTTGTCACAAGCTTGAAATTTGATATAGTTGTTCCCTGGGTCAAAATAAGCCGATTGAACACATTGATAATATTGTTAATAGAGCCTCTAAAGCGCTTGGTTTTCTCATTAGGTCATGCTCGGATTTCGTCAACATTAAGCCCATCAAAGTACTCTATTGCTCTTTCGTACGTAATATCTTTGAATACGCATCCGAAATATGAAACCCTTTATATAATGTATATATTGAAAGAATTGAATCCATTCAGAGAAAGTTTCTCCGGTTTCTTCGTATGTAAATGTAAATGTAAGCAATTCTTACCAAACTATGAATCTTTAATAAGTTTATTGATGGCGGCCAACAGGCCGCCTTCAATAAAACTTTACATTTTACATGTGTATTTTGTTATGTAATATTGTTTTGCTTAATCTATTAATGTAATCTTCGCTGGCAGTGTAATAAAAAAATATATAAATAAAGTATTTGTAACTCGGTTTTGCATTAAGACAGATCGCTTCAAATCAGTGTTCAATTCAGCTGCACAGGTTTTGTAAAAAGAAAACGCAATTAAGCGAATCTTACAAAACAATAGACGCGAACTGAACACTGTTTTCGTATGCATATTCCGTGTAACAAATGCGTGCGGATTTCAAGCAACCCGCGTCTCGAATTTAACATGGAAAGGGAAATACGCGGGGCAACCCTTCTATTATTATAACGCTAACGACATGGTTAAATGTTACATTACCTTATCTATGTTACTCCTAAAGTCAAGACGAATCTATCTTACTCATAGATTTAGAATTTTTTCGCTCCGCAAAAAGATCCACGAAGCGTGGGAGCGAGAAGTCCTAATCAAGTACTTAACGCCCGAGAGAGAAAGTGACAGCGCATAAAGTACAGCTGTGTCAATATTTTCACGAGTAAGAGGCCCTAGCGTCCAGTCTGTTCAAGGTCGCGGTGGAATTTATGCATTTTTGTAGTAATCCTTCGATTACAATTGAGAATATTGAAAGTGCAATGATGGTGACATATTCTGTACGTGTATGTGAAGTTACAAGGCGCAATAATCCGTATCAATACACTTTTCACAGGTAAATACGATTTTGTAATTGGAAGTTTTCAAACCATATTTTGCCAAATTTCTGCCAGTTATCGGCTCAGAAAAAGATGTTTACGATAGAATATTAATTTGCATTGTTCTGTGTTGATGTATATCGTGATTATAAACAATATTTGCGAAGAATTTATATAAAATAGTAAATTGATACGTTACGCTAGTGCTTGACAAAACGGTGACGTCACGAGTATCGATAAAAACGTAATCGTTTTTTAGTGACATCGTGACATGAATACAGTTATTTAGCCAAGATATGTATCGTAGATAAGTAGTAAAAAGATAGTTTGCTGATGCCACACATTATTGTGAATCTATTCTTGAATTACAGTTAAAATTGAATTACTATACAAATTAAGAGCTCATTTTTACGAAAAATATTTCAAAACTTAGTTATACAGTAACCGATATATTTTGTAGATTTCCAAGCAATCCAACATTGCGTGAAAAATGGACGCGGACTAAAAATAGACCTCCTGGTGGAGGCTAATTGTGTAATTTTAAAATCTATCGCAATTCCTTTCCATTCGTAATTTCAAAGATACATACTTCACACCGTTTCTTTATGACATGTGATAGGGATTGTGATCGAGACGCGTATTGAAAGATAATTGAATGAACTAAATAGTTAATTTTGACGTTTATTTCGGATTTTCTAGCAATATTACACACACAATACCTTCCAAATATATGAAGAAGTGTAAATGAAGTGTCATATTAAAATTATTCACGAAAAAGGGATTGCGACTTTTAGTTACACAATTCCAGAATTATACCTATCACAATCACTAAACTTTTAAAAGGGATTTTGATAGTGATAGAGAGTGTGAGGTTTCGAAATTAGACAATTAGGGGGCAGATTGGACTCGGAAGTAAGAATTCCACTATCTGTAGAAAACATTTTGAGGGCAAATGTTTCACACAAAGGAAACATCGCCGTATCCTAATGAAAGACTCGATACCAACATTATTTATACCTGTAAGTACGATTCTTGGGACTCCAGTTAGCTAATAATAAATGCAATATACACTATTTGTTCACAGATTCAATTACCACGTCGGAAACCGGTGTCTTCTTATGTCTATCGAGATATTACGGAGGTAGTGACATCGTCCCCGCTTACGGAACCAATTCCTGTGCCCTCAAGTCTAATACTGCCTCCAAGGAAAAAGGAATTGATATACTGCATTACACGTCTCAAGCGAAAAATTGTAAAAAACAGGGTTTTAAGAAAATGACTAACCGCCTTTTTTATTTGCAAGAGGGTGTCAAATAATTAAATAATAGGCCAGGGCTTGAAAATAATCGCAATTATGTTGAGGTCGCGTGCCGCAACAATTTACTGCAAAAAATTGTAAATATAGTGAATGGAAGAGTCACTAGTGAAATAAGTCGCACAGCTGAGTACGATGAAGAGCTAAAGAAATTGGCTTTGACTATACATTCCAAATTCATGCACAAATTCCACCGCGACCTTAAACAGACCGGGACGCTATACGCCTCTAACTCGTGAAAATAATGACATATCCGTACTTTATTTGCTCTCACTTTCTCTCTCGGGCGGGTAGAACTTGATTAGGATTTCTTTTCCTGTGAAATGACAATGAAAATAACTTCACTTCCTGGTATGTACGACACAACATTAACTTTATCCTTTATCTGTGAAATATAGCTCATTCTAGCCCTACCTCTCCCTCTCCTTCCCTCCATTTTCCCTTCCAGTATGTTTATAATGAAACTGTCGTGTCGTAACAGGTGGCCCAGCATCTTTCCCCTTCTATTCCCAATCTCCCCAAGTAAATTTCTTCTCTCCCCAACCATGGTAATTAAAAGTAAAGTGTTTTAATTTAGTAGGTACATGTACTATTGTATTAATATGTTAGCCTATACGTCTCACTACATTGAAAGAGCATACAATGTGACAGTCAAATTAGTGAATTCTTATTTTTCGCTTTCTCTTCGATTTTAAGCGTTGAGGTGGATCGTCACTTACACTAGCGCCGCTAATAGAAATAAATCATTTACATCAATCATTTTCCGCAAAACAGGCTTTAAAACATTTTTTTATCAATCGTTAATTTACAAATTGTTTTCTGACCATTTACACAAACGTAACTAATTGCCTATAATTTTCGGCAAAAATATTTAAAAAGTATATTTGACTATATCCTTTGATATTTGCGCAAAATAGTCAATAATTTCGATCTAATTCCTTGAGAAAAAGTACTTAATTTATTTATATTGGCGGCGCTAGTAACGTGACGTACGAGCAAGGTTTCCTCGCAAACGATTTGATTGCCTGTATAAAAAGCCTACCAACTGAAACAATCGACAATGTAAAAGTATATCGTGGACAACACTATTTTTAACTCTCACATAGACATTCATCAACACATGTACATATTTTTTCTTGTCTCATCTTCGAGCCGTCATTGTGTATCTTGTACATTCTAAATCTATGATCTTACTTATATCCGTTATGTTAAATCCGTCGAACAAATCGTTTCGGACTGACTCCCAGAATGCGCTTTTCGGTTGTTACTGCTAAAAATAAATTGATGGTGCGCGACGACGTTCACAATTTTTTTTCGCAACTTATTGTTGGCGTATTTGAATGTTTATTTTTAAATGTACCTACATTACATAGGCTTTACTTCTCAGTTTCTTTTTTGCAAATAAATACACTAGGTTATTAATTACAGGGACTTAAAATTAAAAAAAAACTAAGAAGATAGAATATTGTGTCAACTTTAAGAAACGACTTAATAAATAGCATTTTTAATACTAGAAATGATTTATTGTCATCGATTTATACGAAAATGACACCAAACTTCACCTATTAGCTAAACACGGACAGTTGTGATTTCGGAATGTAGCAGCGATCTCAACCGGCTTATTTTGACACAGGAAACGACTGTGCTAAGTTTCATACTAATCGTTTTGGATAGACCACGAAAATGCGCTCTTCGTTATTATCAATAAAAAAATTACGGCGCGCGACGTTAACAATTTTGTTTTTCGCTTCTTATTATTTGTGAAGGTACTTAAAAGTTATATTTTTTTTAATATCCATCATATAGGCTTTACTAATATACTTTTTGTTTGCAAATAAAAACACTAGTTTATTAATTAATTATAGTGACTTAAAGAACAAAAAAACACTAAACTTCTGACTATAGTGTAATTTTCAAGAAACTACTTTAGACAATTATTTTTTTTTATACCAGAAATGAATGTCTCGTCATCAATTTATACGAAAATGATACCAAACTTGGCCTCTTAGCTAAACATGGACGGTTATAATTTTTGGAATGACGCCGGAGAGGGCATGCCAAAGTCGGTACTTTGGCATGCCCTCTCCGGCGCCAGAGGGAGGGGCTACCGAGCTTAATCGGCTTATTTTGACCCAGGGAACAACTATGCCAGTTTTTTGTCGCTAAACTCCTATAATCGAATGCTCCTGTATTCTGATCTATAGTAATATTATAAAGAAGAAATAATTGATTGTTTGTTTGTTTGTTTGCATTGAATAGGCTCCCAAACTACTGAACAGATTTGGATGAAATTTGGTACAGAGATAGTAGATAGCCTGGTTATGAACATAGGCTACTTTTTATCCCGATATTCCTACGGTGACGGGAACCACGCGAGCGAAACCGCGAGCGGTCGCTAGTAGGCTATAATTATCTTCTCGCTATTCCTCCTTTCCCTCCAAAGCAGTCCTCAATTCAGCAGGTGACGTGTATTCAAAGCTAATTAGATTCTTCACAAAAGGCATAAAACAGGCATAAAAAGCATAACAAAATCGCTTAAGGCGCTATACGACTGAAGCGAGATAGCAATGAGAAACCGACGCGAGCGGGAGCTTGACCGATTTTGTAGATTAGGCGAAAAACCAAGAAATCACTTCGTAATAAATAACTATTAGCGGTGAAAGAGAAATGAAACTACACGATGGTAAATATTATTGGTGTCGACTAAGTAAACCAATTTCCAATAGTATAATATGTAACCCGCATTTTAGAATAATCTTGTATTTTCGTATTTATATTATACTCTTTATTGCACTAGAAAATACATTTACAGAATTAATTTGAGACATATGTACAAAAGTGGACTTATCTCTAAAAGAGATCTCTTCCAGCCAACCTGAGACGTGTAAGAGATGTTTAATATTAAGCGGATGACTCTAAATGCAAAACTTAATAAGAAAATGGTAAAACTAAAATCTACATCATATACACATAAATAGATATAATACATAATTTACCTATCCTATACATAAATATACACACATAAATATAAAATATACATACATACAAATAAATACATAAAAGAGACGGGGTAAAGTAAGTGACTCATGATTCAGCCTCAGATAATTGCAATAGAAAGTGCGACTTGACTTTGGACTTGAATGAGTGAATACTTGGGGATTCCTGAATGTTTGTTGGGAGTTTATTCCAAAGCTGTACCGCTCGGACAGAGAAGGAATTGTGAAAGAATTTGGTGTTGCTTCCAGGCAGCACAAGCGTCTTAGTGTTGCCAGGCCGCCTGGGGCGAGAAGGAGGAGGGAGCATCTGGAAACGGGAAGAAAGATACTGAGGAGAGTGAGGGTCTTTGAGAATTTTGAATACGGTAGAGAGGATGTGCATATCACGGCGAAGGCGGATGGGAAGCCAATTTAGTTGACGGCGAAAAAAATCGTACTTGCACAAACCGAAAATGAATAATTATAAGGTCATTTAAAAAAAAAATCGTGCCAAAATCATAAAATCGTGTTTCTGAAACTTTACAAATCTAGATAAAGGTATGAATAATTATAGTATACCTTATTGCCAGATTTGTAACATCTCTAACCGTCCAGTTTTATAACAAAAAGTACGTACTTTTTCGATATAGCGTCAAATCAATGCGTATCACTCATACATATGTTTTCGCAACGCGTAACGCAAAACACTTGGCACAACTAATTACTAAGCACTTTGGTGTTCACATATTCCGGCCTGTGCCCAAGTTTCAACTCGGCACCATATCAAAACTTTGTATGTATCAACCAAATATTTACTAACCTGTCCCGCGGTCCCGATGAACTTTTACATAATGATTGCATATTAGTTTTTAACCGACTTCAAAAAAGGAGGAGGTTCTCAATTCGGTTGGTATAATTTTTATTTTTTATTTTTTTATGTATGTACACAGATTACGCCGAGATTTCTGAACCGATTTCCATGATTCTTTTTTTGTTCGATGCAGAATAGTTGCCAATTGGTCCCATAAAAATTTGGTTTCGTTTGACTCAGTACATTTTATGTTATGAGCATTTTAATATATTTTATTTCATTGTTGACTTGGACGATCTAGTATTTACGATAATTTTGTTTATAATGTACATGAAACCTTATCTAATCTAGAAAAACCCTGCTGTAGTTTACAAAACAGCCTATTACAGACACTAAAAAGTAAAAACTTTTGGAGTCGGAGCCAGCCAGGGCAAGAAAAATAAAAGAATAGGAAGTAGAATGTCTTGTCTGCCACCGACTCCAAAAGGCTTATTTTTTGCTTTTTAGTTTTTGAAGTCGGTTTTTTTAACGCAGTTTTTTTGTACTGTTTTGGTCGGAACAAGGGCGAAGTAGATATTGTAGATCATTGGTAATGTTGTTGTCTTAAACTATATACTGTTTCAAACTTACACTTGATATTCATAATACGGAACAATTATATGAATTGTAACCACAACTGTAACACCCATATTCTAAGTCGTTCTTCCAAAATTTACTCGTCCTCGACTTAACGAAACCTCATTGAAAACCTCTTCGAAATACTCCTCGAAATCGGTATTCTAAGTCATAACTCCATAAGGACCTGGAGGAGCCAAAGAGTACGTAGCTACTCCGTGTTAGGCCTAGCGCACACTACCATTTTTACCCACGACGAGGTTCAGTGGAGTGTAAAAAGTTTTGGAGGAACGACTTACGGTCGGTTTCAATAACGTATCCTCAGTAAGAAATAGGCTTGCTAGAGCTTTGTTGCCTAGATATTTTTGTTAATCAGCCTAAAATAACCCAAAATAACAGCGGTTGCTAAGTAACGTAACCAAGATAGTCCTACCTCTGGTTAGGGATAGGTTATTGAAACCGGCCCTTAGAATATGGGGGGGTAAGACAATGGTTATTGAATATGGTAGTTAATATACCTACTTACGTTTTAAATAATCATTTGAACACGAAATATGAGCGAATAGGTAGGTACATCGTAGTTTATGTAGCTAAGATTTTATGTATACTAATAAAAAATACTTATTGAACTTACTACGTACAGTCACGAGCAATTATATGTATAAACTTTACAACCGTATCGCATTGACGCACATGGAAACAAAACTCTCTATGTCCACAAATAATGTCATTCAATACTGTAATGTGACAAGGTTGCTTAGCGTTTTTATGTCATTGCACCTGACTGTAATTTCAACAAGCAAAAAAGCGCTTTCACCACAAGTTTTTTTTGTAAGTACCTCTTGCTTTTAATGAAACCACAACGTCATATTATTATAATCTTTTTATTAACAATAAAATGAATCATGTGCGATACATAATTGAATTTCCAACTTAAGATGCACAAGCCGTTTACTGCAAAACACTAACGACCAACTCTTGACTTCATACAAATCTGTATCAACAGACGGTCCGCAATATATGAAAGTAAATAAATTACTTACAATAATGATAATAATTACTAAAAAATAATCACATTTATTTTGATTTCACTGTCAATTAGATTATTTTAATAAAAATGCCACCCGTATTCAAGTCTTAAGTGTTAACAATTCTAATAGGTATTAGACGATATTTTGGGTTTAACATCAGGTTCCCTATTATTTACAATGTCGTTATATAAGTAGTAGTCATAATATCACGATTTCGTTACCCGCGTTCTTACATTACCTACGTTAAACACTGGTTTTCTTTTTTGTCATGATACGACATAAAAGGGCAACCACCGGCCAACATTTTGAAATTTCGCGAAGGGTACGCGCGCTGTAACTAATTGATTATTCGTATATTACTTGTCAATGTCACCCCTTTCACACTTAACGATATTCACCTACGCAAGAAGAAGTTGACGCGCTCAAATAGACAGCCAATCAAATTAAGTCTGCCAATTTTCATTTTCTGTCATAACAGCCATAGCCCGCGACTGCATTAATATAGTCAGTCTAGCACGCAATTTGCCAAAGGTTGCCCCTATACCTGTGTTACGATGTAAATAAAATACAGACCTTACCGCACCAAATATTTACATAAACAATGTTCTTATGACGTCACTCATCGCTGTATTGGAAAAACTATTATTATTATGACGACACAATCTTAGCTCGAGGAGCCATTAATAAAGCCGGTAACTTTACTACACGGATTGGATCAAAAAGCCTAACATAATTATAACTCTAATCTCTTTCTTGTGATTTGTTTAAGTAATCATCAAGTTTATTAAAGGATAGGTTTTTTTTAAGTAGATCTAGTAGTGTAAGTTTTTGTTATAAGTTTACCTATGCAGCAACTGTAATATTGACACATTTCAAAACTAAATAAGAACTTCACGCCAACACGCCCGCTCACTTTGAACTCAAACTTAGCTCGAACATTTTAATAATACGTCGTTTGCAGCCAAACAAACTCTACCTAGAAATAGTTTTCAATTGATACACCTAGGCGACAAGCTTATAAAGTTGGAAAACTTTAATGAGTTCTCTAGAGCTTCGCGCGATCTAAGGAAATAACTTTAGGTACCTATTAGATCCTTATACCATCGATTGTATCGAGTTCAATCACTTGCTTGTCACTTTTACGACTCAATGATTATTGTGTGTGCGTTTGAATGTTCATTCAGTCATTGACGTTATTGTGAATGTAATAACATCCTGATTCTATATAAATGATAAGTCAAGGGTTTCGGTACCATATCTTAACAATAAGTAAATAAGAATATTGTTCAAATTTACAGGGTGTTAAAATTATATTATCGCTCGATTTGAAATATATATAATAGTTGCAATATGACTAATTAAAACACGAATGGCATTTTTATAAAATCCTAACGGTAATGGTGAACATAATGTTCAATAGTAATAAATAACTTTATAAATATAATGATAAAAAGCACATCAGTTTTCGTTTAGTATTTATATTAAATTTTATGCATCTCTCTTACCATTTTTATAATCGAGAATTATGTAAGAAGAAAAATTCATGGAATATAATAACAATAAATAAATATTTTATTTACAGTTAAAATTTTTATCGCCTATCTATTTATACCATTGGGCGTTTAGGAAAATTATATCTTGTCACTGTTACATAGAGACTAGAATCGAGAACCAATTTTGTAGTTTATTGTTGTTATAGAAAATTAGTTACATTTATAACTTTTTTACAACAATAGATTGCACATAACACAGATTTGCGTATGTTTTTTAAACAAACGGGATCAATAAATGTTCAAAAGGTTATGGCACTCGCTTTGCGAAACATTTAAACCCAATAAAAATATAAAAGGTTAAATTGTGACATGGCATAAAACTAATCAGTAAAAAAAAATGTTTATATTATGGAATTGATTTTCTTATATTATGGTCTGCATCGTAAAGTAAATAAACAATATATTATTAAAGAAAAAGAATACATAATATAAATACTCGCATAATCCTTCGATTTCTCTTAACATCACAATCTTCTACTTGGCTCTCAAAACAGAATCGTTTCATTGAAAACGCCTTACAAACACGATTTATAGATATTAGAAATAACTATTTACAATTTTCTTAATACTGATTATTAATAATTTACTCTGCTTTCGCATTCTTGGTTCGTTTTAGAACATTTTCGAAAAGAAATTGGAAATGATGCATCAACAATAAAATCCATCCACGTAATTCACTTAGGGTGCTACACAAACTCTTATTAAACGATTAAGGAATGAATATTAGGTACAAAACATTATTTTTGTCATTGCTAATATCTTTACATTAAAACATTTTGTTTTATCTACTTAAATCTTATTTGGCAGTAGTGATTTTAATTTACCAAAACTGACGATTATCATCAGTTTTAAGCTACTCCTTAATATATAGATAATATTCATTTTATATAACAAATTACAACTTTCTATGGTCAATTTTTACATTATTATAATGGGCAAAATTGTTCTGAATTAAATATTTCACGAATATACATAGGTTTATATACCAAAGTTGATGATGAAGAACTAGAGTCTATACCGTAAACGAAGGCTTCAAGAAAACGTAATAATTTTATTAGAAAGTTTGTTTAAGTCTTCCGGAATTTTATTATAATTAAAGCTCAAATTTAATGGATAGGAAAATATCCATTTCTCGTTTCACAAGTCAACACAAAATTTTATTCATGACACATACACATTGGCCTCTCATTTGGCACATAGTTCTAGTTATTTATTTTCACGATACGGCAAACTTTGTTCACAAACTTTCCAACTCGAGTGAAACATTTCGCCATTAGATAACATCAGCAAAAACAGAAAACCAATATCGCATTAAATGAAGTTGAATTTCTTACTCATACTAACAGAACAAAGTTTGTAAAAAAAGATATACAGAATGATCAACGACAAAACGCATGACGTCTTTCCCGTCTGCAGATATGAGATTTAAAATCATTTAAGTACTTTGTCGCTGATCATATCGATAGCCAACACGCTTATCGAAACACCCTTTAGGACAAACAAAACTTAACATCGAAAATTGCGGCGTGGGCGATACTGCCCATCCGCACACACATTCGACACTCGATGTATCTAAACAGTTTAATTAAGATAATATTGTCTCGGCAAAATCTCACTCCACGGCACTCGTCATTATTAGCGAGTCGTATATACTACGTATATATAAATTTGATAAAGTTAATTCGTACTTTAATATACCATAATAATATTTACTCACCATAAAAACACTGAGTCTTCGTAAGAAGTTCACTGTCACTTGAACGTCACGGGGTATGCTTGTGGGGTTGGCGAAGAGGTGGAGAGCTTAGGGCAGCTACACATTGAGTTCGTGAGGTTAGTAGACGGTGGAGGATCGCAGCACCGGTAGGGGCAGCAGGCGCGGGGGCGCGGGGGAGGCGCGCCGTTAAATGATGCTCTCGCGGTTCCGCTCGTTCTCTTCTTGGGAGCTGAGCGAGCTCCCGCCGCAGATCTGCATCTCGATCTCTTGCAACCTATTGGATATTGGCCACGGTTAGTCTTAGCGGTAAAATCGAGAAAACGTTGATAACTCACATGACACGAAAATCCCAACAGAGAACAAGCATTAAGTATGAATAAGTCTTGCAAACTGACATCGACAAACTTGAAAACCATACTTTACACATCAATAACATAAGCCGACTTTTCTTATTAATTCCAATACGCTTGCCGCATTTTATGAAACTCTTCTACGAGTATAAGGATTATGCGACCAACAGCTCAATAGATTCATATCTCCTGATGTGGAAATAATCATAGACTTCAGAATATAACTGTCATAGATCTTCAAAGTGACAAAGCAAGCAGTAACCTCTGGGCCACTTCCCACTGTTGCTGGCTGAGTTTGGCAGATATGGCAGCGTTCTCCTCCTCGATGGGTACAGACGCTCCCTGAGCCGCTTGATCTCGCATTCCAGAGCGTCGTGCGAGTCGAGCAGAACTAAGACCTTTGAAATGACAATACAGACACCAACTTCTGGTCCACTTCCCTATGTTGCTGGCTGAATTTGGCAAACATGGCAGCGTTCTCCAGCTCGACGGCGCTCGCTCTCTGTGCCGCTTGATGTCGCACTCCAGAGCGTCGTGCGAGTCGGGAAGAACTTAGATCTTTAAAGTTACAAAGCAAACACCAACCTCTGATCCACTTCCCATTGTTGTTGGCTGAGTTTGGCAGACATGGCAGCGTTCTCCGTCTCGACGGTGTACAGACGCTCCCTGAGCCGCTTGATCTCGCACTCCAGAACATCGTGCGAGTCGAGCAGCACTCGTGGCGCCATGCTGCCAGCAGCCACGCTGCCACCGCCCGCTGCGCTGCTTCTAGCGCTCGAAGCGCATGACGCTACGGGAGATGCTACACGAAGAGGGCTTACTGACGAACTGTGAAATTTATTTAATAGTTTATTTGGACGTTCATGTAGCTTAGACAAAGTAACAATTGAAAGACGATAACTACGTTCGACAGTAGTTTATGATATTACGTCCTGAGTTTATGTCGGAAGGATGACATTAGCTGCCGCCCCCCCCCCCCCTTAAAAAACCTAAAAATACGGACAATTACAACTTAGTTCGTGGAAATATAGCGCGTTTGATATCCGTAAAAGTTGTTTTATTTCAATAATAATAATAATCTTTATTTATTTCTTCACAAACAAACAATAAGTATATGGAAAGTAACTACACAATAGCTTACTTAATGACACAAACATGTAGTATAATTTACTTAGTTAATTTAAGTAAGATTTAAACAATTTTTTTTGTATTTTTTATTTGTGAAGACTGGTGCTTGAAATAGGTTGTATGAAAACACCCCGTAATACAAGACACCAGGTCTCCACCTCTAGGACATTTGTACAATGTACTCATCTTAAAACTAACAAAATACTAAGTTTCAGATAATTATCTCCGAGTTTAAGTAATGTAGTTGTAGTTATAAATAATAAAATTATATAAAAATTGAATTTCGCGATGCATGCGTGTTTATCTAATACTTTGTATCTGTATATTTAATAGTTTGTATTTTGTATAGGCACGGTAGGTATATATATATTTATATATGTTTGTATATTATAGAAATTGAGCGGAAGTAAACTGCATATATTTGTTACAATGTTACTTTGTCTACAGATCCAGGTCGAGATAATATATCTCTATTGACAAAGTCTAAATAGAGTACAAAATAAAATATATTTTATTTATAATAGTCAAACCTATAAAGCTGGTCCCGGTAGGAAGGCGGGTGTGAAGGGTGCATCGGCATCTGCGCCGACGAGGGCGGGAGCTGCATCTCCTCGATGGGCACGCGCCCGCTCGTCTCCACGAGGCCGGGCGTCGACTGGCAGCGACCCATCGCCACTGTGAACATACACGTTTACGTCGATATTGTTTACACGATCCCTACGTACTTCTTCTCAAGAGCGAATCCCACCAAGATCAAGAGAAAACAAATGCCAATCAAGTTGAAATACATGAAAAAGATAATTCGCGGACGAACCCAAATAGACAATATTTCAAATATCTGACTTGAAATCTATAATTCAGAGAGTTAAATAATTTAAAAATATATTATGGTACAGAGTATTGACAATATCGATAATGAAATATTATTCACATTATTATTATTATTATTCTGCAATACGGATAATATAAAGTAAACCAAATCATGAGAGAGGCGTTCTCTACCATCTGTTTAATAACATGGTTTCAAGGTGTCCCTTCATTTAATTCACTATTTAAAAGTTTCCCTCTTTCAATATTCCAAACACTTCTTTTAAACATTTACATTGTCATTAATTGCATGAAAGCTGCACACGACATTTTACATTTATGGGGCCTCATTCTAGCTAGCAGATCCATTTTAAACAAAAGTTTCAGTGTAATGAGTCTTACTCAAATGGCGGATTCGAAGTTTGACAGCAAGGCCATTAAAAAATTTCAAACCGCACTTAAAAAATATCACTGTTTTTATAGTACCTACGCTTAACATTCTCCACTTCAATGAATTTTAGTATATTGCACCAATAACTTAAAACTAGCAATAATATTTACTGTGGTACCTTTTTCAAGCGGCGCTTTCTTATACTTCTCAAGTCTCTTGACTGCTATTGCTTCCAGGCGTACCCTGGCCGCTGGATACTCCTTCAGCACGTCCCACATGTCTTTCTTGCTGAGCACGAACAAATCCGAGTACCCGACGGACCGCACCGATGCTGTCCGCCGGTTTCCTGTCAACGTGTCACACACACACTCCGTGCCAACCGGTGCTCGGTCCAAACTTCTTACGAACTGTTCTGGCATGTATACTTCATCAACCGTCTCAAATACAAGTGTATCCAAGTGTTACCCCACAGTTTTGAAAAAGTAATCAATAAAACATTGTTGAGGTCTCTTTTTCCAATTCTATAAACCAAAACAGCTCATAAGAAATAACAGAGGAAGACCAGCACCGGTGGTAGGGTAACACAATACAAGTTACTTTTCACATGATCAGTAGGAACAGGTTAAGCTTATGTAAGAAATATTCAATTTTAAACTACCTAATCGGAGAGCGGGGTGGATCGGATCAAAGATTCATGTCAGTTCAAATAATAATAATCAATCTCAAAGCAATAATAAGAAGCATTTCTATTGAATTCTTAAAAAGTGCTTCATACAAATAAAGCGTACAGAGCAGGTACGAAAAATTTTAAATATTTGACTTCTCATAAGAAGCAGTTCTACAATAGTATGCATTATTAAATTTAGATTCGTAAATAAAAATGTTTTTGGGAACTCAACTGACAGAATTACAAAAGATTTCGACAGTAAGTAGATGAATAATACACTTAATAATAAGGGGGTACATGCACCAAGAGGTCACGCCAAATGTAATAATGAGGTAATTGGGGAGGATGCAAAGCGATCGGGGACACTGCCTTCAATACAACCAAAGGAGAACATAAATATGGAACAAAACACATAACACAAGTCACTACTTAACTTGAAAGAAGACTAACAGTAGGCCAATTAAACGATAAATAAATAAAATGAACATTGCAGCTTACCGCACAGAATTGTCACTTCTTTGTTGTGTATAAAAAAAAATATAAGAAAACGTCAAAAGAAATAATCAAAACAATGCTCTAACTTACAAAAATACATAATTTTAAAAACTAATACGTAAAAGTTTAAGCGTTTTCTAATTAAAATTTAGTGTTGCCGTTACCGAAAGTCGATGGCCATTTTTGTACGGTAATATTATGATAAATTGATTGGTCAAGGGCAAACAGTAACAGCTATTGATGATGTCCCAAAACCTGTTGCTAGCTTCGTGGCCGCTCCCTCGGCCTGATTGCAGCGTCTCCTCGAATTTGCTTTTGAAAACTTTTCAAGAAAACAATAAAAAAGAGTAATAATGGCGTGGCGTCTCGGGCCGAGGCGATATTTACCAAGTTGTTTACCTGCCGTGCCCATGTTCAGAATGGAAATTTCGCCAAAATAAGAACCAGCCTTGAGTGTTGCGAGCACAGTCTTCCCGTTGTCGCCGACCACCTGGAGTTTCCCTCGGTTTACTATGTACATCTCCTTCCCGACTTCCCCTATGACAATTGAAGAAAAATAGATTTGAGAGAGAAAAGGGCGAAAATCATAGACAGTATAATATCAATGAAGTATAATATTGTGTAATAAACTTACCTTTTCTACAGATATAATCTCCAGGCGAGAAAAGTACTGGTCGTAGCCTCAAAACCAGCTCACACAGAAATCCTGCTTCTGTATTTTGGAAGATCTCCACCCTAAATAAAGAAAACATAGAAACTTTTATAAATTCTATCAGATTTAAAAAATGATTAAGCTTAAAATAAGTAAAATTTTAAGATGAAACGTATTATTTTTTATTGTCACGTCTGTTAATAAATCCCAAAACCTTACTCCATATAAACTAATGTTTTGTTTAAAAGACCTTCACTACCTACCTACTTTCAAAACCATTTGTCAATAAATATACGAGTGCTAATTTTTTATTTCATTAAAACGTTTGATAATGTTTATAATTTTTTGAGTGTGGTGTTCTAGTTAGCCATTTTTGGGACTGACTCGATATTTCCTAATGCCACAATTTCTTAAAAGTGATCCCTAGCATTCATACCTGACAGAACCAACGGTTTTAAACCACTCTTTCATTGACGTGTGTGCATCAGTTATAATTTATACACTATTAACCTTTCAATGTGTGTCACATTCGCTTCAAAGGGTTCAAAAGAAATATTTATATCATCAGATTAAATGTAACTTGTACACGCACTCAGCGCACTCCCGATTCAGCAAAAAGAGAGATCCTCTGTAACGCCGTCAGTAACAAAAATTTACGGATCGTATAAACAAATGCGTTTGCATAATTCATGGACGTAAACAGTGAATGTTTCTCTTTTTAATTATACAACACGGAGTATTAAGCTTCAACAGCCACGTCGTATAATCTGACGAGTACGCCAAGGAGACGGCTTCATTATGATGTTTACTTAAAAATAACTAATGGTACGAGAGGTGGAGACTCTTGGCAACTGCTCCTTTTTCCAATGAATGTATTATTTTTCTTTTAAATAAAGCTATGAGTTATTTAACCTTTATCGAATCTGAATATTCTGTGACTTAAAATAACAAATTATCAATAATAAAAAAAATACTTAAAAAGCTCAATCACGTAAGTGTTAACACGATTAATTTTTAACATAAATAGAATGCAGAAAGAAAACACATCTAATAATAGACATCTCTCGCGGGAATAACGCGTTCACTTTATCTTTTACATCGCAAAAGTAACAAACATGGGAAGAAAATGTACTAATAAAAAGAAGGATGCATTTTAAGGGAGAGACTTCATATCGCATAGTGCCTTATATGAGATAGCAGAGTGCTAATAAAGAGATCGTGAACCTTTGTGAAGCCCTAGTTTATTGTGAACTCCTTGTTACAGAGTCGTTGCACTATTCAAGTAAGTTCGTTTCGAGGAGCACTCAAGTTTTATTTGAATATTATGCTCACGTGCCGTGATTCTTATGTGTTTAACTAAGTTGGGAAAAATAAATAAAATTAGGATCTATTAGGTCATTGACTTTGATCGAGAATATGCATCTAACATAGAGTTAATTAGCAAAAATATGATGCCTTAGTGTGTGTGATTTATTTTTTCTCCACTTTAGTAAGACCTAGTAAGAGACATATTACGAAATAGGTACTGAACTTCGAATCTCCTACTGAACTTAGAATGAAATGCCATGAAGCCCACAATTTTAACACTTCAAAAATATACACTTAAAGACAAATCGCACCTTTAAAAAATATTTTAAGAGTTATTAACATTTTACAAATGCGTGTACGGCCTTTATACCCACCAATATTAGCCTAGTTCGAAAGTCTAATGAATAAACTTAATAAACATCATTTCATTGCATTAAAAAAAGTACATTAACACAAATGTGATGTGATGACATAAAAAAGGCAAATTTTGGTACATGTAAGGGCCGCTGGTTGAGCAATTCCGCTACAATTTGTGGGTGTTATAGGGTCAATGCAGGTCCAATAGGTGATGTGTTATTTAACCGATACAAAACAAAATATTTAGTTAGTTTTAATACGTTTTAATGTTTTAATACAAAAAGCATAATTAAGGAGTGTTATTGTTTTGTAAATTTAATCTTTTTTTTGGGTACCTATTCATTTTCGTTACCTTTCAAATGATATCCAACATTTCCCGCTTAAATATGTTCCAAATAAAGTTTATACAGGTTTAAAAGTGTAGAACGCTAAGATTTCTCTTATTGCTTCTATAAAAAGCAAATAACTTGTCTCGCAAAACTGCCAGGCGACAAACAAAGTGGTGATTGTCCGTTCTTATTAAAGGGTAAATTGCGTTAAGTTGGCGTTGCCAACCGTCTTGACCCGCGTCATTTCTTCCCTAGTACATGCCCACAATTTCTGTTTTAGCGATTAGCGGAGCGGAAAGTGACAAGTGGAAAAAAAATGAATTTGTTTCTGACCAAACCCGACAATGTACTTATTTAAGGGTAAATTACTTTTAGTTGGCGTAGCCAACTATCTTGACCCCCGTCATCACTTACTTCCCTAGCACACAACCACGACTTCTGTTTTAGCGATTAACAGAGCGAAAAGTGACAGGTGGACAAAGTATAAACCTACTCTTTCTGAACCAAACTCGACAATGTTCTTAGTAAAGGGTAAATTGTGTATAGGTGGCATTGCCAACCATCTTGAACCCCGGCATATCTTCCCTAATATATGGCCACGACTTCTATTATAGCGATTAGCGGAGCGGAAAAGTAACAAGCGGACAAAGTATAATACACCCTGTATCTGAATCAAACCCGGCATTGATCTTACTATTGGGGTAGGTAAAAATCGTTTAGTAAGCATTGCCAACCGCATTGACACGCGTCATTTCTTCCCTAGTATACGGCCACGATTTTTATTTCAGCGATTAGCGGAGCGGAAAAGTGACAAGTGGAAAAAAGTATCTGTTTCTGAACCTAACCCAACAATATCCTTATTTATGAGTAAAATTAAATGAAATTAAAATTTATTTACCCATTCACAATCACATTGCTACAGTACAATTATTACCATAAAACAAATGTATAGTAACGGCGGTAGAGGATAATGACAGATACCCTCCGCGCTAGTTAAAAAACTGTGTTGCGGCAGAGTAGTATCGTCGTCTTCTATAGCCAAACATGAGTTTACAGTACAGTATATGCAAGGTGAACAGATCAAATTAACTTAAATAAACATTTCTTTTTACAAGTAATATTAGTATTAATGTGTCAACTTTAACCAAATATATTATACAACGTTATTTTGTGTTTACCTAAAACCTCAAAACTATTTGTAGAATTCATCATTACGAAAAACTTTCTGTATGGAAGCAATCTTGAAATCACGAAAAAAAAACAGCTGTTTCATAGAACATTTTATTTGAACTCTGCTAAAATAATTATATAAAAACAGCTGATTTTTACAGAAAGAGCGCCATACAGAAAGTTTTTCGTAATGATGTGTTCTACAAATGGTTTTGAGGTTTTGGGTAAACATAGAAACACGTTGTATTTAAAGCTTATTATATTAAAAGTAATTAAGGAAAGCCTAATAATTGCGGTACCACCTATTGTCTGTTACATTTTTCTCTGGAAATTTATATTACCATAATTAAAATATATGCAGTTGCGGAAGTCTCCGGTCGATCACTTTGAGGAGACACTCACGTGCGCTCGATTTGGACAGTCGTAAAGGCGTACAACGTCACCTGTTGTTAGCCGCTTAAGGGATTTTGCGCGTGACAGAAGTGAAGCTGACTACCGGGAACTTCCGAGATTGTACCTATATAAATCAAATACGGAGGCGTTATTTCCTCACCTTTTCAACGTGTCTAGATGGACATTGATGGCAATTTCCGCTTTCAGCTTGTCTGGCAAGCAGGAGACCGCCTTCTCTTCGTCGGAGCACTTCTGCGTCAGCCAGAGGTAGTCGAACCATTTGATGACCTTCACCTGCAAGTGCGTCGGCACCCGGCGCATACGCATGTAGGTCTTCACACCATCCAACTTGGCTGTTGACAAAAAGGTTCATCAAATATATATTTAAAGACATGGCAAGCTCTGTAACAGTATAAAGACAAATACATATAAATAACGTAGTTTGGTCTGTAACAAATAATCCGTACCACTACCATACAGATAAATACTTACTTAACTCGAGCTCGCGTTTTGAACCCACTACCACCAATTATGAAAAGGTGTTTTTTCGTACTCGGGTTCAATAAAGTATAGATAAATGTAAGAGACTCGTTAAGTTTCGCGATAAAAAAAATGCGACCTGTGTTTTATAATCCTAGTGAGAATGGTTCAGACAGCCACAGTACACAGTCAGATGAAAGTTAAAGTAGGAGGCGATCTGACAAGTTACTGAATTTGACATGGTTACTGGGCTTAAACAAGGGGACGCCCTGTCGCCGATGCTATTTAAATAGGTGCTCGAATACGTCCTCAGAAGAGTTGTGACACTTGACGCTGGAGTAGAGTAATATGGCACACACACATTTGTAGGCTACGCCAACGACTGACATTACTTGGGCCACGAAAAGAAGATGTTGTTGGTATGGCAGAAGTACTGGAAGAGGAAGGGAGGAAGGTAGGGCTAAGGATAAATGGGGAGAAAACAGAATGTCTTCACATGAAGGATTTGGGAACACCAGAGCAAGAGAGGAAGATCTGAAAGTGGGAAAGACGAACTAAATATCTTGGTTGCACACTCACGAACAGTAATAGGAGAGAAAAGGAAATCAATATCCGAATCCACGATGCACAGCTACACTACACCAGGTGCTAGTATCTAAGCTCCTCAGCAGAAAAACGAAGATCCGTTTCTACAAAATTAATTAGATCGATCCTAATGTATGGATGCGAGGCTTGGACGCTGACGCTAAATTCTCCATAAGATTATGGGTCCGACTAAACCGGAGGACAGTAACTGGCGGATTCGAAAGAACCAAGAAATTGAAGACCTCGTGTCCAAACATCATCGGTGAAACTAAATCTGCCCGACTCTGATGGCTTGGACACTAGAGAGAATGGGGGAGGATCGCGCGGTTAGAAGAGCATAATATGTTGGACGACCGGCTGTTAAGCGGCCGGTACGTCGTCCAGATACCGCTGGAGGACGTCCCTCCGTGCGGAAAGACCTTTCTGAGCTGGGCGTGGCTGACTGGGAATGGCGTTTTTTGGTGTCGGAGGCCAAGATCCACTTTGGGTCGCTGCGCCGTGGGAAGTAAGTAAGTGTGTTTTATAATCAATGATTATATCTTTTATTTTTTATAATCTATCAATTCCCAAAGAGTATATTGTTCCAACAAATAAAAAAAATCTGAAACATGTAAAATCTAAGAATTAGACAAAGTTGTTCAATTACGAATGAAATTAATAAGTGGGTACCTATTTATTTTATTATATACACACTTATTTATGTTGTACACTGTATTGAGAGATTTTAATGCTAGTATAGAATATAATAGAAAATATTTCTATGTGGGTAATAAAAGTAATAACAAAATACAAGTACGTTATAAAAGATACTTAAACACAAAGTTAAGCTCTTATATTTACCTTTTCAATCACATACAAATACCGCATGAAGACAGTTTTAATTTTCATCCAACCAAAGTAAAATCACATACATTTTACCTCCGGGAAGCGAGAAGCGAGTCACGTTTACAACGTCACAACCGTTATTTGAAACACAAAGCAAATATTTAAATTCATGCAATGCAAGGCTTATCTAATTGGCGAGTATTTACAAATAAATTCGTATTGAAACAAGAATAATATTACTCGCAGCTCTAGATCATTATGTTCCGTGTTTGTGAGCTTTCATAGAACGGTTTGATTTAATTGAAATAGCTCATAGACTATTTTTGTATTTTGACTTGATTAAACGTGGTGTATGGTTGATTTTAACTTAATTAGGGCCGTTGTTACCTTGAAATGTCAGTTCAATATGTTATATTGTTATTAACGATCAGTGGTCGTCGATCCAGAGGCTATTACTGAAACTCGCTCGGTCCTCTAGTGTAGGCCGTATACTGTATGAAAATTGGATACATTTGTTTTGTACTCGATTGGTTATTTTGCCCTACATTTGCTTAAATATTTTTTTAATAATGCTGTCTTGCTTACTCCGCTAACATGTGAGCGGGACAGTGACACACGTTATCGAGTTATTGAGTCGATAAACACCGCTAATGCTACATGTGTAGTGTACGAATTCTTGATATTAGTTCTAATCAACGAATCTAAAAAAGCCCTTCAACGATTTGCACCAAGGGACGACTGAAATGCAACAAACGCAAACGCCGATTCATACCGTGGTATGAACCCTGGCCCCGAAACAATGAAAATAAAAAGCCTCGCTGTGCGAATCACACCATGATATGTATGTACGAACCGCCCGTGGGACGAAATGATGAAACCTCGAAATATGTAGCACATCAATTGTATCTCACCAACTATAGGAACACGTTAGTTTGTATGGCAGGTGATTGATACTAGAGATATACTTTGAAATGTATCTTCCAATGGTAAACACTTATAAATAAAACTGCCAACCAGTAACAACAAGATCGACCGAAATGTAGCCATCATTGCACTCAGGATCACTTTAGCAAATTGAATCTCAGCGATCTGTTGAAAAACGCAAGTTTGCCCTTACGCTTGTAACTATGTTACGGTTGATGCTGTAAACAATACTAGAGGTACTTTGAAACGTATCTTCTATAGGAACATTAAAAATAATCAACTGTTAACCGATAAAAACTGAAGATCGACCGAAATATAGACGTCTCATTGCACTGGATCACATTAACTAGTTACCAATTATGGAATCGTATCTCACCAAACTATTGGGACACGTAAGTTTGCATGTAATTGATACAAGACTACTAGAGGCACTTTGAAATGTATCTTTCATAGTACAGTCAACAGCACGCACGGCTTTACACTTTGACCTTGGGCGCCCTTACGTCGCTCGTAACAGCGGCGGTTTTTGTAGTGCAAATGTAAAGCCGTAGCAACCGTACATTCCAGTTTCAAAAAAACAACTGCCAACCAATAACAACAGAAGATCGGCTGAAATATAGCCGTCATTTGACTCAGGATCACATTATCATTACTGAATCGTGTTTCACCAAACTGTTGGAACACGTAGGTAAGTTTCCTGTGTATGATAAGTACTAGTCTTAAAAGTACCTGTAGATACTAGAGGTACTTTTAAGATGGATTTTCCATACTAAATTTAAAAAATAAAAACAACTTTAAAAACAAAATAAAAATAACCAATAAAATCTGAAGATCGCCCGAAATATAGCCGTCATTACACTTATGATTACATTACCAAAATTGAATTGTAACTCAGCGATCTGTTGGAGCACGTAGGTAAGTATGCATGACAGGTGATTGGTACTTTGAAATCTATCTTCCATAGTAAATTGTATCATATCCAAATAAAAACAAATACCAACGAATAACAACTGAAGATCGGCCAAAATATAGCATTCATTGCACTCAGGATCACATTACCAAATACAAATAATATTAAATCGTATGTCAGCGATCTGCTGGAAGACGTAGGTAAGTTTGCATGACAGGTGATTTGCGTCAGAGGCAAACGCTGCGTTTAAAGGGAGTGAGTGTGTGTGTGTGATTAAAAACGTTTTTAATTAAAGGTTTTTAATTTCTTTACTTTGTCATTGAAAGCCTTCGGTTTAAGTAACGTGCTCTTAGTATTTGTCTTTGTTTTGCATTTAGTAAAAAATGTTATGCATAGTTATAACAAGTATATTTTAGCATTCATTTTAAAAACGAGCCTATCTTCTGAAGTTCTTATTAACATAAGTTCCATGTAATATCCATAGTGAAAAGTTTCTTAGGAGCAAAACGGCGCTTATTAAACTTTTAACAAGCTACCTACTTACTTTGCAACAATTACTTTCTTGTCTCTATTTAAAGTTCTAGTGTATTAAGATACACTTTTTGCTTTTGCTTTGATTGGGACAACGATTTTACAGCCTTACAACGTGGGTGACGTTGTAACTGTAAGCCTATTCTATTAAAATTGTCTCAATCAGTATATGCATGTTTAAGGGATTTTGCGCGATAAGTGGAATATTTTACCACCTCTCTGGTCTAGTGATACATCCACCGGTATCAGACCTGGGGCCCGGGTTCGATTCCCAGCGGGGAGTACTTATTGTATTCGGTTTGGTTGCTGGTACGACTTCTTGTAAGTCCGCCTGGCTAGCTACCACCACCTTATCTAAGTCTGACGCCATAAGAACAAATGTTTTCAGCATTGTTGTGTTCCGGCAGTTAGATAAGGTAGCCAGTTCCAGTGAATGAGGATTCCGGGAGAGGCTCGCTTCCATCTTCAGCCTTATCAATACTTAACATCAAGTATGATAAAGTTGAAGAGCCTCCACGTTCTTCATAAAACAGATGCAAATGGACTATCGGCAACTACAAACAGTCTTTGTACATTTATTTAGAAATCGCAAACTTACTCATTTCATCGTCATCGTCATCAGCCATTTTTAATGTCCCCACTGTTGGGACACTGACCTTCCATATGGATAGTTAGGGAGAACGGGACATGACCCACCACGCTGGTGCCTACCGAAACCTATCTTAGAACATGCACCAATCAAACCCGAACCCATCACTGAAAACCGCATCAAAATAAGACTAGTAGTTTTTGAGATAAATGGCAGCATTGGTTTGAACAAACAAACAAACATGTTTGTTTCCTCTCACCCCAAACGCATATACCGTCTCCGTACCGTCGTCGTCGCGCAATAACTGAAGATCGACCGAAATATAGCCGTCATTGCACTCAGGATCGCATTACCAAATATTGAATCGTAACTCAGCGATTTGTTGGAACACGTAGGTAAGTTTGCATGACAGGTGATTGATACTGTAGCTCTTCATGAATTCGGAAGGAGAACGTGACGTACCCCTCTGGAGGTTTTCACTTGAATGACGTACAAAATGTATGTAGGGTAAACTGTACAATGATTAGCACTTTCAGAAAAATCTGACCTTCATTTGTTAATTATTATTTCTGTGACTTATTATCTACTCTACACCTGTAAGCATATAATTATTACCATATCAAGCCAGGTAGGGATTTAGTGTTTAATAGACCAAGTTTATCATTACTAGACAGCAGCACCACATTATCATTGATTTGATTTTAAAGATGCATCATGACATTAAATCGCTACTGCAGGCTGGGGCAGTGCTGCTAAAGATATTTTATTGTTTACCAACCTCTTCATAACTTCCTATAATAAACCGCGGTAATTGATCTGCCGCCATCGAGCTTTAAGAAATACTTACAGGGGGTCAATTCTGCTATTTTTATGTCAAAATCGTCTCTCAGTAGTGTTTCAATAGCAGTGTTTATTTACACTGTTGTAACAAGAACTATGTAAAACAGGACTACCATTGAAACACCATTAGAATACGATTGTGACTTAGCATTATCAGAATTGGGCCCCTGGTTGCAGGTACACTAGCTTTACAGTTAAAATTATAAATACATCTATTTGGTACTATCCAGAACCCAAGATACTGTCTCATAAGGACAGTTTCACAGGTTTTGACAATTGTCCGGCTAAGAATAAAAGAAAATATGTTTATTTAGTTTTTCAACCATTACAGCCAGCAACCGCATGGTTTCATTTCAGAAAATTGCATTGAAACCTTAAAATACCTTTTAGAATGTATTTATAAGTTCAGCAATATAAAATAAGCACTTAAAACTTTCATTACAATCCAAAAATTATAAGAAAAGTTTGATGAAGAAAACAAGATTTAAAGTTTTTAAATATTTTTAAAATTATGTTTTTTTTTTCTTTTTGGAAACATCATCCCAAGAATCCAAAAACGAACATTTCCTTTGACCCAAATCCAGTCAGTAGTTTGGAGCCTATTTAATGCAAACAAACAAACACACAAACAACCAAACAATCAAATCTTCTGTTTATAATATTAGTACAATTTTGATCAAAAAATCTTTATCAACTATTCTTTTATTATTATATGGCCTGGATTAAATTACATAGGATAGTTTTTATCCCTAAATTTCCCCGGGAACGGGATCCACGCGGGTAAAACCACGGACGGCCGCTAGTATTATAAATGTGAAAGTTTGTGAGGGTGTTTGGATGTTTGTTACTCTTTCACGCAAAAACTACAAAATCAATTTGGTTGAAATTTGGCACGCAAATAGAAGATAGCCTGGATTAAAACATAGGCTACTTTTTATCCCGATATTCCCACAGGAACGGGAACCACGCGGGTGAAACCGCGGGCGGCCGCTAGTTATATTATAATTGTCTCAATCCGTAAATAAATGATCAAGGGATTTTCCATGGCAAGTGGACTATCGGCAACTTCAGCCAGTTATTTACAAAGCGCATACTTACTCATTTCATACGTGTAAAAAATAAATCAATCTTTATAAAAACCAAAAGCGATAAAGCCACAATAAAACATTGTAAAGTTGGGTGACATGAAAATATTTTTTCCAAACAAAACTGCAGCCGAGGTTTCCCGGCGTTGATCGAAAGAGGTCCCTCGGGAAAGAACGTTCGAAGTGTTGGCCCCGTAAAACCGGTCCCTTATTTTAACAGTTTCAGCGGAATTATATAGACGTGCGAGTTTACAAATTCAATGAGCACAAAGCATTGAACCATGATGAAATGTTTCAATGCTGATTTTAGTTGAGAGTTTTTATTTCAATTTATCATTTGAATGAGCATTAGGGACAAAGGAAAAATATGAAGAACAACTGAAGTAAATACAGAATTAGAAATAGAAAATGTATATTTATATGAAACATACTTAGGTCACTGCCTTTCCCCACATTTATAGCAGTAAAATAAGTGTTGTGTTAATCTTCTTATACGCGCAACAACTAGCGTGAACTTGGTAATTACGTACTTAGCAAGTAACATTTTTTATATAGATTGGAGCATGGCTTAACCTAACTAATCGTAATTAATCTTAATGTGTTCAAAGTAAGTAATATTTGTATTTCAAATAAATAAAGATGAAATGCATTTAGCAGTTATAGGTATGCCTTTATGAAACTGTTGGGAATGGTTGTAAATTATTTAGTCTTATAATTACCGGATTATGTACTTATTTTATATGTTTTTATAATTTATTGTATTTTTAGCATCAGAAGTGGATTTGACTTAAAAAAAAACAACTTTCTAAGATTTCAGCTTTAATAACAGTTTTAATCAATTTTTACTTAAAAACAAAATGAACACTTCTTGATTGGCAAATTAACAAATATTTCCACACAACTCTTTCAAATTGCACACTTGCTATCAATTTCACGTAAAACAATCATAGAAAACTAATAGATAAAAATGGTTCGCATGACCTGAGTCGCTGATCGCCGAGACGTCTGCACCGTACGCGCGCTGAGAAGCAAATGTCCCTTGTAGCGGCGCGCGCTCGGTTTTATAGAAAACTAATAAAAATAGGCTTGACTAGGAGGGGGTGCAGCTTATACGGCCTCTCCTGACCGTGTGTCGTCCCCGACGCAGCTTCGCCTGGCAACAACATTGAAACAAGCACCGCCTGTTTCCGATGTTCAAGCATTCTTGATTTAGTCCAGCAATGGCATGGATAACCCTGCCGTAGATGGTCCCGCAGTGGCTTCTACATCATCATCAGCTGAGGGTCCGGCGGTTTCTTCACCGTCGACCGGAGGCATGGGTGGCTCGGCTGATGATCCAGCGGTGTCACCACTGTCTAACGGAGGCGCAGATGATGCTTCTGTTGAAGACGAGGTACTTGGCAAAGCCTCGTCGTCTGCGTTATCATCGTCTGAAAATAGTTTTTAGTTAGTACAATTCATAGATCGGGCTGTAATAAATGCGTTCACACCAAAACCTTGTTTCCTTTCTTTCGTCCTCATTTACTTAATTCATACTTCCTCATTTTTACATATTGCACACACACACACACAACTTAGCATACATCTTTTCTAAGTTACTAGAGACGTCTCTCAAAAGGTCAAACCAAACATTGATATCCACTGTACAGTCTTCGTGGTCGACAGCACGGCTGCGTTGACTGGCAGCAGCACTCGTTAATCTGTAACATGACCCGACGAACAGGTCAGCGCGACACATCGCACTTTTTTCCGACGAACGGACTACCCGACGGACGGGTTCATAAGCTGACCATTTGGCCACTTATGCAGCAACTTGGGGCCCACCAAGTGCTAAGGCGACACACGCCAGGCGACACACGCCAAATGTTGGGGCGACGAACGCCAGGCGACGGACGCCAAATGTTGGGGCGACGAACGCCAAGATGTTTGAGGCGACGAACGCCAGGCGACGGACGCCAAGGTGTTGAGGCGACGAACGCCAGGCGACGGACGCCAAGGTGTTGAGGCGACGGACGCTCGGGGTACATAGTGCAGAGCGACTCACTCTCGAAGAATGCGGCACACGTCTCCGGGCACCACTCGCCCCGCCACGGCACCATATGTTGTGCTGCAGCCTGTGTTGTCTTGCCGTAGGATCCGCCCAGTAGGCGAAGGGCGTAGCGTCCACTTGGTAGAGCTTTCACGACCTTGTATGGACCTCGCATACCGGAATCGAGCTTTCCTGTCGACTGCGAAAACTTAACAACAAACACATGGTCATTAACATTAAATTGACGCGGCGCGTGCCGATGTCGATTAACTTGCTCATCTTGTTTATTTTGGTTGTCCCGTAACAACTGGCGAACTCTGCTTCTAGTGATCTCTCGTACTGCCTCCCGGTTAGGACTCGAATCTTCGACGGCCAAGTCGCGTACCAGTGAGCGTATAACAGGAGTAGTGGCTTCTGTCCCAATAAGTAAATTAAGTGGAGAAGTCTGCGTGGTCTTCTGCTTAGTTATATTCAACACAAGCTGTAGTTTCCATAAAGATTCGGACCAAGACGTATCCTTGTGATTGAACTGTATGCGCAGCATGTTAAGGACCGTTCGAACGTACCTTTCCACTTGGCCATTGGAATGGTGCATCTCCGGGGTGATGTAGTGGAGATTGCAGCCAAGTTCGTTGATCCAGGTGACAAATTCGTTAGACTCGAACATGCGACCTTTGTCAGTGATCATTAGCTTAGGTACACCAAATAGCGAAACTGCTAGTGTTATAACTCGTTTGAGCTCTGCGGCATCTTGCCGGTATATGGGATGTAATAAAATAAATTTCGAAAAAGCGTCTACTATTAAGAGTACAAACTTATACCCTCCAGACGAAGGTAAAGGACCTAATGCATCAACATGGATAGTATGGAAAGGGACGTCTGGTTTTTCCCATGAGGTAATGTTTTGTAAAGGGGCACGCGGAACTCTTTTTTGGGAAATACATACAAGACAGTGAGCAACGTATTTATTAACAAATTGTCTAAGGCCTGGGAACCAGAAATGTCTTAGAATTAGGTTTAGAGTTTTGTCAGCACCTATGTGTTCGTGTTCGTCATGGAACACCCTGAGAAGACTAAGGCGATGACCTTTAGGGATGTAGCAAAGAAGCCGTGGTTGTTCACCTACAGGTATGTACTTATAGTACAAGAGGTCATTTTGGACCGAGTATCGACTAGGATCGAGATTACCATCGCGAAGACTTTGAATGAGATCTTGAGTCTCGCTGTCGGCCGCTTGAGCTATTTGGGCCCAATTACGAGGCTTAGAGACTTGATTGACATTAATTGGGTTCCGACTCAAATAATCGGCATGAGGCATCATTACCCCCTTGCGATATTCAATAGTGAACTGAAAATCCTGGAGGTACATCCACCACCGAGCAACACGGGGCAGGAGGTCCTTTTTACGCTCTGTCGACTTAAGAGCGTTGCAGTCAGTAACTATTACGAAGTTCAGACCCACAAGGTAATGGCGAAAGTTCTGAAGAGCTTTAACGACTGCTAGGGTTTCGAGCTCGTAAGAGTGATATTTACTCTCGGCTCCCTGAGTTACCCTGCTAAAATATGCCACTACATGCTTTTTGCCATCGGGGTGTGTTTGCAAGAGGACCGCTCCGTACCCTGCACTGCTCGCATCAGTGTGCACCTCAGTTGGAAAACTAGGGTCAAAAATGGTAAGGGTTGGTTCATTCGTAAGGTGTTTAATTATGTCCTGCCTTATGGACTCACACTCGGGTGTCCATTCGAATTTTACACACTTTCGGGTTAAATGAGCTATTGGGGCTGTTTTTGTAGCATAGTTCTTTACGTATCGTCTAAAATATCCAGCTAATCCGAGAAACTGACGTACTTGTTTCACATTTTCAGGTGACGTAGAATTAACTAGGGCTTCAACTTTTCTAGGACTCGGCCTAACCTGACCTTCACAAATTACTCTACCCAAATACTCGACCTCATTGACAAGGAAAGAGCACTTTCGAAGATTAATTGAGAAACCGGCTTGAGTTAGAGTATTAAGTACTTTACGCAATAGCACGATGCCGTCACTCACCGTATTACTTAAAAGTAACACGTCATCGACGTAAACTAGCACGTTCCCCTCATGAATAAGATCGCGAAGCGTGTCATTGATTATCCTTTGGTAAACTATAGGTGAATTAGCTAGTCCGTAAGGCATTTTAACGTACTCAAAATGGTCTTCGGGAGTTAAAGCCGGTCAAGTGAATACTGTTCTTATTTAAGGGGATCTGGTGAAAACCAGTCGCCATGTCTAGGCTCGAGAAGTATTTGTGGTTGCCTAACCTGTCTATCTGATCATCGATCAGGGGAAGAGGGTAACGATCTTTGACAGTAATACGGTTCAGGGCCCTAAAATCCACACAAAGCCTATCAGAGCCGTCGCGCTTCTTAACAAGTAGAATGGGACTTGCGTACTCCGAGTTAGATCGTCTGATAATACCCTTTGCCAAAAGGTCATTAGTTATGTCTCTAACCTTAAGTTTTTCTTGATAGGAGAGCTTGTAAGGGCGATAGACTACCGGTGTGGAACTAGTTAACTTTATTTCCATCTCTCCTGTCTTGACGGTGGTCGTAGCGGTGCCAGATATTAGGAAATCAGAAAACTCGCGAATGACTAACATGAGATCCTTCAGATCTTCACCCTGAAGGGGAGTGCTTACTTTAAGTTCTTCCTCAATCTGGACGTTATTAACACGAGAGATGCTGTCGCTACGTATAAGGCGTTGTTTGTCTTTAGTCCGTATGTAAGTTATTCCGTCGCGATTAAGTACATCAGTGCCAATAACAACGGGTGTATTCATAAAAGACGAGGGAACAACAACTAAATCGGCTTCTATAGATATGTCACTGAATTCTATTGTGAGGGTAACGTATGATGTCGCGATAATTTCCTTCTCACTTATGCCTTTTAGTACGCAACGTCTAGGTTTAGTTTGGCAGGTAATATGTTTTAACCCTTAATTCGACGCCGTACAGTATACTTCCCATTGAATTAAAAAAAATATACATAAATAATAGACCATTATTTCTTAGTTTTAGATGCAATAATTGCATCTGAACCTATTTAACTACGTTGTCAAAAATTAGCAAAGCGTGTGCATCGACGGGACGCGAGCAGTCACCAGCGAGATGGCGGAAAGGAATAACACGCTGCGTGGGCTTTCGGTAAATTGCATTTTATTAATTGTGTTATGGCTTATTTCCTAACAATGTAATTAAAAACTAAAGATAACATTCTCGAAGAGCTTCTCGTATTGTTTTGATTGTCTTACTGAGTTTTATTTAGTTTTTACGACGCCCACAACTTGCATGTCCAGTATACTACACGTCGTCGAATCACTAGTAAAGTAACTGTTAAATACTATGTCCTGTATTCTTCCCGTTGCCGTATTACTAGTATATTAACTTTCGTTGTTTCGCGTATTAATATTTTTAGGGATCCGTAGATAAATTGTTTATATCTTTTTGTTTTTCTTTTTTCAGAGCTAGAAATCGAGAGGGCACCATTTGGTAGAGTTGGTGCCGCCTGAAAACGCTCTTTCGGATATACATAGTGGTTCTGAACCTGAAAATTAAGAGGAAATTGCTGATAAAACTGAGGAGTTGTCGTCCTCACCTTGCCCTTCCATCGATTCATACATACAGAACATTAACATTTTAGACAGGTCTGAAAATTATACACAAGACAATATTTCTATTGACACTGATCAAGATAACGTTGGTACTGATACTTTCATCGAGACAGTAAACGAAAATCTTCAAACAGAGGACTGTTCCAGCATCAGTGGGAGCGAGAAACCTCTGTGGCTTAGTGTTAACAGGCACTGGTATCAGACCCAGAGGTCCCAGCTTCGATTCGAAGCGGGGGTACATATTATTGTATTCGATTTAGTTTGGCCACTAAGCACTACCTCTGCTTGCATTTGGAACAATGTACGTACGTTCGTTTTATTTTTCTTGCAGAATTTGCATAATCAATAATGTCGTATATTCGTATATTATACGTAATAATGTCACATGTCGACGACTTGGCTAGTTGAATCTCTGGCTCATTTCTTCAGATATTTGTTAGTTAATAGTTCCTTGCAATCTTTCAGTCTGTTTTGCCTTATTATTCCGAAGCCAAACTTGGTAAAGCATTATAATGTACTTCACCAGTCGGTGTGGTAACAATAATAGAAGTCAACGGTTTATGGATCAAGATGTCTTCAGCTTCTTAAGCATGGTTGCTGTCTTTTTTATGAACAACGGGAACACTCTTAGCCTTCATCATATCTGATGTAAAGTATTGATAAGGCTGAAGAACCGAAGATCTGAGACCTCTCCCGGAATCCTTAACCTCTGAGGAACTGGCTATCTTGTCTCTAACTGCTGGAACACAACAATGCTGAAAACATTGTTGTTACTTATAGCGGTAGACTTAGATAAGATGGTGTTAGCTAGATAGCTAGCCAGACGGACTTACAAATATAAGACCGATCACTAACTAAATCGAATACAATAATATGTACCCCCGCTTCGAATCGAAGCTGGGACCTCTGGGTCTGATACCAGTGCCTGTTAACACTAAGCCACAGAGGTTTCTCGCTCCCACTGATGCTGGAAGAGTCCTCTGTTTGAAGATTTTCGTTTACTGTCTCGATGAAAGTATCAGTACCAACGTTATCTTGATCAGTGTCAATAGAAATATTGTCTTGTGTATAATTTTCAGACCTGTCTAAAATGTTAATGTTCTGTATGTATGAATCGATGGAAGGGCAAGGTGAGGACGACAACTCCTCAGTTTTATCAGCAATTTCCCCTTAATTTTCAGGTTCAGAACCACTATCTATATCCGAAAGAGCGTTTTCAGGAATTGCTTTTCTTATTTCCACAATAAGTAAGTAGGGTAGGGCAATAAAAAAATAAGTGACAGTTGGTACTTATATTACTTGTACTATTAAGTATTCTGTGCTTATATAGATTAAGCTATATTGATATTTTTTAAAAAACGGGAAGGCTTATTATTTTTGAATAAAGAAAAATGGTGATTATTAGGAAGATTTTATAAGTACTTAATTATTATGTTCAAAACATAAGTGAGTTGTTCGTACTTATAAGTTTTTGGAGTTTAAGCATAAGAAATGGAACTATGAGACTGATTTGCTTTAATATAATTACTATTTTTCTGCGGAATCACTTGTTTCTTTTATTCTTTCTCTTTGACAATGGGAAGTATACTGCACGCGGTTGGAGTGCATTAGTTTCTTATGAACTTGATAATGTCCAGTATAGTGGACGTATGTTTTTCAGGAACCTGAAATGGGTAGATTTTTTCAGCTATTTTTTCGCGGGCTCTCTACAAGCTAAGAATCAAAATCTATAACAATTTTACAAATTTTAATTAAAAAAAAATCCGTCGAATTAAGGGTTAAAACATCTGACGAAATGAGAGACACATCAAGGGCACCGCTGTCTATAAGAACATCTACTGGTACACCGTCTATTACCGCCGAAGTCACGTCATTACTTTGTGAAAGCCTCTCAGGGTAAGTGCAGAGGTTAATATTGCGTTGATTACGATTTTCTGAACGTGCCTTCGCGAAACAAGTGTCCTCGGTGTGTCCCTGCTTCTTACAAAACGTACACGAGTTACTTATACCGGGGTTAGGTTGCGCGTTATTACCGCTAGGGACATACTGTTTATTAGTATTAGGTCTCGGGCGCTTACATTCGCGACTGAGATGCCCTCGCAGACCACAGTTAAAACATTTAGTACTAAGACGTTGGCTCGTCTTCTGATGGTCCCGTCTCTTAAAACTAGTAAAGTTGTCATGTTTACCTCGATTAGATTTCACATAAATGGATAAGAAAGAGACCAGACTGTCAGGAGTCAAGTCAGCATTTGCAGCGGCTGCACGAACTTGTGGATTGTCTATTCCGCGAATAACTATGAGAGTTCTTAGTTCGTCACTGAGCCCTTGGACAACTCTTAAGCGCAGTAATGTTCGTCGAGCATATTCTGCGTAAGTCGCGTAACTATCGGAAGTCGACTTCATGGCATCAAAAAGGATGTTGGCGTAGTCTAACTTGGTCGGACAAAGCGGTATAAACTCATTTTTGAAGTTAGACCACGTCCTGTCATTTGTTACCCATTCGCCTAACCATATTTTTGCATCCCCCTTAAGGCAAGAGGCAACACGCGACAAACACTCATGGTCGCTCCAGCCGTTCGCATCCCTAGCACGATCCACCTCCTCGCACCATGCTTCAATGTTATTGATCGTTGGGTCAAAATTTGAAACAAAATAATGTTGCGACCTTGCGGGTTGCATTGTTTTAATAGCCTGCATCAAAGCATGTGCGAGAGTGGATGCGTCGGAGCACACGGCAGCCGAGGTGCCGGAAAGTCCAGGGCTTAATTGTCGCGGTAGGGGCGCGCTACTGTTATGTGACGTTTGCTTACGATGGCGCGGCGCGTTAAGCGAACGAGAATTTGAATTACAATCGTTACGGACTTCGCTGCGAGAGCGGCTACGTGAGTGGAGACGGAGGGTGTCACGTGATGAATGCCTATGACTTTTACTAGAACGATGGCGGCGTCGCTCATTACGAGAAACTGACCGACGTCGCTCACGAGAGCGAACACGCGAGGCACTATGCGAACGACTACATGAAACATTACGTGAACGTATATACGAAACACGATGAGAACGAGTGCTCGAAACACTACGCGAACGAACCCGTGAATCGCCACGCGAACGACGCCTAACATTACTTTTCGAGCCACGTCGTCGTTGCCTATCACGCGAAACAGACAGACCCCGATCACGCGAGCCAGTCGGCAGATCACACCGTTTCCGGCCACTCGATTCACGTCGCGAATCACTGCGATTACGATCATGATTACAAGAAACACGTGTATCACTTTTATTACGAGATTTACGTTGTTTTCGACTGCGCGACCTACCTCGAGCAAGTTGCCGTTCACGGCTACATGATCTAGACCGCACCATTATAACAATTCACTCAAAACAACAGATCAAAATAACACAACACGAACGGTAATAACAAGTGTGCAATTGAAAAAGTAAAATTCGTAAACAGATGCTTATAACAGTTTTATCTACTAGTGGGCGACTAAATGTCCTTTATCCCACTTCTGATTTTAGCATCAGAAGTGGATTTGACTTAAAAAAAAACAACTTTCTAAGATTTCAGCTTTAATAACAGTTTTAATCAATTTTTACTTAAAAACAAAATGAACACTTCTTGATTGGCAAATTAACAAATATTTCCACACAACTCTTTCAAATTGCACACTTGCTATCAATTTCACGTAAAACAATCATAGAAAACTAATAGATAAAAATGGTTCGCATGACCTGAGTCGCTGATCGCCGAGACGTCTGCACCGTACGCGCGCTGAGAAGCAAATGTCCCTTGTAGCGGCGCGCGCTCGGTTTTATAGAAAACTAATAAAAATAGGCTTGACTAGGAGGGGGTGCAGCTTATAGTATACTTACCTATAATTGTGATGGAAAGTAACCTTAGTTAGACTACACTCGCGAGCAAAAGTATGGAATCAATTCCTTGAAATTGGTTCCGTGTGATCTTGAGCACTAAGCACGCAGCAAGCAGCAACTAATTTTTATTTTTTTTTACAAACACACCAATTAGCTAGCCCACGTTAAGTTTCATTAAGAACTTGTGTTATGGTTACTAGATAACGGATAAACATACTTATATACTTTTTTTTTAAATATATACATAATATACATATTAAACACCCAGACCAAGACAAATAGACATGTTCATGCACACAAATATTTGTCTTGTCCGGGGATCGAACCCGGGACCTCTGGCGCAGAAGGCAGGCTTAGTACCCCTGCGCCAAACAGGTCGTCAAAAGTAATAACTATGAAGTTTAAGGTTATTTTCAATTTGACGACTCCGTACAGAATAAAACAGAAAGAAAAAACAGCCCTCGCCGAGTTTTCTTGCCGGTTCCTCTTGTTAGAAGGTCCTCCCGCCGTAGGGCTTGTGAACCGATGATGACGTAGCTTTTTTGACATTCAGGTTGTTGAGATTCAAGGGGCTAGACTGAATAAATAATATTGAACTTTTGATTTAATTCATAAGGATAAAATTATATTTTAGTGTTAATCTTGCATTATAGGCAGCAATATGTTTTATACATAATATTTACCTGCATCGCCTTAGGAAATCTGAACCATCACCGCATAAACAAAGTTGATCGTCGTACTCAGTACAGTCGCACAGTATCCTCATAACGTAAAAACGAAGTCCACACTTATACCCTTCTCTGCAGTTTGTACAGTATTATTAGAGTGCAGACATTCAGGGTAATTTAATCTTGCTCAAACATCGGCGCGGCGGACGGTCGCAACCCCGGATATAAGCGAACAGGGTTACCAGACCAAAATAGGAAATCTCCTACTGGAAAGGTTTTATTAAAAACACGGAGAGCTGGCAACATCGCTTAAAAATTTTCTTTGCAGTCTGATCTTTATTTTTCTGGTCTGTTACAATGTTGGTATTCTGCTCAGAAGTGGTTGCGAAGACTTCATTGGGACAGAATCAGAATGAAACGAGATTCGTTCTGTATTGTTAAACTTCAGTTCGGAATTGCAGAATCTGTAGTTTGCAGTATGGACGGAGCGAAGAACCACGTTTCGTTTCGTTTCGCTCTCAAATAGGCAAGTCGTAAATCAGTGGCATTTCACGGGAGACGATGAGATGAGATGATTTGACACTGTACTTTTACCATATAGAGGTATTTTGATAAAATGCAGATCAATATACATAATAATAGAATAATATGAGTAGGTAGTAACTAACTTTAAAAATTGAGCAACGTACCTAAGCTTCTACAGATGCTTTTTTTGCAAATAATTTTGTTTTGTTTGATCGCGTGCGTAGAAAATATTAACCACATATTGTTTCCTATGGTTTTTCTAGCACTATCTGTATTTAGGTAATTGTTTTGAAAACAGCTAAAAAAATAACGACTCAACAACCCTACAAGATGGTTAGGTACATTAATCTCAAATAACTTTTGGGCTTAATGTGCAGTACTTTAAATTATAAAAATTATTTTGATAATGTTTGTTTATATTGCGCGTTTAGAACCATTAGGTTTGCATGTGTGACGCATGTTGTTACGCACGTACAAAGTTGCGTTAACGCCTGATTCTTGCTGCTGTTCCGTTGCTGCACGCGTTTTTTTTAATCTTTAAATATTAACGAGGGCATTTCCTTAGAAAGTGCCACCCTCATCTAGGTAATCTGCTGCACGCGTTTTTGACGCGGAAATCCGTATTTTTGGGTTCACTATTGGTACTAGGTTAACCAAGTATCAATCAATAAAATCGATGAATATAGAATCGAGTTCTACCTGGTAACATGCATTGCAAAAACTTTTCACATTATTCGATGCGCTTCGATGCACGTATCGCAGATGATCTTTTTTGCCTTTATTAACTGATTCAAAAGTGCGCTAGTGCCGAAAGTCGAAGAAAATTATATTTCATAACAGCGGACGTCGTTTCAGTGTTTGACAAGGGTAGGCTTACAATTAAAATATAAACTAGAGCCAGTCCAGAAGCGACTGCGAGAATTGTTTGCATTGCTCTTACCTGCTGCGCCCCCAGACATAAATACTTGAAGGAACATTCAGCTCGCAGTAATAAAACTGCTGTTTTATTTGTCTCATTTCGTGCCTTTAATGATTGTCAGGTCCCGTCATAACGGTGGTCATTTGGTTTGTAGTGGTATGGACATTTGCACCACAAAGTAAAAGAATAAAAGCACACCCTAAAGAAACTTACAGTATTTTGACTTAGACTCTTTCTTGATAAAAGTTAATTATTATTATTGCAACCACGACCCTTAAAGTGTACAAAACTTTCATAGCGTGCATTCGTCACCGCGGCGCATTCGAGACTAAGACGCTTGCCGAGCTCTCACCGAGACGAGGCGCGTCGGGTATTACTCGTGATCGCACTTTTTGTAGTAAGATAAAATACTGTATGTATATATAAACTCGAAACATTTGCCTTACTTGACTCACTAAGGTTGACAATGTGCGATAGGTATGTATTGTGGAATTTTATTGACATTAGTTAAATGGTTCTTTGCTAGTTGTTCAATGCTTTGGCTGTGGTCACGGGATGTAAAGGCGGCGAAATGCCCCCGAAACAGAAAGTGTGTGTTAGAAGCATCTTTGATTTTACTTAAAAATATTTAACATAAAACTCAATTTATCCTACGAATGCATTAGTACATTCGTACAAAATACGTGATGAACTGAAAACTTTTAGAGTCGTTGTAGAATAAAAGATCGTGACTTCTCGGGAGCCAATCTCACTGCAGCTTAATCAGTCACTGGAAGGCTGAAACTAATCTGGCTAAACACACAAGTTTATTTTGTATCTTTTTACAGTAATAACTTCGCTTGTTTTAAACGAGCTCATATTTTATAATTTTTGAAATTTCGCATTTTTAAATAAAAAAATATTGGAAAAAGTCAACTCGACTACAAGTGTATTCTAAGATGGGACTCAAACCCACCACCTTTGCCAATGCTCTAACAGAGCAACCGAGACTTGCCTCTCCTCTGTCTCACCTCTGTCGAAATTCTTAAATATTTTTTACCAATTTTTTTTTTATGAAATAGTTTCTTAAAAAATAAAAATAATAATTTCATTCAAAAGCTAATAAGAGAGCAAAGCTAGTTTAATAAATGTAATTTAAGAAAATGGTACTTTATAAAATTTTAAAAGATTTTAATATGAGTTAAAGTTATAGGAACACACTATTTAGTATCTTCGAAAAGAAACAAACCATGCAACTATATTAGCCCCCTTATACACTGCGTATGCTAATAATATCACTTGACACAGATAAAAGAAAAATATTTTACAGTGCAGTACATACAGTAACTGTTTTTAATTTTTTCATAGGACTTTCATAACTTTTACTAAATCCTCGAAGCCACAAACTGGTGAAGACACAATTTATATAAAAGTCGGGCGTCATAGCGTTATACATGTCGAAGAATGGCATCGAAACGTCTAATGCCTTCACTTCACAAGCTGCGATCCTGACATAATTCGACCCGCACGCAGCCGTAAAAAGACTACGAAAAGCCGACATTTTTAAAGAAAGTATAAAATAAGTAGTATATAAAAGTATCTGAAATATCTTACCTACCCTTTTTAGGGATAGATGTGGTCAGGCTTGTTCACAGCAAAGTAAGTTCATTAGTTATGGTAAATTTTAAATAGAAAAAAAAATTTACCATAAGCATAAAAATAGCATTGAAAAACGCAAAAATTACAAAATCATAAATTATTGGCAGTTGCATCTTAATCGATCGCTAAACACCTGAAAAGATGTTTCTTTCGAATGCAAGGATATTCCTAGCATTGATGTAACAACGCTGGCCTACAGCGTATTAAAAATATAAAAGCATTGGAGAATTTCGACAGTGGTTCGCAAGTCTCGGTAGCTCAGCGGTTAGAGCATTGTACCGGATTTCCAAAGGTCGCGGGTTCGATTCCCGTCTGAGAATTCACTTGTGGCCGAGTTAATTTATTCCAATATTTTTCTATTTAAAATTTACCATAAGTATAAAAATAGCATCGAAAAATGCAAAAATTACAAAATCATAAGTTCATTAGTCTTAATACCGTCTTCTTATTATATAAAAATATTACAAAGTTAGTTATATTGCTATAACCTCGTATAAATAATATTAAAGGATGTTTAATATAATTTATACGAGGAGGAACTAAATGATTGACACCAGCAGCACCGACATTATTGGAATAAATAACTTGAAATTGTCAATTTCGTATAAAATAAACTAGCTTCTTTATAAAATAAATTAAATCGTCAAAACAGAGGCTAAGAAGCGTGTTTTTTTATCTTTGTTTTGTCCTTTTCAACTCGAGGTTTTTACAGCTATGAGAGTTAACTTGACTCAAGCTAAAAAACTAGTTTAAAAAGTGACCTTGTTAGGATTTACTTTTTTCAGAAGTTGTGTTAGTAGGTGGTGGTCGCTCAGAGATGTATAAAATAAAACATATTTGTCCCCACTAACTTGTTTGATCCGTTATCCGGCCATTTGTTATTGAATCTCGGATGTATGTTTACTGATGTACTATCAACAACGACTAAAGTTAATAATTTTCCCCAAAATCATTATAATTATTAAGAAAAAAAAAGAGAGCATTTAGGCAAAATCATTTTTCTTTTTCTAGATATTAACTCGTCTCACAACAATTTACAAGTCGCTGAAGCAAAAATAAAAAAAAAACCTTAAACTAAATCATTCATTATCATTAGTTCTTATATATTGCAAGTCCTTCAAGATACTACCTAGATTTAATTTTCTTTTAAACACTTTCTTTAATATAACTCCTAGTACCAAACACGCAAAGCGATGAACGAAGATTAAATCTCGAGGCTGACCCTTGTAACCTGAAAGGAGACTGTCCAGTTAATTCGAAGAAGGGCCTCCAAAAGTTATCTGTAACCTTAGTACTGACAAACTGTTGCTGACTGTACAACTGGAGGTTCGAGTAGATCAATTGGACGTAGTTACGCGAAAAGGATCCAATCCACACAGAGTCGATTCTGAGATAGAGGCCATTAAAGATTAGAAAGTGTTAAAAGTGTCTCTAGTCGAAAATTATTACATTGAGAGTATTTCCTTTTGTGTTGACGATTAGTTATTTTTTTGCACTTCATAATGGGCGTAAGTTGTGTTAAACATACAGTACAATTTTATTATGAAAATGGCAAAAATGTGTGTCTGGATTCTTTTTAATAAAAGCTAAATATTATGGGATGCTGCTCAAAATGATTTAATCAATAACGATCCAGATACTATTTTACTAACTTATTTTAATAAAAACAAGAAAAACTTAAAATAAAACAATGTTATTAATCAAAAAAGTTAAGCTTAATAGATACATTTTAACAAAAATTTTAGCACCCTTTCAAATTGTGTAATACAAGATGTTGATGGATTTAACTTTTGACTTGACAGATAACTACCAAGAGATAAGTATATCAATCTTGGCAGTTATCTGTTTCAACTTCAAAATCAAGAGTTAATCTGTTAAATCCTTCAACATCTTCGACAATCCGAGCATTACCCAATGGCAAACGTCTCCCCGGGAATGCATGCAGTGAGTCAGTGTCACTGTCACATGTCAAGTTGTCTGATAGATCTAGTCACTTCTGTTCAGAAATAAATGAGTTCCCATTGTTAGGACGCTTGTGCACTACACGGAATTTTACCGTCCGGCAGCCCGATTTTTTACGGTCCGGTGTGGCATGAAAAAAAAACGGATGATTGGCTTGTGCACTTGTCCGTCTTTTTACTCCCAGGTGCAGCGCAGTTTAGGGTAGATCTCTTTGAAACTACATTCCACGCACGCGTAAACGAGAGGAATGATGAGTTTCTTGGAACGTCGGCAATTGCTCGTTTTATTACTTTCTCATTTAAGGATTCAGAAGTATAAATATTAGTTATTGTTTACAATAAAAAAATATGTCCATATGGGAAGTCAAAAAAAAACCCTCAAATGGGGTAAAAACTGGGTTTGGTCTGTTGGTGGTGGCTCCGATACAATAAACGTTTTTTTTCTGCCGTTTTTTGCTCGATATTAATAACGGCAACAGGTAGACATTTTATTCACAGAATATTTACAACTCGGTCAAGCTAAGATGATACCTGAAGCCCTACACTAATTTTTTCACTCGATTCTGTCATGCCCGGAGTGTGAGAGGGACGGGTATATCCTGCAGGTGTCATGTTAGCTCGACCGAGTAGTAGTTGTATATTTATTTTAAAATAATTAATTAAATTAAAATACAACAAACGTATATTTTTTATGGTACGGAACCCTTCTAGCGTGAGTCCGACTCGCACTTGGCCGTTTTAGTTGTGCACTATGTAAGTTACACCCTTACCCCTTCGCCCGCCCCGCCGCTCATGAATATCACGGACCGAACGCAGCGCAGTGCACAAGCTTAAATACTTTTTTCATTGCTGTCATCCCGGACCGGAAAAAAACGGCCTGGAATCGGGAAAAGTAAAAAGTCGGACGGTAAAATTACGTATAGTGCACTAGCTAGCATATACATTTTATGGCCTGCCATATCGGACCGTAAAAAATCGGACTACCGGACGATAAAATTCCGTGTAGTGTACAAGTGCCCTTAGGGTAGGGACGTATAAACTATTGTAAAACTGGCTAATTAGGGAAACTGACGAGTGATAGATAACCCGACCCAAATAATCAATTAAAATTTATGTACCTAATCCAAAAAGTCTATTAAAACAGAAGAAACGTTTTTTTGTACTTGCATTCCAAAACTTTGCAAAAAGTCTATTAAAAAGTGAAAAATAGTAACCAGGATCTTTTTTGCGGTTTCTTTTTATAGAAATTAATATTTATTCAGAAGGTGCCAATTCTTTTGGTATATCTTTGAAGTGAAAAACTATTCGTACAAAAAGATTCAAGCATCTTGGATCGTTCTTGATATTTAAGTAGAAAAACATTCTAAAGAATTTATTTAGCATAAAGGTTCCAGACAGCCTGGATCCTTTCAAATATTTTATAAATGCTGTTACTTCAGTGGTCCAGGCAGTTTAGATCTTTTTTGTGATTTGTTTAAAGTACTTATTCCGTAGATTAATATTTTCGCAAAAACTATTCAGGTAATTTGGATCTGTTTTAATGATAAATATTTAGTGTCTCCCCTATAAGTGGCTTGGTATCTAGTCGTCGCAATTATGTCAAATATTGTGTTTTTCATCTGGATCTTTTTTGACATGAAAGATATCATCGCAAAGACCCCCCTGGTATATATAACTCAATTTCAGAAAAATTGTGGTTTGGATCCTTTTCGCGTAACTACGTCCAATTATTGTCGGATAGTAGGGCCTCGCTGCGCCCGCCGCTCCGTCAGATCGATGGAGGGGGGTGGAAGCTCCCGGAGCCCCCGAGGAGTGGGGCGCCGCCCGACTTTCCCGAGCTATTTATAGAATTCAAGCCGCTGACCTATTTCGCTGCAGTCTCGGGAAGGTCATGGATCCAGCGACGCTCTGCCGCGGCGCCATTGTCTCAGCGCAGTGCTAATTAAAGTTGTTGACACTTCGCTGTTGTGTACGGTCTAGTCCGACGATTGATTCGCAGATTATTGATTGTATCGTCTTTGAGCTTTTAAGTGGCTGTAGTAGTAATAATGTTTGTTTGAGGTTGATAAATAATATTCCGAGCGGGCACTTTTTGTACGTCTTGCAGACAGTTTTATCGCAGTTAAAGTAGCTTCGCCTATAGTAAAGGTCTCGAAAAGAGCGTGTGTTGACGGTCTGCTGAGACGTCAGTGCACAACCCTTATAAAAATTTTTGATACCGTTGTTGTACGGTATTTTCAGACGATTGATTTGATCATAATAATAATGTTCCTTGGAGTGGCTTCATTTTATGGTTCATAATCGGTATTTTGGAATTCATTTTATGACGCTAAGCTAAATGTCACGTGCTCCTATAGTCCGTTTACCATAAGATGTCCCCTGTCTTGGGAATTGGCAGCATTGCCTACGTTTTGTCAACATTATAATTATGTACCTTTTAACTTTATCCCCCATTATCTTAACTTGTATGTACCCACTAAAGATTAATATGTTTTACTTGCATATTTTTAAATAAAATAATTATAAATAAATAACGACATCTTACGGTGACCGGACTGTAGTCGGGAAGTTCATGCATCAAAGTGACGCTCAGTCTCGATGCTCTGCCTAGACACTTAGTTGCAATTTTAATTAATGTCTTTGGCAAGTTGTTAATGAAATAAATTGATATGGATTCCGCAAGAAGCTTTCATTGTTGATTATAAGTAAGATTTACTGCATTCGAAATATAGTTTTAAAGATAATGGAATAGTAACTTTTTGACTTATTATTTCGACGTTTTTCCATCTGTGAAATACCTATATCGTTGAATAAAAAATTTTCTTCAATGTTTTACTCAGGGCCGGTTTCATTACCAACATTTAAGTTTTAGATAAGCTATCCGGAATTTATCTGGCAGCGGTAAAACCGGCCCTTACTATAGTATAATATTATTAAAAAGTCCTTCATTTCCAACAAGGACATCCGGCATAAACGCGCCATTGTTTGAGTCATAGTCTTTATACGGGTCAAGCTTAGCATTATAATTTGGCAAATTGGGACCCTTGCCTCGTAAATCATATTAAGTAAGTTACGGTAAGTGCTAAGGCTCAAAGGGTCCATCATTATATCAAATAAATTTTACTTCAAACATAAATTCCAAGAGGACTTTTTAAATTAATTGAATTAATTCATAATTTCCTAGCGGGACATCACCGGTGTCCAGAGAACGATGGAATATCTATTGTGTCTTATAAACCTGGGCTGGAATGTCTAAAAGTATAAAAATTGTACATTTAATACAGTTATTATTGAGATGCAGACAACAGCCCCTTTTTTATGCTTAAATTCATTTATTTACTCAGAGATTGTTTGAAAAATATTGTTTTATAATTAATTTAGACCTCCGTTCTGCGTTTTTTACTTTTTATTGCTATGATATTTTGTTTTAAATACTTGGTTTTCTAGCGTTTGCTTCATGACTTCTTTTTACGTTGGTCAAATCCACAAGGTTTTGAAAATCAGAATGTCTCTTTTGGATTTTGCATATTTATACAAAAGATTCACGTCCAAATCTCTTAGGTTCTCAAAATATTTCTTCTGCTTCCCCGCTGCTATATGTAACTTCTTAATGACCTATGATTTAAGTAGGTACGGGAAGGATTGAAGCGCCTACGCTTAAACCATGGAGGTTTACGCGCGATGTGCCAGCGCCGTGAAGTTTTTCCTTTTTTATTACTTTTCTACAGCGCGAACTATTTTTTTGTTTCACATTTTTATTACAACATATTATAATTTTAATTTTAATTAAATTAAATTTTATTTACTCAAAAGTTTGAAACGATCCAACAGGTAGTCTTCTTCATGCTCCCGATTTCAAAAGCCTTCCAAAGCTTCTCGTTTCTGCAGTTCCTCCTTTATATTTAGAAGTTATATGACAGGTGCTCACAATCAATCTCCCTTTATCGAGTGTCTCGGTAGCACGTATCACGCTACGTGCTGTCACGTACATCTGTTTTGCACGCAGATGTGACCGGGACTTTACCCACAGACACGTGACGAAGCCCGACCTTCGGAGCGATTTCTTATGAAATTGAAAAGGCGTAAAAGTATTTTTCATCACTTAACCGCTTGAGAGCCTTATCACAACCCCAAATCTTGGGAATGGTCCCTAATCCCATTGGGATAAATGAAGTAACGGAAGTAGTAGTATTAAGTAAGTTCTTCATACATTCATATTAAAGTACTCATTCATTCATATAGAGGTCTTGACCTTAGCAGTGGAGACTATGACTGTTGATACTGTCATAACATATATACATCTCATTATTGTCGTTCAACAACGAATCGCTTCAGCAATTTTTTACCAATAGGTACATACAATAATGTTGCAGGCAGGCTAACGATCACAATTTTCGAAATATCAGCACGTCTACAATCATCTATTAGTTACCATTATGTCATAAGAACGTTTTTTTTGTCTTTTGTTTTTATTGAAGTTGTCATATTTTGACACACTTCAAGTATTCGCTTAAACATCGCGTCTATAGTAATGGAAGCGATGTTCAAGCGAAGACGTCACAAACTTTCCGTAAAAAACAAGCTTACTTTAAGAGTTTGGTAGTAAGAAATAGCATGGCAAGATTGAAACAATACTGCGCTAAGAAATGGCGATAGGCCCCCTGAGCCCAAATTGTGATTGCAAATCCTATATAGAATGCAGCTAAGTTTCTTTGTAACTTTGGAACAATTAATGACTTGGGTTTAGTCGTGCATTTGGTATGTAATCAAACAGACGACGTCTGTTTAAGATTTCTTAATTTAATAAAGAATCGTCTGGCATCTGAACTAGCTTGAGTGAATTAGGGGGAGATTTGCTTGCCCTATATTTACATTGTTTTTTTTCTGCTAAAACTACTTAATGAAATCTTCTCTGACAGTCTAATAAATAAAATAAAAAAAATATATCGTTGTTACATCAATGTTAGGAATATCTTTGCATTCGAAAGAAACATCTTTTCAGGGAGGCAATTCTCGCGCTGAGATATGTCGAATTCGACATTTTTCAAACCTTAATTTCTTTATTAAAAATGTAAGTCAAATCTTTACTACGGTCATAATACTTTAGTTTCAATGATCTTTGACAATCCTATAATGTTGAAGCTTGTTTTCTGTGAGTTTTAAATATAGATTTATGGCTCCAAAAATGTCGAATTCGAGATGTCCAAGGCGCGAGAATTGCCCTCCAGGTGTTTAACGATCGATTAAGATGAAACAGCAAATAATTTATGTTTTTTTTTATTCTTACATTTATTGTTCAATGCTATTTTTATACTTATGATAAATTTTAAATAGAAAAATATTGGAAAAAATTAATTCGGCCACAAGAGAATTCTCAGATGGGAATCGAATCCACGACCTTTGGAAATCCGGTCCAATGCTTCTCCTTGCATTCGAAAGAAACACCTTTTCAGGTGTTTAACGATCGATTAAGATGCAACAGCCAATAATAATGCAAGAGCATTGGAAAAATGCAAAAATTTAAAAAAATCATAAAAAATTTAAAAAAAGGAAAGTATATGCCTTCGTAGCCTGTTCTCATTTAAGTACCTTTATTAAAAGCTCTGTTTAGTTTGGGTATATTTAATGTTGTGTAAAAAATGTCCTAATGGCTATAGTAATTACCGTGACTAGGCTATGGCGTGAGGAAGCAAAAATGGTTTTCGCGGTGTCTGTTTATTCAATACAAACTTTAACTAATACTATATCCATTCCATTTACAACCGAGAGTACAACATCATTGAGCTATCATAGATCACCTAACACAGACAGGTGAATGATGAAAAAGAACTTAAAGCGTCTCCTCGCGTGCGACACCCGCAACGCGTTACGTTACGTTAATGTAACGTTATCCCGCATGATTAATGTCTTCCAATACGAAATTGTGTCACGTTTCAACTGACTCATTATTCGATACAACATTTATTATTATGATGGACCTTTTATTTAACGTGATAATGAGGATCGGATGTTTTTACTGGATAATAAACAAGAAATATTTCTTAATAATTTCAATTTACACTCTAATAAGTATGTGTGTACACACTCACGCCATTTATTCCTTGCAGAGTGGGCAGAACATAATTTATAATTAATTAATGTTTTATTACCTATTAAATTTAATTATTTTAATTTGTGTTTAATGTTGACCGTTGATCATCCTTACTATCCTAAATTGATTTTTGGCATAGTGTTAGTTGGAAGGACGGAGAATAACATAGGCCACTCTTTATCCCGATATTCCCACAGGAACGAGAACCACGCGGGTAAAACCGCGGGCAGAAGCTAGTTAAATAAATAAAACTACGTTTCACACTGTTCCTGAATAGATGGGAGAATACCTAATCTTTGTTTCAAAGTGCACTCAATCAGACTGAAAGAAAACAAGCGAGAACTAACCCGTCAGGGAATAGTTAATATTCGTTGGTTGTACAAACGCACTGCAGACTGCAGGCTGCTGCAGCTTTCGCTCTGTATCTCTCTTATGAGCTTGAAAGTGACGTTACTCGTTAGGGACTACCTAGATATTAGTAAGAAATATTTTACGACGCATTAAGCGAACATCAAATAAAAAAAATCAACTATGAAATAGAACTAAAGAAGGTAAAAAACTAAGGAACGATAGTTCCCATCAGATTTATCATAAGTATAAAAATAGCATTGAAAAATGCAAAAAATAAAAAAATCATAAATTATTGGCTGTTGCATCTTAATCGATCGTTAAACACCTGAAAAGATGTTTCTTTCGAATGCAAGGATATTTCTAGCATTGATGTGACAACGCTGGCCTACGGCGTGTTAGAAATATAAAAGTATTGAAGAATTTCGACGGTGGTTCGCAAGTCTCGGTAGCTCAGCGGTTAGAGCATTGGACCGGATTTCCAAAGGTCGTGGGTTCGTTTCCCATCTGAGAATTCACTTGTGGCCGAGGTAATTTTTTTCCAATATTTTTCTATTTAAAATTTATCATAAGAACTAAAGAACATTTTTTATCGTATGAGAAAGGGGAGGTTATAGGGGAGGCAACATATTTTAATTATAATTCTACATCTTCACATTTTCGGAGTGATGAGCATGTAGGTAAGATATCCATGCCAAATAATAGCTTTTACTCTTTTACTTCCTTACTCACTGCCTTCCTACAATCTATTTATCTTTTTTGTGGTCTTCCTTTCCATCCATCAACGTTCAAGTCCGTAACCTTTCTCATTACATTCCTATCACCCCTTCTCATAACATTATAGGTATGTAACGTTTTGATTGAACCTACTCAAAAGTCACCTCTGTAATCGCGTACAACTTTGACGTATCAAACGCGACGCATGCCGTTTCCCGCAAGCAAGTTCAAAAGTCTACTTTTAGAAATCCACTCCAGTTCTCATGTGTACCTGCTGAGTGTGCTAAAACGGGCGTCCCTGACCCCGCACCCACGCCTGTTACTGACTCGAATTATTTAACAGGTTAACCATCCCTGTGTCACTGTGTAGGTTTTGAGCCGTGGAAGTAAGTATGTTGTTCTCTTTTCTTTTGTATTGTAACAGAGTTCTGTATCTTTCTTTTCACTTTTTCGTTTTGGGATTTCTAATTTTACCAGCGGGCCTACTAAAATAATAATGGTAATTATCATATTTTACTTTCCGGGGGGATGGCGGCATTTCGCTACCGTCCTAAAAGAAGGTGATTATTCATTATATTGTTAATGTTATTTAAAATAGTAAGTACCTATTATTGAATAACATTGTCTAAATAATAATGTTTAATTGGTATAAGTTGATAAAATCTCAAAAATGTTGTTATTTTCAGCTTAAATATCTGAAAAAATAGCGATAAACAGGTGCATTTATGTGATAAATATTTAACAAGAAAATATACTAGAAAAAAGCAACTAACTAACAAACTAACACCGTAGAACGGTGAATATACTAGAAAAAAAAATCGACGTGTCCTCATAGGTATCTGTAGCATAATTGGTTAGTACATTGGGCCGGACTCCCAATAGGATGCGGGTTCGAATCCCGTCAGGGCGACATGAGATTAGTTGCTTTTTTCTAGTATATTTTCTTGAAATAAAACAACTTTTACGGATATCAAACGCGCTATATTTCCACGAACTAAGTTGTAATTGTCCGTAATTTTTAGGTTTTTTAGGGGTTTTTTGATTTTCCCGACGTTTCGGCACCTTTACAGCTGCCGTGGTCACGGGATATTTTCTTGTTAAATATTTATCACATAAAAATAGCATTGTAAAATGCAAAATTAAAAAGTTATAAGGTGCATTTATCTCAGAATGGATACCGTTTAGAAATGTGCTATTTCAATAACTATTGTTCGTAAGTACATATATACTTTATCGATTGAATAAGGTTTGAATGGTGTGCAGGGATTTTCGAAAAGGCGCCACCCCACCATACATTTGTAGCAGTCTTTTAAAAAAAATATTTGGATAATCAACTTGGCCACAAGTTAATTCTCAGATGGGAACTCGAACCCACGACCTTTGGAGATAATAAGTCACGGTAGCTGAGTGATTAGAGCAGTGGACCGGATTTCCAAAGGTCATGGATTCGAGTCCCATCTGAGAATTCACTTGTGGCCGAGTAAATTTTTTCCAATATTTTTCTATTTAAAATCCAAAATAATCCAGAATACATAAAAAAAAAAAGTTTTAAGTTAAAACTATTATATTTCGTGATTTGTAAACGCTATTACAGCTTTAAATATTCAAGAGATACATCGTTTATTTCTCTTTTGGTGAGTCTTGACACTCAAAAACTGTTGTAGATCGTTTCTTTAACCTTTAATCTACAATAATAAGTAAAATACAAGTGCGAAATTGACTGTTCACGTTGGGCCCAAAGTCAAAGTCAAAGATTTTTATTCTAATAGACTTATAGATAAGTACTTTCAAATAGTCCAACAAATGTGTGTACAATTTAGAATTTCTTGTTCCAGGATCAAGTACCTACGTTTTAGAGTATTGCCGCTTTAAAGGATTACATTTTTCTTTTTGGATCGTTCTAATGATTCTTGTTTGTTTGATTAAAGAAGGAATTAAAGTAAAAAGCCAGTGTATGAGACTATATTTGGCAATATTAATAGGATTTTTTTTATCGTTAAAAAGTACTTGATCCCTAGACACTTTTGATGTGTAGGTATACCGTGTATGAACTGCTTTAGTATTCCGCGCAATAAAATGTGGCAAAATTTCTTTATTTTTTTTCTTAAATTTGAAAAAAAACCAATAATATTGTATCGAACACTGGATGTCAACACGTAAATCTCGACATCCATTTTTAACTGTCATTATTAAGTTTATTCCAACTGTTTGTAACCTTAAAAGTTGGTTTTATTCTCATTGTTTGCAATCCCGAACGAAGAAGTCAACACATAACGCAATGTATCACAAACTTATTTATAAGAGATTCAGATAAAGACTTCCTATGCCCCATATTTTCATCCCATGCCAGCAATGAATGATCGGTCAACGGCATTCAAGCTAAAGAAGAGTTTCCTTTATTCAAAGGAATAATGACACATATCGCTCTGTAAGATAAATCATTTAGGATGATTTATACGGTGAATATTCCTTGGGAAGGAAATATTCATGTTATTATGCAATACATTCGCAGTTTCGAGCGCATCGACTCAATTGTGACCAGTAGCTAGAGTAAAATGTGGTGTTGGGGCTGTCAAGCAAATAAAGTTTTTCCTTCATGCACATAAAGCGACCTGAAAATGTTAACCATCTCTAGACTTTCATCAACCTCTGGGGTCGGTCCCTCATATCTGAGGATCGTGGTCAGCATCAGGGTTGCATCTGGAGCGGATGATTTGCCTCCACTGGTTACGGTCCAGCGCGTCTCTTACGACCGTGTATAGTTTGGAGGATGACGAGTCTTTTACTTGATCGGTCCATCTTGTAGGTTAGCGACGGCGCGATTTTTTGCCTTCGGTGCTCCCGACCACAATCAGGTCACATTTAGGTCTAAACATATTTAAAATGACATTCGTTCGTTCGATGACGTTCGTTTGAAGTCAAAAATGACAGAGCGTAAATATGTTTAGCGCTAAACTTATTTTGTATCAATGGAGAAGCGAAGCATTTTTTGTTCTGTATGCCAAAAAAACTACAAAAAATTGCGAGAATAACTGTGTTTTTTTCTATCTTTAAACTGACCGATTTATAAAAGTGCAAAGTTAACATTTTCGGTCTAAGCCGGGTACCGAGCGCGATTCGTTGATGATGTCACGGGTGCCATCTCCTCGCGAACGACTCGGGGTTCGAAGCATTTTCCCCTTCGATTATTTAAAATAAGGAACAATAAAAACAACACGGGTCCATTTATTAAATATTTCATCATTTATATATCTTTAGCCTTATCAATACTTACATCAGGTACGTCGTGAATGAAGAAAAATACTTCCGCATTTATAATATTACTAGCGGCCACCCGCGGTTTCACCCACGTGGTTCCCGTTCACGTGGGAATATCGGAATAAAAAATAACCGGTTATTCGTCCAAAACCGTTTAGTAGTTTTTGCGTGAAAGAGGAACAAACAAACTGACATACTTTCGCATTGATAATATGAGTACTTAGGAAGTAGGATAATATAAGTAGGATTAGTATGATATATGATTCTGCCATCATTATATCGTGGACCTTAGAGCAACGCGGCTCCCTAGCACGGAAACCGTGTTGCTCTTTGTCGTGGACTATTAGGAAGGTCGTGGGATTGGCATTTTTGAAATCCTTCTTCCATTTTAGTTCTAAAACAATAATTTACACAAAAAACTTAATCGATCAGCATTATTTAAAATTAATAAAAAACACCAGAGCGCACGAAAGCAAACAACTTTCCCGCGAAATATACTTTTACGTATGGCCCGCCCGCAGTGCCTTGGAAGCGATGACGTCACGCGCTACTCGCGAACACAGATAAAAAAAATCTAAGGAAACTTCATTCACCGATCGACGTGAAATAAAACTAAAATAATGTGTACGTTCTAGACCTTTATTCTACGTACTTAAAACCGTAATATTGTAACATCGTTTGCTTCTCCATTGGTGAAAGTCGCCCAAAAAATATTATTTTATAGATTAACCTTCTTTAATATTAGTTTTTCTTTTGTTTGCTGGCCTAAATATCAGTTACCATCATTTGTTATACATGACACAGCAAAGAGCAAGTGCAAAAGAACCAAAATTCTCTCCGTTGCATTGTTGTGCAAAAGGATTATGTTTGAAATGTAAGTACCTAGTAAAGAATTTTACACCACGACCATACACCGGTCAAATCTTCAACTCGGTATTGACACCTCGCATCTGTTGTATCGAGAACAATAATACCAGTATCGAAAGATACGCTTATCCTCATTCAAGATTCTTTTGAAATAGTGTTACACTCGAATGGAGCTGTAGAACTTTTTCTCCTTTCTTAAGAGAAAAAGGAAACTAATAAAGAGTTAGAAGTTTACCTTGGAACTCCTTCCTGGCAGTGCTGACGGAGGTGACGATGTTGGCCACATGACCCAGCACTGTGGCGAAGAGAAGCAACCCGAAGAGCAGTTGCGCTATCACGAACACGTATTCCCCTTTGCTCCGCGGCCTTGGCAGATCACCTGCAAAGCAAGAAATAGTTTAAGATTTTGTCCAAATGATGGCGTGAATACTAGCAAAAAACTTTTGATTCAATTCAATTCAATTCAATATTATTTATTTAGTCTAGGCTGTTAGAAGCACTTATGAACGTCAAAGAAGCTACGCCATCGGTTCACAAACCCTACGGCGGGAGACCTTGTAACGAGAAGAACCGGCAAGAAACTCGTCAAGGGCTATTTTTTTCTCCCTGTTTTATTTCATACAGAGTCATCAAATTGAAAAGTGAGCTTAACATATCAGTAAGGTCAATTTCTTGACTTAATTCTTAACTTCTTAACTTACTTCAGGAAATCTTTATCTCTTTATTTATTGTTTTTCCCATTAAATCTCATGCCGGCTCCACACTCCGTTCGTCCTACCTTCCACGTGTAGAGAGATGATCGTGCATGTTTGACGATTATGAATCGTGTTGGCGCGCGATCAATCCGATAGAGGGTTAATCACACCAGCACCCGTACCGCCCAACGGTCATCCAATTGATGAATAGAAATATGTAGGGATTGTACAAAACCCTTTCTTTGAATACCATATCTAGGGCGATAGTGTCTAATCCCCTTACTTATAAATGTGCTGTAAGCTGGGAATAAGTAGTTATTCCGCGTTTTGTCTCTGTCATTCAAATGCCATTTCGAACTCGAGCAAATAAGACAAAACGGGAAATAACTATTCCGATCTTACAGCATGTTTATAACTAAGGGGATAACGGTCTAGCGATAGACGGTAGGGGTACAAAACAGAGGTATCGGCCAACTCACGCATTATACTGAGAGGGGTTAGAGCGTAGCGGAAGATTTTATTTTGATCGATCGTAAGTTGGGACAGATTCTAGACAATATTGGAGTCTTGGACTGTCGGGGGATATTATGGAGCCGGCATATACCAACTAATAATGCTGGTAATAGCGCTTTCACAACAAAGATGGCATTTCGCGAAAATAGCTACTTATGCTTATAATTTCGGAACACTATGCTACCAAAATAAAGGTTTACAATGAATATATTGTGTTACAATATAATTAGTAATAAGTATGAGATCAGTCTCGTTGTATTCTGTTCTGTATAATACGTAACCACTACAATACTTTTTACTTGATTATTAATTTTTGTGAACAAGTAAAATATGCCAATCATGTGCGAATTGTTCGCTTGATTTTCAATATTCATCAACGCCATTATTGTGTGCCAGTTTTCGGTAATTCTATAAGCTTTAATTAAACGAAAATAACTGAAATTTCACTCATATTATTTTGCTTTGTAGTCGAAGCTTCGCGTGTTTATTATAAATGTGTAACTTTGTGTTGTGGGTATCGTTTTAAAATGTTTGGCTAAAGCTAACGATGTTATAATTAGACTAGCGGCCGCGTGGTTCCGTTCCCGTGGGGATCGTGGGATAAAAAGTATCTAACCAGGCTATCTACTATCTGTGTACCAAATGTCATCCAAATCCGTTTAATAGTTTCGGAGCCTATTCAATGCAAACAAACAAACAAACAATCAAATCTTTCCTCTTTATAATATTAGTATAGATATGTTACCTTCATAGTTACCATTTGCATTGAAATCTGTGACGCAAACTGCACACATTGACAATTGACAAAGAGGACAAAAAACACGAAATTAAAAGAGATATCAAATTGAATCGGATCCCTTAAAGGGTCTTCCCAATGTTTCACAATGCGAGCTCGTCTACATTTTTATTTTTTTATTTTTTATTTGGTTCACAACTTGAAACATACATCTTTACAGATACACATAGACAAACAAAATATACATGAATTTAACTAGTGAACAAAGTATGCAATAAGAACTGTAAACATAACTAATTTAGAAAATAAAAAGAAAAGTAACTAAATAAAAATTATAAAAGATATTTACAAAATTTGATTTGATAACTACGTTGATTAGTTGAAAATGCTGAAAACATTGTTGTTATGGCGGCAGGCTTAGATAAGATGGTGGCTAGCCAGGGGGACCAACCACCAAACCGAGTGCGATATGTAATAAGAACGGAACCCGGAACTCTGGGGTTGAGACCGTTAGTGGTACCACTGTGCCACAGAGGCTTAAAGAGAGGTAAAAGTCATTATAAAATTAGAACATCGTTTCAAATATTACAAAGATTTGTTAACTTTTCTCAAGTTCGCGACGCCTGATGTAGCTATAGAGTTATTTAAGTCAATAATTAAATCAAAACAATTTATTTTTATATATGACTGCTGTCATTATAAGCCTTAGCTTCAACTTCTTTAATTATTAAAGCATACATTTCGAAAAACATAAAAAACCTGCTTTGCTACTTGGAAACGAAGTGGAAGGAGGGGAGAGTTAGCAAAAATGACACATAAAGCTTCGCTATACTTCATACGTGTCACTTTGTTACACTTTTTTATTTTATGTGCTCAAATTGTCATGGAGGTAAAGCCTTCTTTTGACATGGAAAATCTTTTTGGATTGAAATTGTTATTTTTATTAGTAACTCGGAATGAATGGGAATACTTCTTCACGATAAAACGAAACTTTTGTAAATATTATTTTTAAAACATTATCGCGGTGATGATGATGTGGCTAATTGAAGTCTATTCTTACTTTTTTTTACTTTGTTAAATATTTAATATTTTTATTTATCCATTCTATTGTGAAATAAGTCTACTATAAAGGTATGATAGTTTAAAATAAAAACCAAAATGAAAAATATTCTTTTGAAAATAAGATAAAAAAGGAAATATTCAATTGAGCATATTAAACGCATTTTTGAATTGACAATTTTGCCCTACCACCCTTTTCAGACTCTCTTTTAGGTGAAAATAAAAAACGGGCGCAAAAAACTTATCAGCTTTATCAAATGAAGGTAAGTACAGTGCGACAGGAAAGAGTAGAAAAAACTAAGGGCGCCACTAGTCTTGTACTAGACTACAACTAGCAACACTGATAATACTACGAAATCAAGTTTGATACTTGACATATTTTTATTAATTAATTGTTCTATTTTTGTAAAACCACTAAATCATTAGAACCTAGTAACCTACCCATTTACCACTGAGCGGTATCAGGTTACCGCGTTGGACCTTTCGCGATAAACTCTATTTTATGCAGCTTAGCCTTAGTCGATTTATGTAAGCTTAGAAAAAGACAAAAGAAGTATTTGATAGAATTAGAACTTAATAGTAACATCTTAAATGCTAGAAAATACTATTTTCTAACATTTCAGGTATAAAATCCTACACAATAATTTAAAATTTTAATCGAAAATCTACTTAGCAAGCCGTTCGATGTAATTGTGATTTCTAACATAATAGATGCTAAATAATAAAAGAAAGATATAAATCTATTTTGCTAGCAGATCTAACTGTCATAAATAGATTAAATAAAACACTTTGGTATAAAGTTATAAACTTTATTTAAACATATCCAAGGATTCATAATCCAAATACTTAGGTTGGTACATCACACCTTATATGCATTTTTTGTTAAGATGTTCTAGCTCCTTAGTTCCAGAGATGTGCAAAATAATTTCTAAAATGTATTTGAATAGAAAATGCAAATACTTTTTGATTTTTCTATTTCAAATGCAAAATACAAAATAGTTTCTCATTTTGTATTTAAAATACTAAATGCAAAATACGTATTTTCAAAATACTTTTTTAAAATAAAATACTTTTATTACCGAATCTCATATCGTAAAGTTCGAGTTAATTAAACGAGTTTATAATGACATGCTTTATGAATTCATCATTAGGCATTTTTAATGTCCCCACTGGCCCACTGGGGCACTGGCCTTCCTTAGGGATGGATATGGAGAATGGGTCATGACCCACCACGCTGCTGGCCCAATGCGGAGTGGTGGGTTTTTAACGACTGTAAATGCAGCCGGGACCAACGGCTTAACGTGCCTTCCGAAGCACGAAGGACCTCGACCTAGTTTTTTTACTATTAACTGTTCTTTACTAGTAATTTCTTTTTTACTAGTTCTGGTCACCCATCCCGTGACCGACCATTGCGAAAGTTGCTTAACCTCAACAATCGCAGGCCGTGCGCGCGAACAACTGCGCTACGGGCTCCTTATGAACTCAATACCGAAATTTTGAAACAGGTACTGAGATTTTTAACCGCCTCTGTGACCAAGTGGTAACACCACCGGTATCATACACAGAGGTCATATTGTATTCGGTTTAGTTGGTGGTAGGACTTGTTGTAAGTCCGCCTGGCTAGCTACCTGCATCTTATGTAAATTGACACCATAATAACATGATAAAAGCATTAGGCAATTCCTCAGTGGTTTAGGATTCCGGGAAAGTCGCGCTTTCACCTTCAACCTTATCATTATTTCAACACGTATGGTGAACTAAGTGTCTTCCCGGTGTTCATAAATTTGTTCAAAGGCATTGTCGGTCATGTTCCTTCAAGGGCCCAAAGGTTCAGTACCTACGAATTTAGTTAGAGCACACACAGCAACGACACAATAACGACTTAAGTAGTTACATTATTTTTTTAATTTTGACAGAACTTGTCGAAAAGTATTTTGCATTTTGCAAATAAAAAATATCTCCTAAAAAGTATTTCAAATAAAATACAAAATGCTTTTCTAAAAAAAGCATTTAAATACAAAATGGAAATAGGTACCTATTTTGTATTTAGTATTTAGTATTTAAAATATAGTATTTTCAAAATGTCACATCTCTACTTAGTTAATGCTTGCTTCATCTTTGGTCAATTAATGATGCATCATAAAGTTCATCACCTAGTCTTCACCAACCTATACCAACAATTTAATTTTTATTATTCTGTCACACAATAAATACACTTAAAGTGCAATACGAACGTAATTGACTGGGATCTGTTTATTATGATCATAATAAAACATTCAATATTTAATTATTACGTATTAATTTAAAATGTTCAAAATACTTCAGTCGCGCTATAAAATTACGTGTTATCGTTTACTTCTATATAACATCCTAAGTAAATAATATATATAAAAATGATACTTAAGAGGGGAAATTCTTAACGAAATAACTTCCATGATCTATTTAATACTTCTTGAATACGTGTCGTGCAACTTACTTAATTGTAAAATCCGGTATTCATATGTAAGCATCGTCGAGATTGCTAAGCAACTTTCCGGCTTGAATTTCTGCCAAGCAACGCAAAAACAGCTATTTTAAATATATCACGGGCAACGCCACGACTTTATTTAGTTAATAGTCTTGGAGTTTGTCACAATTTCCACGTCTTAATTAAGTAAATAATTATTTAATATGACGACGCTAAAGGTTTGACAGTAGAATTACCAACTTGACAACCGGAAGTTGTGCTGCCATATAGTGTAGTTGCTCAGTAATATTTGATTTGACTGATGAAGCCGAGTAACTTAGTACACATTATTTATCACTACAAATTATCAGTTCCATGCATTACAGTAATTTAGAAAATCTTGTACCTGTTCTAATAACCATTGCTCATGAGCGTCTTTTTAACATGATTTTTGAATTTAGTATTTCAATCACATCTTTTGGAACTATAATAAAGAAGAATGCTATTGCCTTTCCCTAAAAACAAGCCTCTACTTTTTTCGTCTAAATTTTGGAACGGCAAGCTTGATCTTTTTTCGTTTATTAAACTGATTCATGATTTTTTTGATATATGAATCTAAATGTTTCCTTACATTTACAATGTTCTCATAGAGGTATTGACCTGCAAATGTTAATATATTAATTTCTTTAAACAGGTGCCGCCAGCGGAATTGGGTCTACTTTTGGGTAGGCAATATTTTCATCTAAAATAAATTGATATGTACCTCACAACTTGCGGTACAGTAATCTTGTAATGCGAGAAATGTTGTAATGTATGATAGTTAAGTCTTTCTTTGCCAGTTGAAAATTGTTTACGGTTACAATAACTATAAAATGTAATATTATAATTAGTATTTTGTTTTTGTGATGGAAATTGACCTTACTGATAATGTTAAGGTCACTTTTTAATTTGACGACTCTGTATGAAATAAAACAGGGAGAAAAAACAGCTATTGACGAGTTTCTTGCCGGTTCTCCTCGTTACAAGGTCTCCCGCCGTAGGGTTTGTGAACCGATGGCGTAGCTTCTATGACGTTCATAAGTGCTTGTAACAGCCTAGTCTGAATAAATGATATTGAATTTTGATTTTTTATAAGAATTATTTGGTATAAAGGAATTATTTTAATTTGTGCAATCTATATTATTACAGATATTGGTGAGCAAGGGCTCACATTCTGATTGTTAAGGTAAGCTACCGGGGCAGTCCGGCGGCCGGCCTGATACCCCGGAGGAAGAAGAATGACATGTGTTGTCATTTCCTATTCTTGAAATACACACATTTGCAAAAAAAACGGGCTGTTTTGATTTTCATTCATCTTTAAAAAGATACAATACCAAAAAGGTTTCAATCATTTGTACACGTTACTGGCCGGTTTTAAAAATGCTGTGGTATTTATAAAAGTACGTTCTAAATTCAAATTTTCATTTGATGCTCATTTTTACAGAACACTCCTTTTTATCCTACATTTTTGGCGCGAAGTTCCAGAAGTTAACATCGACTTTCATAACTTTTATTCAATTTTTATCGATAAATTTCATATCCATGACTGTCAAAGCTTTATTTATTGCTGTTTGGCTGTATCAAAAATGGTAGATAAAGTGGTAAAAGCTACAAAAATTATCGCGCTGCTTGAAGAGGGTTGCAGCCGCTCGACAGTCCAAAGGATCTGGCAGCGATATCAGGAGACTGGTTCCGTCGTGAGAAGGCCTGGTTCTGGAAGAAAACCATGTACCCAACCACGGGATGATCGTTTTCTTGTGAGTCGCGCATTGAGAAATCGCAAATCTTCGTATGTGGATCTTAAGAACAACCTCCAAGAAGTAAAAAATGTGCATATTAGTCTATGGACGGTCAGGAGGAGGCTTCTCGCTGCCAATATACGCAGTCACCGCCCGGCCCGCGGCCCCAAATTACTCCGTGAGCACAGAGTTGACAGGCTTAGGTTCGCTAGAAATTGTGAATCATGGACTCAAGAAGATTGGAATAGGGTTTTGTTCTCTGATGAAGCCAGGATATCTCTGTTCGGTGAAGATCGACGTCGGCGAGTGCTAAGAAGACAAGGAGAACGCTTTGCAGAGGCATGTTTCGAAGAAATCACACCTTATGGTGGGGGCTCTGTTATGTTTTGGGCAGGAATAAATTCAATGGATCGTACAGAGTTAGTCTTCATTGAAAACGGCTCACTGACTGGGCATCGATACATAACGGAAGTTCTAATTCCTCATGCACAACCCGCATTGGCCGCTCTAGGTGAAGACTCGATTTTTATGGACGACAATGCTCGCGCCCACCGATCCCGCGATGTTAATGCCTATGTGCAAGAGGTCGGCATTCGTCGTTTGGATTGGCCAGCTCGAAGTCCCGACCTCAATCCCATAGAGCATGTCTGGGACGTTCTGAAACGGTGTGTGGGATCAGTACACCCGGCTCCGCAGACCATCAGAGAGCTGAAGAATGTGATTACTGTGGAGTGGGAACGTATTCCGCAAGCAAGTATCCGGGATATACTCGCTAGCATGCCCAGACGAATTCAAGCTGTGATTTTAGCTAGAGGGGGTCACACTCGATACTAAACATTTATCTGCTTTTACTTTATTAAAGAGAAACAAACAAAAAAACTTTTTTATTTTTATTTCATGAGTTTATGCAATACTAGCGAACATACACTACTAGCGAGGTTTAGCATTATTTCCCATAAATTGTATCTAAATTTTATGAAATACTGATGAAAACGATTATTTTCTTATTAATTTACCAAATTGTGAGGATAAAACTACCTTTAATTATCAAACAAAGCAATATTAACATTTGAAATGGTTCATTGCTTAGGTGCCCGTTTTTTTTGCAAATGAGTTTATTTGAATGTGAAAATGTTTGAGAGCCAGTAATGTATTCCATTATCACCTTTTTAGATAATTCATTTTTTTGTGTCATTTTATTTAAATAGTTATACAAATTAGTAATTTTGATAATCAAATATTTAATATTATTTTCATAAATATTTCTGTTCTCTTCAACTATGGAACTGCAAACATCAAGTTTTTCTTTTAACTGCAATCTGTCTTTAGCATTTCTTGCATATTTAAAAATAATTTTCTTTTAAGTTTTTTTTTGTTTTAGAAATATATACAGTAATTTTTATATACTTTTTCAATTTATTATTGCTGAATTTACAATTTATTTTAGATCTATCACGATTGATAGAATCATCACTTGTTAAGTCTTTTATAGTTTGATTATTACTATATGAAGCAGAAACTATGTCAGGTGTGCTACCAACCAATTCATCAATAAAACTTTGGTCCTGAATGGTAGTAATCCAACCAATAGATGAGCCTGAGGGCCTGCTCATTATCATTCCGGCATTGGTCGTACCCATCTATCAACAACTGAAGTCTATCCCGTCCACGACTGAGTTCTAATTGTCTGATTATGTAACTCCGACAAATATTTTTTCAATGCACTATTTCTACTAAGCACATCCAACAACTCCTTTTCGTTGTCATCCCTTTCCCTATTTAATTGGTTGATCGACTCCTTGGAAACTTTTAATTCTTGAAAGGTCAATTGGAGTTTCGACTCCTCCTGACGTGGTAAAGCCTTGCGAGTCATCATGTTGATAGATTGTCGCAATAGGACAAAATTAATTTAATTAAAATAAAGTCCGGTAGTTGTCATACAAAGTCGTATCTCAAATAATAAAAAAATCAATTTATTTAAGATAATTAATGTAGTTACTGGATCATACGTAATAAACCACAATTCCATAAATACGGTTAGTATTACTATACTAATAAAAGGATAATAGTGATTCACATTAAATTTAGATTTAAATACTGTTTGACATTTTTGATTTACCGGCTTTTGACCGGGTGAATATCAACTTACGAGTAATTTCAACACGAAAACACTTTTTCTTTGCACATGAAACACTACGCAGTACCTACACAATATTTATTTTTGAACGTGATAGATTGGATTTAAGCCAAGTTATTATGATTAAACAATAAAATTACAAAAGTTGATATGAAAATATAAAAGACATGAAAAAGAACTATTTTTTTTACTTTTATTTTCTTATGTTTGTAAGTTCTTTAAGAAACTAATACATATTGCTTAATTTTTTGCAAATATAGGGGAAGGTAGTGGAGTATCAGGCACATTTCATTTTTAACAAATAAGTCTCTTATTTGATGTCATGAACATCATTTAATTTCATAATATGAGTTTTGACTTCATTTATTATGTGAATAAGTCCAAAAGTTAAGACTGCGTCGACCCTAATTACATTGTATGAGATGACAGCGTCAAAACGTTTCACATTTAAAATACGCCACATTCGCGATCATAGTAAATTTGTATAGAGAATTTGGAGCGCATTTTTAATAAAATTATATTAAATCTTTAAGACCGTAAATTGAAAATGTAAGACGCAAAACCTGTCCATCATTTAATAGACATTAAGTAAAATTAGTTTTTAAATATTAATTGTAAGGTAAAATATACTAAATCTTGTAAACGCCAACACACGTTTTTGAAGATTTTGTGCAACTTTAGATGAGTTCAATAAAAAAAGCTGTGCCCTATTTCAAAATTTGGCTTTGCAAACAGTATAGATATATTATTCGTGACGTTAACTATGTAAACTTTAACTGTGTAAACAAACTATTTTCATAAATATCACGTTAACCGAAACTGTCCTTTTTCGCTAAAAAGGTCGGCGCAGTCTTAAATAAATTTACCAACTACTTAGTTATTTCATTTTTTTTTAAAGTTCGTTTACTATCGGACATGGTATGGTAGTATGGGGCAGCATACTTGAATTGCTAATTATTAATAGGAATAAGAATAATTCAATACCTGCACTAAGTACATTGCAAACGTGTTAATTAGGACCAGTGCAACGTGCGGAGTAATTTCCTTAAGATGGTCGCTGGCGAGTAAGAGTCTTCCAGAGCCTCGGGAATTTCAGCTGGGAAAATTGGAGCACCAAGCAGACAAAGCGTCTGCCTGTTACGTTCCTTGAGGCCTGGAAGTAAAGAGGTGAAGGAAAGAAAAGAAGAAGAAGACTCTGCACAACAGGAGAAAAACTCACATTTGGTCGGATTCACCTCCAGTCCCCAACTCCTTCAAGCGAGGCAATATTATTAGGTACTATTTTTCTATTATTATTTCGTGTAGTAAAGGACGTGTGCATGTGTCCCATACTATACGTAGCTTCGCTGTCCGTTGCTATATCACATGACTAGCTTATAAAAAATTAAATAAAAAATAACATGCCTTTTATCATTTGTTTTTATGACATTTACCTATTTAATAAACTTGTAACTTACATTATTGAAAACAACTAAATTCTGCCTATAATAGACGACAAAATTTTTTTTGTCGAAATCGAACTACCCTCAAAAAATCGATGCCGTGCGCGCAGAGACGTCAGCAGCGTGTCGCAAACTGATTCACCGTGTGCTTAGGATGGTATACTTTGCTAGTGTTTTCACAGAGAGTGCTTATTATGTAGTGAAATAGAGATGTTATCAACTTTGTCCGATACTATACGATGGCTGATACATACCTTCCCTTCATTTCTTTTTACCAGTGTCAGCAAGCGGGCAGTTATTTTTTATTTTCATCGTAAATACAACTCGATTTTTTATGTAAAGCAACATTGTATGGTAAAGTTTGTAAACATAGGTCAAGTTTGTGCACAGAGCGGTCAGGCGGCGCACCTGGCCATTTTGCTCAGTTTTTATCCACAGGGTTATTAGAAAGGCACGCTCAGCGGATTAAAATTGTTTACTGTAGCCTAACGGGGCTAAGGCAAACAGATTTTTGTCTTATCTTTATTTTCATTATGAAATATTCAGCTTTATACTGTTAAACAAACATTTAAGAAAAATTGCAAGCTAAGTTGGAGAAATAGTTATCTCTAAATTATAAGTAATAGAAATAAAAATTATAATTTTTAGAAGTTCGTTATGTTAGTGAAACGTTATTTATGAAGTTTGATAGACTTTAAAAAATACTCAAAACCTCATTGCGAAGCTAAGCAAAACCTATATCTGCAGGTAAATTCATAATTTATGAGTATTTATGCGAAAGCAATCCTTTTTATTACATTTCCTATCAATTTATTGTTTTAAGTCCATATGGAAACACTGAAAACCAAAAAAATATACTACCTATACTTACTTTAGAAACTGTCGTCAAATGTGGACAGCCAGAAATAGCACAGTGCGAGACTTCGAACAAATATTACATAATTACCAATCGAAAGTACGACGGATCGGATCCACCGAAAAATGCGCACACAGTGTGAGGACGTGAGACATGATCGGACATAAAGTTTTGCGGCACCAACACGATATGAATATTCATGCAGTAAGTGTGACTGCAGTATAAGTTCATGCACGCAATCTAAGTACCTACACACTAGGTATATATTATAAACTAGACATTAATGTGCACAGCTCCTCTTTAAATACTTATTTATGTCTTGCCTTATCTATTCTATGTCAAAAAACAAATATCGCAAGTCACCGCGACAGTGAAATTTAAAAGCTAATTAAAAAGAAACAAATTCTTATTAGCTTTGTCGGCTTGTTAAAGTTTCAGTCACGCATTGAACGTGTCTTCAATTAGTCTCGCCCAAAATTAACCGACTCACAGCACAGTCATGGCGGCTGCGCCTTAATTTTTCACAAAAACGTGACTTTTGTACGAAGACCCTCGGTGGTGTTCGCTACTTTAATGTCGGTGCGGTTTGAAATTCTCAAATATTAACATTGTTGTACAGTCACCAGCATATCAAGCCTCGCATGCACGTTCGCTGCTGTTGCTCATACCCTTGCGCTTTTTCGGCAGGATGCAATGGCTAAAAAACTGAGAAACTGTTTTGATCTGCATTTTAACATTTTAACTGCAATGCTTTTGCCTTTTCGCGCCGCTGCTGTGCCAAACATAGTTGTGTAACGAACATCTATCTGAATTGTTCTAATAGTTATTTGTTATGCTAAGCTGGAAAGTTTGATTTCGCGGTGGGTAACCTCTATTGAATCCTGAGTGTAGTGAGAGTTTCACAGGTTCGAGACGCTAAAAACTTTATATTAGCACCCAATGTGTCGTTTCCTCGTAGTTTGCGCGTTATAACGGTAATGTCGATGTATGCGTAGCTGACGCTAAGTTTACAGTTCGGTGTTTGATCGATACGGGCAGTCAAGCTAGCTTTATGACGGCTCGGCTGCCTGTGCGCATAGATTAGGTTTGACGCGCAGGCATATTAACGTTCCAGTTTTCGGTATTGGTGAATCGCAACCAATACAACCAAAAGGGATTGTATCTTGCAATATTACGCCTCGAAACCAATCAACTCCTATTATTTCGGTAGATGCAAAAATCGATTCGTTGTTCACCTTGTGTTCAAGTACCTGTTCAGACTTGGCCGTCAGTCACAAGTAAAGTCTTGACAGTCTTTTACAGAACGTGACTCAAGCAGTGATCTATACTTCAGTACAGTTAGCAGCAAGGGACGCGTTTACACATCGCATGTAGCGACGTCCCTTTCTTAATGCTCTCAAGTACAGTAAACTGCTCGAGTAACGTTCTGAAATACGGGCCTTAGACTTGGCCGATCCGACTTTTAATGCGCGTAATCCTCAACCTGTCGAACTGCTCCTAGAAGCCGATGTCTTGTAACAAGTCCTTTTGGGACAAATTATAAATGGTCCGCCGGACTCGCCGGTCGCGATAAATAGTGTTTTCGGTTGTCACTGATGGGAAAAATTTCATATTTTGTTCCCTATCCTCACCAAGTTGTCATAGACCCTTTTTCGAGGACTTCGACTTACAAGGATTTTGGGAGATTGAGACATTTCTCGAAGATCGTACTCTCACACCTGATGAGCAGTTGTGTGAAGAGATCTATCAAACTACTTATGCGCGTGACGAGGATGGTAGATATTTCGTATCTCTGCCGATCAAACGCAATGCACCTATTAGGTCAGTCACGTGACATTGCTCTCGCTTGGTATATTGGAATTTCGCCTTGAGAAAGATCCTCAACTCAAACTTGAATATCATGCTTGTTTACAAGAATATCTCGACCTGAATAATAGGGAGCAATGTTCCCAACCCCTCGATAATAAACAACATTACTATATTCCATATTTTGCTGTAATCAAAGCGTCGAGTGAAACAACTAAAAGTGGAGTCGTATTCGATGCTGGTTGCAAAAGTACAAATAATCATTCGTTAAATGATATCTTGCTTCCCGGTCCTAAACTACAATCGGTTATTGTCGATATTTTGCTTCATTTTCAAATGTATAGAAACATATTAGTTAGAGAAGAGGATCGAGAATATCAACGTATCGTATGGCGGTCATCTCCCGACGAACCGATACGTGATTATCAATTGCGTGCTGTCACATTCGGTGTCAGCCTGTCAGCTCGTCGGCTTGCCTTGCGCTTCGAACAATTCGCCAACTCGCACTCGATGAGGCTTTGCGCTTTCCGCAAGCATCTTTCTATTGCAACAAACTTTCGTTGATGACATTAGCGTAGGTGCAGACTCAATCGAGCACGCTCTGAATTTACGCAAGGTATTTGTAAAATAGCCGAGTTTGAACTACGTAAATGTCAAAGTAACTCGCCGGAAATACTTGATGCGGTACGCCCGCCAGATTCTCATGGTGAGCTGGTGCCCGAATGTATCTCTTTTTCATCTTTGGAAAATGACATACAAATAAAAGTGATAGGGCTTCAATAGGACCCTAAGTCTGATGTTTTCACCTTCAGTGTACAAATATAGAATTTAAATAACTGTTTCCAAAATTTACGATCATTTAGGTCTTATATCCCCAGTCACATTATTTGCAAAGCATTTAATGCAATAATTATGGATCGCAGGGATCAAGTGGGATGAGCCACTCCTATTGGTATTGTTAATTCTTGGCACTCGTTTGTGCGTGAACTACTACTATTTTAAATAGTTAATTAAAAAAAGAATAAATTGTTACTTATGATAACAATTACGCCTAAAAGCTATAAGTAAACTACGACATATTTTTATATTACTTAGTTACTCTTATTTTATACACACATACACCTAATTTATATCTGAACAAGTAAACGTGGGTTTTCTTATACCCAAAGTTACTTGCTAATTGTGACATTTTGTTTAAAACTAATAAAAAAGGTAGGAATAGATAATAACTAATAAGGACTAATATAGAAGGTAGACTTAGATGATAATATTTATTATGTCCCATGAGTGCAAGTACTTTATCAGTAAGTAATTAAAAATATATGTTAATCTTTTAAATTATGGACTAAGATTCTCAAACTGCTGAAGTTTAACACTTTTCAGTGCACTTTACGCATATCAACGGCGCCACACCTACACAAATATCTAAATAAGTAGATGGACTTTTATTTCCACTATAAACATGATACTTCCTCAAAAATCATGACAATCAAATTTATTTAAATTAATATAATATATAATTATATAAACACTTATTAAAAACGCAGTGTTTTAGCCTTGTATTGGTACCTATACCTATGGGATACATGGTATAGGAAGTGTATTTTTTAACCGACTTCAAAAAAGGAAGAGGTTATCAATTCGACTGTATTTTTTTTTTTTTTTTTTTTTTTTTATGTATGTTCCACCATAACTTCGCCAGTTGTTAACAGTTTTTTATTATTCTTTTTTTATCTGAAAGAAGATGGTTTATGTGTGGTCCTATATAATTTTTACGAAGATCTGGCTAGTAGTTTTTTCATAATCTTGAAAAATATCAATCACCTTTTGGCAAGTAGTCGTTTACCTAGATGACATTGTTGTGTATGGGCTGATTTTTAATGTAAGTAACGGCACATGATGTAACTAAAAAATCTGAAATAAAAACATTTTATAAAAAAAATTCAAACCGACTTCAAAAAGTAAAAAATAAAACTTTTGGAGTCGGTGCTAGCTAGCTAAGGCCAAAAAAATATTTAGTTAATAGAAGTGCAATGTAGAATGCCCTGGCTGGCACCGACTCCAAAAGTTTTATTTTTTACTTTTTGAAGTCGGTTTGAATTTTTTTTATATAGAAAATTTACAGCCGGATGCACCAAAATTCTTTTAACAAGTTGGTAAAAATTATATCGTAATTTACTTGTCAATTGGAATTTGACAGCAGAAGGTTTCGTATTGAATTCTACATCAATATACATTTTATAGTACTGTGAAGTTGCTTAAATGATTAATTTGATGATTTTTATACAAGGTAGACAATAATTATGAAAATGACAACAAAAATATTGAAAAAGTACAAAAGTGCGGTTATTGTCCTCACTCTTTACATGCAACAGGTAAGAAAAATAAAAGATTGAAATAACAGAGAAACAAGTTTTAGTCAGGGTAACCGGGCCTTAAGTCACACCTAGGCTACGACGACGCTGAGGGCACAGCTCTAATACAACCGATAAAATCCGAAAGCATACGTTCTGAGCGCAAAACCTTAGATCGACTCGCGAAATGTCAGTGAAAACAGGGGCGAATCAACTTTTATGGATATCGTTATTAAACTCAATTGTGCGTCTCCCCCGGGAACATAATGTGACGCTGTTATTATTTACGGGGCTATTGTGGTCGGTAAAGGTTTATCCGGGTAAAATTTACGGGTCGGATTTTAGCCTTACCCCGCGCTGTTATTCGTTGGCATTTGATGTTGTATAGATATCCGACACCCGGATAGTCGTGATGTCCCTACTTTCCGTTTTACAACTTGTAGGTAAGTTAACTTTAAAGGGACTGAGAAAAACTAAAGTTAATGATATTGACAGAGCAGAGGAATAATTAGTGATTTTACAAAACCACTTTAACTATTATGCAATGGTCCGAATCGTCACTGAAAACAATAGAATTAAAAAGTGCCAATTCGTACAAAGTGTTCGAACTTATTTTTGAAACGTCAGTAATTCTATAAAAAATTGTATCATTTATTCAGTCTAGACCGTTACAAGCACTTATGAACGTCAAAGAAGCTATGCCATCGGTTCACAAACCCTACAAGAAACTCGTCCAGGGCTGTTTTTTTCCTGTTTTATTTCATACAGAGACGTCAAATTGAAAAGTGACCTTAACACTCAGTAAAGTCAATTTCCGCCCACAAAAAAACTTAAATAAAAACTTTTATTTAAGTTTTTTTTGTGCATTTATGGTTGTCCTAACTGGTAACAATTTTTCTCTTAAGGCAAAGAATACTAACTATTACGTGCAAGTGAAGTTAAAACGACTGTATTGAATCCGGCCCCTGTCATCAGTCCACGTGGTTATAGTGCAGACGGCTCACATTGGCTCACATATTGCTATAGGCAGAGTACCACTGCATTGAATGCGTTTTTCTTGTTCTACCGCCTCCAAAATATATTTTCGTGATAAGGGAAACTATGTTCTGGCCCCTGGTACAGTCGAGAAACTTTCAGGTTGACCAGTAGAGTTTTTTTAAAGAGTTTTATTTAAAAAAGTAGTAGATATATAGAAAACATTTAGATATATCACAAATAATAGCACATAACAGGTATTTCATTTAAAAAATAAATTATTTATTTAACCTTAGTACTTTCCGAGAAATCGTTTCCCAAAAAAACTCTACTGGTCAACCGGGAAGTTCCCCGATTGTACCTACCAATTTATCTCTTTGCAAGAAAATCATCAAAAAATATTGTAATTACGGGAGATTTTAATATAGATATGATGGTAACATAAACACAAGCTTCAACTCTATTAGAACTAATGTCAAGTTTCAACTTTTATCAACATGTGAAAAAGCCTACCACTCACTCACTAGTCATAGTGAAACTTGCATAGATCTCGTATTTACAAATTTCCAATGTAAACAAAACCTTGTCAGTGTCAAAGAGTTAGGCCTTGTTGACCACAAAGGTGTGTTTGTGAATATTCCTTCAACTAACAATTAAAAAAAAAAACCCACGTAAAAGTATATTTAATGAGGTTAGTATGGCATTTTTTTAAATGAATAAAAAAAATGATTCCAGTATATTTGCCTGTTATATTTGATCTTGTTTCAACTTTTCAGTTGGCTTGTATTTTGTCGCAGGTGGGTTTTTTAGTTTTTAAAGTTACATATTTTTATTTACATCTTTTTAGTTATTTGTCGGCCATGATATACCTTTTTGAAATTCTTAAGATCAGACCTTTAATTTGATACCCATATTGAAGTGTTCTAAAAATATATTTTTTCCCTTTAAATAATAGTCGCATAATCACAGCCGCTATGTTGGTTTTTTTAAACGTACATTTGGGCTGTCAAGACAAATCTAACGATATCTTAATTATAAAATTCCGTTCAGCTGTTTGAGAGATAAGAGGTAATAAACATCATTACAAATTTATAAACATACAAACAAGATAAGCGCGAAAAACATAACCATTCCTTTGCAGTCGGGTACATACCAATACATGTACATACCAAAATACATATAGGTCTCTACAAATTATTTTACCTGGGTCGTAGGTTTGAATATTCGTAACTAGCGCAATATGCAGGATTGAAACGAAATAAACGATTTTTTTTTATTGCTTACAGAAACTTATGAGCTAAGAGCAATATGATCGGTAATGACTGCATTAGTTATAAACTGTGTCGCAGTCACTAGCACCCACCTGTTTATGTGCGTTTGTGTGTGTGTGTGTGTGTGTGTGTGTGTGTGTGTGTGTATATGTGTTAGTGTGTTGGGGTGTGAGAGAGAGATTTTATTATTTTATAATGGGTATCATCTAATGTCACCATCTAAATCCCCACAAAAGTTACTCCTTTGCCTATTTCATGTTATCATACAAAAGTGCCGATAGATTACAACCAAAATGAGCAAGGCCAGACATGTTATTTTGAGTTTAGGTCGGTTAACCTTACAAAGTTATGTTAAACTATTAGTAGATGGGCCACGAAGAGCAAAGTTCTTCAAGTGAAAGTTTTATCACAACGGGCAGGTCAAAAGTTAAATTGTCTTTTTGTTCCTCAGTTAGTTTCTTACTAAAGGAGTGCGGTTACTAACATTCCTGTATGCAAGAACTAGTAAATAACTTAACATAAACTTAGACAAGGATTTATAATTAATACTGGTTGCTAAGTTATTTTATTTCGATATTTTTCGTGTTTCTTTTTATGCAGACATATTTGTTTAATTTTTGCCACGCAAACTTTTCAGCAACACATCTCCTTTAACACAACATGTCAACATAGTATTATGGCGACCGGTAATTGGCCAGGGCAGGGCGGTCTTAGAACAATTCTTATTGAAACTCAAACTCAATATTATTTATACAGTCTAGGCTGTTAGCACTTATTGTGAAGCACTTTATCCATACAAACCGAATACTTTTGTACGAGTATATTCACTGGAATTGATCCCGAAACTTTTGTATCTGATACCGGTGGTTACCACTAGACCACAGACGCTGTTGCACCACAAAGGAATAACACCTTTCTGAATGGTTGGATGGTGATGTCGAGGGTTAGGTACTACTTTTTTATGAACATCGGGGAGACTCTAAGCCTTAATCATACCTGATGTTAAGTAGATATTGATAAGGCTGAAGATGGAACCGAACCTCTCCCGGAATCTTCAACCACTGATGTTATTGCGTCAGACTTAGGATGAGGATTACTAGACAGTACCTCTTAGGCACAGGACAGAGGCGGTTGCACCTCTATTAAAAAAAATCAGATTTTCAAATAGTTTCAGATTTGTACACTCAACATCAACAGTGTTATTTGAATTCACGACGCTAGCCAGGCAAAAGCGCAGAACAATCAGTTTTCAGCGACCTTGTTTCACCTTTTTATTACGGGAAATTGCACAGGAGGTATTCTGCTCTCGGCATTATGCAAATAAGATGAGGGGAACCAAAATATAGGACAGTGGAGGAATAATGATGAAAGTATAGCAGCTAAAAGAACGTCCCTGCGAAATAAGTTATAGGAACTGAATGATGTTTATTTATCTGTTATTTGAAAATCGTTTAAAATTATGTTAGCAAACCAGCAATCAAAGTAATGTACTAGATCAAATCAAAATATTTCTTAGGTAGGCTTAGAATAGTAAAAATAATGCAGTAGAAATGAAAAATGAAAAAATATTCAATTGAGCATATTACACGCATTTTTGAATTATCAGTTTTGTCCTACCACCCATTTCAGACTCTTTTAGCTGACAAGAAAAAACGGTCGCAAAAAAATTACCAGCTTTATCAAATGTATGTAATGTATTTACAAACAATATACTATTACTAAATACATTAATCAACGTATTATTTGATTTTAATGATTAGTAACACAGAAGATATTGTGTTAATTATCAGTTCTATGCATTACAGTCATTTAGATAATCTTGTACCTTGTAATAACCTTTGCTTATGAGCATCATTTTAATATGTTTTTGAATGTATGCAAAGGTAGTTCAATCACATCATTTGGAACTTTATTAAAAGATGCTATGCCTTTCCCCAAAAACGAGCCTCTACTTTTATCAACGGCAAGCTTGTTCTTATTTCTTGTATTAACCTGATGCAAATCACTTTTTTAACATATGAATCTAAATGTTTCCTTACATATACGATCTTCTCATAGATGTATTGTCCTGCCAATGTTAATATATTAATTTCTTTTAATAGCCCTATTTAATAAAACTTACAATTCTACATATTTGTCAAATTTTGCTGTCAAAATTGATAAGTGCTGTCTAAAAAACTTTACAATTAAGGCGCTACTCGGAAAAAGTATGGACTTTTTGATATAAAACTATAGCACGCACGGTTACAGTTGTTATGTTACAAATCTGGTAATAACATATATATTTCTTCATACCTTTATCTAGATTCGTATAGTTTCTAAAACACGATTTTATGATTTTGCCTCGACACTTTTTCTTATCGAAAAGACCTCTAATAATACGAAAATTCAAGATTATTGTTAAATGGGATTACTTACACTATTGGAAATTGGTTTAATAAGTGGACACCAATAATATTTAGGATCGTATAGAAGCATTTTTTTTTAAATCGCTGTAGTTTTTTAATACGAAGTGATTTTGTGTTTATTTTGCCTAATCTGCAAAATCGGTCTCGCTCCCGTGCGCGTCGTTTCTCATTGCTATCTCGCTTCAGCATATTTTTTTCGAGTATCGCTTTAAGTAAAGGAAATACCACAAAAAATTCACAAATTGTCATTTTTAAATACCGTTTAATAAACGTTTAGAAGTGTAGAAAATGCCTGTAGGCTTTGACTACAATTTTGTATTTACAATTTTTTTGTTGTAAGTTACTTTTATATAGAATAAAAGACGGTCTGCGGTAATTCCGATTAAGCAACTTTCATAATGGTCGGTCACGGGATGGGGGACCAAAATCTGGCTTCGTGCACACGGCTTGCGATAATGCCGGTTAAGCAAATTTCGTAATGTTTAGTCACGGGATGGGTGACCAAAAATTTACTGGTTCGAGTTCCGCCATACTTCGGAGGTCCCGGCTGTATTTGCAGTCGTTAAAATAAAAAAAATATATATAGACGAAAAAAAATGGAAAATTCTGAACCAGGGTGAGTCCACCTGTCGGATTTTTCTACATTTTACAAATATGTAAACTTGTAATATTGCGTTACAATTTTGCGTTTAAATAAAGCAGTTTTCCCTACAAATATGTAAATTATCACCTGTAAAGAGAAAATGTTAATTAAACAGAAATATGTAGAATTGTAGTTACAATTCTACAATGTTGTAGATTTTCTACCATGGTAAATTTGTGAATTGTCTTTTTTAATAAACAGAAATTTACAAATTGTACATTGTAATCTACAGTGACAATTTACAATTTGTAACGTTTATTAAACAGGGCCCAGGTCTCTTAAAGAATCTCTGCACATAAGGCTGTAAATGGCGCGCACAGCACGTTTTCAAAATGTTCTGCCTCTGTGGTCTAGTGGTAACAACCACCGGTATCAGACCCAGAAGTCTCGGGCTCGATTGCCAGCGGGGGTACATATTGTATTCGGTTTGGTTGGTGATAGGACTGGTTGTAAGACCGCCTGGCCAGCTTCCACCATCTTATCTAAGTCTGACGCCATAACAACAATATTTTCAGCATTGTGGTGTTCCGGCAGTTAGAGATAAGATAGCCAGTCCCTCAGTGGTTGAGGGTTCCGGGAGAGGCTCGCATCCATCTTCAGCCTCATCACTACTTAACATCAGGTATATTGAAAGCTAAGACTCTCCCCGTCGTTCATGAAAAAAAACATTATTGGCTGCAGATCCCCACAATAACAGGCAGTCAGCAGGCGTCAGAACAATTATTCCCTCTATCAATTTTGAAAATTAAAGAGGTATCATCTGCAAAAAGTACCGTCTCACAAATTATTCGCGTAGTAAGGTAGGTCATTTATATAGATTAGAAATAGCAGAGGACCCAATATTGAACCTTGGGGCAATAATGGGGGCTCCAGTATATGCAGTACTTTCTGATTTCTGTTACATAGGTATGATTGCAAAAAGCTAACTGATTTATTAGGCGCACCATAATGTTCTAACTTCATTAAAAGTGTTTGATCAATGCAATCAGAGGCTTTAGACAGGTCACACAATACACCAATTACGTCCTGCTTGCCCTCCCAGGCATTAAAAATATGTGTGAGTTGTTCAATTCCATCATCAGTAGGTAATACTTTACATTTACAAAATCGGAACTGTTATTTTATGACGTAAAATATTTAATTATGACAATTATGTTAATTTAGGACGATCATTTTTTCAATAAATTTACTGATTGCCGGCAGGATTGATATCGGTCTAAAGTTAGTGGGATCACTTTGGTCCCCAGATTTAAAAAGCGGAATCAATTTACTATATTTCATTAGATCGCGAAAAATACCGTCATCTACGCATTGATTAAAAATAAAAACTAATTAAGGAGCTATTTCAACAATTATAGATTGAATCACAATGGTTGATATGACCTATAAATCTTCAGTTTTTGTAATATTTATTGTTTTAACACTAGAGTACAAGCGCCCTTTTTTACATGTTTGCTCGCGCGCTCTACTATAGTAGACCAGTTTATATCTGTTATAAAATATTGTAAAATGGACATCTATTGCAATTAATGTTATTTCTCGTAACATAATTTTATTGTTTTAGTATTATGAGTAGAATATCTCATTAATAACTGAACAATCTTGAAATAAGTATTATGAACCTAAAACTGGTATTTTTTTAATATTAAAAATAATTGTGACATCAATATTAATAGAGAAGTGAAAATTGTTTCATTCAAGTAAATTTCTTTGGATTCATTAAATTGGGACTATGCAGCTTAGTAATGGAGTCAAGGCTAGATATTAAAAAAAAAGTTTACTCCATACATTCCTTCATACAATATATACACCTTTTTGTGTGACATCAGTAGTCGCGCGTACTAATATAGTAGAATCAGATTTTAAGTCTTAACTTAAAGCAACAGGTACTATCGCAAGAGGGTATGTTGATACTTATTTGTTGCACTATTTCATAGACTAGGCTACCTGACCTCATATCGTGATTGCGTGATAATCTATAAAGTAACGAATAATTTTATGACCGCGCTCTACTATAGTAGAACGCGCCTGCATTCTAGTGTTAAAAGCTTCAAGGATGTCATCGCTATTAATATGTTTAAAATTAAAAGGTATGTTACACTGATCAACAGATGACTCCAAGAGGACAGCAGCAACGTTTGGACAGGAATTGTAATTACTCGTAGTCTCTGAGGGTATCCGAGAAAAGAAATCTTCAACAACACCAGCAACCTCGTCCTCAGATTTAAGAGTATTATTTACTTTGAGAGTGAAGGAATTTATATTATGTTTTGTTTGCCCAGTTTCTAAGTTAATAATATTCTAAGTAGCCTTAATTTTGTTATCAGCAAAATTTTATGATAAAAATTAAATAGAAAAATATTTGAAAAAAATCAACTCGGCCAAAAGTGAATTCTCAGATGGAACTTGAACCCACGACTTTTGGAAATCCGGTCCAATGCTCTAACTTGTTTGTTTATCTTGTTTGCAATGTAAGTAGACTTAGCAGTAGCACACACTTTTCTAAATGTTTAAGAATAATTCCTGATATATTCAATAAAATCAGAATTACAGGATGTGTGTTTTAATGCATAGAGCTAATACAATTTCCTTCTACTTGTATAAATTCCTGCTGTGGCCCAATCACTAAACTTAATTTTATCAGTATTATAGTCGATCACTTTTTGTTTAAATGTGTTTCAAAATTCAGTGAATAAATGATTACAAAGGTTATTTACTCCCAAAGTAGGAGCTGCTAAAGTTTCAATTTTATCAATAACATTTTTTCTAAATTTGTCAAAGCCTTTTTTTTGTTATTGGCCTATTATTTTAATTTTAGGGCAGACATGTGCTCTATAGAGGCTAGTTGTCCACTATGGTCAGATTCAATATATTATTGACTTTCAACCACATTACAATTTGAAAAAATGTTATCTAAACAAGTGGCAGATGTGGGTGTAATACGTGTAGATTCATTAAACGTATGCAGCAAATTAATGATTTAAATAAATTTAAAATTCTACTCGATAATTGGGACAATTTGGGTCCAAACTGTCTACATTAAAGTCCTCACATATGACATCTTTTTTTTAGTTTAACAACTTCTAACTGTGGACTAAAACTCTTTGGGAGTCTATAAACACATGTTCCACACAAGACAATTCAATGGTTCGTACAATCGAGAGGGATATTATATCTTTGCGCTCTTTATAAAGTAAATTATTATGTAAAATTATTAATGATAAATCCTTTGATAGCTGATTGCTTACTGAACGAACTTTATACACTTTTATAATTTTTTACAATTTTATAATTATCCAGATTAGATGGTGATTATTAGATGATATGATATAATAAAGATTATTAGATTAGATAAATTCATTATGTTATTGCTCATACTACACACATAATATGTAATATACACTCATTTGCAAAAAAAACGGGCGGTTTTGATTTTCATTCATCTTTAAAAAGATACAAAACCAAAAAGGTTTCAATCGTTTGTACACGTTACTGGCCGGTTTTAAAAATGCTGTGGTATTTAAAAAAGTACGTTCTAAATTCAAATTTTCATTTGATGCTCATTTTTACCGAAAACCCCTTTTTATCCTACATTTTTGGCGCGAAGTTCCAGAAGTTAACATCGTCTTTCATAACCTTTATTAAATTTTTATCGATTAATTTCATATCCTTGACTGTCAAAGCTTTATTTATTGCTGTTTGGCTGTATCAAAAATGGTAGATAAAGTAAAAGCTACCAAAATTATCGCGCTGCTTGAAGAGGGTTGCAGCCAATGTTTCGTGGCTAGGAGGCTAAATGTTAGTCGCTCGACAGTCCAAAGGACCTGACAGCGATATCAGGAGACTGGTTCCGTCGAGAGAAGGCCTGGTTCTGGAAGAAAACCATGTACCCAACCACGGGATGATCGTTTTCTTGTGAGTCTTGAGAAATCGCAAATCTTCGTATGTGGACCTTTTTTAAGAACAACCTCCAAGAAGTAAGAAATGTGCATATTAGTCTATGGACGGTCAGGAGGAGGCTTCTCGCTGCCAATATACGCAGTCACCGCCCGGCTCGCGGCCCCAAATTACTCCGTGAGCACAGAGTTCACAGGCTTAGGTTCGCTAGAAATTGTGAATCATGGACTCAAGAAGATTGGAATAGGGTTTTGTTCTCTGATGAAGCCAGGATATCTCTGTTCGGTGAAGATCGACGTCAGCGAGTGCTAAGAAGACAAGGAGAACGCTTTGCAGAGGCATGTTTCGAAGAAATCACACCTTATGGTGGGGGCTCTGTTATGTTTTGGGCAGGAATAAATTCAATGGATCGTACAGAGTTAGTCTTCATTGAAAACGGCTCACTGACTGGGCATCGATACATAACGGAAGTTCTAATTCCTCATGCACAACCAGCATTGGCCGCTCTAGGTGAAGACTCGATTTTTATGGACGACAATGCTCGCGCCCACCGATCCCGCGATGTTAATGCGTATGTGCAAGAGGTCGGCATTCGTCGTTTGGATTGGCCAGCTCGAAGTCCCGACCTCAATCCCATAGAGCATGTCTGAGACGTTCTGAAACGGCGTGTGAGATCAGTACACCCCGCTCCGCAGACCATAAGAGAGCTGAAGAATGTGATTACTGCGGAGTGGGAACGTATTCCGCAAGCAAGTATCCGGGATATACTCGCTAGCATGCCCAGACGAATTCAAGCTGTGATTTTAGCTAGAGGGGGTCACACTCGATACTAAACATTTATCTGCTTTTACTTTATTAAAAAAAAAACAAACAAAAAAACTTTTTTATTTTTACTTCATGACTATATGCACTACTAGCGAACATACACTACTAGCGAGGTTTAGCATTATTTCCCATAAATTGTATCTAAATTTTATGAAATACTGATGAAAACGATAATTTTCTTATTAATTTACCAAATTGTGAGGATAAAACTACCTATAATTATCAAACAAAGCAATATTAACATTTGAAATGGTTCATTGCTTAGGTGCCCGTTTTTTTTTGCAAATGAGTTTATTTGGCAAATAGAAATTGTCTAATAATTTATTAATATCAATTAAATGCAATTAATGGCTATAGTGGTATGCCATGGTAGTTAAAGACAAGTTTAATTTATATCTATAGTAAATTTCCATCTGTGGCAAACTTTTACTAAGTATAGAAATGTAAGAATATATATTTTTTTTACATTCAAAGAAAACAGTGCATTAAACTATTTTATTAGTTCATTTTTGCTTACGTTACTCCTGTTTCCAATTAAAATGATTAAGTTAGTATCCTCAGTGAACTTATGTGTTACACCAATTTTTATTATTTCATCAATAGTTGAGTCCGGCATGCAATAGTTAATAATGATTTGATTCATTTTTTAACAATTGGCTAAGATTCTTTCCAATCTCATCACTGAACATAATAAATTTATTAAGACAATTATTGTGTATAAAGGAATTATTTTCATTTGTGCAGTCTATAATATTATTACAGATGTTAGCGTGCGAGGGTTCACATACTGATTGTTGGGGTAAACTTACCGAGGTAGATCGGCCTGAAGTCCCGGAGGGAGAAGAATGACATGTATTATTTAGTATTTGACAAGTGTTTGAGAGCCAGTATCCTATTCCCTAATCAACATACCTTTGAATGATTCATTATTCTGAGACATTTAATTTTTATTTGAAGAGTCATACAAATTAGTAATTTAACAATTCAAATATTTAACATTATTTTCATAAATAATTATGTACTCTTCAATTATGGAACTGCAAACATAAGTTTTTCTATTAACTGCAATCTGTCTTTAGCATTTCTTGCATATTTACAAGTTATTTTAATTTTATGTATATTTTTTGGTTTTAGAAATATATTTAATATTTTTTATATACTTTTTAAATTTATTATTGTTGAAATTACAATAAATTTTAGAACACTTACAATTTCTTGAATCATCACTTGTTAAGTGTATTACAGATTGAATATTACTGTTACTATAGAAAGCCGAAACAATGTCAGGCGCCCTACGGCCTACCAACCAATTCATCAAAAAGACTGGTTCTGAATGGTAGATTGCATGGTTTGTATTCTGTGATTCTAATTTGACAATGTAATGATTAGCCTCACACAGCTCCTGCTCCAACCGAGAGATGAGCCTGAGGGCCTGCTCATACTCATCCCGGCATTGTTCGAACCCGTCTATCAACAACTAAAGTCTATCCCGATCGCGACTAAGTTCTATTGTCTGATTATGTAGATCATTATAATAAAATAAAATTAATAAGTTAGGTATTCATGAGTTGTGCATACTGTACTTTTGTATTTTTCTTGGAAAACTAGTAAAAAGAATATGCCCGATTGTTATGGAATTCATTCCGTAACCACGGATCCTGTAAAATGATTGGAAAAGTATCGAAGTGCCGGGATATACCAAAAACCATAAGATAAGGCATACTTGTATTATCCGTCCGTTAGGAAGTGCTCCAGAAGTGAGGGAGGACATTAAAGAGAGAGGGAGAGATAGAAAACAATTTTTATTGACCAAAGACCACAAACAAAACAAGAAAACGAAAATATAAACATATATCACATAAAAGCACAATGTAGGTCCTGCCTCAGCTTGTGTTGTGTGTACGATTAAAAATAGGCGATGATGAAAGGCGTATTTATACTTATCTGTTTCCAAACATTATTGGCACTAGCCAACCCTAATTTAAAAACCCAATTGAGTAGATAAAGTAGTATATAACTCGTACGTGTTAAGCCAATAACGACCTTAAGTATCAAATACCAACACAATTAACAAGACGCAGGCTGAAACCGATATTATAACAATACCTTTCGCCGAACACAAAGGATTTTGTGTTGATTTAAACTTTCCCCATTACCGTGGACCGCGTGTGTTAACTGAAACAGAACTTTAAGCTAGTGGAAATAAAGACGAAATTCACACAATAGGAAAATGTGGATGACCGTGCGTGCTAGTCAGTTAGAAGGGTAATCTAATTAAGGTAAACTTAGTAGCATTAGTCTAATTATGGAAAAGTTTCCTTTTAATTACTTGGTAAGATCTTTTAGACATATCGGATAAATAACGGCTGAAAGAATTACACTTTCATTACATAAGCTTTTAAGTTTCAACGATAACAAGAGGGTACGTAAAATATTAACATCCTCCCCAACCTTTCTCTTTATTTTGTAAACCTAAGACTGATTATTAAACTTTCGAAGCTAATAGCTATGTATGTAAGTATGTCTAATGGTGAAACGTCGTTTTTTATAGGATAGGTACTCGGTGCACGTCCAGTTTAATACCTAGGTCCTTATAATTTAAATTGAAGGTAAGTACTTTATGGATAGCGAGAAAACGTAGGTCAGTAGTACTCGAATCCAAACTACAAAGACAAAGTTAATTTAAAAAAATACACTTAAAACCTTTTTACAGAAACAAACGTACACATAATTGCTCTTTATCTCTCACATTACCGAATTGCGTTTTACGCAAGTGGTTATAAATTGAGTTTCCCATTGAATCCCAGTTATTCCACTGTGTCCACTCGACGCTCTCATTAAGTGTAATTCAGTGTGGTTTCAACACGGACGTGTAATGAAATGGAAGGTGTACAATATCCATACTGATATTATAAAGCTAGAGGGCCATGACTTCGCTCGCGTGGACATTCCAGATACCAATTTAATGCCTCACTAATTAGCAGAACCTGGTGGCACAGTGGTACTAATATCACTTAGCCAGACACAGGACAAAAAATAAAAATTACATCACAAATCATAGTCACAATTAAATATACTCGTAAATAGTTCGCAAGGGTCCAAAATAGCAAGAATAATTTCAATTACAATCGTCGATGTATGTGAGCCTATCAGTGATGAAGGGTCCATACATACTGATTCCCATCGGCTTGCCTTTTAGATATCTAAGCCCAACAATCCACCATGCAGATCATAATAATTATGTCATATTGTTACTGTCACCAATTAGTTAAATATACCTACGTGGATGCCAGACAGTTGAAAAGTAAACAAAATGTGTTATTTTCCATATTTATTATTGTCTTTCTCTTTTTCTTGGTCCGGCTTACCTTCGCCATATTTTAACCCCTCGCCACTGGAGGCTATAATATGTCAAGATAGAGCAAAGTCACGGTAGTCACCGCCTACCCCTCCTATGGGACTTAGGCGTGAGCTGTACATGTACTTATGTAATAAATATTTTCCCCTTGGGATTCATCCCACAACTCCTAGTGTAGTCGGAAGGATTAGTACCACTGTGCCATCGGTTCCGTTAGTTCATTGAAGGTGTCAAGCGAATTGATGTAATGTATTAAAAAAAGTCACTCTCAACAATGAAACTTAAAACTAAAAATCATCTTTATTCGACAAATAAAAGGTTCTAAAGTAATCATCATACAAAAAGGTTATAAAAACATTAATAAAAAAGATTCTAGAACGCTCTTAACCAACGAGAGTGTCGTCTCCTCAAACTTAAGTCGTCAAGTGAGCTCAATAACTACGACATTAATCAAAATAACGAGCACAAAGTTACAGGGGTAACATAAAACCTTTTCTATTTCGCCCCAAAAACCTTATGAAAAGGGTTTGTCAATAAAACTGAGTACAAAAGGTACTAAATAGAAACGTTTGCCGAAGTAAGGTTTCGATAAATGTTTCAGTACAATTCGTCTTGTTGACATAAGGTACAATCGGGAACTAAAATGTTACCTAGCTAATCTTATATCGGTGGTTATTTTAACACATAAACAGTGCAGATACGAGTATTTTTCAAATTCAAAAGCATTTTTTTTATAATTTATGAATTTTTATGTAGAAGACATGTGCTATGAGATAAAAGTGATTTTGAGAAAACCGCGAATTTTGTTTATTAAATTCAAAATAAAAAGGTTTTTTTTTCAATCATGGCAGTTACTGCACACACAACGATACACATATGCAGATTAAAATGCGGTAAAAATACTTGATACTGCAAAAACTTTTGATTATTCGCAGACTAATTTGCGGCATAAGACTTTCTTTACTGCATTTTAGTTAGCGTCTTCAACTATTTTATGTTCTAAACCAAGTGATCATTATGCCTGGGCATACCATCACATGAAATACACACAGAAAGTATTAGGTTAGGTAAGGTTATAATTATGACCTAAAAAGCGGGAGCCAAGCGACCGTAGCGAGCATGCCGCGGCAGAGGCCGGCGAAGCGCTAGACTTTTTTTAAATTATTATAATTATATTTTTGTTTTTTTATCACATTGATATTTATTGATATAATATCCAATTGATCACTTCGTCCGTAACATACTCGTAATTATAACAAATTGCTTTTGTAAAACAAACAGACATTTATTGTATGTATGACAATAAAGTTTGAGCTAATTCGAACTTTAGGTATTTTGTTCACATGCGGTTGTGACTATTAATGGAGTCTTCCACTACGACAGTATAATTATTTCGATACTTTTCTCTTTTGAATAACAATAGTTCGCCTAATCATTGCTTCGACAGATGATTATCCAAATAGCAATAGTTTGACAGAACATACTTCCACCAACACAACTTCAAAGAACAAATACTACGACGGAACCCTTCTTCGAAATGCTCTTGTTCGGTGGATCTCTTCGACGGAACATAATAAATAAAATAAATAAATGAAAAATACAATACTAGCGTGTAATTTGTCGATTCGCTTGATGGTTGTGGGTTCCAAATAAAAGCATACATTAAGAATAATTAACTATGTTTCTTTTTAAAACCCATATCAAATGTTTGTACTGTTTAAAAATTTCTTCAGCTATACAGAATATCAATAAGTCGGCTTCAATATTAATTTAGAGTGGTAATGTGAGTAATATTGTATGCTATGATGCTTAGGAACGAAATTGCATCCTTTCGTTCTGAAATACAAAGACTTTTGGCTCAGATTGAGAAACAAAGAAAAGCAACTACAGCAGAACAGGAACCTGTATTTGCTACTAAAAAATTATCTTCACATTTACATGTCACAGTTAAATGGAAAAATCAGTGATCAATATGCAGTATTAACATGTTTGGTACAAAAACTACTTACTGCGTTTTAGTTTATATGCCTAGACATTTTTTTAGGTGTAGATTAGAGATTTTATGTGGTAATCTTTATAAAGAACTCTTTATACTAACTGTCCCAAGCATGTATATTTACGAAGCTTGCATGTTTGTGAAATGCAACAAACACTTACTTGAGCGTAAGGGAACAATTTGTAATTTTAGTACGAGGTATCCCAACAAACTTGTTCAGCCCGCTAGAACAACTGCTCTTTACAGTCGAAATGCATACTGTATGGCAATCACAATTTATAATAGATTAAATGACGATATGAAAAATCTGCCTGCTGTAACTTTTAAGAATAAGTTAAAAAGTTGGTTGATACAAAACTGTTTTTATTCTGTTGACGAGTTTTTCAACAGTTTCAAGCCACAATTTTAAGTAACCCAAATATTTTTAATACCTATTTTTTGTTTAGTTTCTTTTAACTGACATATTTGACATTTTATGTAATTGTATTTTATTTAATAGTTGACTGGCCTGCTGTATATTTTATTATTGAATTTATAATTGAATTGTGTGTTAGTATGCTATGTAATTATTTTTGCATGCCAGTGTCTGGTGATTAGTGTGATTCTAATGAAATTTACTGTAAGAACATATGTACCACTTTTCAAGCAAAATAAAGTAAATTGAATTGAATTGAATAATACAGATATTTACTGCTTTTAAGTTGGTGAAGTAACTGGTCCTTGTAGACGTAACTGCTTTGACTGTATTTTAGCTAGTATTACAATACATTTTGACATGGGATGTTGAGTTACTGCATTAAAAAATTTGGTTTTTTTAATCGTATCAATCATGGAATAGAAATCTAGGTTTCTTCAATGTGTTCTTTATAGCGTGCCTGTTAACATCCAATTTTAACTAAAAAACGTAAAAAAAACCTGTTACTGCGTTTTAGGGCCTGCACGGCAGAACAGTACTTTACTGCAGTGGCCAGCAAAAGAGGGATTGATGGACGAACGTGTAAATGTGGGCCGAGGCAAAGTCGAGGTACACATACGTAAGTCCATCAATGCCTAGTTATGTCCAAGGCTTGTATAGTACTTTTCTCAAATAATGCCCGGAAATTAAAAATAAGTAGGTAGTACACCTAGGCCAGTGCCGTGAAACTCCCCTGTACGTGTGAATTTGAGCTCCACTATCGCCGGATGGCGCCAGTGGTGGCGAGTAGCCGAAGCATGTAAACGCTAGTAGTAAAATAAAGTAAATACGATATAGTAAAGTAAAGTAATAATTTATTCGGAGTTTCACATAAGTATAACATCTTCATAAAGGTCTGTGTTCAAACCTACCAGCCCATGAACCATCTTTTTGTCTTAATCAATTTGCAGATTATGATGTAAACAGAGCTATTCTGTCTATCAGTTCTAAAGCTGTGGGTGCTGACTCGATTAGTCGTAAAATGATCCTACCTATCCTTGACTTCCTCATTCCTATAATTACCCATATCCTTATACATCCATTTCCACTGGAACTTTTTCCTTTTTCTGAAACTTGGACGAATCTTGAAAGGACGCAAATGTCATTACACTCCCTAAAAAGTCAAAACCCCTTTGTTTTCTGACTTCCGCCCAATTCGATCCTCCCCTTCGTGTCCAAAGTCCTCGAGAAACTCGATCATCGTCAGCTTCTGATCATCTTAATATTAACCACCTTCTTTATCCTCTTCAGTCTGCTTTTCGCAAAGGCCACACATTTACAGCACTTGTCAAAATAGCGGACGACATACGCCTTGACTTTAGTAATGCGTTTAATTCCGTTGAATTTGATATCCTACTTGGTGTTTAGCACTCTCTGAACATATCTCCAGCTGTAATTGATTGGTTTCAATGTTACCTGCTAGGGTGATGGCAGCGTGTTTACATCGGAGACTCTTACTCCGGGTGGTATGATATCAATGCCGTTGTCCCTCAGGGTGGCGTCCTCTCTCCACTTCTCTTCACTATTTTTCTTAATTCCATCACACAGTCACTTTCTAGTTCCTATCACCTCTACGCAGATGATCTACAGATCTACACGCAAGCACCATTATCAGAACGGTCAAATGCAATTACTACAAGTAACTTTGATCTTGCACTAATTTCTTCCTGGACTAAGTCTTTTGGCCTGACCCATAATCCGGCTAAGACTCAAAGCATTATCATTGGTAGCTCTCATTTCGTTTCGAGGATCGATTTCAAACAAATTCCGGTAATTTCCTTAGACGGCACAGTTATTCCGTACTCGAGCACTGTCAGGAATCTAGGTGTTATTTTCGACGAGAATCTATGCTGGAAGCCTCAGGTGGAACAATTTAAAAAAGTAGTTGCAGCGTATAGTTCACTAAAATTTATTTACGGTTACGTAATTTCTTGCCGTCCAGTACCAAAATTACTCTGGCACAATCCTTTATCCTGTCTATCTTAGATTACGCTGAAGTCTGTTACACTGACTTATCTTAGGCACTACTCGATAAGTTGGAGCGTCTGTAGAATGTTTGCATCAGATTTAATTTTAATCATCGTAAATGTGTCACTTCCGCACTAAACTCAAATGGCTCCCTATACGCCGGCACAGGGACTTACACACTCTCAAGCTCCTTTACTCTATTTTTTGAAGTGAAAACTTCTTTAGCGGCGTTGAGCACTTTTTCTGTAATGGGTATAAAATCTTAAACTCGCGTCAGGACACGTGACCTGATCGAAAAAGCGTAGGACGGATGGAGAATGTTGAGGTGACAGGTTGACTATGGTCTCGGTTGCTTAGCGACAGACTGTTGATAATGTCTTTTACTTGTCTCTTGTTTTATTGTCAATATATATTTTTCGATTCTCTATAATAACTAATGTTTTCTTATATCTTATTACCTAACTTAACGTTCACTTTAATATGGTTTGTCATGTTTGTGTACGATAGCGCAATAAATGAATATTGTATTCTACCACATAAATGATAGTACTTTTATACTGATAAAGCCATTGGTGCAAAATTATTCCCTAACCATTCCAAAATATCAAACATGATCAACGTTAATAATTAAGTTTTCACTTCTGCCGGCACTCCCGGAGTGCAACCCGTCTTTTTTTTCCTACCTTCTTCCCCTCACTATCCTTTCGCTCCTCGTTATCAATCTGCACCTTACCTTCTTCATCTAACCTAACCCTAGAAATCCCTCAGCACTCTTCCGACTTTTTTTCCGACTCATTTGCTGTGCATGCCGTTCGTTTGTGGAACGCGCTTCCAGAGAGTATCAGAAAAGCTCAGACTCTGGGATCCTTTGGCAATCAATTTAGAAGTAATTTCCTTTCCCTTTCATAACTATTATTTCTAGAATTATCAAAGATTTCCTCTATCGGTATCTATTTATTTGTAGTACAAAAGTGTATGTTTCTCCACCCTCTTAAGTACCCAATCACTTAATATTTTTTTATCACTTTCACCCAAGGTATCCTCGCTAGAGATGGCTATGTAGCAATAAGGCCGCCTGTTGTGTATTCCTCTTTTTTGTAATTTTCTCAATGTGTTTGCTTTTGTTCGTGTGCAATAAAGTCTTTATTATTATTAAATTATTTGCATTAAAACTATAATAAAAGTAAACAACGTTACATAAACGTTAACTAACTTACCGTTAGATGACAAGTACTGTCGCGTAGTAAATACGTTTAGCATTTACCACGCAAAAGTACTTTTCATCTTTTAACGCTTACCTTTCGAATACTTTAGAAAGTATTTTTATCGATTTAGATTTGCAAAGAGCTGCGATTGTATTTTTTCTTTTTTCGTACATAACATTTATATTAAAATGATGTTGACGTATTACTAACTTTTTCGTCTATAATTTTCATTAACGCAACAGTTAAAGTTCTATAAAGGATTTAAGTTTTCAACAAGTTTTGATTAATTAAATAAGTTGATTAATATTCGAAAAACGCATCTATTAATTAAGTTACATCTAATTTTTATCGTCATAAAGTAAGCTTCAAATTATTTTGAAGATCAATGTTAAGTACCTACATGTTGCAGGATCTATTTTATTACTTACAACTTCCACGGAAAAAAAAGTTGTCTAATCCTTCTAATATTATAAATGTGAAAGTATATCAGTTTGTTTCTTTGTTAGTTTGTTTGTTAAGCTTTCACGCAAAAGCTACTAAACGGATTTGTATGAAATTTGGTATTTAGGGATTTTAATTAGTGGACTAACACATAGGCTACTTATTATCCCGATATTCCTACGGGAACGGGAACCACGCGGGTGAAACCGCGGGCGGCCGCTAGTTTAATATAACTTCCTGATCAATGCACGGCTTTTTTATTGTTGTCTGCTTACTTTTAACGTAAAAATTACGAATCAGATTTTTGATGGAATTTTGTGTCGAAGTAACTCACTACGTAGGTTATATAAGATTTCTAGCTTTCGCTTGCGGTTTCACCCGCGTGGTTCACGTTCCCGTAGGAATATCAAGTTACTCACTCTCCTTTCAACTAACTCTTTGCCAAAAATCAAGTCGATTGTTTTCTTAGTTAGGGCGTGAAGGAAGGAGGTATTCCTCGAAGCGCACCTAAATTCAAGCGCACCTCAAACAGGTGCGCTTCGAGGAATCAATTAAATCAAAAGTATTATTCCTCGAAACGCACCTATGTTCAAATTTTGAATAGTGATTAACTGGAAATATCGGTTATATGTTTTTTTTATTAGCTAAAATTATGAGTTCGTGACGTTTGGGGTCACTTTTCATGTTATAGCAAATATTGTATAGAAAAACCTACTGCCCGTTTAACAATACGATAAAGTATTATTAGTTAAATATCAAATATTGAACAAAAAGTACCAGGGCAGCATAACCAACCAGGGGGGCTACCGCGTAACTTTATGGATATGAACATCATACGTTTTGCGGAACTTTAAGTCAATATTGTAAAAAAAATTGCCGCTATCAGATCCCCGTTTAGTGACGTCAGGTTTAACAATAGCTAGATAGCAACGTTCAACAAAACAAAGAAGCAAAAATCTATCAAAATAAGGAATTTAAATGACAGATGAAGCCCATATCCATATCCATATTTTTTAGCCGGTAGCCCCCCAGGAGTTATTGTACTTACTTGAGAAGCTGCTGCCTACAATTAAATAAAACAAAAAAAAACAGAACTTCTCAAAACAACTCAAATAACTCCTGGTTACTTATGCGAACCTGGTACTTTCATCTGAAAAAAAAATTAAGTATTCGTAACACCCCTCTAAATAGCAATAAGCACAAATGATTAAGTATTAAAACTTCTGTCGATATCAAAATATATAATTTTCCTCAGGCTCTTCCCTATGGGTGCGCTTCGATGAATAATTTAGGTGCGCTTCGAGGAATGATTTAGGTGCGCTTGAATTTATGTGCGCTTCGACGAATACCTCGAAGTAAGGACCAAAAAACACGCTTTCGCATTTATAATATTAGTTAGGATAGGGATTAGGGTTTTTCAGTCCTGACTTTAACGGCCAAAATTAGCATCAGGTGACAATCTCTTCTGCCATAATACCAAGTCAAAGGCTCGCCCTAGATCCATTTATATCGTAAAATAAAGTTACTGTAACATTTTTCCCACTGCTAAAAGGCGACAGGTGAGCACAAAGCGGCCTACAGATACGAAACGGTTACTTCAGAATTGGAAACTTGTACAACAAAAAGTCCCCCACAATGCAGCTTGTTGACACACGTTTACTATCCTATTTCATTCCCTTCGATATTTGCTCAAAAGAAAAATGTCACTGTATTTTTAGAAGATACGAGAGGACGGTTGGTGTTTGGTGTTGAAGTTTAATAATTGGTGAAGACATTTTTTATTTACTATTGTTTCAAAGAACTTATTTCAGAGCTGTTTACTCACTTTTTTAGTAGACTGTTAAAGTATTAAGCTTTGGCCGTGTGGTGACGGCCTAAGAATACAAGTGTCACCACTCCCTTACATGCCTGGGATGTCGTAAGAGTCGACTAAGAGGCTCGACGCATTGAAAACCTGTGCGAGAGAAGGAAAACTTGAAACAAACAAAAGCGTGGTAGCAGTAGGCTAATAGCCTCCATGAACGCCACAATAGGCGTGAACTAGGAGAGGCCTATGTCCAGCAGTGGACGTTCACAGGCTGATGATGGATGATGGATGGATGGATGAAAGTATTAAGTATGAAAAACACAAGATGAATGGATTAATTGTGGCTTACAGTGTAGAATAATTTAAAGTTGTTTTATACGCAACTTAAAATATATAGCAAAACATATAGAAATTTTAAGCGATACTACAAGTGTGACTCTACAGCTGCATATCGGTATTTCTATTATTAAAAAAAAACTTGCGTAAAGTATTCGTAATCGTCAAGTCAAACTAATAAAATTTGGGAGAGACGCTGCTCAATACACCAAACATTATTTTGTTGTCGTGACTATACGAATACTTTTTAAATACCTACTTCTCACAAGTTTTTCATTCTCTGTTTCATAGTGTTATCGTTACTTTACAGTCTCTGGAAGATACAGCTAATCTAATCCCACTAAATTATAAATACCAAAACATGTCAGTTAGTTTGTTCATTACTCTTTCACGCTAAAACAACTGAACGGTTTTGAATGAAATTTGGCACACAAATAGCCTGGATTAAAACATACTTATTGTATTTTTCATACAATTTATTTTACAGTCGGACTCATGTCTATTGCCAAAAGTTTGAAAATGCGTACTGCCGAGTTAATTTTTTGCCGAAATTTTTTTTTCCATATTTTGCATTTTTTATACTATTCTAAATGATGCATTTTACTGGAAAAATACTGGAAACAATAATTAATTGCAGGATATAGGGGCTATGCAGCTCCAGTTGGAACCTAGTCACTGCGACCTATAAGATCTATTGTAACTCGCCACCTTGTTATAGTATCTCTTTTAGCCTGGCGACCTCCAGGAAGTCTAAAATCTTGCTAGCTCTGAGAGATTTTAGTTCCTCTGGCCGAATTATATGCCGGCTCAGGTGGTGGCGTTTGTGAATTAGGGGTCCGCAGTCACATAGGAGATGTTTGGGTGTTTCTCTCTCTAATCCGCAAACGTCAGTGCCACTTAATTTCATGTGAAATTGGTGCCTTTTTAGTTTGCAGTGTCCAGTTAAGGCTCTTGCTCGCACTTATGTTTGCTCTGCTGAGTTCTAGGAGTGCAGCAGTTGGCTTTTGGGAATAGCCTTCGATAAGGGATTTGGCGTGTACTAATCCTGGTTGATTTAACCAGTATTTTTTTGACCCGCCAAGTAGGTTACCCTTGAAAAGTTGCATGGCCTGTTCCTTTGAGATACCACAGAAAGGCTCTGGACCTAGCTGTTGGCCCTGATCTCCATACCTTGCAAGTTCATCAGCTTTTTCATTGCCAATGATTCCTGAGTGACCTGGAAACAAAGACTCGACTCACAATTTTTTCAGACGGCAGCTTATCTAGAAAACGGATCGATTTTTCCGAGACGGGGCTTTTTAACCGACATTAAAAAAGTAGGAAGTTCTCAATGCGGTTGGTATGTTTTATTATGTATACCGATTACGCCGAGATTTCTGATCCAATTTACGTTATTATTTTTGATCCGGAATAGTTGCCCTTTGGTCCCATAAAGGTATAATTCAGTTTGGCCCAGTAGTTTTAATTTTATGAGCATTTTTGTTAACTTGGACCATGTAATTTTCACGACACTGTTCATATCTACATGAAACCTACTCGATCCTACTGTAGTTTACAAAACAACCTATACACTAAAAAGTAAAAAAATAAAAAACTACGATTAAAAAACTGACAGCTAAAAAGCCGAAACTAAAAAGCAACAAAGGTTAGAAAAATGCCTTGGCTGGCACCGACTGCAAAAGGCTTATTTTTAGCTTTTTAGTTTTTAAAGTCAGTATTTTTAACATTGTTTTTTTTCAATAATCTAACACTTTACAATCTACTTGAGCTCCGCTTGTTTTCAGTAAAACGCGTCCTTATGTGTAAAAAACCTGAACACTTTGTTTGAAGAAAGTAATCTCCGCTACAGCTCGTAGATCCTGCGCAAACATAGGCTTTGTTTAGTTTGGTACGGTAAACAAGTTTTTCACACTTTGCTATGGGCAAAAATATTTATATTACCTTACTAATAATAACGATAGAGGATGCATGTATGTTTAAAAGGATTTGTGCCTTTGCGAAAAAGGTACAGTCGGGGACCAGTAATGTTTTTTAGGGAGCTCTATTTAAAACAGTAATAGATATATAGAAAATCTTTTTATTACAAATAATAGAACATGAACAGGTATTTCATTTGAATTATTAATTATTAATTTAACCTTAGTACTTTCGGAGAAAACGTTTCCCAAAAAACTCTACTGGTCGACCGGGAAGTTCCCCGATTATACGACTACTTATTATTTAGTACTTAACTATGTTTTTTTCTCCAAAACGCGTAGACGTTTCAATATGTGCCTAATATAATATTGATTTACACTGACCTAGTATGAATGAAAGATAAATGCAATAGTGTGTCTTTGTTATAAAAAATCCAACATTATTTTAAATTTAAACCTCGCACTTCGCTAAGTTACTGTAATCATCACGTAGGTAACAAGGTAACCAGCTTAATTAATGCTGCCATTTCATTTAACGATCATCATTCCGAGTTTCGCGTGAAGGAGTTCACATTAATACCAGCAGTCATGAGCCATGCATTTATAGGCCAACTCTTGGTCCTGAGGCGATATACGACTAAAGCGAGATAGCAATGAGAAAACGCGGGAGCCGAGGAGGAGGAAGAGACTGATTATTATTATTATTATTTGTACACTTTAGATTTCACGGGTCGAAAGTGACCCAGTCCTTTGGGACGTGCATGGGGATTTAGATTCAACACGTAGAGGTCACCTTTAGCGACTTTAATCTATTATGCGTGTGTGGTACAACTGCTGGATCTAATCTCTGACTAGTGGGCTATTGGGTTGGGATTTGGATGGATTAGCATTTGGGTTATGAATAGAGACTACCGGACACCGCCTTATCATAGTCTCCAGACTGAAAAATTGGCAGGCGGTGACTTGCCAAAGACTAAATGGGCTCTCCAATAGCCGCGACGGCAAGAGCGACATAAAAAAAAGTGTTGGGGCAAAATCATAAAATCGTGTTCCTGCTTCATTACAAATCGAGACAAAGTTATGATGAAATATTTAGCTTATTGCCAGATTTGTAACATCTCTAACCGTCCTATGAGTAGTTTTATATAAAAAATTACATAATTTTTCCGAGTATCACCTTCTGCAGCCAGGAGCCATGCATTTATAGGCTAACTCTTGGTCTTAAAACAGCTCATACAAGCTAACTTACTGCAAAGGGGTACGTAATTTAATTACTATTGAATTACGCCTCTGATGTCGGATCATAAGACGCTGGATAACCCAACCCTGTCTGATAGGTACCCTTCATTGTTACGGTGGGGTGTCTTTATAGAAATGTCTGGAGTTTCTAAGAGACCTTAAACTTTAACCCTAAACCTTTGTGTAACTTAATTTTAAATTCTTTGATTTGACTTCTTTTTGCTTTTGTGTGCTATTAGTGTATTTATTGAACGACGGGGAAACTTAGCCTTCATCACACCTGATGTTAAATATTGATAAGACTGAAGATGAAAGCGTGCCTCTTCCGGAACCCTCAATCACTGAGGAACTATAGCTATCTTGTCTCTAAGTATAGGAACACAACAATGCTGAAAACGTTGTTTTTATGGCAACAGACTTACTTGGTGGTAGCTAGCCAGGCGGACTTACAACAAGTCCTACCACCAACCGACGACTGTGTATGTGGTAATCCAGAAATAAATCATTTACCTTTATGGTCAACAAACTACAGACCATCCCTGTGAAAATTTTGTCATTGTTAAATTATAGTAACTGTGGATCACTCATTAATTTAATTACTTACTTGAGATTTTAAATGCATCTTTAGCAGTTCATTTCACAGATTTTCAGTGAATAATTATCGACAGTTTAAGCTGCAAATGTTAAGTATTATTACCTCCCAGGCCCCGGAATATGGGGCGTAATGTTTATTCCATTGTTCTCTAGACTCCGGAGTCCTGCTACCAAATGACGAATTAAACGTTTGCTCGTCCGATATACCCATAAAAAGACTATGCAAATATTTCCTACAACTTGAAAGTTACGTTCCGTACGTTTTGCGAACTACGATATAACAAAAGCACGACAACTAACGCCCTAATTTAATAACCTATCTGTATATATGGATTGGGCTATCTGAGATAGTTGCCTAGGATATTTTTGGTTATATAACCAAAATAACGACGGTTGCTAGGCAACGAACCCAGTATCCTAGGCAACAATCTCAGATAGCCCTATCCAGATCTACAGATAGGTTAATAATTTTGGGCCTTAATAGGATCTGCTCGCAAGCTAAAAATTAAACGATGCACATCCATTATACCTATAGGTACCTACAAACATTTTAACATTCAATAAAATGTTATTTTCAAGAAAGTAGAAATATTTAAATAGTCTAGCATAGCTTAAAGGTCAAAATAGAACGTGTTTAACTAATTTAAGATTTTAAGTAAAAGCACATTAATAATATGTTATTTCATAATTTTATGGAGAATGGGTTATGACGGACCACGCGTAGGGATTGCAATCCAGCATGGTTTTCAATCCTGCGGGATTTTTGTTGGATTAACATCAATCCAGCGGGATCCCGGATAGGTTATAATAATTAAGTTCAAAACCGAATAAAAACCCACCAACTTTAGTCTCAGGACATTTAAACATCATAATGACATCTTCATTATAAGTACTACGAGTCTATACTCCTAGTACTAAGAACTACAAGTGAGAGATAATAGGCTTGATTAAGGCCGATTAGTTAGAACACTTTAATGTGAAACGCAGGCTCGCCTCCGAGTGACACAGTTCGCTCTGATGTAATCATAATTATATGTTTTTATTGATGTAATGGCACGCAAATAATATTTTTCTAAAATTGTGAACTTAAATTTAATAAATTAGTAAGGCCCACTTGAGCCAAGCTGGGTTAACACATTTAACCCAGAGTTAGTGCTACTTTTGTATGCACTAATACTGGGTCAAATTTCAACCCGGCTTTGCGCAACTGGGCCCAAAAGAATTATCAAAATAGCTTCAGCAGGTCTAGCACGAGAAACTTTCGAAAAAGTATCGAAACTACATTTTCCTAATAATTTTTGACGTGACTAGATACTATTTCGAAAGTTAGTGCTAACCGTACTGGTGTTAACACCGGTAAGCTAATTATTTCGTAAAAGAAGAGGCGACATTTTTATCCATCATTATTAGTATTAATTAAGTTTTATACCCACAGCAATTAGCTACCGAATGTGTTTCTCGAGTCCAGCGAGGCCAATTCCTACGCCAGTGATTGCTTGACTCGAAGTGTCGTATTTTGGCCTAAAAAGGTCTTTTTCTCATAAAAGGGAGCTTCTAAAACATGAGCAATGTACACCAAAATACAGTCTTGACAGACGTCGTAGACCACTTTATCGAACCACGTTCAAAAATCAGCAATGGGTCTTCATCAGGCTTCAGGGCCTGATCACATAGCCAAGAAGACTCAAAATTTATGATTTTGTAATTTTTTGCATTTTTCAATGCTATTTTTATACTTATGGTAAATTTTAAATAGAAAAATATTGGAAAAAATTAACTCGGCCACAAGTGAATTCTCAGACGGGGATCGAACCCGCGACCTTTGGAAATCCAATCCGGTCCAATGCTCTCCCGTCTGAGAATTCACTTGTGGCCGAGTTAATTTTTTCCAATATTTTTCTATTTAAAATTTACCATAAGACTCAAAATGATAAGGCCGCCTATGAAAATCGATTTCATCCGGCACGAAGATTGGCCATCCTCTAGCCTAGATTTCAATCTAATGAAATTAGACTCAATTTAAAGGAGAGGACCTGCGCTAAACCACACCCAAAATTGAGCCTCTCAATGCATCCTTCCTTACAGTAGCTGCTTAAATCTGCATCGACGCGGCGCGTATTTCTTTAGATGCGTGGCCGCGAAGGTCAAGGGTTTGCATCTAAAATTGTGCCATTTCGAATTATTTTTATCAATTAGTATCAACTATAGTGTAAGCTTTATTTACATGTACAATAAAATAAAATATATTTAATTGAAAATCGGTTTTTACTTCACTAAGAACTCGTGACAGAACTTATGACCCGACTAAGTACAAGTACATTTAAATTCTTGCGGTCATAAAAATTAGACAACTTTTACTACGTTTATTTAATGTTATTTTAATAGTTTTTTGGTTTCGCTAATCGCAATCATCCAGTGACAACCCGGAAAGGTAACAAAACGTCTGGAAAGCGAAAAAGGGTCGATAAATTAACTATATAACAAATACTTACTGATAGTCTCTACTCTAAGGGATGTACAGGAAAACTATTAAAATTTACCCTTAAAATGCGGGTCCATATCACCCCCATGCTATGTGATAATAACTTTCACACACCTTTGATTAACATATTATGGTCCCTTTGACCCTTCCATTTACCTTTGAAAATGAAATCGCTTGTGGTTTTAAAGTGTTCAAAAGGTAATTCGTCGAATCGGCGGGTTTGGGTAAATATCACGGGTATTAAGCCTTTTTAAGTGCAACACCAGTTCCGGCTAAGTTTTAATAAATTATATTACTCAATTAATGTTTTCATTGAAATTCTCAAAAGAACATTTAGTCTTTCCCTAGACTATGAAACAGGAACTACAAGAAATTTTATTTAAAGCCTCAGCTACCTTAAGGTGCATTCAGATTATCTTATTTTGTCCGTAACTTCCGTTCTGCATCAGCGTCGCGATAAAAAAGGTGTAACAGTTCTAAAAACCGCACACTCCAAAATCTTAATCTAGGACTTACTTTTAAATAAATAAATAAAAAACATTTACTTGACCATTCTAACTTGTTTGTTTTGTTTACTTTATTTTGTTTTGATAAAACTTCAAGCTGGTAGTTAATTCCTAAAATATTCCTGCGTACCCTCGATATTGCTTACTTCACGGATGGGAGATATCGTATTTCGGCCAATTGAATTAGACTGCGAAAATTAATTTCTTTTTATTTAGCTATTTATATATAGAAAAAATCTACATCTATTATGTTTTTGCAACTTTAATATTCCGTAGTTCATCGGCCATAGACAAAACACCGTGTGTAGATCGGTCTTACAATCCTCATATTGTCTATGCTAATGGCAAAACATTATTCGCCTATAGAATTTGTGAATCATCTCCCACTTTAATTTTTGAATACAGAACATTCTGGATAGATTTTTATATAAATTTCACATCTCCGGTGAAATTCGCTCTTTTCTACCTGCATATTTACTACCATAAAGTCATTCTGTTTTACTTGTTGTGCGAATTCGCGATCCCCGTAGTAGGGTGAGTGTGTGTTTTAAATCTTATCGTTTTGCATTTTACTTTTGCAAATTTTTAATCGTAGTTTTTTATTTTTGTAATCTATTTAGTTTGAACCTCGTAATATTTGAGTGTTTTAATTATATTCGATACGTTTTATTGTAATTTCTATCAATTATTCCATACCATATTTTTATATAGTGGGCATTTAAATATGCCAATGCAAACCGATTATTCCTTTTTAATTTCTTGTAATTTACAGTATATGTAATTGTATTGAAAGTGAAGCTTGATATTATATATTACGTGGAACAAATACAATTCACATTTTGTTGATATTTTTATTAATTCTTTGAGTGAATTAGTTACCTTTTTAGACGGCTAAGAAGGATGCGTTCCCGAATCATATTACTTAATATCTTATTTATTTCTTGGATTTCTTTGGTAGACTAAATACTGATTTAATTCCTTTTAAATAACTTTGTCCTGACTAATAGGGTAAAGTACCCACGTACAAATCTCATCTCTTGTATATTCATTTACTTTTGTTACATAGCGGTTACCTTAATTTTTTTTTAATAGTTTTATATTGCACGTTTGAGACTATTCAACTGTATCTGTCTGTCCCTTGCATCGTAACCTTAGACGGTCGACTTGTACGAACACCTTGACCCGTTCTTAAAAACATTCCAGGGTCGTATCTACGGGCAGCATCTACACCTGCGTCGTTTGGCACCTACCTGCCGAGCGCTCGCCTGTTCCGGCCTACCCCGTAGCAACTCCACTCCATGACTACGCGCGCACTACCACTTCGAGCCTACCCTCCGTGCTACCGAGGCTGAACACCGTGCTCTCCAAGCGAACGTTGTCCGTTTCGTCAGACTTTCGCTTCTGCCTCCTCTAGGCAAAGTTAAAGTTAAGTCCCTTTCTTGAGGGAACCCACACCTGAGGTCTTGTAATATTTTATAACCTTTAATTATACTTGTTAACCACTTTTATGTTTTTTTTTTCATCTTTTCTGCACACCGGTCGTGCTTAATACGACCGGAGCTTATCGCGCTAGTTTGGACGCCCGCTCGATACGGTACGGTTGTACGTGTCGTCTCGATACGGATCAGGGCCCGTACCGCGCAAGTGGCATCGGCATCGCAATCGGCTTCATTTGACAGATGGAAGTGACATATTGCTCCTAGTCTTTGGCAAGGTTTTCATTTGTGTCAAAGAGAAGCAGCAATGTGTCACATCCATCTGTCAAATGAAGTCGATTACAGTGCCGATGCCACTTGCGCGGTAGGGCCCCAGGTATACTCCGATCCATCGCAAGTCGATTTTATGAACGCGCGGAGGTACGTACTACGGACAAAAGTTCATAACATTTTATACCGATATTCCCATGGAAACGAGAATCAAGCAGGTGAAACCGCGGGCGACCTATCCTTGTTAAAATCTCACCAAATTATTGAAAAAAAATGGTGTGTATTATATATGTATTTTTTTGGATACGGAGATAATTTACATGTAGTCCATCTCAAGCGACAGGTGTTAATTTTAGTTTTTTCGACGACTTTTAACCTACAAACCCATAGCCGAAACGGACATCCTAATACAATTTAGGATTCCTATATTCCCCGAATAGGCAATCGTATCGTATCAGTCTCTCCGATAACTCGATAGGATTTATTCAATATTGAAACAAAGGCTAGATAATGCTTACATAGATATCGCCTGTTTCGCTGAAAACGATATACAAAATGCCATTAATAAAACTAAGGCGGGTAGTTCTCCTGGTCCAGATGGTATTCCACCAGTACTTATAAAAAAATTCGGAAACATACTTGCGAAACCACTTTGTCATATTATTAATATAGCTATTCAGACCGGTGAATATCCTGCTCAATGGAAAATATCACGCGTGACGCCTATTCTGAAATCTAACGGCAAGATGTCAATTGAAGACCATCGCCCTATAGCTGTCTTATCAGCTCCAGCTAAATTATTTGAAAGTGTAGTGCATGATCAAATTTATAGACAAGTCAGCACCTACCTTTGCAATGAGCAACATGGCTTCAGGAAAGGAAGGTCAGTTGATACCAATCTTCTATCTACTGTTGAATACATTTCAAACAGTATGGATAATGGCCATGAAGTTGACGTTGTGTACTTTGATTTCCAGAAGGCGTTTGATAAGGTTGATAACGATATCCTTCTAGGCAAACTAAACGACATTGGTTTTTCTCCTCGCTCACTACATTTATTTGCAGATTATCTCCGTGATCGTCAACAATATGTAAAATTTGGCTGCTTTACTTCTAAACCTTATCACACGCGTTCTGGAGTTAGCCAGGGTTCTATACTCGGTCCTCTTTTATTCATTATCATGATTAACGACCTTGTAAAGGTAGTAAGAAATGCGAAGTGTATTATGTACGCAGACGACCTCAAGTTGGTTTTTGAAATAAAGAAAGAAGAAGATAGTCACTTGTTACAACAGGATATTGACTCTGTGTTTAATTGGGCTGAAAGAAACAAAATGCTATTTAATCCTAAAAAGTGTTGTGTAATGACCTTTGGAAGAAAACAAATAAAAGCATGTCGCCAATATGTACTGGGCGATGAAAATCTAATACATGTGGAGTCAACAACGGACCTAGGTGTTATGTTCGATCCCAAATTAACATTTCATAATCATATAATATCCTTAGTAAAAGAAAGTTTTAGACGTTTAGGCTTTGTTTTCCGAAATTCTCGTGATTTCAAGAGTCCTCAATTAATCAAGCTACTTTATTACGCACTCGTTCGCAGCAAACTCGAAGCTGGTAGTTCTGTCTGGCACCCCCACGAAAGCACATACACTTTGTGGTCGAGAAAGTCCAAAAGGCATTTCTTAGGTACTTATATAAGCGCAAGTATTCATACTATCCCCGGTTATATCCGACCTTATTTATTCTAGGCACTCTTGGCTTGAACTCTCTTAGAACACGCAGAGCAACCAACCAAATTTTATCAGGTTTAAAGGTTCTGCGGGGCAGTATTGACAACACTGAGCTGCACAACAAACTTTGCCAACTATATGTGCCCGAACGGTACACACGACGCCGTGCCGGGCGTCCCCGCCACTTGTTCGTGACGCCGCGCACACGCACAGTGGCGCGTGCACAGTCTCCTCTCTGCCGCATATTGACAGATATTAATAAATTCCTAGCTGACCAGCCTGAGTGTGATGTGTTTATGGATGAATTGAGATTTATCTCACGAGTTTGTTTACAATTTTGTGAGAAATCTGAACCCAAATCCACATGTGTGTAATATTTATTTTGTGTTAATATTTTCATTTCCGTATTATCTTTCTGTTGTGTACTAGTTACTGTAAGTGGCAATATTTGCCGTTGTAATTAGATAAATAAATAAAAAATAACAAAAAAATAAAAATTGTGGCCGCGGATAACTCCTTTCAATATAACAATGTTTCTTGTGTGTGGGTGTAACGAATTAGCACAATGAGTTTGTTAAATATGAATTATATCTCCATTGATTCATTTACATAAGCATTGTCAAAGCTAATATTAAAATTAATTTAAATTATAATTATATTATAATTTTATTTCAGGTACGTAGGCGATGTTTCAGCACGAAAATAGATAAAAATAAACTAATTAAAATCTGTAAAACCGGTAAACCGGTTGATAACCAAATTCATGTCAAATTGGGAATTACTAAATGAATAAATTATTACGGCTATTAATCTTCTACCAAATGAAATATACAAAGTACAGTATAATAAATAAAGTACATATTTTCTATTACTTTATTTATATTATGTATTTGCTTGGCAAAAAAGAGAAAACGCAAAAAATGCTTTTCACTTAATTGAACGATATTATAACTATTAAAAACAAGATTGAAATCACTATAAAGAATTACTAACAATTATAGTTACATAGACAAGCAGTGCCAAATATTCGTCGTCTTTGAACGATGTTCAAAAACATCGTCTAGCCGAAGTCACAGCCAAAGAGAGATATCCGGTAGCCCACCACAGACAAAAAAGGTCCATTAGATTTATGTTCGGATACAAAAAAAATCCTTACACTTTTACTCGACCTACCGTTTGGATATCTCAAGTTTTTGAAAGCAAGCATTTACTTTGTATGAGTTAATTTCATGAAATTTAACGTTAGTACTGAATGCTAAACTTTTCTCACGTGTAACAAAGTTTCCTTTCAACAAGCAATACAGTACATCGCAGCTAAGTTTGTGTAACAAGAGAAGGAAATAATTTATAACTCTAAAAACTTAATTAATTACAGGAAAACTTGTTTTAATATACAGACAGACAAATTCCGTGCTAATTGAATTGAATGAATTAAGTTTGTAGCTTCCTATTATCTTTAGTTTCCGAATACGTATATTACCTATTTGTTAAGAACATAGTTTCAATTTACCCTGAAATTCATATTATATTCAGAAACCGCGCTCTCATGCATCGACTCATATACATAGTACCTATAGTAAACATAACATTGCTGCATTAATTCCAGAGCTTGCTGTTTCAGTTCGAGTTTCATTTGGTACTTACAAAATAATAATTAAATTGTCATTGTTTTTGTGAATAGTGTTGCTACCATTTACATTAATTACACGTCTTTTAATTAATTCTTCGTTTTTGAAGTGAAAACTTCTTTAGCGGTGTTGTGCAAATTTTTGGGATGGGTAAAAATTTTAAAGTCGGACACGTGACCCTGATCGGAAATTCGTAAGACCATTTACCGTTGACCTATTTCCAATTACATAAAGTCTCACACTTGAAAGATCTACGTATATTGGTTAATAACATCCATTATATAAAGATCTGTCATTATTTTAAGCATAAACTAACAGTACTTATAGTAAATTTTAAATAGAAAAATATTGGAAAAAATTAACTCGGCCACAAGTGAATTCTCAGACAGGAATCGATTGAGCATTGGACCGGATTTCCAAAGGTCGCGGGTTCGATTCCCGTCTGAGAATTCACTTGTGGCTGAGTTAATTTTTTCCAATATTTTTCTATTTAAAATTTACCATAAGTATAAAAATACCATTGAAAAATGCAAAAAATACAAAATCATAAAATAAACTAACAGTGTTACTGCTTATTTCGTCGTGCCACGAAGAAAACGGTTGGTGCAGTAGTGGCAACCCGCAATGCTCGACTCGTTTTGCTCATGCGACGAACTCCAAAGTTTTTGGTTCAAACCCCAACCTATATTTACTTTTTTTCATTGTAATTTTGTTTTTGCTGATAGACATAATTGCTTAGCGTGTACAATTGCAAATTAAACTTTCACACATCATGCCTGTACCCTAGCGGAAAGAAAGATATTTCTTCTGCATTTAGAAATATGTAGATTTGTCCGGAATACTCGGCAAAAAAACCAAGAGTGTTGAACAAAGATAGCACACCGATAAGGGGCAGCAGGGCTTCACAGTCAACAGCTGGAAGTTCAGACAATATCACTGTACGCAGAGGAGGCTCTTCTACTAATTCTGACAACCACTCTATCAATCAACATAATAATTGTAACTATACCGAGTAACTGAAGAATTGATTTACTATAGAAATGCATAAGTATATAGAGAACATTGAGTCAGCAATCAAGCAAACGGTGGCCTCCGAATTAAGCGCTATGAGAAGTGAAATCTCAAACTTAAAAGAGTCTTTATCTTTTTTTAATTCCGCGTTTGAGGATATGAAAAATAAAGTTAAAAAACTAGAGAACAATTTAACGATAATATCTGCGACAACTTCAAGCATTGAAGAAGTAAAACAGAGCTTGGAGAGAATAGAAGCTGAAAATAACAACAGGGAGCAGAAGGCGTTCTAATATCAAAATATATGGAATTCCGCAAAAAAAGATGAGAATTTACTAAGAACGATCCAGAATATAGCCGACCAGACTGGATTCTCATTGAATACTAACACGGATATTGACTTTATTACTAGAGTTGCACCAAAGAGCAACGGCGATAATAATAAGAGAGTTAAACCGACGTAGTGAAGTTCCGTGCTCGTTATAAAAAGGATGCTTTTGTCACATTTACGGAAGCAAAAACTGAAGGCCAGTGACATAGGATTCACCGGAAACAATAACAATATTTACTTCAATGATCATCTCACTGGCCGTAACAAGAAAAGAAAATACACATATTTCTAAATGCAGAAGAAATGCAGGCATGATGTGTGAAAGTTTAATTTGCAATTGACACACGCTAAGCAATTAGAAGCGGCACCTTCAATGGTGATTTTACAACAAGCAAACTGCATATTGGCAAAAAAATAATATGTATTATAATTTTTTTGAGCAACTACAAGTTTATCTCTATCAGCAAATAAAATACAATAAAAAATAAAAGTAAATATAGGTTGGGGTTTGAACCAAAGACTTTGGAGTTCGTGGCAGGAGCAAAACGAATCGAGCGTTGCGGGTTGCCACTACTGCACCAATCTTTCAAGTGTGAGACTTTATGTCATTTGAAATAGGTCAACGGTAAATGGTCTTACGAATTTCCGATCAGGGTCACGTGTCCGACTTTAATATTTTTACCCATCCCAAAAATTTGCACAACGCCGCTAAAGAAGTTTTCACTCCAAAAAACCGGTAAAGTAGGTGATATTTAGAAATTCTTACACGTGTATCTTTAAAAGCAATTTATAATGAAATTTATGAACACTTATTTATTTTATTAAAATGTCCTTACAACATACTACTTATTAAAAGCATGTTGAGAGGGAATTAGTAATTAATTTCCTTATCATCTCGCCGCTTTTGCTCCTACAAAATTAACTTTCAACTTGTCTTTAACAGTGTACTTTATGACGTAGAATATATTTCTTCGGAGTAATAAAGTTTCGAAATGTATAATTAACTCTTAACAGGGAAGTACAAAGGGCTTATAATTTTACTTGTGATACGATAAGTTGGCACTTTAATATTAGTATTAGTGTGTGTATATATATATACATCTGCAACTAACGGCTTATCTTGCTTGTACATACAAAAATAATAAACCGGGATAAACCAATTTAATTTATTTTGTCTTAATCATGCAAAACGGCTGAGATTATTTCCTAGAAATGAAGAATTTGCCATTATCATGACGGTTGTAGAAAAACTTAACTTTCAACTAATTGTGTGTTTAATGTCACAAACCACTGTTTTCGGACATACCTAAAAGAGTTAGATCTACATACACAGATGCACCATATTTTCTAAGCAGGTATACTTTCTACAGATCTTCTAGGCAGAATAACAGAATCGATAGATCTGTGGCCGCGCTAAGCAAGGCTATCTTTATCAAGGAAATAAATCCTTTAAATGACTTAAAAGACTTTTTGCTATGTTCGGGAAATAGAGCAAACTAAATAATAAGCTTGGAAGAAAGAACTTTGGTTTAAAATGAGGAAGGTACTAGGTAATATTCAGTCCTGTAATACGAAACAATAACTTGATAACAACATATTTGACGGAAAACCTGCCCGACCCTCCTTTCTCATTTTATGCTCCACGAGTAATATCGTTATAACATTATTACTGTTGCTATGTTGACCTACGCTCGTTTCCTTGTGTTTTTTATTATCTACTTAAATATTATTATCTATTACACCAATAACTTAATAACTCTGAATAATAACCCATTCCGTACCTATTAATTTTACCTCCCTACTAATATAAAACGATTATTCTGTAAATAACTCAATGACCCGAAAAAGGAGGGATGGACGGATTTGCATAGGAGACTATAATAAGAAGGGTTTGAGATATAAAAACTTTTCATAAAGTTATCTCCGTGAGTACAGCATTTGATTCTTCAAACTAAAATTTGAAGAACTGGCAATAGTTTTCCTTTGGGTGGTTCTCATTCAACTGCTGTTATAAAAGCATCCCGAGTTTCCTCAGAGCTGTCGAATTGAATACCAAGAAATCAAAGCTTCACTTTTGGAAAGAGCTATAAGGTGGGTGGCATAATTATTGAATCTCCGTTTTCTTCATAACTTTGCGTAAGTTTCGCTTTGTTTTTGTGCAGCAGAGAGAACGAGGAACCCAACGCAAACTAAATTTCCGTTAAATGAAATAAGTAACTTAAAACACCATGTTTCCGTTGAAATAAGTATCTATTTGTGCTCAATGATGATGAAATTATATAAATTTTGTCTTACTTTAAAAACACTTGAATAGTTTTGAGTTTTTCAACCTCATGCCAGTTGGTTAAGTCCAGAAGGTATTCTACTTATTATTATCCATAAGGAATAAGAAGTAGATCCTTATCCATCCATAAGGAAGGCCAGTGCCCTAGAAAAAACGTTCTTAAATCACCAACAGATAACTCTTCAGTCTTATTCCTATTCATATAATAATAAAACTTGTTTGATAAGATGAAACACTAAGAATGAACCATAAAGAATCCTTTTCATTTTCACATTATTCTTTCTCCTCAGTAAATATGCAGTCCCTGGTGCAATTATCCGTGTTTATGTCGGTGTGGAGGGTAAGTCGCAAGTTTATTATTTTAATCCGACCCTCTGAACTTTTCAGTTCGTAAATTAAAAGTAAGACGGCGCGGTATCATAAGGTCGGATTATATTCAAGTGAAAGTTTCAGGGAACTAACTCGACCTATAACTTGTAGGACGTATATCAAAGGTTTTTACATGATCGGAGGATTTAAAGATTCGAAAAAAGTGTGGGAAGGATACCTACTAAACACATAATATTCATAAACTCATAAACCAACTTCATAATGATAGAATTTACTGTCAAAAATATATACATATTATGTCAAGTTTGAAATTAGCCCAAAACCTCTGCCCTGATTTTTTATTTTTCTGTGAAAGCATATATGCATTTTTTTTCTTATATTCACTATTTCCTTTAATAATCGAAAATCATAAATTTTTGGTGTATTTTTATTAAATTAAATATTCAGTTAAATTATTTTAGATTTATAGTAATATTTCAAGATAAGTACGAATCCAAAAAGTTGATGACTGTAAAAAATTATAAATAATCGTTAATTAATATTTCATGGTGTTTTTTATATCTAAAACACTTATTTATTACATCTAGATCAACAAAATAAATTGTAAATGCAATATAATTTTGCTAATATAATTTTGCTTATAAAACTTAAGTTTTATAAGCAAAATTATATTAGCGGTCTGTGAGACCGCATGCCCGGCGGTCGCGTGACAAAAATCCCATGTCGGTATTTAAAGGTTATTATAATCGATAGTTCATGAAATTGGCTATATCTAAAGTCGGTGTACTAACCGGTTGAACAGGAGAGTTTTTTATGGTGCTTTATTTAAAAAAAAAGTAGTTGATGTATACCTATAGAATCCGTTTGTATGACATATAATAGAACATCAACAGGTGTTTCATTAGAATAATAAATTATTTCATTAACCTTAGTAGGTTCCGAGAAAACGTTTCCCAAAAAACACTATTGGTCAACTGGGAAGTTCTCCGATTGTATATACCTTTTATCTTTGTTTTTTACAATATAAATAATTAAGGTATGACTACTTACGGTTATTTTTTATGAACCTAAATAATAATCATCTACGGAAGTAATTATTCGATATTACCGTAAAGGTAAAAATTCCTTAAAATGGTCAACTCTAAACCCTAACACTCTTGTTCAATATATATTGTTAAGAATGTCGTAATATGAAAACACACCACAAGTGATGAACCTTTTCAAGCATAATCGACTCGTAAATATATACAGAAAAGCCGATTTATCGGACAACCGATCGAGTCTCAGCCGATAAGCTCTACTCAGGCACTCCAGTCGATAGCGCTTCAATCGAGATGCGCTATTTTATCGTCTTTTTCCTTTAACGTGGATCGAAAACAAATTTCAAAATAGACCCCTTGAATTTCAAGAAGCCCGCGAGTGTCTTTGTTGACTAAAAACATTTTTTGTGACTTTTATGACTTTGTTTGGACAAGTGATTGATTTAGCTATAATGAAATAATGATATCATGAAGTGCGTGCGTGATAAAGTACCTACTATTGTAATAGTTGTGGTTCTATGTGCTATTTTAACGTAATATACATTTCAATATTTATTTTGGTTTATTGCCTAAGCTGTTAATAAAACCATGTCAATTATGATATATTGTAGCACGTTTGAATCAAATACGAGTATACTCTCAAGTCAAATATTAATGATAGCAAATAATAAAATTGTCAAAATTCAAGAATTATTGTATTGATCATAATTTGGATTTGCCGTTTTAAAAAGTCGCCCACTGTCTGACGCCCACTAAGTATTTCAAATTCAATAAGTAGGTAAGACATAAATAATATTTTATATTTAATATATTTGACGACACCTATATTTTGCTTTTAGCTCGTTTAATAACTACCTAGTTAATCTGTTTAAATAATTTTTTGTATGTTTTCGGGCCCATAGTATGGACACGTGATGTCGTAAAAAAGCTTTCTGGCACTTTCTTGTTTTTTTATTTACAAAATTAACCAAAGGTCAATCAAATAAAAAACTCTGCCTTCCATTACTTTTTAATAAAAAACAATAAAAACTATTAAAGTCGTACGTCAATAACACGTAGATATTGACATATTTATTAACCCTTAATTCGACGGATTTTTTTTTTATTAAAATTTGTAAAATTGTTATAGATTTTGATTCTTAGCTTGTAGAGAGCCCGCGAAAAAATAGCTGAAAAAATCTACCCATTTCAGGTTCCTGAAAAACATACGTCCACTATACTGGACATTATCAAGTTCATAAGAAACTAATGCACTCCAACCGCGTGCAGTATACTTCCCATTGTCAAAGAGAAAGAATAAAAGAAACAAGTGATTCCGCAGAAAAATAGTAATTATATTAAAGCAAATCAGTCTCATAGTTCCATTTCTTATGCTTAAACTCCAAAAACTTATAAGTACGAACAACTCACTTATGTTTTGAACATAATAATTAAGTACTTATAAAATCTTCATAATAATCACCATTTTTCTTTATTCAAAAATAATAAGCCTTCCCGTTTTTTTTTCAATATCAATATAGCTTAATCTATATAAGCACAGAATACTTAATAGTACAAGTAATATAAGTACCAACTGTCACTTATTTTTTTATTGCCCTACCCTACTTACTTATTGTGGAAATAAGAAAAGCAATTCCTGAAAACGCTCTTTCGGATATAGATAGTGGTTCTGAACCTGAAAATTAAGGGGAAATTGCTGATAAAACTGAGGAGTTGTCGTCCTCACCTTGCCCTTCCATCGATTCATACATACAGAACATTAACATTTTAGACAGGTCTGAAAATTATACACAAGACAATATTTCTATTGACACTGATCAAGATAACGTTGGTACTGATACTTTCATCGAGACAGTAAACGAAAATCTTCAAACAGAGGACTCTTCCAGCATCAGTGGGAGCGAGAAACCTCTGTGGCTTAGTGTTAACAGGCACTGGTATCAGACCCAGAGGTCCCAGCTTCGATTCGAAGCGGGGGTACATATTATTGTATTCGATTTAGTTGGTGATCGGTCTTATATTTGTAAGTCCGTCTGGCTAGCTATCTAGCTAACACCATCTTATCTAAGTCTACCGCTATAAGTAACAACAATGTTTTCAGCATTGTTGTGTTCCAGCAGTTAGAGACAAGATAGCCAGTTCCTCAGAGGTTAAGGATTCCGGGAGAGGTCTCAGGTCTTCGGTTCTTCAGCCTTATCAATACTTTACATCAGATATGATGAAGGCTAAGAGTGTTCCCGTTGTTCATAAAAAAAGACAGCAACCATGCTTAAGAAGCTGAAGACATCTTGATCCATAAACCGTTGACTTCTATTATTGTTACCACACCGACTGGTGAAGTACATTATAATGCTTTACCAAGTTTGGCTTCGGAATAATAAGGCAAAACAGACTGAAAGATTGCAAGGAACTATTAACTAACAAATATCTGAAGAAATGAGCCAGAGATTCAACTAGCCAAGTCGTCGACATGTGACATTATTACGTATAATATACGAATATACGACATTATTGATTATGCAAATTCTGCAAGAAAAATAAAACGAACGTACGTACATTGTTCCAAATGCAAGCAGAGGTAGTGCTTAGTGGCCAAACTAAATCGAATACAATAATATGTACCCCCGCTTCGAATCGAAGCTGGGACCTCTGGGTCTGATACCAGTGCCTGTTAACACTAAGCCACAGAGGTTTCTCGCTCCCACTGATGCTGGAACAGTCCTCTGTTTGAAGATTTTCGTTCACTGTCTCGATGAAAGTATCAGTACCAACGTTATCTTGATCAGTGTCAATAGAAATATTGTCTTGTGTATAATTTTCAGACCTGTCTAAAATGTTAATGTTCTGTATGTATGAATCGATGGAAGGGCAAGGTGAGGACGACAACTCCTCAGTTTTATCAGCAATTTCCTCTTAATTTTCAGGTTCAGAACCACTATCTATATCCGAAAGAGCGTTTTCAGGCGGCACCAACTCTACCAAATGGTGCCCTCTCGATTTCTAGCTCTGAAAAAAGAAAAACAAAAAGATATAAACAATTTATCTACGGATCCCTAAAAATATTAATACGCGAAACAACGAAAGTTAATATACTAGTAATACGGCAACGGGAAGAATACTGGACATAGTATTTAACAGTTACTTTACTAGTGATTCGACGACGTGTAGTATACTGGACATGCAAGTTGTGGGCGTCGTAAAAACTAAATAAAACTCAGTAAGACAATCAAAACAATACGAGAAGCTCTTCGGGAATGTTATCTTTAGTTTTTAATTACATTGTTAGGAAATAAGCCATAACACAATTAATAAAATGCAATTTACCGAAAGCCCACGCAGCGTGTTATTCCTTTCCGCCATCTCGCTGGTGACTGCTCGCGTCCCGTCGATGCACACGCTTTGCTAATTTTTGACAACGTAGTTAAATAGGTTCAGATGCAATTATAGCATCTAAAACTAAGAAATAATGGTCTATTATTTATGTATATTTTTTTTAATTCAATGGGAAGTATACTGTACGGCGTCGAATTAAGGGTTAAGACAAACAAACAAAACTTATCTGGACTTACTCAGGGATCAATTCTTTTAAGTTGGTGACAATAAAACTTAACAAGTAACTTAGTGGTAATAATAAAGGTATGATGAAGGCCAAGAGCCTCCTCGTTGTTCATAAAAAAAAATGTAATAAACACTTGACTTACCGATCGTAGTGAGCGCCAATGTGCACCAATAATAACTTTGAAGATACTGTTTCACCACATCAGCCGTTTCCGTGTCATGATACACCCAGTTTTTACTACCAAAACCATTGTTTTTATATATAATATGGTACAAGCACCCGTTCCAATGGAATATCACTAATAAATAATGAATTAAACTGGTTGATCTAAACAAGTTCGGATAGTTCGTATGCCTTTCAGTTCGGTCCATGAACGCCCAAAACCGGTATATTTTCACTAAACGAAATGAGCGTAATATGGAGTTGAACCCGATGGAGAGGTACAGGAAGTCCAATGGTAGGAGACACAGGCAGTCGATGTAGAACGTTGTTGAATTCATGTAGTGCGCTCTCAGCTTCGCCGCGTCTGTTTGCAAGACGCCATCTTCTAAATACCCCGTCCGGAAGTGGAACAAAATGTCCGCCAGATACAGGAAGTCCGAAAAGTAGTCCAAACAGAACCACACTATTAGAGTCTCGCCTGGAACAATGGAAAAGATTTTGTTACAAAATAAATTTAAAGTTCAGCTTTTCTTTCGCAGAGACGGTAGATTTAAGATTTCCTATTTTTAGCCAAGCGATATTGTTTTTGTACGCAGCTTCGTGTTTTGTATTATGAAACTGAAATACCTATGTAAAAAAGTTTTAATCCAAGTTTTAATCCTTATCTGATCCATGAATGAATCCAGTGTTTAAACAAATACATAATAATTGACCTATTGTACATTCTACAGTCTTCTTCAAAAATATCATTTAAAACCAAGCGCCTTACACACGGAACTTTTTAACCAAACAGTGTGTTGTAAATTAATTTAGGTACTCCCTTATCTATGAGGAAATTAATGTTTTTTTCCTTTGATAAAAAGTTTTTGAGATAACTCTTAAGAGTGATGACTAATTTCAACACAAAATCGAAAACTTGAAAGGAGTTGCGAACGAGATTACGTACAGAATTCATCCGAGCTGGATAAAGTACGACTCGTGTTGGAACAATGAGAAACTTGCCAGAAGTACTGGGTTCTACCTTCAAGTTATACGTAATTTTCATTGTGAATAAGGTATGATTTTGTGATTACTTGCTTCTGCTTGCAATAAGAGAAGTAAACTTGTTGAGCTTTTGTAAGCCTTTTTGTGTATGTTTGTAGGTGTTTTGGATTTACAGTTAATACTATACCTACATTATACGGATATAATTTAGTAAAAATTGATTTCACTATGTAAAACTGTCATCACCCATACATTCACAAACCTGACAAATAACACAAGTTTTCTCTTTTTTTCACATTTTCGTGATGCTGGTAACCTATTAAACACCTATTGAAATTGGACCTATTAAAAACCTCAAATAGGTAATCGTCTACCTATTTCTAGTTTTTTAATAAACAAAATGCACTATTTCCTATTTGAATTTGTTGCATTTGATTAAACAAGTTAAAACCGTAAAATTGCAAGTAAAATGTTGTCGACATACACGCTCATAATCCGAGCTTACAGTTTGCTTAAGCGCCGCACCGACATTTTACCTCAGAAAAGCTATTTAGATAAGTAATTAAATTTCCACAGGGTAAGTTCGGCAACTATGCTGGAGTGAGTCGTGCAGGCGATGGCCAGTAATCTCGCTCGCAACTAAGACCTCGGTTACACGGAACGAGTCAGCGGAATGGGCAAAGCTTTTGAGGCAATTAGCAAGTTGAGGTGAATTCAATTATATATTGAGCTGCATTGCAATCGGTTAAGATAAGAATGAAAATTCGGACTTTTCCCACATCATGGCGTTTCAGGGGGGCTATTTTCGCGCAACAACATCTCGAATTTGTAATTTTCTACAAATCTGTATTAAAAAGTCACTGAAAAATAGGATTGTGATGGTTAAGAGCAAATACTTTGACAGTACCTACATTGTACGTTTCATACAGTAGAGATATCATTAACTTTACATTTCTAATAAAGAAACTTGGATTGAAAAATGAAAAGCTATTTAGATAAGTAATTAAATTCCCACAGGGTTAGTTCGGGAACTATGCTGGAGTGAGTCGTGCAGTCGATGACCAGTAATCTCGCTCGCGACTAACACCTCGGTTACACGGAACGATTCAGCGGAACGGGCAAAGCTTTTGACAAGGCAATTAGCACGTTGATGTGAATATAATAATGTATTGATCTGCATTGCACTAGGTAAAGATAAAAATGAAAATTGGGATTTCTTCCATATTATGAATTCTGTAGGTCATTTTACTTTATTTTTCTAATTCTAAAAGCGAGCGAAGTGATGGCTTGCCGTTATAATCATCAGATTGCTATTCTAAATCATCTTTTACAATTATATACTATCAAAATATCAAGTCGCTACTATGCTCAGAAAGCTAAAGCTGTTATGAATATTAATCCTGAATAAAAGTTATTTCCAAACGAAATTTTATTGAAAAAAATATAATAAATAACACAAACAATTGGAAGAAATGTGTTAATAAAAAGAACTTTTAAATCCGTAGAATTGTAAGTAGTACTTTGATGAAATATGTCGTGTTATTTCAATTAACACATACGCGATAATTACAGCCGTGTGCTTTTATTCCCAAACGTTACTCCTAGTAACTTGATCCTCCACTGAGATTCAAATCAAAAGTTTAATTCACAGCACCAAAAATTTAACTTTAGTGCAGTAAACGGTGGGCTTTAAATAGCTTCGACCGATGCCCACCACTAATCTTGCTCGCCATCTTAAATAGAGACGTCCTTTGCATAAGCTTGGACTTGGACACTTTAATTGGATATTTCCTAGATTTCAGACTGTATTTTAGCCAGATTGGAATATTTGTTAGTTACTTTATTTCACTAAAAGCGTAGACTAAAACGAACAGACGATTTCGTTTAAAGTTATTTGCAGAAACAACTGTGCATGCTATTATTAAAACTGTGAAGCTTGCGTTTACGGTACCATTAGATATTATGTGGCTATATATTGCTTTGTACGAGTTACGTACTCCAATATATTAGTAGTAGTAGTAGAGGAGAGAATGATCTTAGCCATTCCTCCATATTGGTGTAGGCGGAGGCATTAAAGGATTCACTGCCATATTGCTATCTGTAAGAATCCCATAGAAGTTAAAGAGAACTTATTTGCTTCATATTAAAGAAAAACCGGCTAAGTGCGAGTTGGACTCGCTTATGAAGGGTTCCATACCATTACGGCAAAAAATCACGTTTTTTGTATGGGAGCCCCTTAAATATTTATTTCATTCTGTTTTTATTACGTAATTGTTGTTATAGCGGCTACAGAAATACATATTTGTGAAAATTACAATTGTCTAACTATCACGTTTCATGAGATACAGCCTGGTGACAGACGGACAGGCAGACAAACAGACAGACAGACGGACGGACAGCGGAGGCTTTGTAATAGGATTCCCGTTTTACCCTTGGGGTACGGAACCCTGAAAATTCATCATAATGACTTTCATAAGGAATCACTCAACAACTTAAGGGGTCAAATGGGGATAAAAGTTCTCTTGCGTTGGGCTTAAAGCTGTATAGCACTTAGGGTAAATTTTTAAATAGAAAAATATTGGAAAAAATTAACTCGGCCACAAGTGAATTCTCAGACGGGAATCGAACCCGCGACCTTTGGAAATCCGGTCCAATGCTAGAGCATTGGACCGGATTTCCAAAGGTCGCGGGTTACCATCAGAAAAATAGCACCTTTTAAAAAATCCACTTTTAAACTTAGTTAAATCTTATTTGTAATCATTCTAAGAGAGAAATGTTGGATATCATTTGAAAGGTAACGAAAAGGAGTACCCAAAACTATTTAACTTTGTTTTTGAATAGCACATAAAAAGAAAAACAACTTACTACATACTTTTTTTTAACGGTTGCATAACGGAATCATCCTTTATTCAATCAGTCACCCACAAATTGTTGCGCAATTGCTCAACCAGCGCCCCTTTAAGGACCAAAATTGCATATTTTTTAAATGTCACATTTGTGTTATGTTATTTGTTTGTCGTTACATCAAGAATTTATGAGAAGACTCATAGTCAACTTGAGAAATTAATATACATACCTAATGTAATTTAGCTAGCCCTATCCTCTACCTACATGCTGAGCGACATATCATTTCAACAAAACACGATCGATATAAAATGAGTATCACTTGAATGGAACTGGTAAAAGACGCTTTCTTCAATACCTGTCTGGCGGTGAGTGTTATACTAAAAAAGCGTTTTTCTCAAATATGCTTGGAAATTTGAGCATTATTTTGACAACCTTCTTCGAGATAAATCGATATTGCTGTACTGGCCACTACATGCGAGCAGCGACCGGCAAAAGTTGTATGAAATCCATATCTGTTGTGTTTAGCGGCCAAATAAATTACATAGTAAACTCATATCTGTCGGGTAATTTAAAAATGGTACGATTTTTTGGTCCGAAATATGGCAACCAAGGAGGTAAATTATCAAAAGTTTTATTTTAATTTCGAACTAGCTTGCAAGTAAAAAGTTTATTGAAAAAAAAAAGAATACTTTAACACGGGAATATACTATTTAAATAAAAAGATCTGCTTAGGTACTACTTAGTTTGTATTTCCGCGCATTATTTGAGAAAAGTACTATACAAGCCTTGGCCACAACTAGGCATTGATGGACTTACGTATGTGTGCCTCGGCTTCGCCTCGGCCCACATTTACACGTTCGTTCATCAATGCCTCTTTTGCTGGCCGCTGCAGTAATGTACTATATTATCTGCGGTATTAAAATGAATGCGACGTGATGCAAGATTTAAAAGCCAACTGACTTATCCCAGATGCGATAGCTGAGTCCTGTGTAGGTAGACACAATAATTAGGCATTATAATTTAATTTAAATTATGATCATCATTTCGGTGTTAAGGTCACAGAAGTTGGGCGCCAACTTCTGTGACCTTTATTTCAGACTTTTTATATTAATTAAACAGAATATATACACAAATTAAGTGGGTGCCATGTGGCTGTGAGGATGATGATGTTACAGAGTAAAAAAAAACTGTCGCAATATCATTTCAGTTTCCAAAATCAATATTGCCAATTTGAGTTTAATGTGTGTTTCGGCAAGTCCATTCAAATCAACATGCCGTTTTAATGAAAAAAATAATTCAGATATTAGTAAAAAATAATTAATACTACTTACCATTTATTTCCTGGAAGGCGAACCTGTACACGATGACCCATAGGTTATAAAGGAAGGCCAAAGATACAACCATTGACCAATAGTAGCACAGTCGGCCCGCCGGGTCGAATACAAACGACCAGTGTGGACCGGCCCTTAGGCGGCCGCTCGCATACGTCGACCGCCGTCTGAGACCCCCTCTGCTACCACTGTGGACAAGGTATGGAGAAATTAGTTGACTTTTATTAAAGCTATAATAGCCTCGTTTGGCTGTCAGCGTAACGACCGTAGTGGCCAAGATATCTGAAGATGGTGTTACCCGTCTGTGACTACTCTTTCTTAGTTGTGCTTTATAATAGAGTAATAATTCTACAGCACGGAAAAGGGTACAGTAGTAATATGTTCTCATTAAAACGGTACGGTCTGCCATTTCCAGCCATTTTGTATACAACTTATTGTTACTATACTAATATTATAATGAGGAAAGATTTGATTGTTTGTTTGTTTGCAAAGCATAAACTCAAAAACTACTGAACGGATTTGGATGAAATGTGGTACACAGATAGTAGATAGCCTAGTTATGAACATAGGATACTTTTATCCCGAATTCCCACGGGAACGGGAACCACGCCGGTGAAACCGCGACCGGCCCCTAGTGACTTAAAACACCATCATTTCGCCTCGTATAAAGTCGACTTTGAGATAAATAGCCCTATAGAAGTAATTTCTGAACCCAATACGATAATATTACATTCAGGCACGTGACACGAGCTGACATCCCGGTGCCAAAGGACCAAGATGTCGTATAGCGAGCCCTTAAATTCACTGTCGTCCCTCATTATTCATACCCGGAACAACACCCATTGCGGTGAAAATGGTGAGGTTATGTCTCATTTATTCCCGCACTTTACGACATATTTTTGATGGTGAATTTTCTCGACAATTTTTCATTCGTACCTACTAGCTTTGTTACTTTTATAAATGCGCACTATTTTTCGTTGCTAGAGTTTTCTGTTTTCTTTTGTTTTTTGTGATCGTGCGTCGATGGTGTTTTTACTGGCATTAGTATAGTGACACATTTTACATAAGATTGAGTGACTGTCTACCTTTGTACTATTGTGAGCTTACATTAGGTTCCGTTCAATTTCAATTGATTCTCGTTTGTAAGAACTTCAAAAGATGACACACTCATGCACTATAACTAAATAAATAATTATAACTTTTTAATTCTGCATTTTACAATGCTATTTTTATATGATAAATATTAAACAAGAAAATATACTAGAAAAATACAACTAGTCTCATCTATTAGATGTGTCTGTCTCATTTGTGAGACTAGTTGTTTAGTGTTGTCTAGAAAATAGTATATTTTCTTGTTTAATATTTATCAAATATAATTGTATATACAATCACAACAATTATCTAACCCACGTTAAGTTTCATGAAGAACTTGTATTATGATACCGGATAAACATACTTATTTTCAATTTTTTGTAACAACTTACATAATATACATATTAATTATACCTGGCCAAAACAAATAGACATTTTCATGCACACAAATATTTATCTTGTCCGGGTATTGAACCCGGGACCGCTGGCGCAGAAGGCGGATATAGTAGTACCTCTGCGCCAAACTTCACACTGCAAGAAAATGCAAGTATTGGTCCATCAATATTTTTTTACATATTATGAAGGAAATCATAAATAGTATAATAAATACATATAATGTTAGTGAGGACCAAAATTAGTTGCTACTTAAAGAGGAACCTCGTAGCAGAAGAAGCCGAATACTACAGCAAGTAAAATGCGAAAAGAATGTTACAAACGCATTCTACTAACGTTGTAACTTCTAGTTAAACTTTGTGATTTTTGATTTTTGTACTTATGATAAATTTTAAATAGAAAAATATTGGAAAAAATTAACTCGGCCACAAGTGAATTCTCAGATGGGACTCGAACCCATTTTTCCAATATTTTTCTATTTAAAATTTATCTTAGGTACTAGTTTGACGTTAAAAATATCTGTTAATTAAGTGAAAATGAAAATATTAACCGTTGAATTTTAGCATTCTTACAAACTTCTAAACTTAAAAAGTTATCTGAAGTCACCGTGAGATATGACAACTGTGTGAAAAGTTAAGTGAAATTCAATATATATAGTAATTCCATCACACACACTTGAACTCAAAACAAACTGCCAAATGACAGAATCGACATGCAGCTACTCCTGACGTCGACCGCCTTTATTATGCATGTTCTCAACTCAGTATCTAATTTTAGATTTCCTCTTTTCAAATGATTTACATTTCCATCGTGGTCATTATAGCTTTTTAGTACGTAGACTAATTCAGAAACCATGCAACACGGCGCTTCATTATACGAAGATGAAGTCCATTCATTAACACGCGATAGCACAAAAGTTTATTCCGGGGACGTGCCTTCGCCCGGTACGCCAGTATCCAAGATGAAATGGGTTCCTTAACTACGGTCAGGACTAACGTGGGTCTAACCGTGCCCTGGTAATGCTTCCAGAGGAGTACAAGCTAGTTTATTTAAACATTACCGTCAAAATTCTGAACCTGAGCTGCTTAGTTTGGTCCCGCCATAAATAGAAGATATAGGTCAAATAGGAAAAGGTGTACATTCTGTGGTAGTACAGAGTGAATATTAATTCTGCAGATTCCAGTTTTTTTTAATTTGAAATAACACACCACAAGGAAGAGGTTAGTAAGCTGGCTGTCACGCGTCGCCAAGTAAAACATTGGAAAACTGTAGGTCGAAAGCGTAACACGTTGTGAATATAACTTTCAACTATATTGAATTGTAATAATAATTTATCATAAAGTTCTCTTTCATGTACTATTGTCGATAAGCCAAGCTCGAGACATAACCACAGTTAACTTGGCTGGGTTCCGCAGTGATACCTAGGCTGTTTGTATTAGTTGATTGTTTAGTCTTCACTCAGTGGTAAGAGCTTGCGTTGTCTAGGGTTGTCAAACGTTATATTGTAGAATTAATTATTACGTGTAAATAATTAATTCTACAATGTAACGTTTGGCCGCCAACACGGTTAATATTGGGCGACGCTTAGTTATCCTACCAAGCCTAGTAAAAATCCACAAAAGTGCAAAAGTGACAATTTTCATCGGCCATTTTTTTTATTTATATAATAAAATTAGTACGTAAATAATATGTTAAGCATCGGAGAACATTGACCCCCATGGCCTCAGCGGACGAAAATTGAAAATCTGTACACAGCGCCACGGCCACGCGGTCACGCCTGCCGCCCACCCCTGACCCAAAAGGATGAACCGATTTTGATGTGGTTTTTTGTTTGTTTGAAAGTTGACTTGATTGAGACTGTTCTTAGCTTAGAAAATATTCCAAGAGTGTGGTCAAGGCTTTATAAAAACAAAACTATATTATTCTATTGATTATAGTTAACTACTTGTATAGTAAAAAGAAAAAATAATAACAATTTTCCTGAGCTGTTGGGTTTCTTGCTGTTTCCTTCCCTCACCTATGCAGGTCTGAAACAGCATAGTACGACGAGAGGCTCTACTCGTGCAGGTACCTGTTGCAGGTACATGTTCTTTTTTAATTTGGTTTAATCTTCACATATTTTTATGTATCAAGCTTTTTATTTTCTAATTGTTGTAAGAAATCATACAGGGTTATTTTTATTCAGTGAGCAAATTTCAGGTCATATAATGGACAGTACTTGTACTGTCCATTATATGACCATACACACATTATACAGACTATACACGATCAATTTTTAATACGAGGCCAACTCTGTCAATACCTATTTGGCCAAAATGTTAGCCGCGCGGGTCAGCTTATAAGCAAATTATCTTGATACGGCTGTCCGTCAGCGAAAAACACAGTTTATAAAATAGGCTAAACGATTTCCTAAACGCCTTGAACGAAATGTTCCATTGTCGCCCAACACTGTCCCCCATGGCCCAAATAGAAAATCTCACTTTTTCGTCGGCGGCGAACGTGTTAAAATTTGCAAGCAATAATTTGAAGAAACACTAAAAATATTTAATTGTATCATTGCAGTTTTTGCGGTTATTAAAATGTAGCTTGCTGATTAAATATTAAAATAATATTTTGTTTGCAAGGTACAATTTAAATACAGTTAAATGATTATTTTCTTTTATCAGAATACTGAAAATTACATTTGGCTTGTTGCTATTATTGTAACCCAAAACCTGAAAATTATTAGGAGTTACTATTAGTCGTGCTATGATTTGTAGATGCAACATTAAAATCAGATTACAAACGTTTTTAATTGTCACTTCTATTGCGAATTTATATTGTGCTAACATTTTACAAGCCCTGTAAAAAAAAATTAAGTAGATACTTATTTATTTATCAGTAAATCATCGGCCTAATAATTTTGTTTAAATATCATTAAATAAAAGATCCACGCGGTTAGTTATCATAGCTTAATCTTCTTTAAATAACACGTTGCATATCTAAGGGCCGGTATTTCAATATCGACTTATCTTGAATTGATCCGGGATTGAAGATATGTTCCACTTATGTGTATTTCAATAAACGATTAAAGTTAAGTGACGCTTAAAGTCCATCCTAACTAGCCAATATTTAAGCTAAGGAATTCAGAGACTTAAGTGCCGATCCGGGATTCGTTGCTATGGTTTTTGACTGGCAAAAAGATATGTTAGTTTTACATTTAGGTATTTATTATCATTAAATAAAAGGCAATTGTAGCATAAAAAATATTATAGTGTAGAAATAATGGCAAATTACAAGAATATTATGCGAAATTTTGAAGATGATACGTATTGTAATGTAAAAATTTCGAAGTGAGAAAAATTTCTAAAGTGATAAATGTTTTGGCGCTGTTTTTCATTGTGGAGCCTCCACAACGATTCTCATTGTTCGCTGAGCGTACAAGCGCAGCCAATGAGCGCTCAATGTCAGCAAATGACTACAAAATTCATAGACAATTATCATATTTTGTTTGTTATGTTGCAATATTGCGACGAATCCTAGATTTGCTAAGGAGAGGAATATCCGGATTGAAATACGCTATTGTCTTTCACAAGTGATACTTAGCTCAAATGTTGGACTTAACTTAAGTCATAAGATAAGGTGACAATGAAATACCGGCCCTAAATCTCGAAGTTGAAAGCCCTACGGTCTTGTTTATGGTATCGGAGGCTGCGTTAGTTGACAGGATATCAAGTGTGAGGGGTGCAGTTGCCGCATACATTTTGTCTGACATGAGCATACCGCAATATTATTTGACTACTTTAGATAGATAAAAAACGGGACTATATTTCTTGTCACCAAAATTTATATTTGCCATAAAGTTGTATCACCTAATAAATAGATCTATCGACACGAAATATTTTCGTTCTAAGATAAACAAAAAGTGTTCCCAGGTATGAATTATCAAATTAATGTTAATATATTATGTGTAAAATAAGAGATGGATTACCAATAAAATTGTAGTCCATTAGATGAATATAAACTTCGTTCTTATAATAATAGTTTTATCACTTAAATAATAGCTTTGTGCTCAGAATAGTAGATCTGTCACCAAATAAATCGATTATCGATCCCTGACTGCGACTCCTTTTTATTTGTTGTTTTGTCTCCAATACAGTAGTTACATTTTATTTCGTTCAGTTATTAAAATAATAGTATTCGTTACCAATTTAATACATAAATTTATAATTTTTATGAAAATATGTTCAAAGAGGCAAAGCAAATTGGCGCGCTTTTAATAATTGACCAATCCGGCCCCAAAAATGGGTCGTAGGTAACTAGGTACGATCATACGAGAGTGGATCTACAGCACAATATTGATTGGATGCATGGGCAATGCAACTGCCCTGCGTTTTTCAAAAATTATATGTGCTAACATAATATCGGATTAGCCATTGGCCAACTCCCCACCAGAAGCAAAAAATGTGATTATCGGCCAAAAAAGAAAAAGAAGGCGCCCTTCAAAATTCAAACCAGCACTGATTATTCAGTGATTATTATTTGTAACAATAAATAGTGACTATTTTGACTTTAATTAAGTGTTTTATTTTCTATTCTGCTAGCAATTTTATTTAAATATATTTATACTACCTGTGGAAATTAAGATCCTTGGGGGAGGCATATGCCCAGTTAAGTAGTAGACTCTTTTAGTTGAAATGATGATGACGATAACACAATTTTTTTTTTAATTTTATGACATTTTCTATTGACATAATATATGAGTTATTGGTGATCTCTTTAATTTAGTTTGCTTAAATACTTATTAGGACGAACCTAATAAAATACATACAAAAACATTTATTTGATGATAGGCCCTATATCTCTATGATTTTAGGTGATTTATTGTGGAATTGATTTTATATTTTTTGGTGACTACATTTTGGTGATAAATCTACTATTTTGCGGGCAAACCCTATTATTAAAGAAACACAAAACTAATTAAACTGGCGTAGCTTAAATGATAGCCATAAAAAAACACTTTATTGCACACATAAAATACAGTACAAAACACAAGATAATAATTATAAGATTTTAAACTTTCGCATTCCATTATAATTATAAATTAAAACAACGGGACTAAAACGCGACATTTGTTAAGTAGTAAAACTATGTAGTTGGAGCTTGACGTTTCGGCTATGTTGCTAAAGACGTGGTGTTAAAAATATGGATAAAAATATACAATTAGGTGGGACGCTTGAGAGTCTAGTTTGGACCTTTCATTTTTACTTTTTTAGCCGATCGATGGTACTCCACGCTTTGTTACAGTAGATAAAACTTATCTTATTAATAATGGTTCTTCAGTAATACTCGTTATTACAATTGCGAAAGCGTAAAGCACGTAGCAAACATTATTTACTTCCCCGTAGTAACTTTATGCATAGCTATAATTAAAGTTCTTTACAAGATTTATAAATAATAGGTATAGTGCTACGATTCTACGTAGCACATGTACGCAAGTAGTCCGAGTAATTTATAAATAGTCTAGTGCTACGATCCACGTAGCACATGAATTGAAAGTAGCGAGACGCAAGTAGTCCGAATGATTTTAAAAGTCTAGAGCTATGATTCCACGTAGCACATGTGTTTAAAGTAGCGAGACGCAAGTAGTCCAAATGATTTTAAAAGTCTAGAGCTATGATTCCACGTAGAACTTGTATTAAAAGTAGCGAGACACAAGTAGTCCGAGTGATTTATAAATAGTCTAGTGCTACGATTCCACGTAGCACATGAATTGAAAATAGCGAGACGCAAGTAGTCCAAATGATTTTAAAACTCTAGAGCTATGATTCCACGTAGCACATGTATTAAAAGTAGCGAGACACAAGTAGTCCGAGTGATTTATAAATAGTCTAGTGCTACGATTCCACGTAGCACATGTATTGAACGTAGTGAGACAAATACAATTTATAAATAGTATGGTGCTACGAGATTCCTCGATGCACATGTATTAAACGTAGCGAGATAAGTACAATTTATAAATAGTATGGTGCTACGTTTCCACGTAGCACATGTATTGAACGTGGCGAGACGCAAGGTAGTCCAAATGATTTATAAATAGTATAATGCTACGATTCTACGTAGCACATGTATCGAACGTAACGAGACGCAAGTAGTCCGAATGATTTTTAAAATCTAGTGCTACGATTCCACGTAGCACATGTATCGAACGTAACGAGGCGCAAGTAGTCCGAATGATTTTTAAATCTAGTGCTACGATTCCACGTAGCACATGTATCGAACGTAACGAGGCGCAAGTAGTCCGAATGATTTTTAAATCTAGTGCTACGATTCCACGTAGCACATGTATCGAACGTAACGAGACGCAAGTAGTCCGAATGATTTTTAAAATCTAGTGCTACGATTCCAAGTAGGACATGTATTGAACGTAGCGAGATAAGTGCAATTAATAAATAGTATAGTCCTACGATTCCACGTAGCACAGGTATTAAACGTAGCGACGCAGGTATTCCGTAGTAGAACGGATCTAGTCAAACTTTATGAATCGTCTATACAAATTATTGGCATGAGTGACGAACACGAAACACGACTACAGAAAGCCTTGATAGTTGTTTCTGACAGCATTCGTCAATAATTTGATGCCAAACTAAATTGATGTATCTAATAATGAAGTTACATTAACCACCGATCACTGTGATGTTTAAAGTGGTTGGTAGAACTACCGCATAGTTAAGGTAATGTAATTATCTAATTAATATAAAGTACTGTACTGGTAATTGACAATGGATATGTTAATCTGAAATTATGTATTTATTTAAAGAAACCAACATGTTGGTTTCTTACTGCATTATTACAATACTGCAGTATTACAATGCATACTTAATGTTAACATGCTTATTGAGGGTAAGTCTAATTAGAGGTTAACAGTAAAGCCTAATAATATTGACGACAATATCCACTAACTTAGTTTTTAACAACAAATAATTTGTGGTTGTCATATTATAACAAGCATAAACAAAATAGGTTAAGTTCTTTAATTTTAATAATGTAATTTCACACATTTGTGTATTCGTTTGTACCTATCTAGTATTTATATTTACCTTCTTCATTCATTGTCTTTATTACAAAGTGTATCAAATTACGAAATATAAAAATAAAAGCCTATTTGATTACTAAGGTAAAATTTGAAAAACAAATTGGAGATTGTTAAATGAATAAAATAACTTTCAGGGATTGAAACCACGTTAATTATTTTATTTTTAATATTTAAATAACACAATTATATATTAATATTTTTAATATATAATTGTGTTATTTTATGTTTTTTTTGGCCTACAGACGTTTAACATTCTCTTTCTGCTATAATTTTAGGGAACTCTGTAATATTTTTTTTATATAAGCCTTAGCCTTCACCTACCTGATGTTAAGTATTGATAAGGCTGAAGATGGAAGCTAGCCTCTCCCGGAATTCTCAATCACTGAGAAACTGACTATCTTATCTCTAACTGCCGGAACACAACAACGTTAAAACATTGTTGTTATGGCGTTAGACTTAGATTAGATGGTGGTAGCTAGCCAGGCGGACTTACTACTCCTAAGTCCTACCACTAACCAAACCGAATACAATATGTACCCCATTGGGAATCGAACCCGGGAGCCATGGGTCTGATACCGGTGGTTGTACCACTAGACTATAGAGACGGTTAAATTGTGAAAATAAACCTAAAAGTGCCTAAACTACACATAGTAATGTGGTTTAATACGAGGTGGTCTGGTCAGTGCTATATACCTCATTAAACCAATGTCTAATAATAGTCTGAGGTAATTGGATTCAGTCCAGCCACACAAACAAACAGTTATATGTATGTATCGTGTGTCTGCCATTACCGGAATGAGACCAATAACGCCACAAAGGACCTATATTAATATTATTATAGTAAGTATGCGAATGCAATTTTGTATCCGTATAATAGTTTTATGGTTATCAGAGATACTATTGAGAAGACGACTTATTTTGTGCATTTATGTAGCAGAGCTAATTTAAGAACAAAATTTAATAAATCGGGATTTTTCGTTCTAATAAATTGTAATAGTGATGTTAGGTTTATAATATTTTTGAGTATTTAATATGATCCCGTTCTAAGCACTTTAATAATAATGAACTACGTTAGTGACAGCGGTGTTTTAGTATTTTGAGTTGTGGTTTGGACAAAATTTCCATTAACATCCACATTTTTATTTATTTATGAAAACCTGAAATTGCCACGTTTTCCTATATCTACACTGTTTTACGGCAGCATCGCCGGCGGGCGGGATACAGGGCGGGCGATAAAGCTAACGCAAAGTAGCATTTTATCAACAGCGTCACGTTTCTGATGGTCACTTTAGTTGAAAAATACTGAATATTGAAACGCTTTGTTTAAACTAAGGTAGTTTGGCAGCTAGGCCGTCTAGACGGGTCAACGATGAGACCCTCAAAATGGTACTATGCACGTTTTGAGCATTCGTAATGTCTAGCCGAGACAAAGAAGTACGATTACTAAGCCTTTATTATCTACACTGTCGTTTTTAAGTGATAGGTAATAAACCTATCAGTAGGAGGTAATTAACTGCACTAAAATAGCGGATGCCACAACTAAAACTTTCAATAGCCAATTAATGGAAAAATCCCTGAAGTTTTAATATTTACAGACCCAATCATAGTTATTTACTCGGTAAATTTAGAGTTCAGAGTTTTCAAAAGTTCTGCAAAAATCTAAATATCACCAAGAGATGAGGATAGAATGCCATTCGCAAATCACAGGTGTATATTGGTGGCGTGCTATGAATTCAAAAAGGTACGTTTAATTTAACCTACCAGTGCCGTCCTGGAACATTGTTCATGTGTCATCTACCTAGGTACTTAACTTAAGGCAAATACAGGGTAATTTTGTTCAACTCTGAATCGGTAAGTGAACAACTTTATCCTAAATACATGGGTACGAGATAAATTTTTGGACTTCCCATACTAAATCGATCACGTGATCAGTCTGATTTTTATGAAGAGTAAAGTGTTTTTTGTCATATTTCGACCCATGTTTCTATGAGAAAGTTATTCTCTTACAGATTCTGAGTCAAACTAAAAAATTTGGATACTGTTTTTAAAATTACCTTGTATAATTTATTGTTCCCTGGTGGTGCTGACAAGTGCAAGCGCTATATCGGTGGCATGCTATCAATAAGGTGTAATAAAAAGGTGATATATATACCTATCAGTGCCGTTGCAGTGAGATGGAGCTAGGTGATTGTGCGAGTGGTGCGGCGCGGGAGTTGCGGGCGCATGCGGCGTGTGGGGCGTGCTCCGCCATCCGCTCAGGAGTGGCGCTTCGCCGCTAGCACCCAGCAGTTTTAATCTGTACGAGGATGCAAGAGTTTTCACATTACCGACACATGATAAAAAACAAACAAGATACCAGGATTGGCATTCTACAAAGGAGTAGGTACTTGGGGATTATTCTTTAAGCAAACATTTAAGACTAAGACTGATCAAATTTCAGTGATCACCCCATTTGATAGCTGCCATACGGTTCTGATGAGACATCAGTCATGACAACAGCGTCGAATTATTATCGCATTGTTTACAGAATTATTCTTTACTTGCATTAAATAGGGTAATTTTTTTAAATTTTGTAGATGTTATCCAAATCGGGAGAACTTAAGCCTATTTAACTTTGTATATTATGTCATAGAATTCATATTAGTATTGAACATTTTATTATAATTAATTTTAATTAATGTTTTCATGTCACATATTGTTATAATATTTTAATATTGGATTGTTAGCACATCGCCCTTCCCTGCTCTTAATATTTGAGGAAATCTTCTATGGAATAAAAGCCTCTGTCCATCAGCCAGTTCTTTAAGATTTTCTTAAATTGATTAATAGGCAATACTTTGATAACCTCTGGTATTTTAATTATAAATTATAATAGCCATCGCATAATAATAATTATTAAACCTTGTAATTTTCGGTACATTGTTTAAAACCAGTCTATTTCTATTTCGTAGGTTCCTATAAGTTATATCCCCGGCTCGTTGATAGAGGTGACTGTTTTCATATACAAATTTTCAAATGTCCTAAATATATAGACATGGTAGTGGCAGGATATTAAAAGTGTCCTGAAAAAGGGTCTTCATGAGACATCTGGTGCAATATTATATATCTGCAATGCATCTTTTCTGCGTGATAAATGTTTTTTGTATGTTATAAGGCAGTTTATAACGCCGTATCTAATAATGGATTATACGAGGTATCAGATATCAGAGTTACTTAATTCAATTTGACGCTAATGCCACAGTATCCGTAAAATTTCGGGATTTATAGAATTTATCTCAGGTCGGGAAAGAGCCCATGATCACTGGTGCAGTAAGTAAAATAAGTGACACAGCGTCATGGGGCCACTATCAAATTAAGAAGTTAAAATCAAAAGTAGTTCCGTAGTTATTTCGACACTCAACCGAAACACTGGTTTTGATGAAGAAGACTCATTGTTCACTAAAAACGATAACTGCAACAACTTATTTTCCAGTCAAAATTGTCTGTGAACCCATTTGTTTTGAGGTTTATATAGGAAGCCTAGCTTGCTAAAGAACATTCTAGACTCACTGTTTTCATTCTAGTATGTACCTATCACGTAGGTAGCACTTTCTGTATCGGCCACTAAAACTCGATTCTAAATGAAACAAAACATCAAAAACTAATAGATACTAGAATTTTATATGACACCGGGGTCATAAATCTGGGGTAAAATAGTTACGACCTTCTTGGAATCGTGTTTGAAATATAAAATTTAATGGACAATAGTTCAATAGAATATCAACCATGTGAAAAGCTTTGTGACGTTCAACACAATCATGAAACTTACTGAATGCTTCTGTCTGTACGTTTCAGTCGAAATTCATAAAGGAAATGTTAGTTTATTAGAACTGTGATCGAAACAAAGCGCAAGCTGAGCGAGCGATGCGAGCGTGCTATGTCCGAAGGCAGCAATGCGTTATAACTTGTTGTTTTTCATAGATTGATCTACGGACAGACGTTCGTCTCGTTCGTGCAACAAAAAATGTAGTACAGTGTGACTCTATTATCTGTCTTACAACACACTAGCGGCCGTCAGCGTTTTCACCTGTTTTTACGCGTGTTTCCGTTCCCTTGAGAATATCGGAATAAAAAGTAGCCTGTGTGTTAGTCCACTACTTCTTTAAGTAGATAGTCCCTACATACCAAATTTTATCCAATTCCGTTCAGTACTTTTTGCGTGAAACAGGAACAAATAAACAAACTGACATACTTTTGCATTTATAATATTAGTAGGATTCTAACAAAAAAATACATTGATATTTAAATAAATAGTTTATGAAATATTATTAGCTTCTAATTCTCCAGATGTTCTAACAAAAACATGATTTAAAAAGTTGGACATAAATCCCCACCTTAAGCGAGGCTCTTTCATTAGTCGAAACAATAAACAAAATGATGGCCGCACAACGCGCTGCGTGCACGTGCTAATGACACAAATGTGAAAGGGTGGCCGCGCAACAGTCGCAAACGGTTAGTTAGCCGCCAAAAATGAGCCGTCGGTAATTCCGAAGTCATGAAGATACCTATTCCGAATAAGGAAATTCGTTTGAAGTTCAATCTATTTAGTAGCGTGCGAGCGGCTAACGCCAGAAATTGATTTTACCAATGCAACGGCGGACTGGAACCAAAGGAGCTTTCGACGGGCGCTGTCGTGCCATGAAATGAGGTATCTCACAAAAACATGATTTAAAAAATTGGACATAAATCTGTCGAAACAATAAACAAAATGATGGCCGGCGCTGCGTGCACGTGCTAATGACACAAATGTGAAAGGGTGGCCGCATAACAGTCGCAAACGGTTAGTTCCCGCCAAAAATGGGCCGTCGGTAATCTCCGAAGTTATGTAGATATGAGGGTATTTTGAATAGAGGAAATTCGTTTGAAGTTCAATCGACTTAGTAGCATGCGAGCGGCTAACGCCAGGAGCTCTATTTTTGAATCACTCGTACGACATTGTGCTATCGCATGCGACTTAAGTCACGCGCCATCTTCCAGTCACTCGCTTGTTCCCCTCGGCTGCGACGAGCGGAAGGGGGCACTCATTGCTGTAAGCGATTTAAAATATGGATATTCAAATGTCGAACGAAAATCAGTAGAATCTAAGCGCTCGACGCGAGACGAGTGAATCAAAAATAGAGCCCCAGAAATTGATTTTCCCAATGCGACAGCGGACTGGAGCCAAAGGAGCTTTCGATGGTAGCTGTCGTGCCGTGAAATGAGATATAAGCTGCTCAAAAATGTGATCGGTTCCGCTGCCGTTTGCTCGTGTACCGCCACGAAAATGTTTGTCGCTACAAATGTTGGAACCGATACAATAATCATGTATTTTATTGTAGGTATTATTGTTTTGTTTTCTTTAAAAAACCTTTGAAATGAAAAAGCTTCTGTAATGTTCTTGCAAGTTGATATTGAACTAATCTTATAAGAAGCGGTTGAGTTTCTTGCACCCGATTTTCTTGTCCGCTATAAAGGTAATGGAAAAATATTGTCTAAATCTATTTGAATAAATATGATTTTTATTTTATTTTGGTGACCTAAAAGCCATAATAAAAAAAGACTTAAAAACACAGTCTCATATTTTTAACAAAGTCAATTGGCACAACTTAACGTTCAAAAGATTCTAAGTGCGTACTTGCTAAAATGTGATCACAAAATACAATGGCGCACTAACTCAAATCCAACAAAACCATTTTATCTAAGTACCCTACATTAGACCTTATTCCAAAGCCAATCTACTGGAGCCTTTTCTCGCACAGTGGGGCTCATCGAGTCAACACTTATGATTAAAACAGCCCTTAAGGAAAGGGCCCTTCCCTTGCCAAACAACGACAGACTCTCGAAGTGCCCAACTTACAGGGAGAGGTTTCTCCCTACGCGAGAAAATCTTTTTTACTTACGAAATTATATTTTTCTTTCACGGTGACAGCACTATTATTAGAAAGTTTTTTTTTATTTAGTGTTAAGCTTGACCTTAGTAGCCATCGGAATATGGGACTAAATGTCAAATGACAAAAAGCAAATAAATTGTTTAAATCGAAAACAATTTATTTGCTTGTTGAGATTCTGACCGATTCCTAGTATATGTACCGATCTAATAATACGGGACATAATGCAACTAAAAGAATGCTAAATAAAAGATTTTTTCTTGTAACTACGGATAGTCCCTTGCAGCTAGTAAGATATGAAAAACTAATAGACAATCTACAAAAACAATTACTGACTCATCGTGGAACTAGTCATTTAGTATCCAAACATGTGTGCTCGTTAAGTCCGGGCGCAGTAAACAGACTGTTTATCAAACTCCATTTGATTTACTAAACAATTAAACACAATTAATCGCAACAATGAATGAATTGCAAAATCCCAACCGACAATGTAGACGTGCAAAAAGAATTTTATTGTTATTAATAAACATAAAGCCAAGAAATGCCCATAACAATAGCTATTCTGCACTACTAATCACACATTAGAGTTGGTCCAGATATGTAGTACCTCCTGATGAACTTTGCGTCCAGAGTTTGTTGGATCGCGACGCTGTTGCACTGATACGAAACGGAGGTACAGTTTGGACAAAAGAACACATCTGCACCCACTCTTAGAATTTTGCGCGCAGGTAGTATTCGTTAAAATACATTAAAATAAGTCCACATTTCCGTAATTTAGGTAATACGTTTGTAACTCTACAAAATCCAAAACCTTAAAATCAATATCAAATGTAAATCGATGTTATTTAAACCGTAGAAACGAAGTTAGACAATTATCAACATTCACCAACGGTAGATATAACAACTTAATATAGCCAACGGAATTTAAACTTTTGTTAAAACACGATAAGTACTTTAAAACAAACATTAACTCGTAAATTTCTCTGTCAATTTTGAACTGCTACAAACGGAGCGTAAAAATCCTATTAGCAAAGCTCCTTTTACATGCAAACAATTAACAAAACGGTCTCAACCATTGTGTTTAAATCAATCACTCTCCTAAATGCATTTTGATCTTCACCTAAGATAGAATAAAAATATGTAGCTTGGCATACGACTTAGAACATATTATAAGTAAGAGCTCATCGTCCCATTGAAAAAATTCTGAAGGGCTAAAAAGGATGCATCGCGTGATATTGCTAAAAGTAATTCATTAGCAGAATTAGATCTTAAACAATTCCCCAAATTTTCGTAAAATAGTGCGTTTTTTTAGCAATATTCGCTTATGTTGCTATAACTTAGTAAAACTGAAATTGACACTTGTTACTAATTTTCGAAAAATGTATACTTAGTATTTGTGTACATTATATCTAATCTAGTGAAAAAATTAAATAATAAAATTATTATCACTCGTCAAATATTGGAAGAATGTTGATAATTCAAAATAAAGTACGATTTATTAAAATTTATAATGAATGTAAATTTAATGGTAAAAATATGATCTAAATTTGTGAAATATTATTATTTTCTGTTTGTGTATATTGTATAAAGTGAAAAAAATTGGTGTTAATGTACATTGTATTGAAGGAAACAATTAAAAAATCAATCTGTGACTGTGTAGTGTAAATTGTATTTAGTAATGAAATATAAAGTGAAATTATGAAAAAATATAAACACTCAAATTATGTACATCTTATCGAAATATGTGAAAAATGATGATTTGTGATGTTTTATTGAGTGTAAATACTATGTATACATAATTAAACTAATTTAAAATAAGTAAACAGGCCGTCAAATTATATATTGAACGACGTCCCGGGTTCGATCCCCGTCTAGAAAATATTTGTGTGCATAGACATGTCTATTTGTCTTGGTGTGGGTGTATAATATGTATACTTATTATGTATCTATTTACAATAAAAAGTATATAAGTATGTTTATCCGTTATCTAGTATTTATAACACAAGTTCTTCATGAAACCTAACGTGGGCTAGATAATTGATGTGATTGTATGCAAATGTGTTTATGTAAATTGTCTGTAATGAAAAATTAAGAAAAGAAAAGAATATTTATTAAATACTATTGCTATTTGTTTGTGTATAAATACGCAGAAGTGGGGGTACATACTTTAGAGTAACATATTTTAGAGTTTAAAATTCCCCTGCTTTAATATACACCAACACTTATTTTTCACTCAATACAATATACATAAACACAAAGTAATAATATTTCACACATTTATGTCATAATTTTACATTAAAATTTTTATTCATTACAACTTTTCAAATAATTATTAGGTACTTTATTTGACGTTTGTAGTCACGTCACGTCATTGCAAACACAGTGTCATTGCAAACACAGTGGGGAGTACGGCTGTTTATCACCATTTTAGTTTTACTCACTCGGTGCTGGTATTGCACGCGCTAACAACTCCTGAGGATACTGAGTGTGGACGAAACACGTTTAGAGTAGTTGGTGAAGGTACAAGGTGTGTCATAGATAGATAGATAGATAGATAGATAAAATATTTATTCAGAAACCACTAGGTACAACACATAACAACCAAAATACATTTTTGAGGCATTACTTAGGTACAAAAGAGAAAACAAACAAAACTTAAAACTAAGACATTCAGCTTAAAAGTAATATACCGGAGTGTGCAACAGAGGCACTCTGAAAAGGAACTCAGCTCAGTGTTGATGGTTCTAAGGAACCAAACACTGATTTTCAGCTGCGTCCCTGACATCGTTTGGTCGCAAGCAAAGCAACAACACAATGCGAAAAAGTGTACTTAAATACATACACATATATAAGTATTGTAAAACCACTTTTTCGCATATAAAAATAAGATAAAACTTGTGCATAAATAAAAAATACTAAAATATATGTTAAGCAGGTGATACATAAAGCACAGTGAGCAATAAATAAGTAGGTTGTAGCAACAAAATTATAATATTAAAATTTAATACAAATGACAACAACATTCATTTTAGTTTTGGGAACTCCCACCTAAATACTGTAACTAGAAATACGAAGCCTTTAAAGATTGAATGACTAAAAATCTATTTTGACATATTTAATGAGACAAGGCTTGCTCATACGTTTTAGAGGCACCCCCTACCGAATGTTGTTCCAACATTTTGTAGCTTGGTATAGGAAACTACCAGTAAAAGCCACCGTACGGTGTTGTTGCGTAGACAACACTAAGCGCCTCGGTCTTTTACTGTCGCCACCACGACCTTAAATTAAGCTTGGAAAAATATACTTAGACTCATTAAATTTAATGATGTCAAATAATTAGCTAGCAAGACGTAAGTGTCGACGAAAACTAATTTTAAGAATGGAGTGCTTATTTATTGTAGGCTGTGATGTGACTACGCGGCGGTATGTCGAAACAGAAACGGCAACAAGCATTTTGCACTCGCTGTAACTGCCTCTGAGTTCTAGATAACAACCGTGATCCATATATACAAGATCACCATGATTGAGTTTGAGTATTAATGACTCACACAAAGCTATACGAACCCGTTCACTAAGTAGATGACGACTCTTATACAGCAACTTTAAGCGATAGAGCAAGATCGCAACAAGTTTGCTACGTGCGTCTCAAAGCGTAAATTTTCATCAAGTATAATACTAAGGTCCTTTGCCTCATTAACTTGAATGGATACGTTAAAGCAGCTGTAATCAATTTTCGAGAGCTGTCACTGTTTTGCATTTGCATTTATTTGCGGGCGGTGCATCTTGCATGTGTTTTTTCTTGCGGAATTAAGCTACATATTTTTAGTTTTCTACTCTACTGATATCTAACCTGACTTTGTGAGCTCTCCTGTCTCGCGTGGACAGGTCCAGCTCGCTGGCGGCAGTGCAGGAAGCACCGAGCTACGCGGCTCACCCAGCTGTCGGGAGCGGGAGAACAACAGACACGTTACCATATCCCTACCACTACTAATACTAACTAGGTACGATACCTGGCTTTGTGAGCTCCCCTGGAGCGCGTGGACAGGTCCAGCTCGCTGTCGGCGGTGCAGACAGCGCCAGCCTGCAGCGAGCTACGCGGAGCACCCAGCTGTCGGGAGCCCAACAGACACGTTATCATATACCTAACCCTACTGATATCGCACCTGGCTTTGTGAGCTCTCCTGGAGCGCGTGGACAGGTCCAGCTCGCTGGCGGCGGTGCAGGCAGCGCCAGCCTGCAGCGAGCCGCGCGACCCACCCAGCCGTCGGGAACCCAGCCGGCACGTCATCATTTCTACGACAAAACAGAAGAATCTTTGGTTAGCAAGCATTCATTAATACTATATTTCAGTAAACAATTTTTAATAACTTTTTCGCTTTAATCGATTGTTAATCACTTGCAGAAATATGATCAAAAATATGTGACCGAGTGATTGAAGCTGCCTACGCAAGTCATCCCAAGGGCCGATTATCTAGCGTGAACTCGGTTCAGTTTAAGTTTCGTCGCTGTTGTGGCTGTCATACAATATGAAAAAGTGACAGTAATGACAGCGCCGAAACAGGTTGCTATGTGATTTTTTTATAGCTATGATCAGCCTGCCGCAGTCATCCGTTCTTCGACCTCGCGGTGCCTTAAACTTTGTTTCTATTTAGTTAGGGTCTCGTGTCGTATGATTTTCACACCCGTTCAGCTATTATAATGTGTACTTTAACCTTGTAAAATTAGTATAGGTCGATACTGTTAGTAACAGTTAAACTTAGTTCATATTCCATCTGAAAAGGTCCCATCAAGAAAAGTTGTGAACATTGATCAGCGTTGTTAAGTTCGTGGTAGGAACAATGTACTTGGCATCGTCTTTTTGCAAGAACCGATTGGTGTTAATAATTGAGTGTATTTATAAACTGCCGAATTAATGTAAACAGGGATTACGATTTGCAATAAAATGAAAATTTTTCGTTTATTTATAAATAATCGTTGTTTATCGCCAGCGGTCAGTTTATAAACAAACTATTTCAGCAACGTTTAATTGTGAACGAACCGCATCAATGCATAGGTCAATGAGTTGGCTTATGCATTATTTTTATTTATTTGTTTATTTAAATCTTTATTGTACAATAAACATAAAGTTAGGTACAATGCTTTTCGTCACACGCATACGTATAATATAACGAAGAGATACAGATTATTATAAAACATCGAAAAATTATCCGTTTGATTGCAAATCCAATTGTCCGGTTGAAATAAATTAGACGGTTTATAAATACCCTCGATCATTTACAAACAATCGGTTCTTGCAAAAATACGATAACATATTCACTTCTTATTTTCATTAAAACGTTCAGACTAAAATAGAATAATGCTCTTGTCATTATATTTTAAAAAATAACTTTCTTGGTGATTTCTCCATAAACTCAACTAATATCTATACTGTCTTCTACACATCACGAATAATAATATATGACACAAAGTCGCCTCGCAATCAGTCAAAATCTCCTCCATAAACATTTCAAAGGGCCAATCACCCCACAAAGGGAAAACTATAAAGACAATAAACAGAGACAACTTGTGATTCGAATAAGAAGAATAACAGCGCAAATCGAATGAGACATTCTTGTGATATGTTTTTTGTTTTAGGCAACACTTGTTACAATTTCCGGACACTGAATTTCGTTGGTATCTTTGAGCATTTGGTGTCGTTAGTGTATAAAAGCTCTCACGATACATCCGTTTTTATCAATATTATAGTGGTTAGCGCCAGCGGTCTGTTATTGTGGAAGTTATGCACCTTTCGCAATGAGTAATAATTGACCGATCGATTAAAAACCCTTTTTCAGCGACTTAGTCGCCAATCTAACCTAACCTTAACCTATTTTTTCCGCAACCAAACCTTAGTAATTTTTAGTCGGTCTAAAAATTACTAAATTGAGTTAGATCGGTTTATTATTTTCCTTTCCCAATAGTCGGTCACGGGATGGGTGATCAAATATTTTTAATCTCGAGCTCTTTCGTGCTTCCGAAAGCTTGACAAAACGTTGATCTTAAATGCAACTATGATATGAGCTGCATTTTCCGCATTGAGCCCGCGTGATGGTTCAAAGGACCATTCTCCTTATTCATCCGTAAGGAAAGTCGGTGCTCCAGCCAGTGAGGACATTAAAATATCGGATAATGATGAAAAATATATTCAAAACCTAGATAATAGAATCTACAAGCCTAACGCATAATTCATATTGTAAAACCTAATGATTGATAGCGCTATAGCAAAAATCTGTCAATTCCTAAAAACCTTTAGAGCGTCAATTTCATTCACGAAAAAGTGCGCAATCAGCACAATTTCTTCTTTCCAGAGTTCAAAGTCGACAATAAGCAGGCCTCATCTCGCCGAATAAAATGAATAACGGCTCAAATCGAATGAGCCAGTGGCGTCGTCGCGGGTCCTTTTAGAAGCCGCCGCAATTTTGTATATTCAAGCAATCACTCAAGAATTCACGTGATATGAACACTTCCGCTGTTTGTGGAATGAAAATGAACTCTTTTTAACGATAACAAATCTTTATTCAAAGCTTTGCACGTTGGAAAGAAAAAAATGGGTATATCGTTTTAGCAAAAAGTGTGACGGTGGTCGCACTTTAAATAAAAGTATCAACATCAACCAAGCGATAAAACTGAAGACAGAATAACTACCTATAAAATAAAAATATATCAAATTAAATATAAGTAACTGGTAAAAATTTGCAGTTATATCACCCTAATATGAGAAAAAATAATTCCCTCTTTTAAGCACCTTGCACCCACTTAGAGTGGAGTGTTAAATTATGCGGAACTAGTGCAGCAAGATTAATTCCATGTACGTTAATGGTCTTTTACTTTGGTTTCATTATAATTTCTTTTTTTTTTATAGGCGACGGTATACATTTACGTGTTTCATTCAACTATTTTTTTTTGAAGATTTACTTACAAACAACAAACGAAAGCTAGGTTCAAGAGAAACCAAAAAATAAACTGTAACAAGTTTCAAGAATCGATACGCGTCATGCACTTACCATTATATCAGCACCACTCTTCATTCCACTCGTAGGCTTTTAGCCTACTATCGTTAACCATTTCAATGACGTCATATCGACGTAGTATGTAAATGCGGTACGTGGATTGTTTCATTCGCTGAATCGCAGCGGTTTCGGTAAATTTTAATGACATGTTGCGTCGCACTGCGGGAAGCCGGGTCTTTACCATACGGTGGGGCACGCCTGCTTATCATACGTTATGACTATTTACATACAAGTCGGGTTAGAATCTGACTGGAAGGGCGCAACGTTTACGATTCGCTGGAATTTAGTTTTGGAACGGAAGTTGCGAATATTAGCACCGCAGTTGAATCAACAATTTTAGGTTGAATAAGGCTTCAAGCGTCTGCACTATGTATTAAATAAGTATTAATAGAAATGGCAGAGATACAATTAATCATTCTGCAACAAAACAACAGCAAAGGGTGAAAAGTAGTAATAACAAACTATGTTCCGTATATTGCATTGAGTCGCTAGCGTGTATCTTTCATCCTCGTATAATTTTTCTTTTGTTTGTTTGATTCTCTTTTAGGTGTGACAAAAGAAGACCATCAGATACATAAATATGTGTTCTCTGCCCATAGATAATTGGTTAGGACCATAAATGTGAAGCCTGTACTCATCAATTTACGGCCTAAAACTCAGAAAATGGTAATTTAATATTGTGCCTTGTAGCACGCTCCAAAAATAACAAAATTAATAAATTGATTGTCATGGTACACGGAATTGGCTCTCGGCGCCGGCACGTCCACTGAGGCACTCAGCACTCATTTAAACTGCATCCAACTTAATTAATAAGCAACTCACGTCGAGAACCCGATTAAACATCAAGCAATTACAAATTCATAAGCAATAATAATACAGCCATTGATTGCTCTCTCAATGCTCGTACGTGAAACTGCACTTAATCGGATCGTATTTGTTTTTCACAGGCAAAATGAGGTCGGTGTGTGGAATTTTTTATCAGTGCTTAAAGTAAAGCAGAACGGATAATCCACTGCGATGTTATTAATATAATATTGGAAAATGTCAGTGGAGGGCGAAATACGAGATCGGATTTCATATTTTATCTTAATTCTGCATTTTCCCGTAAACAAATATTTTCTCCAATTTTATTTAAAATTTTTAAATAAGGTGCTTGTGTAGTTCAAAAACTACATACTTAACGTTATCAATATTATTAAATATTTTGCATACTGGCATCGTTCAGGTAAATATGTCAGTAATTATCTCGACAAAGCTGTGACCTGCAAAAGTTTTCTTTTGGACTTTTTGTGCGGCATTTTGCAGATAATTAGAGACTAAAAATGGAGGACTAGAGCCGTAATGGCACAGCTTAAAACTAACGTCCAACTTCCAACCAGCAAAAAGTAAAGTTAAAAAAGTGCGGCAACGAAAGTTTTAGCCGATATTGGAGTGCAATATTGAAAACCAGATGATTTCATAACATGACATTAAAAATAGCTGCTATTTCTTAAATAATTAATTTTAATAGACGTAATATCAATTTGTTTACTTTGTTCTTTTTGTCCTTTTCGTCTTTGAATTTGGTATATAAAATAGATTTCTATGACCAAGAATAGTTTCACATAAATTATACAATTAATAATCGAACTTACTAATGCAAAAGATGCTGTCCTATATGAGACATTTTATACAAAAATACTAGAAAAATAAACGATCCGGCTCACAAGTTATTTTTGGGTGGGGCTTGAACCCGTGACCTTTGGAAATCCGGTCCACTGCTCTCCCTATTGTCTTCCCAGTTCCAGTACTTTTCTATTAAAATTCATAATTATAAGAAAGCATTGAAAATGCAAAATTCAAAAAATCTAAAAATGTGCTAAATATTTTTTAATAGTCAAGAAGTCATTATATGACCTGCAACCTCTGCGTAGAAGGCGTGTATCCGTACACCTGCGCCAACGGGTCATCAAATTCGTATTTTAACATCTCAGGCCCGAGATAAGAGGCACAATTGATTTTCCATTGTTCTCCGGAAACCGGTATCCTATTAGCAAATGACGAACTAAATGGAGGTAAGTACTAAAATGTATCTAGCCAAAACACGTTAGCCTTTCCATTTCCATTCTGCTGATTTTAAGTTTCATTATCTAAAATGTCACATAAAAGTTTCAACAAAAGAACAGAAATCGGAACGCAACTGTCTCGCGACTGAATGGACACTCGGGAGGGCTGCACTCGGAGATAATGCCGAGGACCCGGCTCTGATTACTTCACATTCACGCGACTCGCCTCCCTACTGATGTCTAGAAACGGCAACATTACGTCTTAAAAGTAAGTTATATTTTGTGCTTGTAACATCTGGTTTAAGCAAAGTGGTGAACCTAAAAATTCAACCTGCACTAAATGTGTGCTCGTCTATTTAAATTGGAAACCAGTTAAAACTAGTTTTTACTTAGAACGATAATGCAGCTTTGATGTTGTGGTTAAACATTCAGAAAATTATTACAGTCGTCATTCTTCATTTTAATTTATAAGGGCAAGCATTTGACCCACAACTGGCCTGATGGAATGCGAACTGAGTCCTAAGATGGGGGATGGTTGTCCAAAAAGTGTATTTTCACTCTATTATTGAAAAGCTCACTCGCACTTACTCACTCACAAGTCCCACATTTCCAAGTACACGCACTACTCGGAAAAAGTATGGACTTTTTGATATAAAACTTTAGCACGGTTACAGTTGTTACAAATCTGGTAATAACAAATATATTTCTTCATACCTTTATCTAGATTCGTATAGTTTCAAAAACACGATTTTATGATTTTGCCTCGACACTTTTTCTTTTCGAAAAGACCTCTAAAATATACGAAAATTCAAGATTATTCTTAAATGGGGTTACTTACACTATATTGGTTTGATAAGTGGACACCAATAATATTTAGGATCGTATAGAAGCATTTTTTTTAAAATAGCTGTAGTTTTTTAATACGAAGTGATTTTGAGTTTTTTTTGCGCGTCGTTTTCCTATTGCTATCTCGCTTCAGCAATTTTTTTCGCCTTAACATACCCTTCATTAGGCAAAGGTCATTGTTTTCCTTTTCTTTATGTTTCAAACAATCTCGAAATATTTGGCATGAAGTTGTCATCAGATCTTAACTTAGGCGACAACATCGAGTTGAAAGCTCAAACTGCGGCAAAAAAGCTGGGCATCTTAAATATAGTTAAGCGGTACTTCACGCTGGAACAGCTTCTTATTTTATATAAAGCGCCAATCGGGCCGTGCATGGAATACTGCTCCCACCTTTGGGATGGTTCGGCAAAACACCAGCTACCCACACTCCATTTGGTTGAACGCAGAGCCAGAAAACTCGTTGGGGACGATAAACTAGTGAATACCAAGCTCCACAGTCTCCCTCATCGTCGAAGAGTTACCTCACTGTCGGTGTTCTACAGATTGTACTTCGGAGAGTGTGCTATGCTACCTGAGCTCATCCCGCCAGCTCCGTTTCACCACCGAGAGTCCAGGCGTACTGCGGGCTATCACCCCTACGTGGTTGATATTCCTTGTTTGCATACAAAGCGCTTCCCTCTTTTATAATGCGCACAGCCAGAGAGTCAAACTCCGAGCCTGCATCTGTATTCTCGGGGGCCTATAACCCTTGTATATTTAAATCTCGAGTGAATAGTCTATTTCTAGGCAAACTCGCTCCATCATCAGCCTCTTCTTATATCTTACGATTCAAAATGATGCCAAGAGCAAGCCTATTTAATATAAAAAAAAGATTACAAACTACGGTTTGAAAAAGTTTACTGAATATTTCTTCCTGTCCCTGACATTTGTAAAGTATCAGAATAAGATACATATTCTGATTAAATTATGCTATACCGTAGAATGATCATTCCATGGAAGATTCAGCAAAAATATAAGAATCTTTCTGAAACCACATGACTGAGAAAACTGTTCCCTTCTTTGGATAAAAATAATAACATGGGCTTGGGCAATATACTGCACGTGACACAGTATACTGGAGCCGCAGTGCGACGCAACACATCATTGAAATTTACTACGATCTCCGGCGCACAGAACTCCAAACCGAGAATGTATTCAATTAGGGTGTACAAACATTAACCCCTTGCCTCTCTCGAGATGGAGTTTAATCTAGGATTCTAGCAGAATTTATTAAACGGCGTGAGAGAAAGACAAATAGGTTTTTAAACGTACTTATGTCTGCTACTGAGCTTCTTGGGCGCATTTCGGTTAGACAAATGTTCTTAATTCTTTTTAAGCTAAAACCATTATGGCGAATTAATGTATCACATTGAATTTGATACATTGAAGATTTAATCATAATTATTATTGATATATCAACTTTTTTTTTCTAAATCCACGCTGTCACCACAACGTCATCACCACTCTATTTATCGTCTTTATTCTAATAAAACAATAAATTTAATGCTAATTGATCCTGTTCCGTACGAGGATCAAAACGGTCTTGGACACCAACTGAGGTATGAGTCTAGAAAATTCAGAAATGGCGAAAAAGTATTTTCACATATTCGCTAAGAAAATGAGTTCCGTTAACGTTCGTCAGTTCTTCGGTGAAGCGAGTTCGATTGGCATAAAAAATATATTATAAAACGTATGAATTTTCCTACTAACTGTATATTTTTTTCGAAATCCGTTCAATATTTCTCAAAAAATTGAGGACGGTTTCCTAAGAACGTTTTCATATAGCAACAACAATTAAGGTACCAGCCCTTACTGCCCCGTCTTAAATTTCCATCCTGTATATTTTCTCTTGTTTGAAAGATCTTTAATTTTGGGCACCTGAGGGAAAAATACTATTGAGTAATAAAAAAAGACACCATGGATTTGTAAAACATAGTAATAATAAAAGATGACTGCGATTAATATTATATAATTAAAGCAAACCCACCAAAAATTTTCTCTCCATTTTCGCAATTTCAATTTGCCCTTTATAAAGGCACCGATAAATTTTACCTAATGTAACCGCCATCTCATTACTTCTACGGCAAGAAACAATAACTTTCTGTGAAGATATTTTACCAAATTTCTATTCATTTGCAAGTCATTTTAAATTTAGCGTCAAATATTTATATATTATAAATTTACTAAATAACTAAATACCTCCTTATATTTTAAACTGTATGATAATCATTTATTATTTAATAATAATTTAATTCCCTTGGATACCATTCAATGATATCTTTAGTCCACTTCTTTGTTGTAGTACATATAGTACTTCTTAGGAACGGGAAAAGGAGGAGAGGAAGGCAAATTAAGAGATGGGAGGACGACTTGCCGAAAGGCTGGAGGAGGGCAGCGTGGAACAGAGAGGGGTGGAGGTGCCTGGAGGAGGCCCATGTCCGGGGACAGCCTGACCAAGTACAGGATGGCGATGCCACAACAGGATAATGAGAAGAAGGAAAAAAAAAAGTTACTATATTTAGGTTTAATTAATCATTTATTGTAAAGGTCAGAGAATAAAGGCTTTTATTATTATTATTATTATTATAATAATTTAATAATTGAAACAAATGCAACACAACTATTGTTACGAGTAAACTTCTTCTAAAATGATCAAGGAAACCATTATTCACGTTGTTAAATATTCTTTTATTATTCCAGGTCTTCATACATATTTTTTGTAGAGAGTAGGATACGTTGTGTCTCAAAAGGAAAAGGACACCAAAAGGACACCTACCAGAAAAAATAACACATGATAGCTGTTTTTTTTATTTTCCCAACGTTTCGGCACCTTTTCATTTGAAAATTTTAAATGTCTAATCGTATCCGAACGAAAAAATAAATTAGCTTTTCGAGGGTAGACTTATAAGTAGCCAGTCACCACGGCAGCTGAAAATGTGCCGAACCAATACCAAAAAAAAACCCTAAAAAACCTAAAAATTCGATACACTACACGATACCTAAAAATAATACAATTAGATCTTAGTTCGTGAAATATAGCGCGCTTAATATCCGGAAAGTTGTCTTATTTCGATGAACAGTGCCAAAACTTAAGATGTACGTAACATGATAGGCGTCGAAAATATAAAAAAAGTTGTACAAAAATGAACACCCCGTCGATGGATTCGAAACGTTAGCGTAGAACACAAAATCAATAAACGTGGTGTAGTTGACGTGTTGTGGTTAGTGTGTGTGGTTCTCTAAAATAGTTTCTTATTCTAATGCGTAGGATCGGTATATTTTTTAATCTTCTATTATTTTTTATAGTTTTTGAGTTTTTGCATTTTTCAGTGCTATTTGTGATGTTATTTCCAAAAAAAAAAACTTTTTAAAATGTATCATAAGTTTTCTATTCTTATTTAAAATTAAATAAATCAACTAAATTACAAGCATCCCGGTGGTTTTGCGAACGGAATGATTTATATAGTTGGTTCCACCTCTTTTCCCTAATTACCAGGACGTTTCGCGGGCTCGTTAAGATTTGCGGCAACAGCCTGACATAATTAATGGTGTACATATTAAGTCATTTTTGATACCGTCTTAATGCATTTATAACGGTACACCTGCTATCAGAATTTATAATTAACCGTGTCTTGAATTTAAAACTTGATTGGACGGAAAATTATTAAGCTACAGTTTTAGGGGCTATTGCTCCATCATGAATTGCGAAATACTTATCAGTGGTTAAGACTTCATAATTTAGCGCTTAAGTTTATATCGTTACTTCAATAAATAAATTTAAAAAATACTTAATACAAAAAAAAACTCTTACGGACTTATGATAAATTTTAAATAGAAAATATTTGAAAAATCAACTCTGCCACAAATGAATTCTCAGATGGGACTCGAACCCACGACCTTTGGAAATCCGGTCCAATGCTCTAATCACTGAGCTACCGAGACTTGCGAACCACCGTCGAAATTCTCCGATACTTTTATATTTTTAATACGTTATAGGCCAGCGTTGTCACATCAATGCTAGGAATATCCTTGCATTCGAAAGAAACATCTTTTCAGATGTTTAACGATCGATTAAATAGAAAAAAAAAATTTTTTTTACCGATTTTAAGCGCACTGTATTTCACGAGTTAGGGTCAAATTTTCAGTGTTTTTGTTTTTTTCGACGTTTCGGCACATTTTCAGCTGCCGCGGTCATGGAATAAGGCGATGTCGTCCGTAAACCTTAAAAAACACGGAAAAGTAACTCGTGAAATACAGAACGCTCAAAATCCTTAAAACTTGTTTTATTTCAATGAAAACTTAAAATGTACGTATAATACTTAATTCGTTAAACCGCAGATAAATATTTAATGAGGAACGTTTCAGACGTGACTTATCAGAAGTCAAACAAAGGCATTTAGCTGTGCACCGCAGAAGTCTTCCTCTTAAAAATGGAAGTCACACAACTCGCGGTGCATACGGCCGAGAAAGTTCCCACAACTTTTCTATCATGTGCACTCATCTTAAGCGATAAAAAGTTTTTGTTCTCACAAAAGAATCGCGCTTTATCTCGGAGAGAAAATGTCCGTGAAAAATCAAGAAAAGTGGAGAGGCAACGAAGCGGACGCGCCGAGTCGGCTTGTGACCGATCGCGCGGAAACCGACGGACGCGGACGATCCGCTCGTCGCACGCACCTTTGCCGCCATTGTTGGAATGCTGAAGCAGACAATCTCATTCAAAAATAAAGATGTTTTTAACAGGCGTAATGTATGGATCCAACGAATAGATACCTAGCTAGTGGTTCGCATGCAAGAAACAGTAAAAATACATGACGAGGTCATCAAGTGTAAACTTGTAAGTAAACCGTTTCTAATACCTATGCTTGCGTATTTGCGTGCATGCATCGTTCGAGTTTTAGATTGAGCCGTTTCGATGCATAGTCTTTACTAATAGCAAGTGCCCAGTATTGTATTCGCTTCCTATTTTGGAAGCGAATACAATAATTACTATGAAAAGTAGTTTGGAGCAATTCATGTAGTAACGAACGGGAATCTCTTAAACATAGTTAATCAAGAGATAAAGTATTGGGCGTTGCATCAAACGCGACCTATGTCCTACACATAGGACAAAAAAATCAAGTACTTACCGATATGTAGTTACATTTAAGGAGTCTAATACAGCCCCCTTTAATGGTTTTTTTTTGCATTATAAATATATATTTTATTTTCTGTTTTGTCCCTTATAAAAAAAACCGCCGGTTTCAAACCCAGGGGTCCCGGTTCCTATTCCCAGCGGGGGGTACTTATTGTATTCGGGTTGGTTGGTGGTAGGACTTGTTGTGAGTCCGCCTGGCTAGCAACCACCATCTTATCTAAGTCTGACGCCATAACAACAATGTTTGCAGCATTGTTGTGTTCCGAAAGTTAGAGCTAAGAAAGCCAGTTCCTCGGTGGTTGAGCATTCCAGGAGAGGCTCGCTTCCATCTTCAGCCTTATCAATATTTAACATCAGTATGATGAAGGATAGGGGCTCCCCATCATGAATTTTAAAAAATCTTCTCAAGGATATATGTAGGGCTAGCACGAAAAACTATTGAAATAGTATCGAGGACGTTTGGAGAACCTAATGTCAAACAATATATAGGAAAAGACAGTTCAGTTTACGTCCGGTAGGAACGCTGCTCAATATGTCATAGGTACATTTTTTACTTTATTTTTCGATACTTACTCGAAAGTGTTTCGTGCTGGCTTCCTGATAGTTATATCTTGCTTAGCTTCCCAACAAATGAAAATTAAGCCAAATAGTAAATTCAGTATTAGCCGAAAACATCTATTCTTCGAAAATTGCTGTTTAGAAACAGAGGTAGTTCCACATTTATAACGTGAGCAGAGCATGGACGTAGCCTTTTAAACCCAGGTGAGGGCATCGGAGCATCATCCAACAAAACAACTGCAATTTTCGACGTACACTCCGCTAACAAGTTGCGCTACGGCCGACTTGCACAAAGCCCCCAGTTCAACTCTTGCTACGGAGTGGTACATAATAAGTAAAATATACTGCTGCATACTAACTGCATGTGAGAAAATTGTAGCAACATTTGCCGATGATTCTTTCAATCGAGGAACTTCCCGGTTTGTTCGGGAAATGTGTTTTCGAATAGTAATAAGGTTGAGAGGTGTTTTTATCATTTGAATAAAACACCATTAATATTCTATTGTTTGTTATATTAACTTTTTCTATACTTACCTATATCTATTACTTTTTAGAAAGGAAGTTATTTGAGCTGTATTAGAAGAGAGTTCGTTTCTAAAAGGACTTAAAGCAGATGCTGTCGAACCTGGTCTTGTAGATAAAGTAACATCGATAAGTGGCGAAACGATATTTCGATTCGTTATTGTCTATATGCGACGACCTGTTTAGCGCAGGGGTAGTAAACCCAACTTCTGCGCCAGAGGTACCGGACTCGATCCCTGAACAGACAAATATGTATTTGTGTGCATGAACATGTCTTGGCTGGGTGTTAAATATGTATAATTATTATATATGTATTTACAAAAAAAAAGTAGATAAGCATGTTAATCCTTTACCTTGTACCCATAACACAAATTCTTTATGAAACTTAACGTTGGTTAGATAATTGGTGTGATTGTAAGCAATTACTAAATAATTATTATCTTAATTAACTTGCGGTAAGACCACGTAATTTAGCGCGTATGCCAATCCGCCAATCCCATACATTTAAACTTATCAAACTTAGTTTATTTTTTATTGTTACTTTGTCTAGGGGGCCTCGAAGCAAATCATCAGAACCTATATCAGATTAAACAAAATAAGTATGGCGTTTGCAGGTTCCCGTTTATTACTCTTTTTTAACACAATCAAATCTTTGCTCTCTACTATAATATATTTATCAATTATTATAGGTCAGAGGTAAGTTTCGATTTGTTCAGAATATTTGATATTACCTACTTTAAACATGATTATCTTCTCGCGTTTCTGATAATAAAGACTTTTAGAAACATACCTACACAGACACTACAGTACTTTTCGTAAAGACTCTTCTTCATAATTATTAAATTCATATTACGAGACAAGTCCCACACAGTCAACAGCACCTTGGGTTACGACAATCTTGCTTCACCAATTTTAACTTTGTGTTCAAGAAGCTAAGGTTTAAAGTCAGTTGGAGTTTTATTTAATCTGATGAACTGACCGTACCTAATAGCGACCTATGTGTATTCGTAGTTTGCGCGTCGACCCTCGCTAACAACTTGCTCGCCCGTCCAACTTCCGCAAAGTTCCTGAATCAATTTAGTTTACTTTTGTAACACTCAATAAAGCAACTATGAATGGCAATTATTAGTGTTTCATTTAACTTTTCACTTAATAAATTTTGGACTTAATTAGATTTTTTAGTAAAGCATAAAGATTGTATCAAATTACGTAATCATCAATTTATCGACTTTCCTGCGTTTTATACCTAGTCACTACTTACATTCATGGAATCAGGAATAACAGGTTTGATCTAAGTAGGTTAGTAAATATTTACTTAATTCTCAATTCCTTTTTTATACCTATGTGAAAAATAAACGATGTATTACAAACATTTATTTACAGAGCCATAAACCGGAAAGCCTTTTAAACACGAAAATATATTAGAAGTAAAATCAGCAATTGTTATCCTAACTAACTATAGGTGATTTGCAATTTTTGCTTTCGAAATATTTATAAATTATTTTTTAATGATCTACGGGGAGACTCTTAGCTTTCATCATACCTGATGTTAAATAAGGCTGAAGGAGGAAGCGAGTCTTACCCGGAATCACTGAGGAACTGGCTATCTTATCACTAACTGCCGGAACTCAACAATGCTGAAAACATTGTTGTTATGGCGTCAGACTTAGATAAGATGGTGGTAGCTAGCCAGGCGGACATTCAACAAGTCCTACCACAAACCAAACCGAATACAATATGTACCCCCGCTGGAAATCGAACCCGGGACCCCTAGATCTGATACCGGTGGTTGTACCACTAGACCACATAAGGGCGGTTTTTTTAATTTTAACTAGACAGAACTTGTCTCCCATAATTAATCACACTTTTGTAGTAAAAATGGACTTAAAACGTCATACAAATAACTTTTTTATTAGCATGACGTATTGCAAAAGCAAATACTGCTTATTATGAAGATTAAAAAGAGCAAGTGTCTTCTCTACTCACAGATTTATTGAAGCACGTCAACATAATTTACCGAAAAGAGATATCGTCCAAAAACTCAAAGCATCAAGTAAGTCCCTAATTGTGGGGGCCCTCGTAAATTCCGCATTCGAACACAAAAGAAGACCATTTGGTTCAGTTAAAGTCCCTCTGTCTTTTGACACAATAGGAGCAAAATATACTGAAACTGCTGGACGGGTCCACATTGAGTTGTCATCAGATGAAATGGTGTTTATTTAGGAAATTAATTTGGTCGACTGATAGTGGCGCTTCAAGGCGATCAAAACTAACAATCGGTCTTACCAACAAGAGGTGTTTACACTGCTTAAGGATTCAAATTATTTTGTGCATTACACAATGACGCATTTTTAATAAACCAAAGATCATCAATTAAAATTCTATTAGTCTAATGATTTTTTCACATGAAACGAATATCAATAGCAATAATTAAGCCTTCATCATACCTTGGGGCCTACCGCCATCTCTTACCGCAATATTGTTTCAATCTTACCATGTTTTTTCGTACTACGAATTTCTTAGGGAGCGCACACACTGGGTGCGAGAGTCGTACGCATTCGTACGTGTAGTTCTGACGCTGTAGACAATCTGAACTTGTTGGGATTTTAAAACACGTTCGTGCGCAGAACGCGATATTACCGGAGCTCTACTTACCTATTTGTCGGAGAAGAGCAAATCAGTGTACGCACTCCATTCGTATGAACTACTATCAATATGTATTCGTACGAACAAATTCGTGTCCAAAGTGAGCGCGGCCTTAAAGTAAACTTGTGTTTGACAATTTTTTTGTGACATCATCGCTCAATCGCCTCCATAGTGTGAAGTGTCAAAATGTAACAACAACAACAAAACAAAACGGTCTTATGACATGATGGTTTCTAATAGATGATGGTAGGCTCGCTGATGTTAAGTGGCAGTAACGCTGAAGATGAAAGCGCGTTTCTTTCAGAATCATCAGCTACTAAGGATATATACCTACTAATAGTCAGACACAGTTCTTTAAACCATCTAAAATGGTAACCTGAAAAACCTGAGTATCGCGCCGTAGGTCGAATACAACCTGATTCGACACTGCTCACTACTCAGTCGGCGATAGCGCTATTTATCAGACCTTTGTCTCGCAGGACAGTCGCCCGACTAATTGTGACTCCCCTCCCCTTTGACGTCATCTGCCACGTGATAAATAAGCGCTGATTACGGGAGACAGCGCACTGTATTAGCAGCTTACTCAATACGTCAAAGACACAAAGTAAATCATGGGGAAGCCGCACCAGGAAATTAACAGGCTCTCACAGTATTTGTTTTGGTATGTGCTTTGAGTTGGTAACCGCTGGGGAAGCTGTACTAATATTTATTATTATAAAATTTTAGGTAGTATATTATACAATGAGTAAAAAGTTAAGTCTTAAAACAAATAATCTTTATACCAATACTAGCGGATCCTCGCGGTTTTACCCGCGTGGTGCCCGTTCCCGTGGGAATATCGGGATAAAATATAGCCGATGTCACTCGGCAGAAATGTAGCTTTCTAATGGTCTAAGAATTTTCTAAATCGGTCCAGTAGTTCCTGAGTTTAAAGCGTTCAAACAAACAAACTCTTCAGCTTTATAATATTATATAGTATAGATAGATATTTCTTAGTTTGCTGACAGATAGCTGACGTAATTTGTAACTCTAAAGAATTCATATTGGAAAAATAAATAACGAATTATAATATTCTAAAACGGACTTTTATTTTTTTTCCTAATAACCAGTGTTGGTCCCTACAGCTTTAAAGCATTGTGCTGTAACCACACAAACAACCCTACTAGTATCCCAACTCGCATCAACTTTAAACAAATTAAATCCCACCGATTCATCTCAAAATCGAATCTCTCTGGGGACATTACAAATTGGCTTCTTATCTCATCCCCCATTAATTCTTGTCTTGTTTTGTGCAATTTTTGTCCCTCCCCTGTATCCAGAAGGTAATCGGTTATCTTCGCACGACCGCAGTCAGGAAACGATTTCGAAGCAAATATTTTTCTCTTCAACAAGATGCGCTCGTTTGAATGAATTTTCAGGTGTAACGGAACGAAATAAAGAAATTATTTATTTGATTAAGTAATGTTTTGGTATATTTGGTTTTGAATAAATAAATAAATATTTATAACTTTTTAATTTTGCATTTTACAATGCTATTTTTATGTGATAAATATTAAACAAGAAACTAGAAAAAAGCAGCTAGTCTCATGTCGCCCTGACGGGATTCGAACCCGCATCCTTGGGAGTCCGGCCCAATGCACTAACCAATTATGCTACAGAGACCTATGAGGACACGTCGAATTTTTCTAGTATATTCACTGTCCTACGGTGTTGGCCAACGTCGCTTCATCAATGAGAGAAATATCCTCGCATTCGAAAGAAACATCTTTACAGATGTTTGACTATCGATTAAGATGAAACAGCCATCTAATTATAACTTTTTAATTTTGCATTTTACAATGCTATTTTTATGTGATAAATATTAAACAAGAAAATATACTAGAAAAAAGCAACTAGTCTCATGTCGCCCTGACGGGATTCGAACCCGCATCCTTGGGAGTCAGGCCCAATGCACTAACCAATTATGTTACAGAGACCTATGAGGACACGTCGAATTTTTCTAGTATATTCACTGTCCTACGGTGTTGGCCACCGTCGCTTCATCAATGAGAGAAATATCCTCGCATTCGAAAGAAACATCTTTACAGATGTTTGACTATCAATTAAGATGAAACAGCCATCTAATTATAACTTTTTAATTTTGCATTTTACAATGCTATTTTTATGTGATAAAATTAAACAAGAAAATATACTAGAAAAAAGCAACTAGTCTCATGTCGCCCTGACGGGATTCGAACCCGCATCCTTGGGAGTCCGGCCCAATGCACTGTCCTACGGTGTATATTTCTCTCATTGATGAAGCGACGGTGGCTAACACCGTAGGACAGTGAATATACTAGAAAAATTCGACGTGTCCTCATAGGTCTCTGTAGCATAATTGGTTAGTGCATTGGGCCGGACTCCCAAGGATGCGGGTTCGAATCCCGTCAGGGCGACATGAGACTAGTTGCTTTTTTCTAGTATATTTCCTTGTTTAATATTTATCAAATAAATATTTTATTTTTATCTAGCCCACGTTAAGTATCATGAAGAACTTGTGTTATGGCCACTAGATAACGGATAAACATACTATTAAACTTTTTTTATTTGTATACATACATAATATACATATTAAACACCCAGACCAAGACAAATAGATATATTCATGCACAGAAATATTTGTATTGTCCGGGGATCGAACCCGGGACCTCTGGCGCAGAAGGCGGGGTTAGTACCCTTGCGCCAAACAGGTCGTCAAATATATCTATACTAATAAAACAATACCGTGACTGACAGACAACGCTCAGCCCAAACGTTGGAACCGATTTTGCATACAGGATCCTTTAACGATGAAGGCGAGCACTAGGAAAGGATTTTTTTGATATTCCCACGGGATGGGAATAAAACGGGATTGTATTGTAATGTAACCTAATCCTCGCGGACGAAGTCGCGGGCGGAATATTGTATAAAACACTATAGGTAGTTTTGAAGCGTATTTTTAGACAAGACTTATTATCATTAAAATAATAATTGAGTACCTAAGAGAATAATACTTAGAAATAACTGCATATTTCCAGATGAACAAAATTAAAAAAAATAGTTTGATTAAGTAATATTTTGCTACATTGTAGAAAACATGAAAGGTAATTCTGAAACTTCTGAAACGTATTTTTTGACAAAACTTAGTATCATTATGATATCAAATGATTACTTTACTTACTTTACTTTACTATATTATTAAATACCTAGGATCACAAGACTTGGTAATAAATGCATTTTTGTAGAATTCATAATTAAGAATTTTATTGCTCTATTTGAAAATACATAATTATATTGTGAAAGAATATATTCCTTATTTATTTATTTATTTACTTATAAATCTTAAAGTAGCTACTTCGATTATCGCTGAAAAATTTCTTGCGGTCTTTTCTTGTAAGCAGAAAGACGTTTAACATTAGTGGTTCTACCGTAAAATTACTTTACAAGAAGTAATACTTAAATATTTTTTCTCTAGCAAAAATATAAATTCACTTAAAATAAAACTTTTTAGACACTCATTGCATTTTAAAAGAAAGAACAAAATACATAACAAAGATTCGTCTTCATCCTATAATCTTGTTATTCCACGCTAACACCGCTCCGTTCAGATATAATGAGATTACCAAAATTAAATAAACAAACTGGCACCTGGTGTTGTTATCGATAACCCGCGGGGTTTGTATAAACTTGCAAATTGGATAAAAAGTTCTTCGCACAAAACAGGATACGCGTTAAATATTAAAAGCTTGTACACTGGGAGAAAGTTGTCGGATTTACGTAGTCGATTGAGATTGGTGAGGAAACATATTATATCTACATATGAGTATGTATGAAGCTTGCAATAAAACAACTTTTACGGATATCAAACGTGCTATATTTCACGACCTAAGTTGTACCTAACTGCCTGTACGGACAATTACAACTTAGTTCGTGAAATATAGCGCGTTTGATATCCGTAAAAGTTGTTTTATTTCAATAAACAGTGCGCGCCAAAACATAAGGTGTATGTATGTATGAAGCTTGCTTTACTATTTTAATAAACTTATGACTTAGACGAGCTCCGTGGTAGAGTGGTACTTACACTGGTTTTAAGGTGTCGCCTACTCTGAGGTCCCGTGTTAGAATCCCGGTAGGGGCAAATGTTTGTATGATGAATACGAGCATTTGTACCTGAGTCATGGACGTTTATATGTATTTCTACACATAAATACTTACGAGTATATATGTATTTATATCCGTTGCCCTAGTATCCCATAACACAAGCCTTACAGTGCTTACTTTGGGGCTAGGTTAATTGGTGTGAGTGTAAGTAATATTAATATTAATTGGGTTATTTATTTATGTAAAGAAAATAAAAAGAAATAATAACTTACAATCGAGAAACTTCCCGGTCGATCAGTAGATCTTTTTCAGGGAACGATGTTTTAAAAAGTTATATTTTTATATAAAAAGTTTATATCACAAATAATAATAACATTAATAGGTATTACATCATATTTAAACCTTAACACTTTTCAGAAACAGGATTTCCAAGAAAACTCTACTTGTCGACTGGGTTTTTTTTTTTAATGAACGACGGTAAGACGAGCCTCTCCCGGAATCCTCAATCATTGAGGAACTGGCTATCTTATATTTAACTGCCGGAACACAACAATGCTGAAAACATTGTTGTTATGGCATTAGACTTAGATAAGATGGTGGTAGCTAGCCAGGCGGACTTACAGCAATTCCTACCACCAACCAAACCGAATACAATATGTACCCCCGCTGGGAATCGAACCCGGGACCCCTGGTTTGATACCGATGGTTGTAACAGACCACATTGGCGGTTAGGTTCCTCGATAGTACTCCTAATTTATATTAATAGTAACTTACCTATCTATTATTAGTAATCAAAGTTTAGTTCCTTCGAAATTTTCAGTGCCACAGAAGTTCCTACTTTTATTACAAAGGCACTTTGTTATCCTGTAATTTGGCATAATTTAATCAAAGTTTGGGAGATCCCATGCGCCCGCTTCTTTTAAAAACTGAAAAATCTGAAACTTCCCGATGAGTTGATAGCTAATCAAATTCCACATTTCCGGAACTTCGTCACCCCGACTTCGAGATTCAATTATGAGATGTATGAATCGTTCTACTTCCATTTTTATAGTTCTTATTACTACTTGTTATTTTATTGGTAGATTTCCTGAAATACGACGAACGACTAATAGTTTTTTTTATCAATGAAAACAATAATTAAAAGCCTAAGAAATGCGTTAAACGCTTAAAATGTTGGTTCTGTTATTTCATATTGTTGAATAATCCTATTTATATAGATAGACAGTAGATAGCCTGTATTAAAACATAGGGTACTCCTTATCCCGATATCCCCACGGGAACGGGATTCACGCGGGTTAAACCGCGGGCAGCCGCTAGGTATAGATAATCTCGTAAGAGATTTGTTAAAAAAAAGTAAGTGTACTACAGTTTCTACTTTTCTGTCACCGTAAATTTAAATTGTACAGTGAAAAGGTGACGCCTAACGCCAATAACAATGCAGTATAACAAAAGCTGTATGACCATGTGTATATCAATCTTTAATAAAATACCCAAGGAATTTAGGACTCTAAATATTATTCAATTTAAAAGACAATTGGGAACATGGCTAGGCTTGCAAACTTTCTATGCTCTAAAAGAATTGTTTGACATTAAAGATTAAATTATTAAGTCAATACTATTTAAACTAATTCAATTATTAATAATAATTATTGTTAAAATATTTTAAATGAACTTTTTAATAAATTGTATATTTTGCATGCTAATTAATTTTGGCTAAACATGTTTTAGTGCTTATTATTATCTGTGAAATCTGTTATATAGGTACCATGTTTAATAACAAATAAAGATTATGATTATGATTAAAAGTTAAATACTACTTTTCTACGTACTATTTAAGATTTGCACACATAAACACGATACAACGTCGCATCGTAGTACGACGCTACGTCGCGTCGTGGAAATCTATTTATCGTATCATGTTTATGTGTAGGTACAAGTCGTTACATATAAATACTCGAAGAATATTATTTTTTCAGTTGAATATTTCATTTTTAATGACTTCTTTAAACTTGTTTTAGAATTTAAAATTCGAACGATCTCCTCAGTTTTTTTTATAAAAAATTTGGAACGCTGCCTTATTCCATTAATTGTTTATTTTCCATATAAATCCACACTCAAAGACGGATGACGAGTTAATCATATTCCGTGAATCCGCATCAGGGTCTGGGCCGAAGTTCGCAGATTCAATTAGCAGATACGCCTCGCTGTCACCAACCGCCCGCGAACTATCGTCTGCGATTGTTGTCTTAATAAAGATTGTGGAAGTTCACCTTTATATACCTAGAGAAAAATATTTTTGTTAAGTACTTAATATTTTTGTTAAGAATTCAAAATTGTTGTTGGAAGTGACTTGAATGGAAAGCCATAATCAAGAGTTAATGTTTATGGCCTGTTAATTTGGATAGAATTTATCTTTTTATAATGACGAGACTATAAATTTTATCCATCGATTTTACGGCCATCCTAGTATGACCACAGCAACGTCAGCAACATGATTTGATACAGCGGTTTTAGTTAAGTATCGATAAGCGCAAAACCACAAAATATCGAATTATTTTCCTCATTTCACAGACATACTAACAACAAACCAATCTCCATGTACTATTGATCGTTCAATAATTATGGTCAGTTCTACCATTTTTATAATTTCCCAGTTGTAACATTGTTGTCACGATTCTCTTCGAAATCTTTCTAAGACGGCAACATTAACAGCCTTAAAAAGTTATTCATGCAACTGCACTATCCATGTCCTCTTTTTGAACCCTTATAATCATAAAGGTACCTATACACACGACTGCTGCCGTCATAGCACGCTCTGATTTCACCGCGCAACGAAGTGATTATTCACTTTATAAAGCAACTACGTCAGCTGCGACGCGTTTGTCTCGCAAACAACGTGCACTACGATGGTCGGGACCCACTTGCAATTTCCCAAATACGTATATGTGTCATCGGCAACCGCAAAAGTAGTACCTACTTTATGAACATTTCCCTGTGTAACATTTCTCTATATAACGTAGGAAAGAATTAAACAAAAATTATATCATAATTTCTAACTAATATGAGTTAAGATCGGTTAGTTTAAAAGTTATTATAACTTTCACATATTATAATTTTTTTGGTGCTTTAGTTATTTGTGAGCTAAAAGAATAATAGCGCCCAAGTAAAGTATTTATATTATTTTATAATCTCGTTACGTCTGCTTATTCGTACTTTACTCCAAGGAACGAGTCGGGTACAATTTTTTTTTTACTAACATTGATTTTTGTATAAATTTATGAACTGACGATAGATGACAAACTAAATATTAACTACAAGGCACTGTTAAATTATAAATTCACTACAACACCAAACCAAATCTAGACAGCTATTTAACTCTTCCTTTTCATCTAAATAACCACTCAGCACTTTAACGCATCTAAGTGAATCAGCATCAGGGGCGTGCATTGCTTTTCCAGCGTATTAGGCACTGGATCTAACTAATAACTTTGCACTTATCCTATCTAAGATGAAACTTTACAGCAATGTAGCATATATATCAGAAAACCACATTGTATGCAAATATTTATAATTATCCTGATATTCCCAAGGTAACGGCAACCACGCGGCGAGAGTGGCCGCTAGTCATAAATGATAAGGTTCGTAATATTTAGTAGGAATATTAAAATGCTGACGAGTTTGATTGTTTGAGCACGCTAATCTCCGGAACTACTAGTTCGAATTGAAAAATTATTTTTGTGCTGGATAGTCCATTTATCTCGGAAGGTAATAAGATATTTAATATCACGGTACGATGAATAAGAGCAGAGCATTAATGTAAAACGTTACAGAAACGGGAAAAAAATATTAGTTTTGGGAGCTTCCGTTGCGGACGGTGTTTAAACGGTTAAAGTTATGTAAAAATCATGTATGACGAAATTATTCCCCATCAAAAGTGCTAAAAAAAAGTCCGCGACAGCATATGTCTATGTTTTATGGTTAACTCACTATAACCATTTTTCAGATAATAAAATTTGTTCGAAACTAATGTATTATTTGAGAAGCTGTTTTCATAAACATGATATTAATCCTTATCTAAATAAATACGTTAATCATCACAAGTATTTAATTTTGAACAAAATTGTCATTTACATGATTAAATTTTAATGAATATCTTAGGAAATATGATAGTTTTAAAATAACTCCTCAACAAAATAATTCGCGACCAAATTCATTCGTCAGGTAGGCATGCTTACTTTATACTGATATATTCCGGAAGTTTAAGCTAGAACGTTACACGTACAAACAGCGCCCTTCTTGCCATGGGCGGTTTATACTTGAGAAATACTTTTTCTAAATATGTTGTATTCTTGTATGAAACGCTGCTTGTTTCGAGTAGGCAATTTCGAGGCTGCCTATCGGTAGGTATTCAGTATTTAGCGTAAGGAATATCTTAGTGGGTGAGTGTTGAATAGAAGTTTAAACTAAAATAAAATAACTTTAACACTTATTGTATATTTATTTAGGTTTTGAATGAGGTAGGCACTGCCTAATTGCCTATATGGAATGCACGCCCCTGATCAGCATCCCTGATATATACTAACTGAGCTACAAATTGGATTGAGCACAGCGGAATCGTGTGTCACAAGTATCAAACTTGCACTTAAAAGTCAACACTGAAACTCAAATAGAACAAAAACACGTTTACACAACAACAATAAATACGTTTCAGTGTTGGACAGCCAGTTATATAAAATGAAGAATGTTTTTACGAAAATATTTAATGTTGGTGTTTTTGGCATAGAGAGTTGGAGAACATATGGCATAAAGCTTTTTCTTCAAATAAAACATTAAATATTATCAAGAACTAGCTTCCGCCCGCGGTTTCACCCGCGTGGTTCCCGCGGGAATATCGGGAACAGTAGCCAACTCCATGCCAAAATCCAGTCGATTAGTTGCTTAGATAGGGTGTCAAGAAAGGAGAAACAACACACAACTTCGCATTTATAGTATTATTTACAATTATGATTAGGATGGTGAGAAGCTTAGTAATTAAATGTTTATCTAGAAAAGGGTAAACTTTATATTAAAAAGGTGTTATTAAATACACATAATATTAAACTGCTCTACGCTAAAGCTTTGCAGAAATCCCCAAACACAATGATTGTTTTACGACTTAGGGATATTATTTTTTTAAAAATCTATGCATTACTTTTCATACATATCTGACAACAATTCTCTAGGCTCTACTTCTAATGCAAGAGATGATTGAGTTTAAAAAGCCTTTCCCTCATTCATATTATCATATTAGTGTAACGTACGCCCTAATTGAAGGAGTGTTCCTGTTTACCACTAGGAACAGGTATGCCTCCACAATCAAAATGCACTTACGGCCGTCTGATTCAGGTTGAAACTCGATTGCAACTTCCCAAATATATTTTAGTGCATTTGCAACCTCGTCGGAAATGAAAATATGCCAGCTGTCGAGGATTTTAGGCTATAATAAATTGATGCTTACTGAAATTAGAATCGTTCATCGTTCTTTATTTTGATAGTTTTAAATAGAAATAACTAGTTCGACTTGCTCGCTTGTGCTGCTATACACAACGTATAGATAGCTATGGTCGAACATTGGTAACCTAAACTTCAATATCTGTGCTTTGAAACTTCCGTTTTGGAACGTTTAAGTCTAATTTTATATTGCGGAATTGCTCCTTCACCAACCTTTACTGCTATATATTCAAAAGCTGATGGTCTGATCATTATTAACAATGTAGATGAAAAAGACGTCGCGAATGATGAAGATTAATAAAACGTAATTAAATACCTACATAATAATCATTGAAAAAAACAGACAAATGGTCAACAGTTCAACCAAGTCTTTCAAGAAATGCTACTTAAACTTAACATGTATAAATTTTAATTACTGGGCGGCTACAAAGTTTTAAAAAGGCTTGCCGAGTGCACGCGGAAGTCCTTCACGCGTCCGCTGCTCAAAGGATATAATAAAGGGAAACCCGGAGAAGTAATTTTTAATTTAGCAAATATATGTGAATATAATACTTATATGAATATAATGTGTAATTTATGAAACATACTCTTTTTCTGGGAAATGAGTCATTTTTAATTACACTTTATGTCGAGTATTGTCAAGTAGAATATGACATAGACGAATACTTTTCTTTAAAAATTACTGTATTAATCTAATAAAATGAGGAAAATAAACATATAGGTAAGTAATAGAGACCTAGTGGACATGCTGGTTTAAGCTTCAGCGACCGACGGTTTAACTGCTTTTAGAAAGCTGTTTGCAGCGATCCAAACACTCCTCTCTGCAAACGTAAAAAACGATCATGGCTATCGAGTAGATCAACGTAGTGACTGAACGCTACTCCGCACACGTTTGATCGTTGAACTCTTGAACGTTTAGCTTTTCGATCCAAGTCGCCAACTAAGCTTTGGTTTCGGTTCAATGTTAAACAGGTATTAACAGGGCGACACTTTTACTATGGATGGATTCTAATGAAGTTGCACTGTTTTTTGCTTATTGGTAAAGTTCGCTGCTTCAAACTGATTCTAAACCATAGCCCTGAACATTCGATTATGAATTGTCAAATATGCATTATCTTGGTGGCCGAATGATAGCCATCTAAAACACACAGCAAGTTGTTATACTGACGCATGTTACCATACTTCCGAGAGTTAGCAAAACGCGATGCAGCATCAATGCAATCGCTAAAACACTAATTGCAGGGAGTAAAGTAAGATGATCAATATGGGACAGAAAGACATCTATTCCAGTAGCTACTACAAAATAAATAAGACCTCTACTTAAAGGCGACCAAGAAGAGCTTAGTGCTTTTAGAAGCATCCCTATAGTCCCATGGGAATGGAAAGAAGCCGATTAAGGCACAGCCTTAAGAAAATAGGGTCTTCTGATATCAGGATAAGTGTGCTCGCTGTCTTACCCGCCAAAAGTAACAAATCTGGCACAAAAACCCTGTTCATCCAACTTGAAAAAAAAAATATGAGAATCTCAACTTGATTGTTTGTTCGTGCATATTCAAGTCCTCGAGATTTCTGGGCCGATTATATTTTTTTTTTTAGAAGCTTATGCAGTAGTCGTAATATTTTTTTCAAGGCGAATAATAAATTTCCTCAGTCTTATCTTTATGTTCACCCAATGATATTATATGTGTATACTTGAAGCAGATATGTCATACAAGCTCGCATTGTGAAAATTGGGACGACCCTTTTTGGTTGGTGGTAGGACTTGTTGTAAGTCCGCCTGGCTAGCTACCACCATCTTATCTAAGTCTGACGCCATAACAAAAATGCTTTTCAGCATTGTTGTGTTCCGGCAGTTAAAGATAAGATAGCCAGTTCCTCAGTGATGGAGGATTGCGGGAGAGGCTCGCATCCATCTTCAGCCTTATACTTGACATCAGGTATGATGCAGGCCAAGAGTCTCTCCTTCTTACATAAAAAAACCCTGTATGGGGTCCGATTCAATTTGCTATCTGTTTCAATTCCGTGCATTTTCGTGTCTTTGATCCTACTTGTCAATTGTCAATGCGTGCAGTCTTATCACAGATTTCAATGCAAATTACTATAAAGGTGACTCTATTATAAAATATCATTGTGTTCACCAGTACACGTGTCAATCTCTGACGAAAGTAGCTATAACAATTTGAGTAATCGGAACCGACGTCAAGTATTATCTGTGGCCAAGATCTATAATTAAACAGCCGCCTTTGATCTGATAAATCGGCCGATGACGCGTTTGTATCGAATATTAACAATTTCATTAAGGGGATGTCCGGTGGATATTGGAATTATGGGATGAATTTTAATCAGCCTACGTACATCGAAATATTGCCTCACTGACCACATCATATTTTAGAATTACCTAGGTAATTCAGAAATATGGTTTACGATTTATCAGGGTGTGACTGTTAGATATGATTCAATGAAGAAACATTTGAAACTTAATTCGCATAATAATACCTATTTACCTTATGGTGTTCTATCTACCATAACTCCGAATATATCGAATTCAGCATTCAAAGAAACATCTTTGTATGCTTTAAGATACCTATGGTTTTTTTTCTGTTCCACGCAAGTACGCGACTTTTGTGTTCATCATCTCAGCCACATGACACCAACCCCAACGACTTATATGTTACTTCCTAATTTTTCAAGAAAAAAAAACATAAAATTCAGTTACTTAAGGATAACTTTAAAAAACATTTCGATTCTTGCTCAGCAAAAGAAACGTTTCCACCTATCATTTTCCTTAGCAAAATGGCGAACCCTTCCCAGCTAAAAGCCACGAAGCGAGTGGCCGCCACCAATCTTTATCTTCAAGGTGTACTTGTTTGCTGTAAGCTCTGGCTTGCCCTAGAATGCTTCGCCTAATGAAACTTTATGAGTCTATTCCCGTCAAAACGCTCTCAGCGCCCTCCCAGCTTTACATTCAGTTCTGTAGTTTGTTTATAAAATGCTACATTTTAGCACTGATAGCGTGAACGTTATCTCAATACTTATTAATCTAGTGGGGCTTACTACGAATTTTAGACTAAGGGGCGGTTTCATCACCTACTGTTAGTTCTGGAAAGCTTATTAGGCAAGTCATTTGAAAATTGTACTATGAAAAATATGTCAAACCGGTCATAAGACTAATAATTCATGTAACAGTGTTGTATGAACCAAAGTCATCGAATAAACGATAAAGAGTCGAATATAATAACTGTATAATGCTTAAATACATTTGTAAACATTTTATTAAATTGCACTGCTTTTCCTTCACGGTAGTTAAATGGATTTAAACCAAATAAAAAATTCTTTCGTTTTCGCATCCAACGAGCTTCAAGCGAGAATATCTGATGTGATCAAAGTCAATGTTAATATGCTATCTTGTGTACGCACCAGCTCCGTTCAGCCAGCCCGATAATTACTGGCCAGGGTTTAATGGAGCGAGCCTTGTTGCAAGGCTTACGTGTTTGCCAATGATGCCCGAATAACCTTAATTAACGAATTTAAGTCGCATTATTGTGATTAGAGGAAATAAACCCGTTGAAATTTTGCTCAAAGCGACGAAGACATTGACAATTGAACATCGAAATTAATAGCTTCGGGGTAATAAAAAAGGGAGTGCCTTCAAAACGCGGCTGTTAAATTCTATAATAAACATACATTGTTACAGATGTTTATTTTTAATTGATGCCTGCGATGTCTCTTTACAGATTACTCTGAGGTATACATAAACCACAACATGGGAAGTATTAAAAATATCTAAGCTCCCATCAAACATGCAGAGTTTTAAAAACAAAATATTTGCTCGAGCAGTATGTAACTTTTCCACTGACATCATGTCATACTACAGATGAGTACGCTTCCCCAGAATATGCAATAAAATTTGCGCTGGAACACACATTAAAAATATTGCGCCATCATAAATCATAGCCAGGATTTAAATTCTAAAACCCTGAGCAAAAACTAAAATCAAAATATCCAGAGTAAAACACAGATTCATGAGAGGGTAATTCACACAAAAGAACTCTAGGATCGTGAATTCATGACATGATTAATTCAATAGCCGATATATCAGACGACATCACTCTATCGCAAAAACCTTTCAGATATAATCAAGCTGGCAATGACAAATGAAAGGGCGTAAAAAGTCGAAAGAGGGATCGCAGATCTACACCTGTTACTCCCATACTTGACTGAAGTGAGTTGAAGGAACATTCGTCTTAGAAGTTTTGGCTAGATAAACGGCCGTATATAAGTAGTTCGACACATTATAGTACATTACTGCAGCGGCCAGCAAAAGAGGTATTGATGGACGAACGTGTAAAGTAAGCGCGTAACGTGAACGCGTAAGTCCATCAATGCCTAGTTGTGGCCAAGGCTTGTATAGTGTTTTCCTCAAATAATGCGCGGAAATTAAAACTACTTTTCGAAATTACATGAACAACGAACAACAATTTTTTTTCTCAAACATGCATGGAAATGTTGTCATTATTTTCGAAAAAAGAACACGCGAAGTATCGAATAAATTTACGGACAAAGAAAATCAAATCCATTGCAGGAGCGTTTTTTGAATTTGGAACATTACAAAGAGTATTTAACAACTCCAGCACGCCGTTTCATACAACATTGCTGGAGCGCTGTAATGTTCAAAATTCAAAAAGACGCTCCTGCAATGAATTTGATTTTCTTTTAGTAATTATTAAATGTATAATATAAAAAGTATGTTTTCACCTCACACGCTCTGAAAAGGAGGTTTTGTCAATCAGTTTAGGCGTAGAAAATGGCTTTTTGCGGCCTAGTCCTGCAAAATACTTTTTTAATTTAATACCTAAAAATATGTCATAATGCGTTCCGAATCGCACTATTGACTTTTTTGTTATATTTGATTCTTATTTTAAATAGCTTTAAATTAATTATAATACTCCGTTTTGGTTTTATTATATTATTTTAGTTCATTAAATCATAAAAACAATGATAATAAGATTAAACTATTTGTTATAAGAATTTTATATTAGGCTGGGTGAGATTTCATAACCTATAATTGGATTTCGGACTGTGACATAAATCTTTATTTTTAAATTGTCTTTGTCTTGTACCTCATGCCAGTGTCAACATTTACGGAATCGTTTTTATTCTTATTAATAAGTAACAATATATTCCTACTTTAAATAACTTTGAATTAAATATAAAACTCCCTTTTTTATTATTTTAGTTTTTTATATCATTAAAACAACGAGAATAAGGTATATTTAGATTATACTTTATGTTTAATTTTTTTTTTACCGGAAGTTGACCGCTGAAACAACCATAAAATGTTCCTCGCTGTTGTGAGGTGAAAAATTGTGTGTTGCGCTCGGCAGAAAAGTTTTTAGTTTTTAGCCTCGCTTCGCTCAGGATTCAATCTTTGAACCAATCGCTACGCTCGTGGTTCAATCCTAGTATCCTTCACTTGCTCAGATTTCAATAGAGGTAACTCGCCCCTAAATAATCAACTTTCCAGCCTTGCATAACAAATAACTATTTATTTCCCTGCATTCTTTTGAGAAAAGCACTATATATGCCTCGGCGGAAATGGCAATTGCCTGTCTCGTATTAGTGAAGTCCTCGCCTACGGCTCGGCCTTCAAACTCATACTCGACCTGCAATGCCTATTTCACGGCCTTTGCAATAATGTACTATTTTTCTAAAACAGCTTTCTATTTGCAAGCAAGTTCGAAATTAAAATAAAACCTTTGTTAAGTTTTTTTATATTTCGGGGTAAAAGATCGTTCCATTTTTAAATTACACGACAGATGAGTTTAGTATGTAATTTATTTGACCGCTAAACATATGGATTTTCATACAACTTTTGCCGACCGCTGCTCGCACTTATGTGGCCAGTACAGCAATATCGATTTATCTCGAAGAAGGTTGTCAAAATAATGCTCATATTTCCAACCATGTTTGAGAAATAATAATTTTATTAAAACGTCAAAACATATTCTAGACTGTCAGATAAGAGGGGATGAAAAAGTAAAGCGGTAGCTTATTTTAATGTTGTTGTTATTAAAAGGTTTATTTAACTTGCAATATATCTTTAACTGGGTTAAATCTTGCAAGCTGAATTAAAACAAGAACATTTTCATTACTAGAACTGCTATTCGTAGCTAGTAATAAAAATGTTTGGAATAGAGAAATACACGAAATTTAAACGCCTTCTGCGCCAGAGGTCACGGGTTTGATCCCCGGACAAGACAAATATTTGTGTGCATGAACATGTCTATTTGTCTTGATCTGGGTGTTTAATATGAATATTATGTATGTAATAACAAAAACAAAGTATATAAGTATGTTTATCCATTATCTTGTACCCATAACAGAAGTTGTTCAAGAAACTTAGCGTGGCTAGATAATTGGTGCGATTGTTTTTTTTTTATTATGTATGAATGGGTTCACGCTTGATCCTAGTCTAGCCCGGGCATTAAAAACAGGATCTACGATCGAGCGAGCTAACCCAGAAAGTGCCTTTTCACCCTGTCTTTGAAAACAGGCGGGTTCTAAGTACTCGGAAATACAGACGCAGGGATGCGCAATATAAAAGCTGTTGAGTAGCGCTTGATGCGACATTTAGGAAAATCGACCAAAAAAGGGTGGTAGCCCGCAGTGCCTCTGGATATCCGATGGTAGAAGGGGGATGGTGGTATGAGCTCACACTCTTCAAAGAATAGTCTGTAAAAAAAATATGTTGCCAATTAGCCTCTCAGCTCTGCGTTGAATATTGACCAGCAAGCTGGTATTTCGCTGAGCCGTCCCAGAGGTGGTTGCAATATTCTATGCAAGATCGGACTTGACTTTATAGAGAGTTGAAAACTGTTCTGGCGTAAAATATTGCTTGACCTTATTGAAGACGCCCAGCTTTTTAGCTGCAGTTTGAGCCTTGGACTCGATGGTGGTGCCGAAGTTGAGGTCTGAAGACAACTCCATGTCAAGAAGCTCAAGACTGTCGGTAATAGGTACAGATGCACCCCGGAAAGTAGGAGTCAGGTTGAAGGGACTCCTTTTTGCGGTGAAGAGACACGTTTGCGTTTTGGAGGCGTTGAAATCTACGAGGTTACTGTCACCCTAATAGGAAACGTGATTTAACGTCAGTTTCGTTCGCACAACCATGGCCTCTCTCATCAATGTCACGTCGTCACCGCTGGCTTTTGCATCAGATAGGTATCTCTCCACGACAGTACTGTTCTGCATACCCAACAGTTCCTGATATCAACAAGTCATTGATGTGTAAGAGGAAAAGCATTGTATGTAATTATTTATTATTTGTTTAATAATATTTGTTAAACATTTACTTAAGTACAATCAGAAGCCAAAACTCGCTTTTGACCACTGCGCTATCATATATAGATAGTAATAGGTAAATATAGTAAATAGAAGTATAATAAAATATAGGTAAGTATTCCTAACATACCAGTCAAGTTTTAAGTTATTACAATCAATCTTCTACGTCTAAAATATAAAAACTAAATTACGTAGATCAATCATACTGCAATTCGCCGCATGCTCAGTAAAAAAAACTGCTAAAATGAAATTGCTAATTCCGCTGGTGCTTCAAGCCGCATATTTTTCAAGCGAGCTGCTGCTTGCATAAAATTGAAATTGTAGCACCTCCATTTCTCTACAAGAATCTCGTTAACTTACTGACGTTTTTAAAAGGCTGTTCATTCCAGCCAAACTTTAAGCATACCTATCACTGTAATTTTAAATCTTTAAAAGATCACAACAAGTGCGAAATACGTAGATAATTTCTAATTGTACTGATAAAGTAGAAGAATTGTCTTTTTGTTTGATTTTCAATAGATCACTAGTCAACAAAACTAAAATTTTAAAACCTACTTCAAATGTAAAAATCGTAATAAAGAAAACCAATAAATTACAAATAAATACCCCGTAGTTACTTACAACGAAAACCGTCTTCAAAATATACTTTTTGGAGTCGGTGCCAGCCAAGGCATCAACGGTGCAGTCAACTTTGCATTTCTACAATATAGGTACGTTTATTTGTTCTGGTTGTCACCGACTCCAAAAAGTATATTTTCGTTGTAACTACGGGGTTTTATTTATTTGCATTTTTTTCTGTTTTCGTTATTATTTTTTACGTTTTGAAGTCGTTTTTTTTTTTATTTTAGTATATATATCATTTTTTGTGTTAGCTAAATCCAGTACTTTTCACCAATAGTGAGGACCATAAATTGCTTCGAAACCATAATGAAGAAATCGTATCGCACCCGTGAGATACTTAGTATTTAATAGTTCCGATGATCATGTATTTATCATCCGTTCCATCCACTCCACTAAACGGAGCTCTTTGGGAGCAAATGCACGAGTTACTTAAAAAAACACTGAAATCAATTTAGGTGTTTCTGTAATATTTGAAGAATTCCTTTGGTTTCTCCAGGATCCCATCGTCAGATCCCGTCTTGACGACAATGGGACCAACTTGAAAGTATACCCTTTCGAATAAAAAAATAATTATTCAAATCGGTTCATAAATGACCGAGTACTGAGGTAACAAACATTTTAAAAAACATACGCACGAATTGATAACCTCCTCATTTTTAAGTCGGTTAAAAAATTAATTCATATTTGAACTGTGAGTTTTTTCTTGTTTATGTAATAAAAAGCTAAGTCAATAAATATAAAACAAAACATAAAAAAGCCCTCTTTGTTTTATTTTACAAAAGCTTGTACCTAATTACCATTGATCTAATTACCTATGATTTACTTTAGAAGGAATGAAAAAAAACATTTCAGTGAACAATCTCAAAAAGTCATTGACTCCGTTTTCGCTGAATCGACGAAAGAATGGCCGAAGCATACACCCTTTGAAATTTTATTAATCTCTTTAAACATGCTGACTGAATAAAACTATTCTCTTTGTTTCATTTTACAATGCACTTTGTAAAGTATGTAATGTAATTTTCTGAAGTTGTATATCTTTACGACTTTAGAAAGCCACAAGTACGGCACATATTTGAATATTCTGGTAGTTTTGTCTCAATGGCAGCCTTGTTTTCTTTTTTGACTCGAAATATTTATTGTTTATTATTGTTTTAACTTCTATTATAAAAGATTTATAAGATTATTGAGTTTCGCATTTCAGAGAATCATGAAAAAAGTCGTTAAAGTTCAGCAAAAAACGTACGAAAAATAAATCAATTTTACTCGGTAAAATAAAACTGCTTTACCGAGTGGATATAAAAACTTCAAACATTTATTTTCGGTATAATAAAAACGAAATATTGAAATTTATTAAGACCTCTTTTGTTTATTTAGGTGTTGAATAATAATTATTTTACCAATAATTTGTAACTATTAATTCGATACGTACATGCGCAAATGGTTTTAATTTGACATTTGCTAGCAGGGTGTTCAAGAAACACTGGAATATGAATTGTCTCATAACCTCTGAGGTTAGTGGTTAGAGAGCATAGGTATTTGTAAGTTTAAATTAATTACATTATTTTGAAATTTTACTACACCTTCTGTCGAAGATCCCAGAATTCTCTTTTCACCTCACACGCTCGGAAAAGGAGGTTTTGTCATTCAGTTTCTGCGTAGACCAGCTAAACCCAGCTAAACCCAGTTAAGTCCAAGTTCATGGTGCTCGGCACAGATTCACAGATTGTAAAAATGTTGAACTTTAATCCGATTGTGAATATTGGTGGACAGCCTATAGAAAGAGTCGATGAGGCCCACAACTTAGGGGTGACTTTTGATAGCAGGCTACGATTTGAAACTCACGTGCTGAATGTGGTCAGGAGTTGTATGTACCGCCTGAAAATGTTATATAGGGTCCGTAAGTTTCTAAGTGAAGGAGTTCGCATTAAATTGTGTGAGCCATTGATTCTTTCCCGGCTAAATTATGCCGACGTCGTTATAGGCCCTTGCTTATTATCCAGGACCAAACGCTTGATCCAGCGCGTACAGAACGCTTGCTGCAGGTTCTGTTTTTATATACCTCCCAGGACTCACGTTTCGCCTTACTTAAACTCGGCAGGCATGCTTCGAACAGAGTTGCGTAGGAAGCTGCATTTTGCATGCCTTATTTTTAAGATCATCAAAAACAGACAACCTGAATCTCTGTTCAAGAAGTTTAAGTTCTCCTCGGCTTATGATAGGTATGGCGGCATAAGATCTACCCGTATACCTCTGGCCAACCACTCACACCGCACTGCGGCTTTTAGGGGCAGCTTTCGCTTTCAAGCTACTAAATGTTGGAACGATCTACCACCACCACTTAGAACTCTAACTGGAGTATTTAGGTTCAAAAATAAATTACGTTTCGATTTGCTAGAGCTCCAAATGATTCAATCATAGCGACGTCGAACCCCTTTCACAGCTAGATATTTTTTTTTATTACATTTTATTTATTAATTTGCTTTAACTTGTTACTAAACTATTTATATTTTATTTAACTTTGTAAGTCACTCATAATCCTACTGGTTTATAAGTCTTCCGCGCAATCCTTTCCCTTCCAATATATATTTTTTTAAGACTTTATATATATTTTTTAAGTGCGTCATTTTCACCATTTCCCGCCCACCCATCAATAGGGTGAGGGCTGACAATCGCTGTTTCGCTCATCCCACGAGCGAAAATACCACATCGAGCCTGTTTTGCTGCTGCACATAGAGGTATCCGCACTACGTCTGACGAAGTGATTGTAGAAATATGTTACCTATTTATAAGATGTCTAAAATACCAGATGTATCTATGTGTGTTGCAACAAAATAAACAATTTTCTATTTTATTCTATTCTAGAACTTCGCTTTTTGCGGCCTAGCGTGGTAAAGTACTTTTTAATTTAATACCTAAAAATATGTCATGATGCGTTCCGAATCGCACTATTGACTTTAAGTTACGTTTTATTCTTATTATAAATAGCTTTGTATTAATTATCATATTCTGTTGTGGTTTTATTATATTATTTTAGTTCATTGAATCATAAAAACAATAACAATAAGATTAAATACTTGTTATAAGAATTTTATACTAGGCTGGGTGAGATTTCACAACCTATGATTAGATTTCGGATCGTGACTTAAACCTTTATTTTTAAATAGTCTTTGTCTTGTACCTCATGTCAACATTTACCGAATCGTTTTTATTGTTATTTATAAGTAACAATATATTCCCACTTTAAATAACTTTGAATTAACTATAATACTCCCTTTTTTATTATTTTAGTTTTTTCTATCATTAATAGAATGAGAATAAGGTATATTTAAATTAAACTTTTTGTTTAAAGAATTTTTTACCGCATATTGACCGCGGAAACAACCATAAAATGTTCCTCTCTGTTGTGAGGTGAAAAGTTGTGTATTGCGCTCGGCAGAAAAATTGTAGCGTCTTGTACCTTTGAACCATTCGCTACGCTCGTGGTTCAATCCTAGAATCCTTCGCTTGCACAGATTTCAAATGTGGTAACTCACCGCTATAACCAACCTTACAGCCTTGCATAACAAATAACTATTTTTGTATTTAGTAGGCATCAAGTAAGAGTACTCAACTATTTTCCAAAACGAAATATCTCCTGGTCTCACCACTGCGAACCTTTAAATTAGTCTGTTCAATTACCATGTTTTCATTAACCATGATTAACTATTATACTCGAATGGACTAACTAACTAAGCAATTATATTGGTAAATGCTCTCTAACTACGTTATCGGCGTCCGATGACATTATTTAAACTCTATAATTACCCACTGTTCACGCATGAACTGGTTTCGTTTCGTAATATTCAATATTGATAAACGGTTTCGAACAAAAAACACTTGCATACGCTGAAAGAAACTGTCCATAACATATCTTTAAGTATACTGTAAACAATAAAATTTGTGCATTGTTGTTTATTTAGCACTGTAGTTCACTGTAATTCACAGACCACAAGACCTCTATTTATTATCCTGTTTACTGTACAGTAAACGGGGGCCATTTTGAATGAGAATCTGTAGTTCTGCTTCTGCCCACTAAAGGCCCAGTACAGATTCGCATACAAAATGTAAACAGAAAGGAAAAGGTCGGTATTAATTCATAAAATATATGTAATTTGTAAATTCTTTACTAATTGCGACTTATCTTGCTGATAAAACAAGACAGTTAAACCTTTGGTTTCTCACTTACCCAGCTTATACCTGTGGGCCTACCATGAGTTTTTCTTTCCGTTTACTGTACTGTAAACGGGAAACATTTTGTGTGCGAATCTGTGCAGCGCCTCTAGTGGGCAGTAGCAGAACTACAGATTCTCATACAAAATGTCTCCCGTTTACTGTACAGTAAACGGAAAGAAAAACTCATGGTAGGCCCACAGATAAAAGGAACGTGGAACATGAACAACGAACATGGACGTACCTACACCACACCAACATCAGAGAAAAATCAGAATACAATTTATTCACTTATTTCAAACTCTATTTCTATAGTTGTGCCATCTGCTCTGAATGGCCAACACCTGAAATAAAACGTGGAGTCTAACCAATATTAAATGCTGTGTCGGAAAGCACCGATGCATTTACGCGCGAGCGACGCGAATATCGAATTACCCTCATAGAGCTTAGAGAGGACACCTGCAAAAAGTATGCGACGAATTCAGGTGACCAATGCAGCAGCATATCTGCCGTATTTCAGCTCTAATCAGCATGGATTATGATCTAGTTCTATTTGAAATACGTATATTTAGTCTATTAACTCGTTGTTTTGTTATGAAAGTAATAAAATACTGATAAATATTACAAGTACAAGAAAACTTTTTTCTAGTATATTTTCTTGTTTAATATTTATCACATAAAATAGCATTATAAAAATGCAAAATTAAAAAGTTATAAATTAAATACTGGTCCTAAAATGAACCTTGCAGCACTACTTTTTCAACTTGATTAGCCGGCCATAGTTTTGATAAATTAATATTAAAAATAAGATAAGATAATTATTTATTGAGTACTAAACATATACATCAAATAAAATTTGACACCGTAACCCGTGGTAGTAAAAACTGTGCTACAGGCCACGGTACTTTAACAAATTAATTTAAGTGTTTTTGAAAGTGTAATTAAAATAATAAGAACAAAATGCGTAGTGACACCTGTATCGCAAATAAAATAGTTTCCAGTCCCAGTTCAGTAACTAAAATAATGTTAGATTAAAATACACATTTCTATGCCAGTGGTTGCAATATACTTACTTGCACTATTCTTATTAAATCGCGTTTTAGTCAATCAGAGCATTCAGTTTGTTTATCAAAGATTAGTTTTATATAATGATTAAGCCGCTCTTATATACGGTAAATAGAAAATGTCTTAGCATTTTCGTTCATTTGTTATTTAGTAGTAGGTAATCGAATAATTGATAAATAACGTCCGAGGTCGACTATTTTACTAAACACTTGTAAGAAATTATTCCCTTGTATAGTAAAGAGAAAAACTTGGAATAAAATGAAGGCATTGCATAAACCTCGTTCTTTTTTGTTAAAGCTCAATAACTTAAATGAAAAGGCTTTTTAAGAAGTTGGAACAAGCTAAAACGAACTGTTTAACATTGCTATAGCCAGGCAGAAACGATGCATTTACGCTCGGATGCTGTGAATATCGAATTACCTTCACAGAACTCCGGTGTCCACCTGTGAAAATACACGTTGACTCATGCGGCAGCTGTAAACCCCAATGATAATATATTTTTATCGGCCGGCTATAAATTTGATAGGATTGTCGATTAATCAGTGGAAGAAAAAAATTGTCCACGTTTGTTGTAACGACCATGATTATTTGGATTTGATTTGTTTACGCAACGATATGTGCATCTGTCTCAAATTATAATCAATTTAAATGAACATGACCGACACGGCTTACGAATATATGACATGTATTGACTGTGTTAGCTAGATTAACAAAGATAAGAGACATGACTTTGACTGAATCCTTTAATCTCTGCTAACGCTCTTTCACGCAGTGCTTGTTACTACAGTGAAAAAATACACTACAACCAAAACACAATTGAGATACGATTATGACTAAGCATTGAGCCCTCTACTTACGTAACGTTGTTGCTAACATTTTCATTTGTAATTAACGTTTTTTTTTCCACTTTTGCGATCTTAGATTTAACTATGTTTCAGTTTTTGCCATTGATTTGTGGTGGAAGGATCGGCTAACTAGTCTGTGTTACTGACTTGCCTTCCGCAGACCATTGCCCAGGGCGTGCCGGACCCAAACCTACCCATCTTGTTGCGCCACACGAGAAGGCTCCTTTCATGCGACTCACGTTTCAGAATTAATCCGAGACTATTATTGTGGAAAATTTCTGATGAACTATGCGATGCGACTGGAACAAAATATAATAGAGGTCTAATGTACTTTGATTATCTTGAAGCATTTCAAGTTTTTTAGCAACAATTTGTCCTTAACTGGTGGCTACGGTTGTATGATATTTTTTCTCTATCACTGTTCACTCCAATTGAATGCAAGTGATCGACCGACTACTGTATGTACGTACAATTCTATTAATTAAGCAGTAATTTAGAATAATCGAAAACAAATAGGTTTTTTATTTAAAAAAACATCAGGGCTTAACGACAACCTTCTTGTAGTTTGTTATAGAAGACATTGTTTTACTGTATGAACTTTAACAGTTAACTCAATGTGATATTGAATACAGTTCACCTCAATATTATGACTACCTTTACAATATCCCATTTAACTGTTAACATTGTGATTTCTCGTGTCTTGTACAATATAGTTTGTCTATCCAGTTGCCTGACGTGACATGACATGACATGGCAACGATTGACGGATCGTTTGAGCGATGCGGAAATTACATGTGTACATTGAAAATCAATTTTAAATATATACACGTTTGAGGATTTATATGACAGTAATCCAGTAAATGTAATAATCAAAACAATAGTTCATGAAACTCGTTTGTGAAAATATTAAACCAATTACACCGAAAAAAGCATTACGTAAACACTTTTATAAGAACAACGGGGAGAGATGCTTAGCCTTTATCATACGATGTTAAGTAGGTACCTAATGATAAGGCTGAAGATGGAAGCGCGCCTCTCCCGGAATCCTCAACCACTGAGAATCTGCTGGCTATCTTATCTCTAACTAACAATGCTGAAATTGTTGTTATTGTTGTTATGGCGTCAGATAAAATGGTGGTAGCTAGCCAGGCGGACTTACAATAAGTCCTAGCACCAACCAAGGTCTACCCAACATTTATTGAGGTATGTAACATCTTGTATGGCTAGATCGATGATGCCTGAGGTCTGTGTGTTCGTTTTTACGTTGTACCAAGTTTGAAATCTAAAATAAAAAAAAGAGTACGTCATAAATTATTCAAAGTTTCGATATTCTCACTAGCTCACAGCCTAGAAACCAATCAGCGAAATGGAGTTGTCTCATCTAATACCACAAACATACCGTTGAATATAAATATAAGTTTTAAATTTGAAACAAAAAAACTATCTATCTATATATTATTGTATAAAACAGTACCCCGAATGCCACAAAAACTACCGTTTGCCATAAAATAAATTGAAATGTAGTCTTTTCCGTAAGTGGAATCGTAACTCAGGCACCGTTGTAATTTTTTCACGGTATAACAGTTCTGTCTGTCATCTAGCTATACAGACTACTTGACAGGGGACGACAATCGGTGACAGGCTTCCGCTGATCCACCATACATAATAAAATATTTGGGGTATTTTACACAACTCAATTCAATCCTGAAGTAAAAAAAGACTGTGAGTACTTTTTGTAATAACTAAAGGTCGGAATTAGGTAGAGTTATTTTTGTACTTGCATCGAAATGTTGATATTAATATGGATCTTCCCGGGATTTCTAATGGGCAATCCCGTTTGGCCAACAATATTAAAAATAAATAATAATAAATACTCAGAGATAGATAAGACAAATAAAACAAAGATAATTAACACACAATTTTTATTAGTATTTACATTAATTCACAATACAAATTATTAGTACAGTCAAGCAAATTCTCATACTTATATTTCGCCTTTTTTATAAATACGAGCAAATAATTTTGCTTCTAGCCTAGACTCGTGAGGTTTTGCTTATTCAAAAGGCCCATCAAAATAATTTACCTTGTCAGATTCATTCAAAGTACCACTCAGATTTGAAGTGTTAGCTTCCGACATTACTGTATAACTTTTATAAAAATTGAAGTATATAACCATTAGCTTCTCAATATTTTCTGGCTTCAATGACTTTCTCCGAGCGTCTTAAATCCATATGTACATTGAAAAAGATCGCTCTACGTCAACTGAGGTGAGGTTAACAAACTTATTCACTTTCTCCTCCTCGTCATTAATGCAGGAAGAAATTTTTCTTAGGGGTTTTTTGATTTTCCCGACGTTTCGGCAGCTGTAAAGGTGCCGAAACGTCGGGAAAATCAAAAAACCAATAAAAACCTAAAAATACGGTATATAACTTAGTTCGTGGAAATTTAGCGCGTTTGATATCCGTAAAAAAAATTTTATTTCAATGAACAGTGCGCGCCAAAACATAAGATGTACGTAGAAAATTTTCTGTTATATTTCTCATAGTGTCCAAATCTTTTATTTAATGAATCACGGGATTATTTCTGCTCTTTAAAACTAATCTCGGGATTTGAGGCATATCCACTTTATTCTTTCGCTGCATGAAATCAGTGTAAGTACATAAATAACTCTACCTAATTCCGACCTCTGGTAATAACATACTATTTACTATTATAAAGACACAAGACACACGAGGAGGTCGTGGCGCAATGGTTCGTGCGCTCGGTCTGCGATTGTTGATGTCAAGCAACTTTCGCAATGGTTAGTCACGGGATGGGTGACCAAAAATTTACTATCTCGAGCTCCTCCGTGTGCACGTTAAGCCATTGGTCCCGGCTGCATTAGCAGTCGTTAAACCTACCAATCAGCATTGGACTCGCGTGGTAGGGCATGGCCCATTCTTCTTATCCAACCATAAGGAAGGCCAGTGCTCCAGCAATGGGGACATTAAAAATGGCTGATGACGATAAAGACACAACCAGTGTATGTAACAAATTGTCGTAACGAATCTGTTCGTTTTAACACTTAACGCTAACTTAATTTAAAGTTAAAGTTATAAAAAGCAAAAGCAATTAAGTACCTATAACACTTAATGATGTGAGGTTGTTAATTCCATACAATACTATAATGTGGTAATTCACTTAAGCTTGCTATAAGTGATTTAATGTGTTATTTAGCGTTAGCGTTAGCGTTTAACTTCCAGAAAATCGCCATTTGAATAGGGGGACCGATCAACAAAGGATCCATCCTTATAATTACTGGAACAAAATTAATTGAAGAAACAATAAATCGTGTGATTATTTAGATCAATATCAAGAGGCATTTGTCTGCGTCCAAGGAAATTATAACAGTGTTTGAAGATTAGGTATAAATCTTGTGATGGAAAATCGATGCAATAGAAGTGACAGTTTGGAAACAGCACTCGAGGCCGATGGGTTCGATAGATTGGATTAGTACATTGAAACTACGGATGTTTGGGATAAGATCACATGAATGAAAACAAACGATTAGCTAGGTTCCTTGGATTGTAAACATGAAAGATAAAAGCAAAATATTTGTCAGAATAATCAGAAATGTTGTCTACCGACAAAAGGGTTTATCAAGTACTCTAATAACTTACGAAGTTATACTTACGAACAAACACTATAAAGTGTCATTGGAAATACAAATGCGGTCAACGGTCAAAAAGAATAGTTGCCACGACAGCAAAATACTGATAAAATTTTCCCACAGAGAAACCGTCTCAGTTACAAATGACAAAACAAATGAAAGTCTGTAAGGAAATATTCCGCTCATTTAACAAACCTCATTATACAACAAAAGAACACGGTATCACTGTCAAAATCAATATAGTTCATTCAAACGAGACAAAAGGCCGTGCCGCAAAACGGTCTAAAACGGGCTGGAGCGATAAGGGAAAGCCAAATAAGGGGCATATTGAGACATGGCGTCACGTCCTCTTACTCCGCCAAGCCATTATGCTGATTCCATCGCATCAGGCAGACACGTAGCAAACAACGTGGTACGCCTCCCAATCGTTCCACTTGCATCTCCCCGAGATTCAGATCTTTATCGAATTTGAAAACAAATCCTGTGAATTTGGAGTGAAAACACGGAAAAGAAATTGAGATAACTACAGTTGTGTTAGCATATGCAACCTTCTTAAGTTTCGCTGTGAATTATTGTGTAAAAATCAAAAATTCATCAAGATATCTAGATCAGAACATTGATCAAAATAACTAAGATTTAGTATCTATCTTCTTCTATACTAATAAGACAATACCGTGACTGGTTGATAGACAAGAGCCATAGCCCAAATGGCTGAATCTATTAAGTTGAAATTTTGCATACAGGGTCTTTTAGCGATGTAGGCGAACATAAGAAAGGATTTTTTTTATATTCCACGGGAACGGGTACCACGCGGGTGAAACTGCGGGCGGCCACTAGTTGCAAGATATAAGAGTTGGAAATTCGCGCCTGCTATCCTTAATGTTTAACATCGTCAATTTATTCGAGTAAATACTCAACGATCATTTTGGTGTCTCAAGCAGCGGTGACAATATAAATAACGTTAAAGCGGCTTTGCATTTGGTCTCAAACGATTTCGAGTTATGACCTTTTAAAAAGTTCCTCCTCGTGTATAATATTATGCTTGGAGTTGGATATGATGGGTTGAATATGATGGCTTAATAAACGGGAAATGAGCCGTGAAGCTCTCCGATTTGAATGTGTTAACATCAAAGTGGCTATACAATATTGTTGTTGCGATGTCAAACGTAGCAAATGAGTCCCTAAAAGGTTAGGCCATGGGTGTATTGCCTCATTCTTAATAGCCTTTATTTTAACGTTTTAAAGGAACACAGACAAAGGATACTGAAAGTAATTTACCTTCAACTCTTTGGAGGCTCTGTGCACAAATACACAAGTGCCTTGTTCCAGAATTATGGAACTGGAAAAAAAAATAGGATTTGCCAATTTTCAATATCGTACTATGTTGAAATCATCATATCACGCATCGTAGAAACCATAACCGTGTCAACATTACAGTTCAAAAATTGACATCGATAAATAATGTCCATATATAATTGTATTTATAAACTTCAATGAATTGCATTTATAACCCAATATTGTAGTAAGATGTGCCCTTTTGATATCGCAAATAAATCCGTAACAAATCATCATTTTCCAAAACAGCCCGTATTGCAGATAAATCTGGCATGTCATTATCTGTAACAGCCGTCGGCTTTTCACCGACGGTGACATGCAAAAATTATATAACTTGTAGTAAACTAAGGGAATTCGCACAATACAATGTTGGATCCTTTCCACTTATATTTGTAATGAAACAATTGTCCAATATACTTCGAGAAACCCAGATGATGTGTTCTACCTCTTGTTATATTTTAAGCAAGTTGTATTGTAATAGAAAAGTTACGTAGTTATAGTTTCAGCTTATGAGATAACATTAATTTGGGTGAAACACAAAATCAGTCCAATTAAGTCCAAACATGTTCCAATTCATGTCCCATCACAAAAAAACATGGCCCAGAAATGTTTGATCTTTTCATTCAACAAGGAAAAAGTTATTTTCTTATTAAAAGATTATCAAAAATAACATCACCAGTCTGCCTTTCGACCGATTTAATACCATTTTCATTAATGTTTGTATGGAACCGAAGTAATACTTAAAAATCCCATAATTAACAAAAAAAATGCCCTACTGTAGTGGAAGTAAAGGAGAGTTGACTTTTCTGCAATTGAAGAATTCATCTAACACAATTATGTTTAAACAAATCAATGTAAAGCTTTGCACCAAAGCTCACATATTTATCCTAGAACACACTTTTTCGTTTTCACAAGATTTTTCAAGCCAGCCATTCACACCCCACACGTGTTACACGATGTTAGAGATCAAACATTGAGGAAAAATGTGTACCTATACAAACAATGTGTGTTAATTGAAAAACTTTTAAGTGTTGCTTATTCTAGATATTAAAACGGCACGTCTACAGATATGTATTTTACGAGTGTATTATGGTAAATGTTACATATAAGTCCACTCTAATATTTATAGTAGGTACCTTTATTTTAATTTACAGTCAATGGAAATAAGTAAAGATATCAATATTTTTAATACTCTAATTTAACTTTTGACAAATACACTCATTTTGTGAAAAAGTAAATAATAAACAAAGACTATATTCGCACGCAAGCAAACTAAAAACAGTTTACTTTAGGTACCTACCTAAATTTGATCCTTTATCGATCTCACTGCTTCGCAAAACAAGGGTGCTTCGAACTTCACGAAAACTTTAAGGAACAAGTTAATTAATAGTCATCAAGTTTGTATCAACTGCATAAACTGGCTAATCTCTATCAGTTTATATACGAAATACTAAAATCTTGTCTCAATCGCGTAAAACATGGTACATAAATTATTCCAAGCTATCTATTACGAAACAGGGGTTAGTAGATGTGCTATGACAAGAATAATTCACCGACGGGTCTGATAGGGTTGTCGTCAATATATAATTCAGGTGAATATAAACAGGACATTTCAATTCATACCAACTTAAATATTAAATGGGATCATATCTTCACTTGATAACCCTTGTCACTTTCTGAAGTTACTAGGCGGATCAGATTTCCTTTATGATTGACTGAATATAATCGTCTGACTATCCTAAGCTAAAGGTCAAGGTGTAACACTCTAGCCAAATTCCCTTTTCGCTGCAAGCATGTTCAGCTAAGAGTCAATATGTACGTAAAAGGTTACGAATTAACGCTTCAAGCACGGTGATATTTGCTGATTATGTTTGTAAATAGCCTTCGAGTAAATAGATTGAACTCAAAGCCACTGATTGTAAAACAAATCGTATCAAAACGATACACACACCAACCTCGAATTTGCATCGCACCTATAATATAATCCGCTACTTGAGTAATGGGGTCTAAGAAGAAAATTCAAACATTAATGTTGCCACTGTTACTCCATTTAGATTGTATAAGCCTATACCATCGACAATGCCCAACCAAATGATGGTGCTAATACCTAGTATTTCGAAGTTAAAACAAAGATCGTATTACTAGAAGATAATACAACATTAAATAAGCTAGCGATTTTGCAGTTTTTTAAGTCGCATTTGCAGCAGGAGCCAATTTCCGTACACAATGTGTGTTGGCGCGATTTGTCGATACTCAATTTATTCTTTAGCAGTTTTGAAAGCCCTGGGCGTCTCGTTAAAACTTTCTGCTCCTATGTACTCTTGTTATAACGTATTTTACAGACTCACAACGGGTATCTTCTTCGTAATATTGAATGCAAGAAAAGAAAATGTTTTGTACACATATTTCTGGTGGAAAATACTGAATGGATGTTATTTAATACAACTCAAGTAAACAGGAATACGGTTCGACTTAACTTGAACTGGGAAACAATTCGATTTGGCCGCTGTGAAGTTTGCTGCTATATCATCTGCTAACACCTAAATAGGTACTCAGCAAATTAGCGGTTTTAACATCACAGCCGCCTAAAAAGTTGCATCCCACTGTATACATTGGATAACCATTTTCAATCCATTTAGCTGCGGCGGCCAAACCTTAGTTTCAAAGCCGCAGCGACACCACTTACCATTAATTGCGTAGCAACATCAACCAATTCCTTATTTTTTACTTTATTCTAACAAAATAAACTAACGAAATTTTATATTATGTAAGAACTTCATATGTTTGTTTCGGGGATTCAAATGCTAGCGAAATATAATAAAAATATTACAAATCATTTCAATTTCACAAGCGGTGCTTCAATGTAACGTCTTTCAACGAAAGCGTCTTGAAATTCATCTCAGACGGTGTTATCGGAGGCGGAATTCAATAAAACCCTAATCTAATCAGTGCCTACGCACGTGGCGATTATATTATGATTTATTTCGGTCCTGCGCACATGGATCAAAAGTCTTCACCCTTAGGGATAAATGAGAAATGCATTATCACGCAAATCTTTGACATTACACGACTGACACATGGAAACATTTCGGGTTTGGCTTTCGGTTTAGGCTTTCGTTTTCTGTCTTGTTTGTTTGTTTGTATTTATGGTGTGATTTCAAAGTAAATGTTACCTCCTTTTTTTTAAATAAAAAAATGCCGAAAATTGCTTAACCTCAACAATTGCAGGCCGAACGCGTAAATCACTGCGCCACGGGCTCCTCAAAACAAAACCCATAGCAATACTCTCATAGCTCACCTCAACGACGCCACATTTAGCACTGGTAGGGTCTAAGATGTTGTCCGAATTTTGAATTTTTAGTTTGTTTTGGTAAGCGTGTTGTTTAATTTTAATCATTTTATAAACAATTTTTTTTTGTTTTTAATTGTATTTTTGTGGTTGCTTCTTACGTGCATGACGTCTTCACCTATAATTGTAATAGCATTAAGCTGAATTATCTCATAATTTGTGTTCATAAAGTGTTGTGTCAATGTATATTATGTTGGTGATCATAAAATAAATAAATAAAATCAGTAGTGACAAGTTGCCAGCCTATTGCCTATATTAGTTTACGAATAAATACCCTATCCATTGATATGCTTTTAATATCTGCACTGGAAAGGTAAGCAGCTGGCACATTCTTTTTCACTCCCAGTCCAGCATGGATTAAATATAGTACATTACTACAGCGGCCAGCAAAAGAGGCATTGGTGGACGAACGTGTATATGTCGGCCGAGGCAAAGCCAGGCACACATACGTAAGTCCTAGTTGTGGCCATGGCTAGTATAGTACTTTTCTTTAATAAAGCGCAGAAATTAAAACTACTTTTCAAAATCAGACGAACAACGAACAACAACGTTTTTTCCCGCTTTAAAGTGTTAATTTGTTGTTTTTTTTTTCTAATATATACAATTTTCACGTTCGTCCATCAATGCCTCTTTTGCTGGCCGCTGCAGTAATAAACTATTCCATTTTTAAATTACACGACAGATATAAGTTTACTATGAAATTTATTTGGCCGCTAAACCACGACTGATATGGATTTTTGCATTTTATAAAATTAAGAAAAAAGAGACGCGTCGTGCGTAGATAATATGGACGTTTGCCTTGTCACTTAAAATACATTTTAAATATTGTAAATATTAATAAATTATAGAATATAACGATAATAACAATCCAAGCGAGTGCTTATTTACATCTTGAGTTACGTCCGCGCTCCAGTACCTACGAATTTTACCTATATTTATAGCTGTCATTAAAAGTTAGAAAACCTTCAGTGAAAAGGGTCTCCAGCACCCATTTACGGGTTATAAGATTGAATAGGAAGCATTCAAAGTAATTATTCCCAGGTTTTGCTCTGTAACAAAAACCTGGGCAAAGGACACAATATGATCCAGCCCCAAGCATAATGACCGTAGTGACGTCACTCGTTCACTACGTATCAACACAACTCACAAATTTCTACACAGCCTGGAATCTTGTTAATTAAACTATGCTGAAATAAAGCGGAGTTGTTGAACGACCCTGTGGCCTACACCGAAAGTATTCGCATTAGCAGGCTCAGAGTCGCATATAAATTTCGGGTGACATGCAAACTATTTTTGGGTATCGGCCTTTATTGACAGGCTGGGAGGAACCAGGCCAACTCCCCGCTATGTATAGCCACATCACTTTTTTTAATTAATCGAATTGAACTTCTTTTCGGGAAGGCGAGAAATTACATTACATTCTAATCAAACCGATGTATTTTGATCGAGGCTTTGTGATTTGGTTTTAATCTTACTTAGATCTATGTTTTAATGATATTTCCAATGAAACCTAGTGTATTGTGTCTTAGCATAATTAATCGTTTAAAATCAACGCGATTGAGCTCTACGTGAGTGTTATAGGAGATGTGGTAATGGGACAACGAGAAATAGTTCTCTTTCGTGGTCCCAATAGGGGGTCAAATACTATGCCACGAAAAATAGGGGATTAAAACAAAAACCGATTTGTCACCTACCACGAGCGATAAGCGCTCGGTCATCTTGCAATTACCGGTCGTGTCGGCCTAATGCGGGCGTAACCGCACCACACGGCCACCGCGGCCGCCCGGTCGCCCGCCGCGTCCGACCCGCAACAATACGGTCGGTTTCTGATACCATTACGAGTGTTTCTCTTCCATTAATCTTAGCCTCAATCTATTAGATGCTGAATGACCGAAACAGGATTTCATGATGATATACTTTGGTTGTAGGGTTAATCTTGAATTGGTGTTATCTGTTATTGCATGAGTAGGTAGTCAATCCTAATTAGGCACTTTTTACTTATGTATTTGATAAGAATGTAAGATTTTGACCCACAATTTGAGAGAAATAATTCAGTCTCCTTACAAGTCTATTTACCTACCTATATAATCATAAAGCTGGTTTGTTTGTCAGCAATCTGCTTTCCAATCGCTTTCAGTTTAACTTGCATTGTATATTTATTACTGCGGCAATACAAGTACATCCAGGACTGTGTTGACATGCCAGAGGCGGATTTACGCTAATTCGTGATAGATTTTTTGAACTTTGTTTTCAACAATCTATCATAGAAGGTAATATAGGCTTACATGCTTTGTATTTCGGTAAGGCCGTTATTCTGTGTTATTGAAAGTAGATATTAACAACAATAATACCATTCAACGATCGTGTATTTGTAACGGCATTCGCCTAATAAAGTTCGAGCTTCTGAAGATTGCACCCTTTTATTTAAGCAGTAACAGAAGTATCATTGGACTATACCTTAGTTGGTCTTATTAACAGAAACACAATTTCCCGCCTTCACACTTTATCAGGTCAATGTGACAATTTTGACCAATTCTTGCTGATCTATTAGCTAGCTATTTTTTACTTCTCATAGATGAAAACAGCTAGAATTGGGCCTATTAAAGCATCATCGTATTTCTGCAAATGCTTCTAAGGCCTTTATTACTTATTTATTAAAAGTATCACAGACGACAGTTGGTACTTACCGATCAAACTGTGCCGGCTGGCTCCGAGGCTGGGCGCGGGCGGCGAGGCGGCCGCACGCAGCGCGCCGAGCGCGCCGCCGCCGCCGCCGCCGCCCAGCGCTCCGCCCTCCAGCGCGCCTAAAACAACACAAAGAGTTAACTAAAATGACAGAGAATGTGGAATTGATACAGGGAGGTGTAGAGGCATAATTTTTACAGGAACGGTAAAATCAAAACTGAAAAGCATCAGGAAATGCAAAAATGGTTCAAGAAAGGTCACTATTGTTTTATTTGTTAGGGTGTATAAGATTGAATAAGGACATAGTTAAAGGTCTGTTTAGGAATTAAATAAGTTTTCATTAAAATGCAAGCAAGTGCATGGAATGAGCAGTCAAGAATTGCCAAAATAAAAGGTAAAGTCGCCTTTACTTTAATTTGTTATGTCGTGAGTAATTATAATTAGCATGATGGAACACCTCAAAATGTTTTGTTACTTCAGTTGTAGTTTAAAATTGTTACAAAAGTGAGACGAAAGGGCAGAGGAGAAACACACAATAAAAGTTATTTTAATATATAATAATATATAGTTTAAAATGAATTGTTAAATCATTTAGCCGAATATTTTTTCTCGAAATCAACGAATTAAATGCAAAACAAGTTAAACAAGCTACCTGTATCTACCTGTAACAATCAGCGATATGTCAGAAATATGTACCTAAGCCCTTTTCCCAACTTAAGCCAAACAGAATATACGGTCCATAATTGCAGGATTTACATTTTCCTTTCTTGAAATTTAGTAGGTAGCTTTTCGCAATTTATGACGAATTCAGTTTGGTTTCGTTTACGTTTCGATTTGTGGAGTAGGGTCCCCCTATGACGTTCTTTATTGGAAGCCGAGAAAGGCTATCAATTTCCTGTCCTATTTTTGTCGTCGCTGAGCAATCTTTAAGGCTAACATTCCAACGTGATATAAAATCGGACACTGAGACAGTGATATTTTTAACGGAAAAAGCTTATGCAGTGGAATAGGTATAGTTTTCTAGGTCTTCTCGTTACAAGGTCTCCCGCCGTAGGGTTTGTGAACCGATGTCGGGGCTTCGGTGACTTTCATAAGAGCTTGTAACAGTCTAGTCTAGACTGACTAATAAATAAGTAAATAAAGAAAGAAAATTGAATTTATTTGAAACAAATCACAAAAAACAAAGACATACGTACCTACTTAAAAATAAAAACAATGAAATTTGTTTCAAAACGGTCACGACTCAGCATAATGCGTGGTCTACGACCAGCGCTGATCTTCCGTCGTGACCGGTTTGACGATCCCATATGGAAAAAAAACAATAATGCCATACAAAATATGCCACAACAAACAAAATTTTATCACAAAAGATCAGTGGTACACCGGAAGTGGTCCACGACCTATCCACCGATGCCGCTTTGATGGCGTTTCGTCGGTTCACACCACGTCGCGGGAGTCCACAAAGGCGGTGCCGTTGTCAGACCATATCTGTTGTGGACTCCCGCTACGTGCTGTGAACCGACGCAACGCCATCAATGCGGCATCGGGGATAGGTCTTCCTTAACAGGACAAAAAGTAAAAGTGAGTAACAGCAAATGCTGAGGTGAATAGTTCTTACACTAACACCAATTAACATAGCCCTAAAGTAAGCACTGTAAGGCTTGTGTTATGGTGGGATACTAGGGTAAAGGATATAAATACAGATAATTATATATTTATAAGTATTTATATATAAACCTCCATGACTCAGTTACAAATGCTCTTATTCCTTATACAAACATTTGCCCCTACCGGGATTTGAACCTGGGACCTCAGAGTAGGCGACGCCTTGAAACCGGTGTACGTACCAAGAAGGTCGTCCACCTCCACTAATGAATTTGAATTTTGAATTTAGTTGTGAACTCAAGGGATGCTATTGAAAACTTAACTATGTGGCTATAATATCCGATTGTTCGTCCAAGACAGCAATCATAAAACGCTGCACGCCCAAATTTTTTAAACTGAATTCTTAGTTAAGTTAGTTTTGTTGGTTAGGAACTATGTGAGATCGTACATGTAATTGTCTGCAGCTCCTCCGTGCTTCATTCCTGCTGCATTTGAAGACGTTATCACCCACCAATCCAGATTGGGCACGCGTGATAGCTCATGACATGAGACATTTTTCTAATATATTATTCGTCGTCGTCGTCGTCTCTGCCACATAACACCCACCGCTAGGTATAGGCCGCCCCCAAAAGGGGGCGTTTGCCATAATCGCCACGCTTGGCAGGCGGGTTGGCGATCGCAGTATGGCCAAGTTTGTAGGAGACGCTGCTGCCCGTCTCCTGAAGGCCGAGTCCCTTAGTCGCCTTTTACGACACCCACGGGATGAGAGGGGGTAGTGCTATTCTAAGCCGACACTACACAGACAATATATTATTAACAATTAAAATATACCCATAAGAATGGCCTGCCAGCCCTGGGAATTGTACCCGCTAAAACTACGTTTAGTATTTTGTGATCATCTTGGCAGGGTAACTGAATAAACGGCTAGTTGTGTTTGTGAGTAGAAAAGATACGAATTGGTGAACTATCTAAAACAAAACCAGAGCTTAATCGGCAATAAATTAGAGTCCATGCATCTTATTCATTGCACCAATCCTTTGTTCGACGATACATATCGTGACAACTGAATGTAACAATATCCAGAAATAACATGAGCTTATTACCCAAAGTCCAGTCTTTCCCGTTTATGGTCCATGTGCAGAAAATTTATTGGTGTTATTTTTCCATATTTTCTTTACGTACGGTTTCAGTTAGGTAATATTTTTATGAATATTGTTATACCACATGTTTTGATCATTTCGTTTTATTATATTATTCCAACTTTATAGCTTTAATAAGAAGCGTTGTAAGTAACAATATATGTGTATTTGATGAGTTGGATGCAATGATGTTATATGTGTGTATATGAGCTCTCATTGTGAGAATTGAGAAGACATTATATAAGGTCCTATTCAATTTGCTATATCTTCAATTTCCGTGCTTTTTCGTATATTTTGTCTCAACATATCTATTATAAAAGATCATTGGTCGGATGAGATCAAAATATAAAGGTGCTGGCTGTTACGTGACGCCAACCTTTTGCGCGAAATACAGAATCTATGCACACATTTCCTTTTGTACCTACTATTTTATTTTTTTCACGTTGTCATGGCAACGTACCGGCAATGTTTAGAGAAACTTATTTAAGAAACTCCTTGTATTCAGTCCTTAAATAATTTAAAGTAAGTAGGAAGGTAAGTAATTATTTTTTAACATAATAATTACTATGAAGAATAGCATCAGGATTGCCAAATCAGAATGATGCTTACCATTTGCAAAACATATGTTCATGACGGGTTATAACCTTCGATTACACACTGAAGGAGGATTTAGTTAGTCTGAAGAATGTCTTTATACCACAGAAGAAATAAGTGCGTTGAGAAAGTACTAGTAAGAGATCTGCGTGTGCTTGCTGAAAAATCTCCTGCATCATGATAGGCCTTGCACTGTACAGACCGTATGCTGGCTACAAGCTTTTATGCTACGTACGTTTTGATCCATACTCAAACAAGTTATATTTATGTATAAGTCAATTTTCTTATTATTGTGAGAACAATCATTCAGTTAAAGTTTCGATAAGGTTAGGCCGTTCTTAACCACGCCATTAACGCTTTGAAAACGTAATTAAATTAGGGAATTTGACAGGGCCTTCGGAATTTGAATCACCAAGCACTTTGGCAAACAGCCCCATTAGAATTCATTTACCGAATATTGAATAATTGACTAAGCGAAAACAACTTTTACCCCAATGACAATTTTCCGACATAAATCTATAAATGTATGTACTTACCGAGAAACGAATAAAATGAATAACTTTTAAATGAACGCTCTTCATTTAAAAGTTAAAATCTTCTATTCTCTGCAAAAAAAATAGGTTGATTTTGTTCGTCGAAAATCTCTATTCTTCATAATAAATACGAAAAATCGAAAGCTACTTGATGTTTCTAAATTCAACGGTTATGTTGGTGGGTGATACGTAACCCTCAAAAAGTTTAAGTACGATTTTATTGAGTGTCAATGATTTTCTACTTTCTAGTGCAGACTCTCTGAGCGAGGCCTCGGAAAGAAGATAGACGGGCGAAATAAAGTTTTTTGTTGGCTATCAAAAATGGTGGGATCTGTTAGCTCTCAAACTACATATAGTGGTCAGAATAATTATTTTTAAAACATCAGGCAGTAGTAGCAAACATTGCTTTTAAAAATACTTAAAATAACGTTCGAAGACCAACACCATGTTACCATCTTAGGTCTTCAAGTCTATTAAAGCAGAATGTTCCTAAACAATCGGTCGAACAAATATGCAATAAACCAAGTTATTTTTATACACAAAATTCGTTTTAACTGTACCATAAATATTTGGAGCAATTCTCCGTCGTGCATCTAAGTTGTGGAATGAATTCCCCATTCTGTGGTTTTTCCGCAAAGTTAGACGCAAAGTACTCGGGTAGGCGGTATAAATATATTATTTTTGCGAGTTTCGCTTGGATTCAGACAAAGAAAGTGACGTTATTATGCTTTTAAAGACTGTAATGTTTTTGTACGACAGAATGTCACCGATTCTCAATCTGACTTAATTTTTGGAGATTTTTCTACAAATACTTTGATTTGTTTATAAAGTTAACTGGAACATGATAATTTGGCCAATGAATATAATTCATGTCAATGAAATACCTATAATGAATATTATTGACACCCAGATATGGGTTTGAATATTATACTTACGTATATATATATATATACTTACGTATATCGTATGTTTTGGCGCGCACTGTTCATTGAAATAAAACAACTTTTAGCGCGTTTGATATCCGTAAAAGTTGTTTTATTTCAATTATTATACTTATTATTCCAACTAATTGTTCCCAAGCATGTGTCTTCATTTCGTCTATACTAATATTATAAAGAGAAAAGATTTCATTGTTTGTTTGTTTGCATTGAATAAGCTCCGAAACTACTGAACGGATTTGGCTGACATTTGGTACATAGATAGTAGATAGCCCTGGTTATGACTTTTGTTCCGATATTCCCACGGGAACGTGAATCATGCGGGTGAAACCGGGAGCGACCGCTAGTTGTGGTATAATTAAGTAATCTAATAGCTCAATCATTTGAACAAAGTATAGCTAGTTAGATTTTTTTTCTTTCTCTAGATTTTCCAAAGAAAGTTTATATTCCTTCTTCTATAATAACTATAATATAACTATCAAACCATCAACTGCTGTTTTATTTATACGGACCGAGATATACTCTTCTTACATAATCAAGAGTTATCGGTGAGAACCCGGGGCGGTTCCGAAGCGTCTTGTAATGCGATTCGACAAATTTATGAGTTAGCAGAGCAAACGTGGGTCGAGAATAGCCCCTTCCTTCCACTGGATAGGGCTGCCAGCTCTCTATATTTTATTACTAAGATTTGTCGAGATATGCGGATTTATTTTCTTCGCTTTCTCTAACTTCTTATGGACAAAAATAAAGCTCAGATCTTTAAGTATACTTAATCACATGTAAATGTTTGCATAAATTTGCATTACATAAAAGGACAATAAAAAATAAAGTATCGTACTTCTTCCCTAAGTCTACAAGTACCATTAGCTACTAACCCAGAGTTCCACAAAAACCAACTAGAAAGTGGTTGATTAGGAACTACAAAGTTTTGTCTTCCGACTTCCCTTGGCACCGCTCCAAAAACTGTTAAAGGAAGCGAGTTAATACGGTATAAGCACTGGCAGTATACAACAAAGATATTTCTTTAACCATTCGAAAACGGTTCTAATTTGCAAAGCTTTTGGGTGCATAGTTGAGTTGAGGGGTTGAAAGAGTGAGTCCAATATTTTATGTCTAAATAGAGTTGGCGCGTTCGAAGAGGATGTCAGTCATATCCGCTATAGAGCAGTGGTCGTTGATTTAAATATAAATTACGGGAGTTGCAAGCCGGCGGCCCGCCCTCGCCTTATACACCCCAGTTAGTATTTTACCTATATTAGGTAAATACTACTCAACATTCCTGACCCTATCTTGAACTTGTTCAAGAGAGGAGCTTAGGAAACATTCACGATTATTATTTATAGTTCGATTAAGTACTCCATTTCTGTTTGTCATATCGCAATATATACTTACTACAACCAAATGTTTTATATGATTTTTTTTCATAGATTGCATCACAGTATCCGAATCGAACTAATATTATAAATTATAATCCCGACATTTCCACGGAAACGGGAACCACGCAAGTGAAACCGCGGGCGGCGGTTAGTAGATATAAAAAGAAGTGATACCGCATAAAGGATCACAATGAAACACATTTAAATCTCGTGCCAAAGACTCTCGTAAGAATTAGTTTTGGCAAGCTCTGTATCCAGTGATTTGTATCCAAAAAGTGGGGGGAAAAAGGGTACATAGTTTTAAAAGTAGCTATGAACGAGTATGTACTCGTACGTACAGTTTGAGTAAATATTTTAATTACAAAACAGTTTCCAGTTATAATACAATACTAATGCATTTTTGAGCGATTCCGTGCAATGCAACCACGCAAAAAATTGAGTATTTATTGATTTATAGTTACATTACCTACAGTTACCTAAATTACACATTCAGTAATCGCAACCAATGGATCGTTAAAGAACACAAAACAGCAATATTTATTTATTATGCAAGGCTGGAAAGTAGGATTTAGCGGCGAGTTACATCTATTGAAACTTGAGCAAGCGAAGGATTCTAGGATTGAACCACGAGCGTAGCGAGTGATTTAAAGATTGAATCCTGAGCGTAGCGAGGGTTTCAAAGGTGCGAGACGTTAAAAACTTTTCAGCCGAGCGCAACACAAAACTTTTCACCCTACAACAGCGAGGATCTTTTTAGGTTCTTTCCGCGGTAAACTACCGGTAAAAAATTATTTTAACAAAAGTTTAATCTAAATATATACCTCACTCTTGTTGTTTTAATGATTTAAAAAAGGGGGTATTATAGTTAATTCAAAGTTATTTAAAATAGGAATAAATTGTTACCTATTATAACAATAAAAGCTAATTGGTAAATTTTGACATTCACATGAGGTACAAGGCAAAGACAATTTTAAAAAACAATAGTTATTTGTTATGCAAGGCTGGAAAGTTGGTTATTTAGCGGCGAGTTACCTCTATTGAAAGCTGAGCAAGTGAAAGATTCTACGATTGAAAGATTGAATCCTGAGCGAAGCGAGGATTTCTAAGGTACAAGACGCTAAAAACTTTTCTGCCGAGCGCAACACACAATTTTTCACCTCACAACAGCGAGGAACGTTTTATGGTTGTTTCCGCGGTCAACTTGCGGTAAAAAAATCTTTAAACAAAAAGTTTAATCTAAATATACCTTATTCTCGTTGTTTTAATGATATAAAAAACTAAAATAATAAAAAGGGAGTATTATAGTTAATTCAAAGTTATTTAAAGTAGGAATATATTGTAACTTATTAATAACAATAAAAATGATTCCGTAAATGTTGACACTGACATGAGGTACAAGACAAAGACAATTTAAAAATAAAGATTTATGTCACGTTCCGAAATCCAATCATAGGTTGTGAAATCTCACCCAGCCTAATATAAAATTCTTATAACAAATGGTTTAATCTTATTGTTATTGTTTGTATGATTCAATGAACTAAAATAATATAATAAAACCAAAACGGAGTATTATAATTAATTCAAAGCTATTTAAAATAAGAATAAAATGTAACAAAAAAAAACAATAGTGTGATTCGGAACGCATTATGACATATTTTTAGGTATTAAATTAAAAAAGTACTTTACCGCGCTAGGCCGCAAAAAGCCATTTTCTACGCCGAAACTGAATGACAAAACCTCCTCTTCCGAGCGTGTGAGGTGAAAAGGTTTATGTTACGTTCACAAGTCCAATCATAGGTTGTGAACTCTCACTCAGCATAAATATAAAATTCTTATAACAAATATTTTAATCTTATTGTTATTGTTTTTATAAACCAAGGAACTAAAATAATATAATAAAACCAAAACGGAGTATTATAACGAATTCAAAGTTATTTAAAATAAGAATAAAATTTAATAAAAAGTCAATAGTGCGATTCGGAATGAGGTACTTTATGAGGTATTTTTTTTTCTATGCTAGGCCGGTAATAAGCGATCTTCGGTGCAGAAATTGAATGATAAAACCTTCTTTTCCGAGCGTGTGAGGTGAAAAATAATTTGATATAAGTGCACTAATTGTTTATTGTTTGGTCACAAAATTAACATACCGCGTGGGGCCTATAACCGGGGAAAATATTGAAAATAGAGACTCTCTAGAGTATTAGTATTTATTCTGAAAAGATTTCAGTTAATCAAAACCCATGCATTACTCACAATAAGAATTTAAAGTTACGATTCATAATCAGTGTAGTATTTGCAAAACGATATTATCGCTAACGTTGCGAACTAATCGTGGTACAGGGGACAATAAAAAACTTACCGCAAAACATCATGATATCACTATCCATCAGAAAATTTACCTTTAACTCCTTGAATAGCAACAGCCCGCGCTATTTCCCATAGCTTAAAATCTCTGTTTCAAATTAATTAAAATTAGTTTATTATTAAACATCGCAATGACAGTTATCTGTTTACAATTTTATCCATCATGCATGACATGCCATGTCAATCAATACCAATTATACTCTTTGTACCAAGTAGATTCAGCCATGGAATTATTAAGTACTAGTACGTAGTACCTGTTAATTCCATGGATTCTACGCTTTTTACATTATGATCTTTTTATAAAGAAGATCATAGTGTTAAAAGAGTGTAAATTCAAAAGAATAATTTTGATTAGTTAAGTCAGAATATTGTCATGGGAATTTCTTTGGTTTCAATTTAAATTAATTTTAATTTAAGTAATCGAATTGGATTCATTTACACAATTTGTAATTTAATGTGAAAATGGCTTTGAGTGCAAAAAACACTTCAAAAAGAAAACAATACCTACGTGGATTCATGAATTACGATAGTAAGTAAGTAAGACAGTATTATTTTTCTATCAGCCGACACATAAATTGTCAAAAAGACGAAGTAGCTCCGAAAAAGTTGAGCGGTACTGTTGTTTGCATTTAATTGAATTCACTATTAAGTTTGTTAGAAAAAATCAAAAAGTAAAGATTTGGTTTTAATTAGTTGGGACCTTAATGATTGAATCACTAGTGACCTATAGAGCCTCAGTTTTTAATATTATCCCCGGTTCTAGGCCCCAGGCGGTATATAAAACCTATATTATATAGGGAGTACAGCTGTTTAACAAACTGCCGAACGACATAAAGGAATGCAATAGCAAAAATATGTTCAAGAATAAACTAAAGAATTTTGTATTTAATTTGTAACCTTATTACAGTCGCAGGAATATCTGACTTTTTTGTTACGTTTTATTCTTATTTTAAATAGCTTTGAATTAATTATAATACTCCGTTTTGGTTTAATAATATTATTTTAGTTCATTGAATCATAAAATCAATAACAGTAAGATTAAACCATTTGTTATAAGAATTTTATATAAGGCTGGGTGAGATTTCACAACCTATGATTGGATTTCGGAACGTGACATAAATCTTTATTTTTAAATTGTCTTTGTCTTGTACCTCATGTCATTGTCAGCATTTACGGAATCGTTTTTATTCTTATTAATAAGTAACAATATATTCCTACTTTAAATAACTTTGTATTAACTATAATACTCCCTTTTTTATTATTTTAGTTTTTGTATCATTAAAACAACGAGAATATGGTATATAAAATGCAAAAATTACAAAATCATAAATTATTGGCAGTTGCATCTTAATCGATCGTTAAACACCTGAAAAGATGTTTCTTTCGAATGCAAGGATATTTCCTAGCATTGATGTAACAACGCTGGCCTACAGCGTATTAAAAATATAAAAATATTGGAGAATTTCGACGGTGGTTCGCAAGTCTCGGTAGCTCAGCGGTTAGAGCATTGGACCGGATTTCCAAAGGTCGCTGGTTCGATTCCAGTCTGAGAATTCACTTGTGGCCGAGTTAATTTTTTCCAATATTTTTCTATTTAAAATTTACCATAAGTATAAAAATAGCATTGAAAAATGCAAAAATTACAAAATCATAAATTATTGGCAGTTGCATCTTAATCGATCGTTAAACACCTGAAAAGATGTTTCTTTCGAATGCAAGGATATTTCCTAGCATTGATGTAACAACGCTGGCCTACAGCGTATTAAAAATATAAAAGTATTGGAGAATTTCGACGGTGGTTCGCAAGTCTCGGTAGCTCAGCGGTTAGAGCATTGGACCGGATTTCCAAAGGTCGCTGGTTCGATTCCAGTCTGAGAATTCACTTGTGGCCGAGTTAATTTTTTCCAATATTTTTCTATTTAAAATTTACCATAAGTATAAAAATAGCATTGAAAAATGCAAAAATTACAAAATCATAAATTATTGGCAGTTGCATCTTAATCGATCGTTAAACACCTGAAAAGATGTTTCTTTCGAATGCAAGGATATTTCCTAGCATTGATGTAACAACGCTGGCCTACAGCGTATTAAAAATATAAAAGTATTGGAGAATTTCGACGGTGGTTCGCAAGTCTCGGTAGCTCAGCGGTTAGAGCATTGGACCGGATTTCCAAAGGTCGCTGGTTCGATTCCAGTCTGAGAATTCACTTGTGGCCGAGTTAATTTTTTCCAATATTTTTCTATTTAAAATTCTTACCGGATGTTGACCGCGGAAACAACCATAAAATGTTCCTCGCTATTGTAAGGTTAAAAATTGTTTGTTGCGCTCGGCAGAAAAGTTTTTAGCGTAATGTACCTTTGAAATCCTCGCTTCGCTCAGAATTCAATCCTAGTCCTTCACTTGTTCAGATTTCAATAGAGGTAACTCGCCGCTAAATAACCAACTTTCCAGCCTTGCATGACAAATAACTATTATTTTTCCATTCTCTTTGCCTTGTACGTCATGTCGATGTCAACATTTACTGAATCGTTTTTATTGTTTTTTATAAGTAACTATTTAATCATATTTTAAATAAAAATGAATTATCTACAAAACACCCTTATTCATATTTTAGTTTTTATAATATCATTAAAACAACAAGAATAAGGTAAATTTAGATAAAACTTTTTGTTAAAAGATTTTTTTTACCGGAAGATGACCGCCCCGGAAAGAGAACAACCTTAAAAAATTTCCTCGCTGCTGTGAGAGTAAAAAATGTGTGTTGCGCTCGGCAGAAATGTTTTTGGCGTCTCGTACCTTTGTAACCCTCGCAACGTTCAAGATACAAGTCTTTGAACCACTCGCTACGATCGTGGATCGATCCTAGAATCTTTCGCTTGCTTAGGTTTCAATATCTCTGTAGAAACCTGACCTGTCATACTGACAACAATAGTTAAATTTTGTTATGCAAGGCTGAAAAGTTGGATTTTAATTGATTGGCTAAAACCCAACTTTTCAACCTTGCATAACAAATAACTATTGTTGTCAGTATGAAACATTTGGTAGGTTTAAATTTGCTTAACTACGAACCCACAACCACTATTTAATTCAACCACCCCTAACTACTGCAATACAAAAATGCTAATACTGTTACTACATAAACCGCTTAAAATTATATTTAAAGTTAAGCGGCAGCGCGAGCAACTAATGCCATCAAGTTGGAGTTTTCACAGCCTGTTACTTCAACTTTTCAAGGAAATATACGCTGGCAACAAACAAATAACAAGGTTAATGGAAATAAAGAAAACTTAAGGTCCTAGAATACTACCCTGCGGGACACCTGAAGGCGGTGGAAACCACATAATAGATCATCCCTTGACTGACTTCAGCGTTGAGAAAAATTCTTGAGCTGCTGTTCTTTTATTTTAATAGAGCACACATTTAAAAATGTTAAGAAACAAATAAAACTAAAGAGGATTATTAAAATTAATTCACGTTCGAAATTCGACCCCATGATACTTATCCAAATAATACAATCAAAGTTCATGTAACTGTGGAACGTTTTTTTTATTAACGACGGGGAGACTATTAGCCCTCATCATACCTGATGTTTAGTATTGATAAGGCTGAAGATAAAATCGAGCCTCTCCCGGAATCCTCAATCGCTGAGGAACTGGCTATCTTATCTCTGTGCCGGAACACAACAATGCTGAAAACATTGTTGTTATGGCGTCAGACTTGATAAGATAGTGGTAGCTAGCCAAGCGGACTTATAACAAGTCCTACCACCAACCAAACCGAATACAGTATGTACCCCCGCTGGGAATCGAACCTGGGACCCCTGGGTCTCATACAGGTGGTTGTACCACTAAACCATAGAGGCGGTTAAAAGCTTATTAAATTAGAAATGCCGAGCCATAATGAAGTCCAATCAAACGGTTAAGCCACAGAACTAAAAGCTTTAATTCGCGTTTGGTTAGGATCGCACGTTACTTCCCAAAATTTTAATGATAATGTAATCTAATTTATTAATATTCATACCATAATATTCAATGCGTCCTTGTTTAAATAGGTGCGAACGTTTTCCATGATAATAGCGACGAAACTTTATTTTTTACAGTTGAATGGCTTCATTACGAACAATAAGAACGCTTTGAAATCTGTGGAAGAAATGACTGCCTGAAATTTTATCAGAACTTTTTACAGGTAAAAGATTTTAAGAAAAGAAATGACAATTGCTTTCAATATCAAAAAGTTTAACATGTTTTTTATACTAATATTATGAAGAGGAAAGATTTGATTGTTTGTTTGCAACAAATAAACTCAAAAACTACTAAACGGATTTGGATAAAATTTAGTACACCGATAGAAGATAGCCAAGTTATGATCATAGGATACTTTTTATCCCGTTATTCCAACAGGAACGGGAACCACGCGGGTGAAACCGCGAGCGGCCGCTTGTATTTAATAAAATGATACAAAAAGACAATTGTATTTGATAGTTAGGAAACCGTGTTGTGTAGATCGTCCACATCTATGCTGTTCTCAAGGGATTCGAAGCGGTTTTGCAGCTCGAGTTGAAAGCTCTCGGGGTTTTGGATATGGGCCGGTAATGGTCGGAGCGTAGATTTTATCAGCCGCGATCGTTCCAGCTTCACGTTGATATTCAATATGCCACGTACCATTCGGTGATCGCTCCCCGTTTTGACGGTGTTGATCACAGTGACATCATTGAATATTTGCTTCTTCGTCGACATGATAAAATCTATCTCATTCTTGACTTTACCGTCTGGACTGATCCAGGTCCACTTTCGGCTTTCCGGCTTTTTGAAGAAGGAGTTCATCATGAAGAGGTTCTCCTTCTCCATAAAGTCGGCCAGCATCTGGCCTCTGTCATTCCGTTGCCCAATTCCAAATTGCCCCACTCTCAACTCGTCACCGCAACGTTTCCCCAACTTAGCATTAAAGTCCCCCATCACAACGGTGTAGTGCGTTTTGTGACTATGCATGGCTCTACAAATGTCCTCATACATAACCTCCACTTCGTCATCTTGGTGTGTCGAGGTCGGAGCGTAAACCTGTATAACATTCAGCGAATACCGTTCAGATATTCTGAGTATCAGGTACGCTACCCTGGTCGACACACTTCCACACAACACGGTGGTGGATACTATCCGCACGGTAGGGTCCGAGTACTTTAAGACCCGCCGTCCCAAATTAAAGAAACTCTCCGACCACACACTCCTACTCATGGATCAGAGACGTGAAATGAGGCTTCAGAACTCAGCGGATGCTCATCGTTATCGGCAGCTAAATAGGCAGATCTCTAAGTCTTTGACAAGCGACCTTCGCCAATTTAATACGAACCGTATTAAAGAGGCTATCGAGCGGAATAAAGGCTCCAAAGTGTTCGCGAGAGATCTGTCTATTGGGCAAAGCCAGATGACGAAGCTGAAATCTGACGACGGTCGCATCATTTCTACGAAACCTGAAATCCTGAGGGAGATCGAGAGTTTCTATGGACAGTTATATTCCACGCAGACACCTGTTGAAAGCAAGGCTAAAGACCCCAGAGCCAAGCTTACCCGACACTTCACCGAAGATATCCCGGACGTCAGCCTGTACGAGATTAGTATGGCTCTGAAACAACTCAAAAACAACAAGGCGGCGGGTGATGACGGAATCACTACAGAACTTCTGAGAGCGGGCGGTAAGCCGATACTCAAAGTCCTCCAGAAGCTTTTCAATTCCGTCATCGTCGAGGGCAAAACGCCAAGGGCATGGAATATAAGTGAGGTGATTCTATTCTTCAAAAAGGGAGATAACACCCGTTTGAAGAACTTCAGACCCATCTCACTTCTAAGCCATGTATATAAGTTGTTTTCGAGAGTCATTACGAATCGTCTCGCCCGCAGGTTCGACGACTTCTTTAGACCACATCCATACGCTGCGGCAGGTTATACAGAAGACCGAAGAGTATAATCTGCCACTTTGCTTGGCGTTTGTGGACTATGAGTAAGCCTTTGATTCGATAGAGACCTGGGCGGTGCTGCAGTCTCTCCAGAGGTGCCAAGTGGACTATAGGTATATCGAGGTGTTAAGGTACTTATACGAACATGCCACCATGTCGGTCCGATTACAGAACCAGAGCACAAGTCCCATCCAACTGCAGCGAGGTGTGAGACAGGGAGACGTCATTTCTCCGAAACTGTTCACAGCTGCGTTGGAGGACATCTTTAAGCTTTTGGACTGGAAAGGACTCGGCATCAACATTAATGGCCAGTATCTGACACACCTTCGTTTTGCCGATGATATAGTCCTTATGGCTGAGACCTTGGAGGACCTGAACACAATGCTCGAAGATCTCTGTAGTGCTTCCCAAAGAGTGGGTCTTAGGATGAAGATGGATAAGACGAAAATTATGTCCAATTCCCATGTTGTACCCACTCCAGTCCACGTTGGGAACACTACACTCGAAGTTGTTGACCACTACGTTTACCTTGGACAGACAATCCAGTTAGGTAAGTCCAACTTCGAGAAAGAGATCTCCCGTCGAATCCAGTTCGGTTGGGCAGCATTCGGGAAGCTCCGTAAAATCTTCGCGTCCAACTTACCGCAGTGTCTCAAGACGAAAGTCTATGACCAGTGTGTGTTGCCAGTGATGACTTACGGTAGTGAAACGTGGTCGCTAACTATGGGTCTGATAAGAAAGCTCAAGGTCACCCAGCGCACAATGGAGAGGGCTATGCTCGGCGTTTCCCTACGAGATCGAATCAGAAATGAGGACTTCCGTAGGAGAACTAAAGTAACTGACATCGCTCTAGGGATTGCTCAGCTGAAGTGGCAGTGGGCGGGACACATAGCGAGAAGAACCGATGGCCGTTGGGGCGGAAAGGTTCTGGAATGGCGACCGCGCACAGGACGTCGCTCCGTGGGTAGGCCCCCGACAAGGTGGACCGACGATCTGGTGAAGGTCGCGGGAGCCGCTGGATGCGGACTGCGCAGGACCGATCGTTGTGGAGATCCTTGGGGGAGGCCTATACCCAGCAGTGGGTGTCATGTGGCTGAGACGACGACGACGAGTTAGGAAACTCATCCCAATTGCTAAGGAGGAGCGAAAAAAACGCAGAATGTGCCTGTTGCTAGCTTTCCAGTGGGAGGTTACTCTTCACGGAATCGAGTTCACAGATCGAAATAGGGAATCTGGAAGATATTGCTATGTAGCAATAAGGCTGCATATTGTATGTCTACTTTTTGTTTATGTTTTTTCTGTATTTTGGTTTTATCGTGTGCAATAAAGTTTATTTTATTATTATTATTTTTAATGTCAAAACGGTACTATGGAAACCATAGCAACCGTTTTCAAAGTACCAAAATAACAGATTTGTGGCAATACGATCCTAATAAGAACTCGATTCCGTCCAGAGTAAGCGGCAGATAGTAAAGCAAGTGTATTCGAAAATTATTGTAGACGATGGACTCGCAATCTGTCGCTATTGTTTTCGGACATCATCTTATACCTAACTCTTTGAGGAGTGGCTATAAGAGTGATATTTTGGCAATACGATCCTAATAAGAACTCGATTCCGTCCAGAGTAAGCGGCAGATAGTAAAGCAAGTGTATTCGAAAATTATTGTAGACGATGGACTCGCAATCTGTCGCTATTGTTTTCGGACATCATCTTATACCTAACTCTTTGAGGAGTGGCTATAAGAGTGATATTTATTCTCAAGTTGTGAAACACCGCCAACCTTCTTCGCTTCAAGAAGTTTTTACTATAATTTTTAGTCGTCGTACTAAACCTGTCAATTGAGGCAAACAGCTTCAACTTGGCAGATATCCAAAGAAACGATGACAAGATGAAATTAAAAGTAACAGTCGGAACAATTACAAAGCCAGTTGTACGGCTGACCTGAGCAATCTCCGCTCTTCCGAAGCCGAGCCATTCGTCAATACCACTTAATACTTCCCCATCCGACGCTGATTTATATTCCAATCAGATTACGATCCCCTTTTTTCACTTTGAATCTCTTTTGGCTTATTAATGTAAAATTAAGCGACGGAATGACACGACACCCACCTGCCTCGTCAAACAAAAATGTTTATTCAAATGAAGGATTTTCAGTGCTTGCTGTAGGCACTAGAATCCCTATGATAATTTATCTGACATCTATAATTCATAGTGATTGGAAAAAACAAAATCAAAGGTGTACTTAAATCAATAAAAATCTCTAAAAGTATTTTATTTAGATGACAATTTCGTGGTGTAATTAAGTCAATCAAAACTCTTCAAAGGGATTTTATTTTAATGACATTTTCGTTATCCCCAAATCGCTAAATAATGAAAAATACCAGCGGGCAATAATTAACGCTGGGATATTTGAGCGACTCTCTAAAATTTCAAAGTGGAATGTACGTCAATGCGGTTTTTTTGCTATCAATGGCCTAGTGGTGTATTGTGAATAACGAATGAGGAAATATATTTTGGTTTTATCTCCGATTTTCGGCTTTGTTCGGAATATAAAACATAAATCTGCTGCAAATGGAGATTTAAATTTTCCTATGTACCAATATCTATGATGAAAGAATTAAGGTAATAAAAAAGGAACGTGTGAGAATTCCCATTCTTTGAATCGAAGTCGGTATAGTACATAATGTTATATCATCAAATGAACTAGACTTCTGAATATTATGAACATAATCTATTTGGTAAAACAATAGCGTCTTAATTAACAATCGTTAATACTTTATGTGGTACATAGGTAAGATAAGTCTGATTTATCGGTCCCTATCTGGCTCAAACAGTGGTAAGGTGCTTATTGAGATAAAGACCCTCGGGCCATTCAATACATACTCGACTTACTACAAAGACCCGTTTTGTCTTAGTTTAATAAGGATATGGTTTGTTAGCTCCAAAAGGTTTTATTAACAGATCCTATTAAGAAAATACAAATGAATCACAAATTGACAGCAGAAAAGTCGAGGTCAGATTTTAACATCATATCGTTCATTAATAGAAAAAGCTATATAAAACTAAAAAAGTTATATATGAAATTGCTTTATGTTATATAGATATGAACTGATATTTTAATTTAAGCATTAAGTATATTTTTAGTGAATGGTGTAATTAAAGGGTTACATCCGATGCTTTTGTAAGCCTTATTACCTATGTTTTAGCCTTTAAAATTTTTGAAGAATTGCCGAAGTAATTTCTCAGCAGGTGTTTGTCTTTGTCTTGATTTCTAGTCCTACTAGTAGGAGTGTACTAAACGTGTGATAGGTATAATGCGGTCAATCGTCTTATTTTTCCACGTCATGGTAGCCTAGCGCCCGAAATTAATAACCTATCTTTAGATAATGGATTGGGCTATCTGAGATTGTTGCATAGGTTGCATTTTGTTAATATGACTAAAACAACGACGGTTGCTAGGCAATGAAACCAGTATCCTAGACAACTATCTCAGATAATAACGCCATCGACTCCCCTGAATTATTGAGTGAAATTTATATAAACACACCTACTTGGCAGTTACGTAAACATCGCCCCTTAAGCACACCAACATGTAACACAAATTATAGAAAGAACTCATTTTTCTGTAGAGCTGTTGAACAATTAAATAAATTCTCTTTGGAACATCCCGCGATTGACATCTTTAACATGAAGCCTGCTGAAGTGCGTCGCTTGATTACCACCTCATTTTTCGATTTTTAATTTGTGTTTGTATTTTGTATTGTAGTTGTTAGCTGATCGCACTTTGCTCCTAAGTAATCAATTATTAGATATTCTGTTGTTTGTCAATATACTCCACCATGTCTAGTTACCTATAAGTGAAAACCTGTAAATGGCTCATTAGTCACCTAATAATATTTAACAATATTGTATTTATTTTAGAGCTGTAAGTTTTCCTAACGAAATAAATAAATAAATAAATAAATAGCCCTATCCATATAGGCAGATAGGGTATTAATTTCGGGCATTAGACGTAAAAAACAAAGACCAATGGTTTTTCGCTCAATTTTTACTTTTCGATCACAAGTTCAATGTTCTTCATCGGTATGAAGTGCACTTTATGCTGTTTGAGGGACTTCGAGTTACCGCTGAATTTAAAAGATATCAGCTTAAAAGTTTAGACACAAAAATGTTAAGAGCATAAAATAAATGCGCCATCACATTTTATAATGTTTGTACGGATTCCAAACTCTCTCGTGACTGTCAAAAAGTAAGTTTCAACATGTATTTTCAAGTTACCTTCCTTGAGTGGTTTTAGTTAGTGGTGTTCATAAGCTTTTGTAGATTTGGAAGTTATAAATTCTTAGATGAAGTAAAGGGGAATTCAGAATGCAGTAACAATCCAATAACTAAAAATGACAGACATGCTTTTAAGTTTATTTATAGTATCAATTACAAAGTAATGTCGATCCTTCAAATGCATAGAAACTTTATTACTAGCACTAAGCGCAGGTAAAATACATAATCTACGGAGGTGTTCCATTTTACGAGTAGTAACGGAGCACGTTGCCCATAAACATGCGTAGTTTACGATTGTGCCTCCCACGGGGACCGAGTTCCCATCATCGACTTATATGGTGAAACTTTGAATAATGATGTAGGTATATTGCTGGACTAAGGAGCCCGCGCCGTGGTTTGCTTGCTCGGCCTGCGATTGTTGAGGTTGATCAACTTTCGCAATGGTCGGTTACAGGATGGGTGACCAAAAATTTACTATCTCGAGGGTCTCCGTGCTTCGGAAGGCCTGTTAAGCCGTTGGCCCAGGCTGAACTTGCAGTCATTTAAACCCACCATTCCGCATTGCGCCTGCGTGATGGGTCATGGCACATTCTCCTTCTACAATCATAAGGAAGACCAGTGCCATTGCAGTGTGGGGATATGACTGATAACGAATGCTGGACTGGGAGAGAAAGAAAAACATAGACTGTGCTCGCTATTAGCCTTCCAGTGCAGATTAATTCCAGTAACAACAGCCTATCAATGGAGAGCGAAAACTATTGTAGCAGATGGCCTGAATGTCGGATTTTTAATTCAGTGAAGTAATTTGACAGGTTGTCAATGTCACTTTGTAAAAATAATGCTGAGTATATATATGTAGCTGTAATGTTAATATTGAATTTGTGTATCTGAATGAAATCAATACTTACTGAACTTGAACTGGATCTCAGCATATCATTACGAAAAACGGTTTAAAGCAAATTATTTATACAAAGTGACATTGACAACCTGTCAAATTACTTCACTGAATTAAAAATCCGACTATAGCAACCGGTCTCTATAGTTCCTGGACAACATTTTAAACCCAACCAAGGCTGTATGTCACATTGTAGATTCGGTATGAGAGTGATGTTTACACTTTTTTTCCTTTGCAGCTGAAATGACGTAAAAATGTCATGATGATAATGGTGGAGTATAGTGCAATTCAATGATACCAAATTCAAATTATATAGGTATTGTGATATTGCGGATTAGCGGTTCAACTTCTTGGAAATCATGCGTACACTTTGTACCAGGGAATTCAGACAGGGGTAACAAACACACTTCTTAATACCATGTTAGGAAGGGTGGTTTTTCCTGGTTTATTATAAAAAAATGCCATGCATCCATAAGCGTGCCACTTACTCATGTTAAGCCACTCGGCCGCCATAGTAAGTAACTGAAACAAATGCAACTTTAAAAAAAATATATTAATATTGTCGTTACCTACTTTGGGATTCATAACGACTTTGTAGTTTTTTCTAGGAAGAACTCGCTACATTCATGTCCCAAAATAATGGCCCTAAATTCGAAGAGGACATTTACGTCTTGTCCAACGAATACTTACAGTGTGAAATAACTTTGTACACAGACTAGTCACGGAAGAGCAGCTAGATTTTTCCAAAAAAATATTTTACCTTAGTCAGTATGTCCTTATATACCTTTGCCTTAAATAGTAGACAGTTTTTTTTTTTTATTATTATGATCCCTGTCATAGGTACCTGCCAGTGGCGACGAGGGGTCGAAATATGGTGAAGGTAAGCCGGACCAAGAAAAATCCACAAATCAGTCAATAATAAACATTGAAAATAAAACATATTGTTCACTTTGCCACTACGTGTTATTTAAATATCAGGAACACGGGTAGCCGTTTCGAACCAACATACTATCGAACTAATGAGCAATCGCTGCTGTAGGGTTTTACGCACTAGCGTTACATCGCACACCTGAATTATCGACACACCATGTTCGATATAATGAAAATCGAATCATCAAATTTCGCAAACAAGTTGGGAACCCCTGCGTGGTATCCCCGGTATATTTAAGTAATTGGTGACAATAATTAATGATATAATTATTATGATCTGCATGGTGGATTTCTAAAAGGGAAGCCGATGGGAATCAGTATGTACTACAAGACCAAGACAATTAGGCGCATGACAGGAATGAAGTTTTGCACTTTTGGCACCTGTAGCCCAGTTCTATCACCGTATTTCTCCTAGTATCTGATTTATTAGCGCTACAGTAATTGATTGATTACCGTTTCTTGAAGTGTTGGTTTTTAGTTAGATTTATTAAGTTTTTCTTAACTGTCATGCGCCTAATTGTCTTGGTCAGATAGTATGAACCCTTCGCCACTGTACCTGCATAGTTTTTTGCAGAATTACACATCAAATGGAAAACCTACTAAGACGAATTTTTTTAACTGTTCTAAGGAATCGTGATGTTATTTCAGTAAGCTCCACTGTGTAAACAAACTCTTATGCCTCCATGCAGAACGCAAACGTCTAACAATAACATCAATAAACTGCGAAGCGCGCGATATATTGATGCTTTTCCAAGGCTGCAAAAAACCGTTTATTTATTAAACGAGCGACCCAAGTGAAAATATTTTCATAAAGCAGAGTGACGCGCTTGAGAACCGTATTCATAGTAGAAATACGAGTTCAAAATCTCATAGCTGTCTATAAAAGTTTAAGAAAATTGGGTATCATTTGTAGGCACGTTTTTTCTGTTTGTTGTGAGAAACGTGAATTCAATTGCTTTTTCAAATATAGGAAATCTAAATCAAGTGTTTACGCTATTTACAAGTCCTTATGAAAACAAGGTACGCCCATGAACTCGTAAATCTTATTAAGTAAAAGAATTGCTAAAATCGGTGGCTTTATATATTTTTCTTTTTTGTACAGGTTTTTAAGAAATACAGATTACTTATTTATATATTTTTTTACTTTTGAGTGTCTGTAATAGGTTGTTTTGTAAATTACAGCAGGTTTTTTCTACATTAGATCGGCAAGATTTCATGAGCATTATAAAATTATCGTAAACATTACATCGTCCAAGTTAACAATGAAATAAAATATATATAAATGTTCATAACATAAAAAGTACTGGGTCTAACTAAACCAAATTTTTATGGGACCAATTGGCAACTATTCTGCATCGAACAAAAAAAGAATGCTGGAAAACGGTTCAGAAATCTCGGAGTAATCGGTGTACATACATAAAAAAATATATATGTATATATATATATATATATATATATATATATATATATATATACAAACCGAATTGAGAACCTTCTCCTTTTTTGAAGTCGGTTAAAAAAGGAAAATAAACAATTAATCTAAGTATCTGATTCCTAAAAAAGATATACCATAGTTTCTATTTAAAGCACTCTTACACAAATAACGTAAAAATATGTCAAATACATTATACTCAAAAGTCTTTACTTACTTATAAAAGTCTCAAGAAAATTGTCTGAGATGGATAGCCAACATTTATATTAAAGGAATGAAAAACGTATCTACCGTTGTTAGTCACAAAGACTCAATCCATTTACTTTCAAATGATGCCCCGGCCGATACCGTTCTTCTAGGCCCCAGGGAAGGCCCTACGAAATGGAGAACATCAGATTCTTTTCCTCCTTAAAGTGTGGTCTCATTTTCTTATTTATCAAGCCGGAACTTGAAAACGCCTTTGAACAATGATTTGGCGACTGGAGCTATTCATTTAAATATATAGGGTCCTATGCTTGAATCACTCGTTTTATTAAAATTACCGTTACCAAATTTCGCTAAATTGTATCATCATGGTCATGGACAGTCTAGGTGGTTCTTAATACTGAAGTCTACTTCCAATGTTGCTTCCCGTATTTTTTGAAAAATCTGCCCGTGACGCACAACATGTAATGTATAGTAAACCAGACTCGGTAATCACTTTTTTCTGTTATTGGCAAGGCAAAGGGACCCGGTACTGTGCAGCCTTTCCAATATCGTTTTTTTTATATAGTTTTATTTTTGTTTTTATATTTTTTTTATTGCATTATTGCAGTGTTTCATTTTTGTTATTTTGTTTTGTTCCTGTTGTCAACAAATAGGCTCCTCCAGAATACCAGCGTCTCAGTGGCATGCTCAGTATGTCACTGTGACATTGCTGAGGATGGGGCCTAGTTGTCCGCGCACTTTTTTTTCTATGTTATTATTATTTTGTGTGTGCCAATAAATAGTTTTTCTTTCTTCCTTCTTTCAGTGGCGAAGGGTCAATAAATGTCGATTCCCATCGGCTTCCCTTTTGAAAATCCCACCCCAGTGATCCACCACGCAAGTCATAATGATTATATCATTAGATTATAACTTTCACTTTAACTTTAAGTTTGCTGCACTTTCACTTTCATTTGGTTTATTTGCTTAAGTTTGTTGTTTGTGTTATTTGTATCTGCTTTATTTTTGCTGTATATGTTTACCTATTAGTGGAAACTTCACTGATTTATGTACAAACTTATATTTTTATCTGTATATCTGTGTCTGGAATCTTGTATGTTTCCCAAATAAAATAAAATAAAAATAAAATAAAATAAAATTATTGTCACCAATTAGTTAAATATATGTAGATACCAGGAAGCTGTAAAGTGAAGAAAATGTTTTATTTTCCATGCTTTTAATTTACTGATTTCTATAGTTTTTTTGGTATTACCTTCGCCATATTTTGATCCCTCGCCGATAGGTACATTACATAATAAAAATACTTTTAGGCGGTAATTTTCAAAAATAATATTGGTATTTTAATTCCAGATAAAATTGGAACATAATCAAGTCCTTGTTCATGTTAAATTTTTACAAAATACATTATTTAAGGAAATGACTTAAAACCTATTGAAAATCGGTTATGTGACCCAACCCAATAATATACGAACTGAACTCGACAAAAGGTCTAAAAACAAACCTCATTTCGAAGAACCAATAATGTTCAAAAACAGACACCTGCGCACGTTTCTATTTCCATTTCGTTTTTATAATAAGCGTCCTGAAGTCGTCTTTGTTACCCAACAGTTCGTAAGTAGTTACGTGACTATTGACCTTATAGCACAGTATAAAGATACACATATATTCTGTCTTCCTATTATAGGTCCATTCGCGAGTCATACTCGACGCGCCTCGGTTCGGCAAGATCTCGGCAAGACTCTCACACCCATCACTAAACTTGAGAATCGCCTAAGGCTATTCTTATGAGGCGCTCGATATTGGGTCCGTAGGTTAAGAATAGCCTTAGCGGATTTAAGAACGTCTCAAAAGCTTAGTGTATAGCATTGTTTATTAAGATTAAGATACATAAGAAAAGTCTTAAGCGATTCCTAAGTTTAATGCAAATGGGTGACTGTCTGAATGAATGCGCCGCCGCCGTGGTGACGAATACACGGTCGCTGTGAAAGTTTTGTACGCAGTAAGCATGCGGTAATGGCCTATGTTGGCGGGCAGCTCTATCGCGTGTTGGGTACCGCGCGGCTACAATAATAATAATTACCTTTTATCAGAAAAGAGTCTTGCCATACTCAGAGACGTCATTTAATTTTAAAAACCAATTACGTCTCTTGTTGTTACTTCCTTTTAAATACAGATTAACAGAGAAGGAAATATATTACGCCCACTCGTATAAACAAACAAAACTAGGTACTACACTTTATCTAGTTCGCATGCACTCGCTTAATACATCCCTTTAATTTAATTATTTCTATTAGTTCCTAAAGTAATTAGAATGGAGTTCATTTATGCTCTGTGCTCTGTTCACCTATAAGTGGTTGAACATTAAATTAAGTCTTTGATTAAGTAATTATTTATGATGTATCAATGTATCAAATGCTAGTGATCCTAATAACGAAAAAATATATATTACATTGTCTCTGAGTGCGTCAGTCAGGAAACTTCACAGAACAGTTTCTGTTCTGTGGGCAACTTACTTGATGATTATTTTACCTTGCTTATAGGCATTGTTCGGAAGTTGGACGAGGTCAATCATGGACTGAATTAATCTTGAAGGAAAGTGTAAACTAAAATTATCCCTCGTGTTTATTACTTAGAGATTTGATTTCGTAAGCATTGGATGTATTAATTCAGTTTCCAGACCTGGATCGAGCAGCAGGAAATAGCTCCAGGAAACTACTTAATAATTGAGTTTTAGTGCTCCCTGCATTTAGTTCAGACGTGATGTTGTGAGTAATGCTTTAGGATTCACATAAACTCTATATAAAGCAGATACTTTCCAAATCTCTTTTAGATTCAAACCATTTTTATACCAGCCTCTCAAATTCATTAATCATCATCATCTGCTATTTTTGATATCCTCATTGCCGGGGCACAGGCATCCCTAGGATGGTTAAGGAGAAATGACCACCCACCACCACGCGGGCCCAATGCAGATGATCATCAGCACAACGTGTCATACAAAGCACTGAGGAGCTCGAGATATTGAGTTTTTGGTCACCCATCCCATGACTGACCATTGCGAAAGATGATTTACCACCACAATCGCAGACTGAGCACACTGACCACTGTGCTACTAAACTCCTCAAATTCATTATAACAAATTAAAGTTTACCTACATAACTCTTGGCACTTGTGTCAAAAACAAAATGATGCCTATACTTACCTACTTTACTACAAAATACAGCCATAAGTAAACTGATTTTCGTTTCATTGTGTGTTACTAAACTGATCTTATACCAAATCTACATTTCCAAAATTATCCATGGACAACTGAACATTTGCAACATTACATTGCAAGATTCTCAGAAATCTGGTAGTTCCAGCTTAAATATACTTCCAGCATACACTTACAAATAGCAGGCAAATAGTGCCTCAAGTTACTCGGAATAGAGACAAATTGTGGTTCTGTCTAGAGGACTGGGTCACTGCGAAGCTCGATATTGTATGTTAGATGAAGATGCCAGACTTGCAGAATTAGGTGCAGTGTTTTGCGATCCGATAACTATGACTTATAATTATGTAATCCGTATGTCAATCCGTATTTAAAACTAAACTGACTTTACCGCATCATGATTTTTTAATTATTTTAGACTTTGGCGAAAAGAAAGCAACTCGTGCCACACAGGACTTAGATCCACCTGAGATGTTAGAAGGTAAGTAAGGTAATATCCCCAATCGTGGACCCCACTCCAATGCTGTACATTCGAAACCCAAAAGGTTTGATAAAAAAATAGTATTTCTTCATAGAATCGGATACGCCTGAGTTCTAAAAATAATAGTTTTCCAAAAACCTTATGAATTTTATGTTTTTATACTTCTTATATATTTTTAGACAATAGTTGTGGATGCTAATTATTTTACCCTTCCTTTTTTTCTAATTTCGTTACGTAAGCTGGCACAGACGATGTTTATGATTGGTTCAGTTGCTCTAACTAACCCAATCGTGAACATTTTATCATGAACAGTTCTGAAGCAAAATTATTATTTTATTTTAATGTAGTATGGCAATTGGTAAATGTGAGACATCTCATGCTTTTATCAATTTGGACTGCAAAATGTTATCTCATTAATAATGAAAAATATATAAATTTAATCATATCAAAATTAATCCAATTACGCAATAAGTAGCTTAAGCTCTTGTACTACGAATATCGGAACATTAGTAGGTACAAATATCTTAAAATATAATTTTAAAAATGTCCTGAATTATCAAGAGTTAAACAATAAATCTTTGAGTACTATAGTCCATAACTGGGGGTCCATGACTGGATCTCGCCGGTCCACGATTATGTCATGAAAAGGCTTTTAGATTTTAGATAAGAGTAAGAAAACTGGCCTTATACCGTCCACGATTGGTGCTTTTACCTTAGTCCTTACTTTTTCCTTATCAACTAAGGCTATGTAACGATTCAAAAAAGTCCGTCGATTACGCATTTAAATGTAACGAGAAAAAAGTTACGTGATTTATAAACACTATACGTTAATAATGTGAGGTCTCTTTATGAATATTTTAATTTGAAGCATAATTCTGTCACGGAAATCTCCCCCTTATTAACTTCCATGAAAAGCTTTTTACTAAAAAGAAAACTTGTTCGTAAAAGTTTTCAGTTTCATTGATGGCTAATAACTTGCTGTTGATTAACGACTTTTGTACGGAACTTTTTAAAGCTGAGATATGAGGCTAAAATTACTTAACGATATTCCTTAATGCAGTAAGTATTTTATTGTACGGGCTCCCCGTATTAACATGGAATCTAAAGACTGTGTATTTTTTCCTTTTTTGTGATTATTTTATACAGTATAACTTTTAAGTGAAAAAAGCAAATAGATTTCGTCATTCATAAGTTCAAGATAATACTGTGCATTGAATAAAAACTATTTTGAAGATTAAACCGAGCTTTTATGAATTTTCTAAAGTTTACGCATCTTTCCCGGACCGCCTCGTGGTCATGAAATTACTGAAAAGGTGACAAAACGTCGGGGAGTCCAAAAAACGTTAAAATAGACACAATTTAAACCAAATGTAACGTTTATTCCTGTTTTTATCCGTAAACGTTGTTTTATTCAAGTTTATAAATATATTTGGTTGGTTAAATTAAATAATGCAAATGGCGACGATGCCTGTATAACTCTTTAAATAAGTGCACGAGAAATATTTGTTTCCAAATAAAGCACCCTCACAGAACAAAATGAAAACAATACAATTCCGACGACGGTATAATTGTGTACCCTCTCCTGTTACAGCGGCGATAACAGCAATTAACAAACAAGACACTAAGCTCATTACGTCAAATCGGAACTCAAAGTCGATATAAGCTTCATCCGGACCGAGTCTATGCGAGTTTCCGCTACGAACAAACCCGGGTAAAGAGCAAAGGGTTAAAAATATTTACTCTCACATTATCGTCTCAAGTCCTTTGCAAACTGTGGAACAACACGGCTTTAATTATGTCCGCCTGTTTCGCTAGGTCATTAAATTTTAACTAGAAAACATGCCTGGTTTAGATTTAAATAAACAGGACGGCTTTTTTTGGTACTGTTGCAGAAAAAAACGGTTTAGGTAAATAATGGTGAAAGGTGGAAACTGAACATTGAAAGGGGCGGAGGCGAGTGGCAAGCTTGTGCAAACTTATTCGATGTATACGGGTATAGTGACGTCATACCAGTAATAAGTAGGTAAGTGCAAAATGTTGCTGAAAAATCGGGAAGTATTGTTTTCATCTTTATATGAGCATTTACACAATAAAATTGTATTATTTTATGTTTTGCTTATTTGTTTTTCGACAGTTGAATTTTAGGAAAGATTAATTTCAATAACCTCAGTAAAACACGCACATTTTTTTTTTGGAAACAGTAATAATTATACCTACAAGCACATCTTTCATGCGTTAAAACGTAAAAAATTATAATTAAATCAATGTTTATCTTATCAATAAATAATAACGTTATATCCATAGCAGTAGGTGGTATACTTTTTATCTATACTAATAAAACAATACCGTGAATGACAGACAACGCACAAGCCAAATGGCTGAAGCAATTAAGCTGAAAACATACAAGGATCCTTCAAGTAGGAGAGCACTAAGAAAAGATTTTTGATATTCTCACGGGAAAGAGAACGACGAAGCCGTGGGCAGCCGTTAGTATTGAATAAAACCTTTTTCACAACGATGTCCCTCGCTGAGCTTTTAACTAAACTGCCAGGAAATCTCTCATTTTCTTCGACAAGTGCCTTTACTTATTCATGCATGTTGTAAGAAAAGTTGCCTGTTGCTAGGCAACAATATCCACTCATGCATGGCGAGAGCCCTCGGAAAGTTGCTTCTTTGTAGTCCGGTCTTGACTGAACGCTCAAATATGTCTAGTCCAATTGTTTATAATGTTTGGACTTAAATATATTTGTTTCGTCGCAAATACTATAATTCAATTTGACAAAAATGTAACCGAGAAAACCTTTTATTGAAGTACCATATATTTTTTCCGAATTCGTCCGTTTACGGTCTACTACACTCGCAACAAATAATCTTGGGGAACTCGGAACACTTAACTATGAAAATAACTAAAAATAATAAGTTACTTTTTCTGTCTGTCCATTTGTTTGAATGTGCAAACATTGTCTAATTTTATTACTAATTAATGTATGATAGACTATAGACTAAACAAAATAGACTCCTTTGACACCAAAATAAATTTTAATTTAGTTACACTTAGGGTGAAATCTTGTAATACAGAACGAATAGGTTTAAAAAAACAATTAGAGTTCGGCATTAGAGATAAACCATTTTGCATATGGTTGGGCGTTTCTTTTTTTGTATTATTGCTTATAACTCAACTAGTTATTTTAATAGTATAACAAATAAATCTTGCTTTTTTACCCCAATTTCGTTTATTCTATTTCCGAAAGTTGGAGTAAGATGAAATCTCAAGGCATGCACCGGTCCAGGTTCGTTCCTATTGTGGCTGCTCCGATAACAGGGTCCCGAGGGACACAACAATGCATACGGAAGCAGATCCAATCACAGAAACCACTGAACCGATGCGGAACACCTTGCCGTCTGGTACTTGGAGGTATCCGTTGAATGACTAAGGCATACATGTCTAGATCGAATCAGGAGGAAATCCAGTTGCACCAGTAGGTACAATTTGGCATTAACTATCAACGTTATGGAAAACTAACGGATGCACTCATTGACTTATACCTATATTACTTGAAATCATTGGATGCACTGCTCATTTTCGTTTTGCCTATTTCTTCTTTCATAACTAATGGCCTGCTCGCGATGAAATTCACGAATTTTGCCAATGTCAAGTTAATTTATTCTGTTATATAAAGAAATTGTACGGTAAAATCTAAAAAACGCTATGACCCGCGGACATTTATTTCTTCCCACACCCGCGGTACCACCTACCAAAGAGTATGTAATCACTACGTGCCACCTACCTACTCATTATATACTATTACTATTTTGCCTATTTTGTAAGTCAGTCCTTCTTGTCAGTCAATCCTGTCAGAATAACAGCGCCTCTGTGTCCATTCGGCTCAACTCTGAATGACACAGAGCAGAAATGCTGAGATATTTAGGTACCTATAAGATGTTATTTTTTTGTATTCTCTTATTTTCTGTCTGTTTCTTTATTTATTACCTACGAAGTGCGTGTTTTTGAGTGTACGTTTTATACTTTTTTTTCTTAATCTTTGTGTGGTGTGATAATAAATGGGTTTCTTTCTTTATTTCATGTCGGTAAAGTAGTATCTGAATATGAAAAACAAAGTGATAGTTTTCGATAACGGATATAATTTGCCAAACTCGCACTAAGGGTAACAGAACTCATCATCAAATTTTGTTGACACCTTAATAACAAAAATAACAAAAATGGACGTAATATAACTTAAACTTGTTGAAAAGTTCTACTTCTTTTTCTAAAGGCATAGGCGAGTTTTTTTATTCAAGGTCGATAGTGAGCTTAGGTTTCTGTATGAAGTTTATGTATTGCAATACGTCTAACGCTAGATATACAATCCTGTGCAAAACAGCGTTTACGTTAATGCGATCGAGAAAGAGAAAATCTCACACTAACTATTTTACGAACTCAGCCAGTCAGAGATAGGATAGCCAGTTTCTCTGTGATTGAGGATTCCGGGAGAGGCTCGCTTCCATCTTCAGCCTTGCATCAGGTATGACGAAAGCAAAGAGAGGTTGTTCATAAAAAAAAACTGTGTTGGTTATAATTAATATGAAAAATGATTACTATTGTATTTATATTACTACGTGTACAAATAGGTAGCATATGGAATGGCATGAAATAATATAATTTTGTCAAAATTAGTTCCAGTAATCGTCTCTGTGGCGGTAGAGAAGTTTACTTTAAATATATAATTATTTTCAGCTTTACTGTGGAAATTTGTATCTACCTCTATTATACCTAAATTGCGATAGGGCACCTAAAAGTCCACCTTTTTATGTGCCCTTACCGATTAAGAAAGTTCAAGTGCTTACCGGGTGAAAATAGATTAAATATTAATGCTGAACTTGTTAACAAACTGGTCTGTCGCTAAATTAAATGTCATTCCGCAAAAAATTCATTGTCCCTCAGGGGTCAACACTAACCTTACAATACGGTCTTCCTTTCGAGTTACTCAACGCAGCTGGTGCGCCAAGGGACCGTTCCAAACTTTGCGAAAGGCAGTTTTGCCTCGAATACTTAATTAGCCAGTGGGCTGTTTCATTAGAAAAATTCATAAGCATCGCACCTATATTTCAAAGCAAGTACTTTATATTTTATCAGCTCGCCTTAGATCCTTATTACCCTAATTAGGCAACTTTGAGATTTCGTATTCCACCGCTTTTCAGGAAGCAATTAAACACTGCTTATCCCATACTCCCGCTGATGAAAGGCGGACACACACACCCGGTTTTAAAACAAGAAGACATTTTGCACAAACGAGCGTACCTATAAGTTTTAACGAGGCGATCGCGCGAACAAGAATAATCGACAAAATTTCCCTGGAGCCATTGTTTGCGCCGAACACGACGTGTGAAGGAGAGTTGTGCGTATTATGCGAACTGTTAAACAGTCCGCATAATACCGCCTGTTGTACTCGACTCGACGACCAAAATTTCCCATGGGCCCGGATGAGGTCGCAAGCGATCGCTGTCCGTGTGTTTTGTTTGTAAAGTTACGTCTGACTGACTGTTGTAGCAAGTTTAGACGCCCCACTAAGCAGTTTAAGAGGAAACTGCTGTTCTTTTAGCCTATATAAAGTTGAATGGAGATAATTTTGAAGTAGATGACAGATCCAATCAGATAACTCCGGAATTTCTACTTAAGATTGTACATAAAAAATTTACGAAATTTACGTGTAACAGGTGAAGTACTTGTCTGCCTCAGATATAATTCAGCTTAAATGAAACGAAGACTTGTAAAATCCGCACCATAAACCTTGAAATGGCAAATTTATGCTCGCAAAGTGATATTTAGATACGAGAGATCTTCCCAGATTTTATTGCAAAAATTTCATTCATATCTCAGCAAAGATCCTCCATAACTTGGGACGAATTCTGGGCTAATTCAATTTTACTCGGCAGAGACAATGCCTGCGTACTCTGCGTTAAAAGTTTTCTAAGTTGGTTATCAAAATCTTGGCCTTTATTGTATGTCGAAGTTACTGGTTTGATAAAGCCACCTTAACATCTATAATTTGAACGATAACTAAGTTTTGTGAATATAATTTGATATTGGCGACCCTTGTTATGGAGTTTGCGAATTAGAGCAAGCTGTAGAGTGACAGAAATAGCAAACAATTTGTTTGTACACCATAAATTCATCCCTTCTATTGAATAATACAATATGCACCTGGGGTTTTGACATGAATTTGGTTTGGTTTGAATTCATCATACAACATAGAAATTATATTCATATAATGTTCTTCTGTTTATTTTGTATATTCAACAGTATCCTTCTGTTTACTTAATGTTGCTCGCTAAAAAATATAAGTAGTTAATTTTAATCATGACAACCATATATTTCTGAAACAGTCATGGAATGAAATATTGATAAAGGAGTTCCAGAGTTAACTTATAAAACTTTACCACTTTATAATAATATTAGTATAGAGGGTGTTCCTCTTTATTTAATTTGGGGCTTTTATCCTCATGGATACGTCAGCCCCATCGTATCTTCCCCAGTATCTAAACTACTTAAGATTAGGTAACAACAAGGTAAATTACAAGTAGATAAGGAGGAGAAAAATGAAAGCTTAACCTAGTGTGTAATTGTAATGAAAAGGTATCACTGCTCGGTTAATTTTACAAGAGTACAAAACTTTTGAGCTAGTTTTGATGTTGGTTCTGCTAGAATGTTTTGTATTAACACTACATTTTGATTATTTAGGTTGTATTCCTCAAACAGTGATTCCCTTACAGACCTGTTCTTGATACAATCCATCAGCATGTGTTCTTCATCTTCTATTTTATCACACACACTGCAGTTAGGTGAACTTATTTTTCATTAAGAAAGCAAACTTTGTCGATGGATAGTGTCCCGAACGAAGGCGTAGTGCAGTTTTGATATAGCTTCTATTCAGCTTACAATCGTCTCCTTGTATAGACTTATACCAGATCCCCTTGTCAATCGAAGGTGTATCAAAATCCTGTTTCCATTGTTTAAAACATACTTTCTTATATTTAGGTATACTATATTCCGAATAACCCGGCAAATAATCGTACAGTTCCCGAACTTGCTGCTTCTTTTGCCACAAAGTCCGCCTTCTCGTTGCCTGAAAGGCCTATGTGAGCAGGAACCCATTGCAATATCAACTCAACATTTCCACTAATTAAGCTATGAATAACTTTAAGAATGTCGTAGGCTATCGTTGCTTCTCTGAGACCAGAGGTGCAGCGAGCCAGATGCTTTAAAGCGCTTTTGCTGTCTGAGAGAATAACAATTTTATTTAATTTTTTGTTAACTGCATACTTCAAGGCTTCAAATATTGCGATGAGTTCCAACGTCATAATGGACACTTGCGCTAAAATTTTAAAGCGAGCTGTTGTGTTCATTTTTCTCACTCCAGACTTCACTCCAAAAGTCCGACATCTGACATTTAAATAAAAGTTTCAACTCCCATTATAGCTATAGGTTTTTCACATCGTTCAACAATACGTTCCTGACGAATACTGATTTCGCAACTACTTAAATTTGTGGTCGATCTGCAGCAATATCCGGCTTAACGCAATGCAAACGATATGCAATTTCATAATATTATGATCGCATCATCCAGCAATCCACATCAATCCCATTAAGCTGTGAGAATCATTGATGATTGCAATCATTATGGAAAAGTGAAAAACTGTCTGCGCTGTCGACGCTTATCTTGCGATGTCTGTCCCTCTCATATCAGTACGGTGTGAGCGGGATAGACAATACGCTCGCGCGAGAAAAGTGTCGAGAAAGCTTTATCGAGGTGCTCATGCTACGCATGCAGGAGACGCTTAGCCTTAAACATACCTATCGCGCATCTCCAGGAATGGCTGTGCAAGTGGAAAGAAAGAAGAGATATCTGTTTTCCTCAGTTGGGAGAAAGGCGTTATTGTATGTATATATGTTTTGTAATGGGGACTTACTCGAGCGTCATAGAGACCTATTGGGTTGCAAAGCTTAGATGATAAGAAGAAAAAAATGTTATATAATGAATACCTTCTCATCGGTGGGAGGAGCGGCTAAAGATTTTCAAATATGTAGATAGATAAAATATTTATTCAGACACCACTACAACACATAACAACCAAAATACATTTTTGAGTCATTACTTAGAAACAAAAGAGAAAACAAACAAAACTTAAAACTAAGAAATTCTGCTTAAAAGTAATATACCGGAGTGTGCAGCAGCGGCAGTCTGAAAAGGAACTCAGCTCAGTGTTGATGGTTCCAAGGAACCAGACACTGATTTTCAGCTGCGTCCCTGTCATCGTTTGGTCGCAAGCAAAACAATAACACAATGCAAAAAAGTGTACTTAAATACATACACACATAACATACACACATAATTGTAAAACCAAGAAATGCATATAAAAAAAGAAAAAATATGTGCATAAATAAAAAATACTAAAATATAATATAAGCAAGTAATACATAAAGCACAGTGAACAACAAATGGGCATCAGCAACAAAATTATGATCAAAATATGACTTAATGACAATAACATTAATATTAGTTTTAGGAACTCCCACCTAAATACAATAACTAACTAGACATCTGAAACTCTTAAAGTTAGTCATTGACTAATCCTATTTTCTGTTTATTTAAAAATTAAATTTTGAGATACTTTATGAGAGAGAGTTTGCCCATATGTAAAAAAATACTGTTGCATGGATATACTCGAGCGCGTCAGATATTGATAGCATCAATGTCCTACGTATTTTTTAAAATGTACGTATGTTAATCTGATCGTTTGCATGGTGGTCGTACGTAATAATTGAAAATGAATAAATTATAATTTAATCGAGCGTGTAAGAATATTCAATTTTGAATTTAAATTTATTTGTCAATTACTGCTTATAAAGTCATTAAATTAATATTAGAATACATACTCATTAACACTCTTCTTCTCCTTTCTCCTTCATTTAACCAAATTCTGTTAAAAAATGTGATTTGATTATCTGACAAAGACGACTATTCTTAAGTTAGTTATTTCCTGTTTAGCAGATAATAAATTAATAATTATTATGTAAATTTAACATTAAATTCATTATATTATTGAAGCTTATCGATATTGGTTTATCAAAATATTAAAATCGATAATTAATAACAGTAAAATACTAAAAAGATGTTTTGGCCAGACGATTGACAAATGGTCAGGTTTCCGTTTACTTCCTGTTATTTTCCTTAATCATTTTTGTAATACAAATATTGAACATGTATTGTATCTTGTTAAATTAAGTTATAAATAATGTTAATAATATTTATATTATAGTTAGTACAAATAGTTTATTTAAAGTATGTTATTTTCATAAAAGAATTAATTTGACATGTTGGCGCCACGGTAGCAAATTTATTATTTTCACGGATGAGTTGTTAAAATGGCGGGAGAATCCCCCTCCTCTTTTGGCTCCCTCTGAGCATGGAGGACACATTTTGTGAACAGTCTTGTGTGGTGAGTCGAGCAGAGCGGTCTAAAAGCTAAGTACTTTAATACTGTCTAATTCTACTTAAATATTGTTTTATTTTAATTTAATACTGTTTGAACTTGATTCACTTTTATTTAGAGGTCTAGCTAAGTGTTTCCATACTGTTTTATTCTACCCTAATTATTACTGTTTTATTCTCCCGTAATAGTCACTGTTTTATTCTTTTCTAATACTGTGTTATTCTCGATTAATTTTATTTGAGGTTATACTTGATGTTCTCCTTAAGGGTAAAGATTATGTTAATTAAATGTGTTATGTGTTTAAAGTTGTGTTTTAAATAATCATTATAATTGAAAGAACATTTTTAAATTGTCGTTTTTATTTAATAAATTCCAGTAATTGTTGAAAGATTTCTAAGGTTTTATTTCTTTATTCCTCGTAAAACAATACTTTAATTTAACTACAATTGAAGCTATTTAACATTTCCAGTAGAATTTTAATTACATATCCATTGATACATGTACTTATGGTCATAATTTCTAACATCAGAAGTGGGATCGATATTCACAAACACTTTCGTAATACGTTATTTAAATAATTTCAGGGGGATGTTTCTGCATTGCAAGATCTTCACGCCGCGCCGGCCGCTATGCTGTTTCCGGAGCCCGAGGAAAAGACTACATCGCCGACGCCGACGCTTGATCCTGCTACAAGCTACAGTGATGCTGAATGTTGGTGCTGCAAGATAGAAGCTCTCTCAAACGGATTCGGCTGGACCAGCATTACGACGGTTGAAAAGGAAGGTAAGGCCCTTAAAGGGGTCTTCTAGCTTCATTTGTATAGTTCCTACGAATCATTGGACCAGACCAAAGGCCGTTCTTAGATAACTGACGAACAGTATTAACGAATATTTTTTTTTGTGAATATGAATAAAACTTTTACCAGCTTATAGAGTTAGTTTGTGGTGGAATCACTAATGTAAATGTTCTTACGGCATCTTAATAGCAGTGTTAAAAACTATTTCCGTGTAGTCATGTGCAAAAGCTAAAAATATGATCTTTCGAGCAAAGTGGGTAGGATGCTAAATTGCGTTTCTCCTCTTACCACCAAAGCGCAGTGTTTATGGGTGTAAGTTCTTGAAACAATTTTTTAACACCTGAATTGATATAAAATAACCACCAAATCACCCCACTAAATAAAAGTACATTTTAGGCTTATCGAATTATAATTATTTACATACAAACAAGTTTTTATGTACGGGTTTAATGATATAATACTCATCATTGATGTGTTATTCATATGACACGATATTATATCCTTGGATGTGAATTTTATGCTTTGATGTGTGTCGTTAATGTATATATCAATTGAAAATCTTTTAACCAGTTTTTATTACTGATATTTTTCAAAATGCTTTCACTTTAAATACCTACATAAAGAAAGCCTGGCCGAGTCATCAGAGTGACCTTGCATAATAAAGAACATAAACAATAATATTGCATTAGTGAAAGTTAACATTACAAGATGGCAATGATTAAATTTCCATTGTAATTTACTTTTAAATAATTTAGTTTGCACAGCTAAATTTCAAGAGTATTTTTATAATAAGTATTACATTAAAGTGTTTACAAGCATTTAGTCTGACTGGTCATATGTATTGAATATACATAATCAGTTTTGTTGATATATATTCCGGATCCGGATATTTAGATATTTACTATAAATATCAGCTATATTTTCGAACCCTGGTTATCTTTTGCTAATAATTATACATATTTATTGAAAAATTTCTACAATTAATATTTTATGTTTTCTTTTGAAAAAAAAAAATCATTCAAATCATAATAACAAAGTGTCTCTGCACAATGTAACTAAAAAGAAATTCGCTTATCGATACTGAAGCTTGGTTGGTTATCGCTTTTCATTGCGTTTGTAGATTAGGTTAAGGTAGACTTTTATTATTTGACGATTGTTATAAGAGATGTAACGGAAGTTTAGTTCCGAAAGTTCAGACTTCCGATTGATTTTGCATTTTGAATTCCGGTTCCGATTGAATTCCGATTCCAATTTGGATTCCGGATACGATTTTGATTACTATTTCGATTTCGTATTCGATTATGATTCCGATTCCAGTTTGGATTCCGGTTACGATTTCGATTCAAGTCCGGTCCCCATTTCAATTCCGATACAGATTCCGTTTCCGGTTTTGATTCCGTCTTACCAAATTAAAAAAAGAAAAAAAGGTCTGGTATCGATTTCGAATTGCTTATTAAGTACGATATAGCCAGTACATATTTAAATAGAGGGGTATTGAGGAATGAAAGAGAGAGAATGAGAAACATTTATTGATATAAATACATATTAAATCATTACCATGTACCATTGGTGTTTAAAGAAGCAAACTGAAATTATTACATAATTATAGATATGAAAAACAAAGAAATTGAAATTATTTATTAAGAAAATTTTACAATAATCAAATTTTACTTAATTACTGCTGGTCGGTCACCGCCCTGATACCCTTCTGAAATTCATGTGCAGCAGGTGATAGGATTGGTATGTCAAGGCCGGAGGCTATTATGATATATGACTGATATGAGGTACTGCTGGTCGGTCACTGCCCTGATACCTTTCTGAAATTCATGTGCAGCAGGTGATAGGACTGGTATGTCAAGGCCAGAGACCATTTATGACGAATTATGACTATGACTATGATGTGAGAAAAATATGATTATTGTTGTGTCCTTCGAGAGCGAAGTACAGGTCAGTCTGGCCGTGATATAGATTATTGCAGATATTTCAGTTTGTTTATTACACTAACAAGCATCTTATTCTAATTTTCAAAACTAAAAACGCCCCAGAAGTTAATTAGTAATTTAATAACATTGTAAAAATTAGTAATTTAATAAAATTTAGAAATATTACGACTGTGGGTAACGTTGTTGGCCGTTAAGCCAGACACAATGTCAGACTGGCAGAGCCATTTACAGAAAATAAAAATATATAAATAAGAACAATGATTTTTCTCTATTTATATATATTTGTTTGTCCTTAGAATCAACTAAGTATATTATGAACCTACACGAATAAGGTAAACGATTGTTTCAAGTAGATTCTGTACAAAATGTCGTTTTAAAGGTAGAAAAAGATTTGGCTTTAACGATTAAGCGTTGGCGAATATCATAAGTTGCAAAGACAGATTTGATAAAGAAGTTAGACAAATTTAGTAGTAAAGAATTATAACCCCTATTAAACATTGCCTCAACTCCACAATAACCGCTTTGCTCTTGAAAGGTATAGGTTATTTAAGAAAAATAGTTATTGTTAAACAATAATTACGTGTTTGAGTTGGGGAATGGGAAGAATAAAACACTGCTGTTAAAGATGCTAGTAAAAATTAATAAAACTAGCTTACTTTTACTTATTAAGTATGTATTTTGTAGAATGTGCTTTTTTTCCATGATGTTCAAAAGGTCATTCAGATAGGTCAGCAGTAGTTCAGCAGTGTGTGAATGTGATCATATAATGTCTGTATGATATTATAGCAAAATCCATAAGTAATTAGATTAGTTAATTTCTTGATTGGTGTCGGCAACATGTCTATTCAATAAATGTAAATTTATAAAAGTACTTGAAATAATATTTATTTTGAACACACAATGTTTCGCTTCTAGATTACGACGATATATGCTTTTTCTTGATAATGACGTCTTTAAATCTTGTAAATGTTTTGGAGGTATATCGAAGGTTCCTATTTATTATTGGGCGATTGTGTCATAGATAACCGTGTTAGAATAGAAAATAGCTGGTCGATAGTGTCTTTGGTGTCGGCTTGGTCTTCACGGACAGCGGTGATGGAGCCGTATATGGCGAGGTACACTATTCATAAGGAATCCACTGTCACTGTGAGCTTGGTGTCCTCTTGGTCTTCACCGACAGTGGGTGATGGAGTGGACATGTCGAGGCACACAGTGGAAAATCCACTGTTACCGTTAGCTTGGTGTTCTCTTGGTCTTCACCGACAGTGGGTGATAGAGTGGGCATGGCGAGGCGAACGGTAGAATCTCTCACGTGAATATGACACAGTTGGACTTTAGTAGTAATAAGCTTTTGATATTAATAAAGTACTTCGAGAACGAAGTACTTGTCAGTATGGCCGTGTAAGAATATTCAATTTTGAATTTAAATTTATTTGTCAATTACTGCTTATAAAGTCATTAAATTAATATTAGAATACATACTCATTAACACTCTTCTTCTCCTTTCTCCTTCATTTAACCAAATTCTGTTAAAAAATGTGATTTGATTATCTGACAAAGACGACTATTCTTAAGTTAGTTATTTCCTGTTTAGCAGATAATAAATTAATAATTATTATGTAAATTTAACATTAAATTCATTATATTATTGAAGCTTATCGATATTGGTTTATCAAAATATTAAAATCGATAATTAATAACAGTAAAATACTAAAAAGATGTTTTGGCCAGACGATTGACAAATGGTCAGGTTTCCGTTTACTTCCTGTTATTTTCCTTAATCATTTTTGTAATACAAATATTGAACATGTATTGTATCTTGTTAAATTAAGTTATAAATAATGTTAATAATATTTATATTATAGTTAGTACAAATAGTTTATTTAAAGTATGTTATTTTCATAAAAGAATTAATTTGACATGTTGGCGCCACGGTAGCAAATTTATTATTTTCACGGATGAGTTGTTAAAATGGCGGGAGAATCCCCCTCCTCTTTTGGCTCCCTCTGAGCATGGAGGACACATTTTGTGAACAGTCTTGTGTGGTGAGTCGAGCAGAGCGGTCTAAAAGCTAAGTACTTTAATACTGTCTAATTCTACTTAAATATTGTTTTATTTTAATTTAATACTGTTTGAACTTGATTCACTTTTATTTAGAGGTCTAGCTAAGTGTTTCCATACTGTTTTATTCTACCCTAATTATTACTGTTTTATTCTCCCGTAATAGTCACTGTTTTATTCTTTTCTAATACTGTGTTATTCTCGATTAATTTTATTTGAGGTTATACTTGATGTTCTCCTTAAGGGTAAAGATTATGTTAATTAAATGTGTTATGTGTTTAAAGTTGTGTTTTAAATAATCATTATAATTGAAAGAACATTTTTAAATTGTCGTTTTTATTTAATAAATTCCAGTAATTGTTGAAAGATTTCTAAGGTTTTATTTCTTTATTCCTCGTAAAACAATACTTTAATTTAACTACAATTGAAGCTATTTAACATTTCCAGTAGAATTTTAATTACATATCCATTGATACATGTACTTATGGTCATAATTTCTAACAAGCGCGTCAGATTTTCTAAGGGGATGTTAAGTGAACCTAAAAAACTTCTCATTCAATAATCTGACGATTTTGATGTGATGCAAACTCGCGGCCATTATTATAATGTGCAAAAAAATCGCCATTCTGAAATACTCAAGCGCGTCAGATTAAGATATATATGGTTCAACTTTATGTCCTAGACGTGCTATCTCATAACCTGACAATTATCTATAGGAATTCACCTAAACTGACAATTATTATTTTTTAAATTCATTTAACTTAATTAATTGAAAGTTGGATACTTGTATTTATAAGAAAATAATAAAAAATAATAAAAAAAAAAATATATATGAATAAGTGTTTTTTAATTACCTATTTGTGAAACCTTGAACCGCGTAAAACTTGATATTCTTGAGGATACTCCAGAATATGAAGTTTGACGACTACATCTTCATACGCTTTCGGCGTTATTGCATGTCTATTTGAAAGGATAATTTAATATTTGCTATTAAAGATGTGTGTTATTTTATGATTTTTTGGATCTTTTCAGGAGCGGTGTTCACGGAATGTCTGATCGTTTAGAAAAGCTGTTTTGTTCATGATTTTGTCATTTTTGCATTTTTCAATGCTATTTTTATACTTATGGTAAATTTTAAATAGAAAAATATTGGAAAAAAATTAACTCGGCCACAAGTGAAATCTCAGACGGGAATCGAACCCGCGACCTTTGGAAATCCGGTCCAATGCTCCAAAGGTCGCGGGTTCGATTCCCGTCTGAGATTTCACTTGTGGCCGAGTTAATTTTTTTCCAATATTTTTCTGTTTTGTTCAATTAACAGTAAACACCTTAATTGAGAAATGCATATAGAAATAGCGTGTCATCTGACTAAAGACCTTATCCATGTATAAAACTACGATATTATCTAATTTTTTCGTGAAAAATGTGATTTAGAAACGGTTATTTGCCATGCAAATGCAAACACCAAGGCAGTGATGCACTTTATACACTTTATTCACTACTACGCTACACGTGTTTCGCTCTCACACAGAGAATTTAATGCGCTTACCATGTTGGTGGCATTGTAAGACTGAATTAGTGGCGTAGGTAGCTTATTCGTTCAAACGTCTAATTCTGGTTCTTGCTTACATATTCCAGGATGCACATAAATTACATCTGAACTAAGGTTGCGAACACCATGTGGAAAATAGTCAGGTGAATGTCATAAGCACTCAATGCAGGTAACTATTTATTTATTTTTATTTATTTAATACTTTATGCACATTGTACAAAGGCGGACTTAATGCCTAAGGCATTTTCTACCAGTCATCCTTAGGGTGATGTGGAGACAACAAGAAGTAGGGTGCACAACCATTGTAAAAAAAAAACAACATGGGGAATAAATGATTAATTGTAATTAAATAAAATATAAGTACTATTATGAACATAAATACATACTTATACAATACTTTACTTAAATAAATAGATACTATATATAAATATATAATATTATATACATACAAACGATAGCTACTGTTATAGACGATTTGCCACAATTTAACGAATAGCAGCTTCTGCTTGCTCTGTTAAGAATTTACGCAACCTGGTTTTAAACGCATACCGACTGGTGGACATTCTGATGTCAAAAGGAAGGGCGTTCCACAGAAGAATAGGATAAACGAAGAATGAAGAATGAATAACATCGGAGTGATGAGAAGGACAAATAAGTAAACGGTTAGAAGAAGAACGGAGATTTTTATCGTGAGAAGTACATAAGTACTGGAAACGCGAAGTAAGATAAGGGGGGGCATTAGGGGAGTTTAGTATAGTAAAGAGGGTGGTCAAGGCCCGCATACTTCTACGCTGCCGAATGGGCAACCATTTAAGCAGAGATCGGTGTGCGGACACATGATCATACTTGCGGAGATTATAAACGAATCGAATGCAGTTATTTAGAAGACGGTCAAGCTTATTAAGTAGATCTGCATTCAGGTCGAGGTAGCACACATCACCATAGTCGACTATAGGGAAAATTAAAGTCTGCACAAGCAATGCTTTGATATTGGCAGGTAAGAAGTTTTTGAGGCGATAAAGACACCTCAAAATTCCAGTGACCCTCTGACAAACACTTGTCACTTGAGTCTGCCAGTTTAACCTGGAGTCTAAATGTAAACCCAAATCCTTAACACTATGGTCAACTGTAATTGTAGCGCCATCGAAGATAATAGGAGACAAATTGGTCAAGTCGACTCTGGATATCATACGGTAACTGCCCACCAACACAGCTTTGCATTTACCCGGGTTGACGGTTACACCAAAACAGTCGGACCAACACTTAATGTTGTGTAGGTCCCTATTCAACGCGTTGATTGCATCATCTAGGTTATCAACACTTGCCTTAGCATATATCTGCAAGTCGTCAGCGTAAAGATGATACGAACACTGAAGTTTATGTGTGATAAAGTTGATAAAAATTGAGAAAAGGAGAGGAGAAAGTATGCCGCCTTGGGGAACGCTAGTATCCAGGCTACGCCAGGATGATGTTGCTTCATCCAACTGCACTGCCTGGTGACGATCCCGAAGATAAGATGAGAACCATTCCAGTACCTCTTCAGAGATCATAAGATGGGACAATATGGAGAGAAGGATGTCGTGACTGACGGTATTAAAAGCGTTGGAGAAGTCAATAAGTACCAAGACGGTTACCTTACCATCCTCAACGGCAGCCCTAATATCGCCTGTCACTTTAAGGAGAGCGGTAGTGGTACTATGTCCAGGCCTAAAACCGGACTGAAAAGGGCTTAGGACAGAATTCTGATGGATAAAGTGCGAGAATTGTTTGTGGACACAGGCCTCTAGTACTTTGGACATGAAGGGGAGGATGGAAATTGGACGAAATTGATTGGGATGAGTTGGATTAGCAACTTTCGGGAGAGGACGGACATAAGCTTTACGCCAGAGGTTAGGGAAAAAGCCGGAATCAAGGGAGAAATTAATGATGTGGGTGATGGCAGGAAGCAGATGGTCCAATATAGTAACAATCATGCGGCGACTGATGCTATCACAACCCACAGCATTGGACTTGATGGATAGGATGATCTTTTTGATCTCTGTCTGGGTGACTGAAGAAAAATGAAAAGGGGTTATATTAGGACGCGTTAGACCTGCTATAGAAGAAACAGCGCGTGAAGTCGACGCACCATCAAGTTTCGATGAGGAGGTGAAGTGGATATTAAGATCGTTAATACCAATAGTGTTAGGCCGGTCTAAATGTCGCGATTTGCCAATACCTAGAGTTCCAAGGAATTTCCAGATATCAGCAGAAGAGGAGGATGAGATGTTATCAAGAATATGGCGACGTTTTGCGTTACGTATCATCTGATTACACCGGTTTCTGGCAGTTTTGAAAAGTTTCCAACTGTCGTCCAGGCGATCCCTTTTAAACTTGCGGAAAGCCTTGTCCCTACGCCTCATCGCCATTTGTACACCTTTGGTCATCCAAGGCGCCGGTGGCCGCTTTAGTTTGATCTTTTTGATCGGCGCATGGATATCATACAGGGCCAGTACAATATCATTGAACACTTGAACTTTAGCATCTACGGTAGTGGCTTGAATGACAGGATCCCAGTCGATTTCCGATGCATCTTTTTGCAGTCCGTCAATGTCCATACGCGCAAAGCAGCGCCTGTGCAAGACCTTAGGAGTGGGCTTAGGGGGCTTAAGAATATAGGACAGGAAAATTAGGTCGTGACGGGAAAATCCAGGAGCGATGTGTTGACCATATGATGGGACGAGAGAAGGATTAGATGTGAGGATTAAGTCGAGCCATGTATCATCACCATCAAGGTTATGGTGAGTTGGCTGCAAAGGTAAGACATGGAGGCTGGCTGACTTAATTATGTGATGGAGTTTATAGGACCGAGGGGAATTGGGTTCTAGGAGATTGGTATTAAAGTCACCCATGATGATGTGATGTGCATACTCGGTGCCCAAAGATTCTAAAACCGATTCAAACTCGGTGAAATAGTCAAGAGAGGGGGGACAGTATACCACACCAACAATAGCCTTATAATTATGCAGCAGCTTTAGGTACTGCTTAGGTATATATGCACTGCGGCAACATGATATACTTACTTTCAAATAAGTATCGATAAACACTGTATTTTTTAAAGAGCGTCATGCTAATCCTAGCAACCATTTCTGGCTATACTAATGTACTTTGTCCTCCTAGACAGGACAAGTTGGGAATGGCAGTAAGTTCACAATGGCAGAGGTAAGTTGCTGCTCACAGTCATAAGTTGCCGTTAATACTAATAATACGTAAAGTAAGCTCTGACTTTCTGAGTACGGTGCATATCTTTCGGTAACTCAACCCCATAGACTCAGCCGACTCGAGGGAAGCCGAATTTCGAAGCCGGAATAACTTGGAGTCATTCACGGTCGTTATGTCAACGCAATGAACAGAGATGGTAACAATGATCTTTCAGGCCAAAGTTATCAATAAACGGTTAATTAGTTGCTGTTATTAACGACAAGTTGCTACTAACAGCGACAAGTTGCCACTAACAGCGACAAATTGCCACTAACAGCAACAAGTTGCCACTAACAACGATAAGTTGCCGCTAATAGCGATAACTTGCCGCTGATATTGCTAAGCTATCACTGACAGTATAAAGCTGCCCCTGACAGCGGTAAGTAGCGGCAAAGCAGTATGTGGTGTCACATACCCGTGAATGTGGCGCTCGTGATGCGATCGGCTAGGTCGGGGCGGGCCGGCGCGCCGCCGCCCGCATGCTATCAGCTGGCCGGCGCAGCCATCTCGCGGTCGCGCGCCTCCTTTCACCGCCTTGCACCTGCATGGTTAAGAATATTTACTGTTAAAAGGATTATGTAGCTTGTCAATATCCATATTTTTAACTAAAAACTACGTCGAGCGTTTCAATATTTCAAGTTAAACTAAACCAAATTACCAAAAGAGAAGACCATACAGTTATAGATGAAGGTGTACTGAACCGAATGACACCAAAATTGCCTCATTTCGTAAAGGTTTAGGGGGGGTGGAAACGTTATCGCCCGAAACAATAGTTCAGAAGGAAAATGTAGGTAGGCAATCGCCTTCTAGGTCTCGCGATGCGTATCGGATCTACACAATCCTCTTAAGTACGTTACAAACTGCATGTTATTATGACGTTGTTATGTATGGAATATAATGGGAAATGAATAAATAAATATTTCTTACACTCACACCGATTAACCTAGCCCTAAAACAAGTACTGTTAAGGCTTGTGTTATGGAATACTAGGGTAACGGATACAAATATATATAATTATACATATAAGTATTTATATATCAATTATAGAAACATATTTAAACGTCCATGACTCGGGTACAAATGCTCGTATTCATCATACAAACATCTACCCTTACCGGGATTCGAACCCAGGACCTCAGAGTAGGCGACAACTTGAAACTGGTGTATACGTACGGTACGTACACCAGTCTACCACTCTACAACGGAGGTCATCAAATGACACACCTAACATGTCTGTCATTTTGACCAGAGCTTTTTGATGACATCACCGTTAAAGTTACAAATATTAGCGGTTACATGTTGTCACTTCAGACAACGCGTTTCGAGTTTATACGCTTTTTTTACATCACTGTTAAAGTTAACTAATTTTGATTAGACGCTTATAAAATTTTTGACCTATTCTATTTATATTTATTTAAGTAACAATCCATTCAAAATCAATATATCTAAAAGAAAGTTTCGTTCACAACTTCAATACAGATTCGAAGCTTTCAGCAAAAGATAAATAAACAATAAGATTGAAACAAAACAAAACAATACGAAACCAAACAATTTGCAACAAACAAATGGAACTTGAGAAGAATTTAAACAAAACAAAAATTTGTTGTATGTAAGCAACAAGAGGAACGGTCCCGTTTGTGTTGTGGCGCGACTGAACAAAAAGTGGTTCAGATTGAAACAGTTAGCTTGTTTGCAAACAGGTGTTTGACTAACGTGTTGGATGTGAAAAACATAATGTTTTTGTTTATTATGAATTTGCATGTATGTACACAGCGGTGTGTAGGCACACCTTTAGAATAGATCTGCTGTTATTTTTAGTAGACGATTAAAACGGATGTTTTTTGTTCTGTAATAATTCTATGGTTATTATATCGTTTTAACGTATCGAAACTACTGTAAACTACTTAAACGTTTTACAAAAAAAAACGAAGACCAACTCCTAAAAGTAAGAAAATAATCCTTTTGGAGTTGGTGCAATTGGATTCTTCATTTAAAATTTTTTAATGTTTGCATTTTTCAAGGCTATTTTTATACTTATGACTTTTAAATAGAAAAATAGAGGTAAAAAAACTGCGTTAAAAAACCGACTTCAAAAACTAAAAAGCAAAAAATAAGCATTTATTTTGGAGTCGGTATCAGCCAAGGCAACAAAAATAACAGAATAGGACCTTAAAGTAGAATGCTTGGCTGGCACCGATAACTAAAGATACTATATTAAAGGCAGATACAACATACAAGTAGGCATAGTGGGTATACACGTGGCAGTAAACCGATTATCGTCAGTGACATCTCGAGTGAGGTGTTTGACCCTCGTAATCTGAGGCTCACACGGATTAACTGGAACTCCTGCAAATGAATCCACAAGTACATACATGTACAGATAGCCACGTAAGAGAAATTGACTTCACGTCAATAATACTGGGATTACATTTGGGTACCTACACAGTAAAATATACCTTAACTCCTATTAATGGAGACCTAAATTGTGAGAGAGTAATACGTATACACCAATGATGTGTGGCTAAATCTCTGTGATCATGTCACTTCTGATGTGGCTGGTTGATTCAGTCAGCCAGATGTAAAATAACTCAATAGGTACAATTTAGTCTTTCTAAATATTAATCTTTTTCAAAAGACGAGTTACTATTATTATTAGATTAGTTATAAACTACCACTATCATACAACAAACAAACAAAAACAATCAGAAATTAACTTAGATTTTTCATAATAGTAGTGAAGAGCACAAAGTGAATTAGTCCCTTTTTTCATTGTAATGGGATATTTTATGCTTCAACTATTCTGTTTTACTAAACTTGTATAAATTAGAACCTAATTTGTTCTTGTTCATACAGTGCGGAGGCAAAAAGAAATCTTCTTCGTTAGTTAAACACATCCGCAACGAGCTAAAAATATAATTTCCCTAATTAAATGGGTTTAGTTTTGGGGTTAAACCTGCAGTTTGCACAAAAGCTAGCCTCCTCAGGGATTCGAAGCTGGTAGGAGCTTGAAAATCTTTCTAAATTTAGAGTTGTTAAAGGACACTATAAGACTACCGGTTCATTCTAGAAGAAGCTCTAAAAAACATAGATATTAGGCTTTATTTCCAACAACGCCGAATTTCGTTCGATGGAAAAATAAATAAATTACAACTTTTCTAACATTAAACATACAACATAAAGTTCTATTCACACAAGCATAACACCTGATTGAGAGTGGTATAAAGTTGTCATTTTGCAAATATTTTTACTGTTTTTTAATACGTAAACGTAACAGCATTTATAAAAGTGCTGTGTATAACTTAGCAATTTGTACACAAATGTAATGCAAGTATGATGTAAAACCATTTGATTCGTCACACGATCTAAATAGCCAAAAGCCATCTAGAGTAAATAGCAAACTTATTTTAGCAGCTCTCAGGCAGATCAATAGCTGGATATTAATAAACTGGCCAGCGAGTGACCTATTCTATTTATATGGACAGCCGAGTAAAGCTGTGGCTTAACCCGTTACGGCTTTTGAATTGAGTCGAGTTAACACGGCGTAAGGGCGTGACTGCAATGAAAGATAATGGATACTATTTTCAGAGTATTTAAATGTATGATTTAATTGTCAGTTATTTTCAAACTGGGCCCTTATTCACTATGACCACTTAGCGACTCCTTGCTCAAACCACGCCAATGTCGTACTTGGTAATGACATTTTCAAAAATCGTTTTCTCTACGACACTAACAAATTGACAATGATGAATTATTTTTGCTGAGACATTAGCAACACACTTATTGTTCTTTGCTGTCTCAGTTCGTCATTTTGTTAACCTAATATAAGTCTTGTCTTTTTTGTCTTAATTAAGTACCTACTTGTCTCATTGTATTACTGTTTTTTGTGTTGTTAATGAATTATTTATATTCTATTCTATTCTATGATTGATGGTGCTCATAGCCTTATATGCTTCTGCAATAAAGCACCACCAACAGGTACAGAAACTATACAGAAACTACCTTATAAAACATAAAATCACATCAAGTAATGACTTACTTGATGTGATTTTATGTTTTGTCAGTAATACGATTAATAGGAAAACCAATGAAATCTCAAATCGAGAAATAATAAAATCGAATATATTTCATAATAGAAAACAAAAATAGCTTTTGTAATATAAAACAGATAACTTCAACTTTTATTACGGTCCGCGCAGCTCAGCGTTTATGTCCCTCCTGCCGTAACCAGGAGTTAATATATTTTTTTATGAAATTTCATGCGAGATGTTAAATAAAATAGGCCAACTAAGAAATGCAATGAACTAACATGCAAGACGTATTAGGTATAGTAACTGATTCGAGTTCGCTCGCAATAACTTTAGGGTAGGTATATGCGTTAAAAACAAACAAATTAAATCTTGATGTCCTAAATTCGCCGAAATGTACGCGCACAACTTCAGTAGGATAGAGGACTAGGATATTAATTGTTTGTTGCGTTTGTTATATTTAGAACAAGGTTTCCTTGAAAGCTTTTAATAGAAAAATCTACGCGGACGAAGTCACTGGCGGAAAGATAGTATTTGATAGTAAACAAAAGTGTCCATAAATAAGTTTTATTTCTTAGTTCATCCTAAATTAAACAGAAGAGATCAAGAGAAATAATATAGTTAATAACCTTTTCAAAAAACAATTATCGGTTGTGCACTTTAATATATTTCCTGCGCAACTGACTGCTTGTATTGGAACGATTGTATTGTTATAACGATTTGATTTGATAGTAGCGGCATACCACAGATTCTCGCGGTATCACATAGGAAGATGCGGCAAGCCACATATTCACTTGCACATAACAGTAAGGAAGACGCTCTTAATGTAACACAATACGTACGGAACGGAGTCAAACATACAACACAAACAAACATATTACACATGTGTCAATTACCTACTACATAATTTACTGCTTAATTTTTCAAATCTAATTATTATTACCTAATTTGGAAATTATTTCCAAGATGTCAACAACTAGTTTTATACAAGTTGTTATTGCAAGTAACATTTGATTTCTTTAATCTCAATTTAAGACACTACAGAATAAAACACAAATCCAAGCATTTACAACCGTAAACACAAAGTTAAACAAAAACTCACACTTTTTAAATTTTAGTAAGGGCCATTTGATGTGACACGCCCGCCACGCCATTTGTACGTCTGTTTGTGACAGTCACGAAATGTTACACCAAACCGACTTTGATATATACGTCATACCAAGCTGCTTGGTGTAATTCGGCAATCATGTACAGGTTTTTTCTCGTAACATCAAAAAGAGGATATTCAAAAAGAGGATATTCAGCGGTAGTTTGGAAACTGCACGGAAAAACATTGCTTCATTTCCAAATCACGTAAATATTGGGTATATTTTTACGGTTCCGTACCCAAAGGTCAAAAACGGGAAAAACTAAGACTCTGTTGTCTGACACTGTCCGTCTGTCTGTCTGTCTGTCTATCACCAGGCTGTATCTCATAAACCGTGATAGCAAGGCAGTTGAAATTTTTACAGAGGATGTATTTCTGTTGCTGCTATAACAACAAATATCTACTAAAAACAGAACAAAATATATATTTAATTTATCCTATACAACAAACGTGTTTTTTTGCCGTTTTTTGCTCGATATTGATAATGGTACGGAACCCTTCGTGCACGAGTCGGACTCGCGCTTGACTGATTTTTTACCCGACTGCAAAGGATGGGTTATGTTTTTCGCGCGTATCTTGTATGTATGTGATGTGTAGCTAGCTGTACTTACCTACCTACCGGTGTCGCCTGCGCGCGCGCCCCCCTCTTCTTCAGTAATAAACGTACGCGTGAACTAAACAGTTGTGTTAATTGCTCCCATCTACTTCAGTGGCGACGAGGACGGATTACCCACAACCGCAAAATAAAAATGGCTCACCTCGGGAATTTGACGAATTTCGACCATAAAACAGGAGAATGGTCTATTTTCAAAGGCAGATTGACGCAGTTTTTGAAAATAAATTCCGTCAAAGAGGAAATCAAAAGTGGAATCCTGCTTACGTATCTTTCGGATGAAACGTATCGCTTGGTTCGAAACCTAGCGTACCCTAATGAAGTGGAGTCATTGAGTTTCATGCAGCTTGTTAATTTACTCGACAGCCATTTCAAGCCGAAAGAATGCTCATTTGTGGATAAGGCGAAGTTTTTTGGTGCGATCAGGAGTCCAGGCGAATCATTAGGAGACTGGGCGGCGCGATTAAGAGGTCTGGCTAGTTACTGTGACTTCGGTACCGCTCTGGAAACGAACTTGAGAGATCGTTTCGTCCTAGGCCTGGGCCCAGGCCCGGAGCGCGACAAGTTGTTCGAGCAGAGTCCGTCTACGTTAACGTTGACGCGGGCTATCGAATTGGCGGAGCAGGCAGCCTGTGCGAAACAGGCTAAGCATATGTTAAACACCGGCGAAGTCACTACAGTAAAGGAAGAACCCGTTTACAGAGTGAAGTTCCAGGGGCAATCTAGCCGCGGCGGTGGAGGCACGCGGAGGTTCGGCGCGAGCAGTTCTGCGGATACACCCCGATGCTCGGTATGCGGGATGAAAAATCACCAAAGTGACAAGTGTCGTTTTAAAAGCTACAAGTGCTCAACGTGCGGTCTAAAAGGTCATTTAAAAAAAGTGTGTAATAATAATAGGAAATCGTGTGTTTACCACGTAAATGCAGAAGAGGATTGCGGTGCGGACAATTCTAAGGACCCTTGTGAGGAATGTCAAAATTATAATTTAAGGTATGTTACTGATAGACCTATTGAAATTAGTTTAATACTAGGTAATAAGAAAATAACTATGGAATTAGATTCTGGTTCGGGTAGAAGTGTAATATCTGATACTCTTTACAAAGAAAAGTTTTCTAATTATAAATTACAAAAATGCAATATGAAAATGTGTTTATATAATGGACATAAAATCTCACCATTAGGATATTTTAGGGCTGAGGCCATTTTTAATGAAACAAAAAAAGATATAAAAGTTTTTGTTGTTCAAAATGGAGGTCCGCCATTATTGGGCCGCGATTTCATGTCTTGTTTTCAATTGATAATAACTACCAGAGTAAATAAATTAGAAAGTGATGATGGTATAGGTACGTTGTTGGAACAATATTCAGACTTATGGCGCGACGAATTAGGTACGTTTAATAAATTTAAAGTGCAACTACATTTAAAAGATAATTCATCACCTAAATTTTTTAAGCCGCGTCCTGTGCCGTTTGCATTAAAAAGTAAAGTAGAAGAAGAACTTGACAGGCTAGTGAAATTAGGAATTTTAGTTCCCGTCAACCATTCTAAGTACGCTACACCGATTGTTCCGGTTTTAAAACAAAACGGCACAGTTAGAATAGCTGGGGATTTTTCGGTTACCTTGAATAAAGATCTTGTGATTGACAAGTACCCTCTCCCTCGTATTGAGGAGGTCTTCGCCACGATCGGTGGAGGCGATCGTTACACTAAAATAGATTTAAAAAACGCCTACAATCAATTTGTTATTAGTGAGGAGTGTCAGGAGCTTACTACCATCACAACTTCAAAAGGGTTATTCAAATATACGCGTTTGGTGTACGGATTAGCTAACGCGCCAGCTATTTTTCAAAAATCAATGGAATCTCTTCTATCGGGCATAGAGGGAGTCAGCTGTTGGCTCGATGATGTATGTTTAACTGCACCTAACACTACTCTACATTTAGAAAGGCTGCGCGAAGTATTTAAAAGATTAAAAGACGCCGGTTTGAGGTTACAAAAAGAGAAGTGTGAATTTTTTAAGGACAGCGTGACTTATTTAGGCTATGTAATCGATAAAAATGGACTGCACACCAGCCCAGATAAGGTACGTGCTATTTTGGAAGCACCGGAACCTACAAACGTCACGGACTTAAAGCGATTTTTAGGTGTGATTAATTATTACAGGAATTTTATTCCTAACGCTTCATCATTGATGTGTCCGCTTCACGAACTTCTCCGTAACGGAGCGGAGTGGCGTTGGGGTCCACCTCAGAGACGCGCGGTGCAGTTGGTAAAAAAAGAACTTGCTTCGGAACGAATACTCGCTCACTTCGAGCCGTCTGCACAACTAGTGTTAGCCGTACCGTAGATGCCGGGCCGGCCGGACTGGGCGCGGTATTGTCGCAGCGAACGGCGCCGGACGGCTGTGAGAGCAGGGGCGTGCATTCCATATAGGCAATTAGGCAGTGCCTACCTCATTCAAAACCTAAATAAATATACAATAAGTGTTAAAATTATATTATTTTAGTTTAAATTTCTATTCAACACTCACCCACTAAGATATTCCTTACGCTAAATACTGAATACCTACCGATAGGCAGTCTCGAAATTGCCTACTCGAAACAAGCAGCGTTTCATACAAGAATACAACATATTTAGAAAAAGTATTGCTCAAGTATAAACCGCCCACGGCAAGAAGGGCGCTGTTTGTACGTGTAACGTTCTAGCTTAAACTTCCGGAATATATCAGTATAAAGTAAGCATGCCTACCTGACGAATGAATTTGGTCGCGAATTATTTTGTTGAGGAGTTATTTTAAAACTATCATATTTCCTAAGATATTCATTAGAATTTAATGATGTAAAGGACAATTTTGTTCAAAATTAAATACTTGTGATGATTAACGTATTTATTTGGATAAGGATTAATATCATGTTTATGAAAACAGCTTCTCAAATAATACATTAGTTTGGAACAAATTTTATTATCTGAAAAATGGTTATAGTGAGTTAACCATAAAACATAGACATATGCTGTCGCGGACTTTTTTTTAGAACTTTTGATGGGGAATAATTTCGTCATACATGATTTTTACATAACTTTAACCGTTTACACACCGTCCGCAACGGAAGCTCCCAAAACTAATATTTTTTTCCCGTTTCTGTAACGTTTTACATTAATGCTCTGCTCTTATTAATCGTAACGTGATATTAAATATCTTATTACCTTCCGAGATAAATGGACTATCCAGCACAAAAATCATTTTTCAATTCGAACTAGTAGTTCCAGAGATTAGCGTGTTCAAACAATCAAACTCGTCAGCATTTTAATATTCCTACTAAATATTACGAACCTTATCATTTATGACTAGCTGCCGCTCTCGGTTTTACTCGCCGCGTGGTTGCCGTTACCGTGGGAATATCAGGATAATTATAAATATTTGCATACAATGTGGTTTTCTGATATATAAGCTACATTTCTGTCAAGTTTCATCTTAATCAGTTCAGTAGTTTTTGAGTGAAATAGTAACAAACGTTCCTCCATCCAAATATCCTCACAAACATTCAAACTTATAATGTTCGGTAGCAGGATAGGATAAGTGCAAAGTTACTAGTTAGATCTACAGTGCCTACTACGCTGGAAAACCAATGCACGCCCCTGTGTGAGAGGCCTATCGCTTACGGTTCGCGCTCGCTTACTGCCAGTGAGCGAAACTATAGCCAAATACAAAAAGAAGCGACTGCCATTATATTCGGAGTAAAACGTTTTCACCAGTATCTATACGGCCAAAGTGAACCTTTCATATTAAAAACAGATCATCGCCCCTTAGTTTCTATATTTAATAGTGGATCGGGCATAACAGTCACTACCGCGTCAAGACTTCAAAGATATGCCATAATATTATCGGCATATAACTATATAGTCCAATACACGCCTTGTAAAAATAATTTGGTAGCAGATTTCTTTTCTCGTGCTCCTTTAGATGTAGATGCTGTGGTAGACGAAAGTACGGACAGTACTTGCATGTTAAAGTTTTTAGATACTGGTTTTCCGGCCATAACTATGATGGATGTCAAACGAGCTACCGCAGGCGATATGACTATTCAAATGGTTATTAAATATATGAATAATGGTTGGCCACGTAAAATGACATGTAAGTCCGTTTTGCCCTATTTTCAATGTAAAAATGATTTACAATATGAGGAAGGCCTCTTATTGAGGGGGCATAAGGTTGTAATTCCGGGTGAGCTCACCCAGTATATTTTGCGCGAGTTGCACAGTTCTCACTTAGGAGTTATTAAAACTAAGTGTAACGCGCGCGCTAAGTTCTGGTGGCCTGGCATCGACAGGGACATAGAACAATGTATAGGCGCGTGCGACGTGTGCATTCGAACGAGGGCGGCGCCCCCGCGCGCCCCGCCCGCGCCGTGGCCCGCGCCGGCCGCGCCGTGGCATCGCGTACACATCGATTATATGACGATAGGACAGAAGATGTATTTGGTAGTGATTGACGCGTATAGCAAATGGTTAGAATGCTTGTATATGTCAGACGGCACTACCACGCGAGCTTTAATAATGAAATTAAAGTATCTGTTTTCTGTATTCGGTATCCCTAGAACTATAGTGTCTGATAACGATGTCAAAATAAATTCAAGTGAGTTCGATGAATTTTGTTCCAACAATGGGATTAAGCACATGACATCTCCGATTTATCATCCTTGTAGCAATGGTCAGGCTGAGAATGCTGTTCGAATATGTAAAAAAATGTTAAAATGTATATTAAGTGATTATGCTAGCACGCACACCATACAGGAAAAATTGTTAGGATATTTGTTCGATTACAGAAATACAGTTCATTGTGCAACAGGTGAAACGCCTGCTAAATTGATGTTCGGGAGAAATTTAAGATCTCGTTTAGATATAGCATTACCTTCAAAAAATGATGCTAATGAGATACAACTGCCACTGCCAACTGAAGCGAGCAACAACAATAATAGTGGGGAGAGTAATGGTGTCCGAAACCTGGAGTGCGAGGGACTGGGCGCTCGTTCGTCGAGCGAAACCACCACGTCCGCGGATGTCGGTCCGCCGTCAGCGGCGCCTCCTGAACCAATAGCGCCTGTTCAACCCCAAGCGCCATTCACGCGCCAGTTAAGACCCAAAAAGAAAGTTAGTTATAAGTTCTAATTTTTGTAAACGCATAGTCCGTAAGATAACAATTTTTATGTTTTAATTATGGTTTGTTTTGTTACTAGGATTCAAAATAATGGTGGAGAGAATGATGTGTAGCTAGCTGTACTTACCTACCTACCGGTGTCGCCTGCGCGCGCGCCCCCCTCTTCTTCAGTAATAAACGTACGCGTGAACTAAACAGTTGTGTTATTTGCTCCCATCTACTTCAGTATGTCTGTTTGTATCTTTGTTTATTTATATTTAATATTCTTTATTAAGTTCCTCTTATTTCTAAAACGGCCTAACGGATTTCGATAGTTAAGAAATCGTTAGATTTGTCTTGACAGCCCAAGTGTTCTTGGTTAAGTGATATTTAAAAAAAACAATTAGCAACTGCGATAAGCTATTATTTGAAGTAAAAATATTTTTTTTTTAATACTTTAATATGGGTATCAAAAAAGGTATATCATGACCGATAAATAACTAAAAATATATAAATTTAAAAAACTAAAAAAAACTCGCCTACATCTGAAGGCAAGTCAACTGAAAAGATGAAACACGACGAGATATGGAATTTAATAATAACTTGAATCATTCATCATGGTATGCCTCAGACTGCATGTTAATATGTTTAACTAAATATTTTTATATTTGAGCTTGTTTCCATCTTTTCAGTTGACTTGTCTTTAGATGCAGGTGGGTTTTTTAAGTAAGTGTTAACAAATAAAATGGAATAAAACGGCGACTATACTAATTAAGAATGGTTAATTCCATTCTTCCAATATTACACTGCTAATATTATAATGATACGTACGTCAGGTGCTGTAAAAACTATAGAACTGTTTCACATTACATGTTGAATGGCTTCTATCTTCTATGCACACTGACAGCTTTGTGTAAGAATATTTCAATATGCCACAGTTCTATGGCATTTGTATACTAGTAAATGTAGCGTCGTGTCCTATTGACACAATTGGAACGTTCTTCTGCAATACATGTTGATCAAAGGAATGTCAAACTCCAAGTCTCTGTCTCTGATACCTCAATCTTCATTATCAGGAGTTATAAAATACGATGGATCAATTCTACATTTTGATCTTGGAAAATGCCCGAAATAAGTGACTGTCTCTTATGTATAATAAAATAATGAAACAGAAGACATACCTTGCAATCAAAGATAAGATTTTGCTTGCAATACAATACAAGTCAAGTATGTATGGACTTATAAGTATCGAAAATGTCGCACGTATGTGGAACTACGTCGTATGTTTATTTTGCATAGCTCTAGCCTGCTGCGCTGAGCTTTTGCAATAGGTAAAGTGCAAAGTCATTTTTTTTTCACAGTCCAGTCTGTCGAAAAGGCGTGCGCTTTTCACGGCTTTTATCGTAGTGAAAGAGAACAGTACGTACATCCTTTTTTTAACGCAATGGGACTACTTAGAATATTATCGATGTGTTGGTGAAAGATGGCACGTAAAGTCAGGTATTCATGATAAACATTTGATGAGCAACAGTTGATTATTATCTTTATAAACAACAACTAATGTTCGTGGAAACACACGTCAATATCTTTTTAAGTAGTCAACTGCAACAAACTGTGTCTCCATTTACATGTTTTTTAAAGTTTACTGATATTATACTGAGTATTCCGATAAATTGGACATTGTATGTAAGTAAGTAAGGGTAAGTAGTTAACTTCATTTAGTTAAGGAACTTAATGTTTATTCTAATTATATTTATTCTATTTTTGGAGTAGGTATACCATCATAATTGTGAGGACTAAATTAACTAAATGCACTCACTTGTCAGTCAAAAAGTTGTGAGTAAAGAAAGCTGTTATAGACAGGTTGTAGCATTATCTCATCCAAAACGGAAATTTCTTCTATAATAATAATAATTGCATACAATCACACTAATTATCTAGCCCACGTTATGTTTCATGAAGAACTTGTGTTATGGACACTAGATAACGGATAAACATACTTATATACTTTTTATAAATACATAATACATAATATACATAATAAACACCTAGACCAAGACAAGTAGACATGGTCATGCACACAAATATTTGTCTTGTCCGGGGATCGATCTCGGGACCTCTGGCGCAGAAGGCGGGTTTGTTGTGTGATGTGAAAACATGTGTTGATGTCATAACACATAATGTGTATTCGTAATGAACAGTCTACTAGCGTTCTTAAATGAAAATGTTTTCAATTATTAGCTACCACGAGAAATGTCGGAGCATTCTCAAAAGAACTTCCCATAGGAAACATAATGACACGTTTATGTAGAATGAAAGACACCCTATTAATAGCATTGCCCAGGACTGGAGGGTGAGCATATATCACGCTTAATAGCGGATAATGGGAACAAGGACGACCGTTTTTTCGCATCGATGCAACGTGGTTATTTTCAGATCACCTTGGGTGTGATCAGTGGGTAAGATATGACGTTTTATGACACATGGTTTGGTCGTTAAACATTGAAGGCACAATACCGTTGACATTATGGATGTTTCTCTAACCAAAACAAAAAACATTTTTTTCAGTTTTTTTGTTTTGGTTGGAGAAACGTACGTGTCAATGTAACGGCACGTCCGGCTATAGAACTGCACCTTACAATAATAACGCCTAGAAACCTATTGCAAGCACGAAAAACGCGCAACTAAAACTTAGCCATATGTGGCTAAGTTGGTTCCGTGCGCTGTCAGTGCTCAAGGTCACGTTATGTCGAACACAGCTCGCGAAAAATAATTAAAAATGACTGTTTGCACAATAAAAAGTGTTTTAGCAACTCAGGTAAACAAAAAAAAAGTGATGAAATTTCATTTCACAGGCAAGTACTTACATTTAATACTTTTTCTGTACGTAAATCGACTAAAAACAAATAATTTGAAACACAGAACCGATCACTATACAGTGTTGCTAGTTGTGGGGGAAAAAATGCACACAATGTTTTTAATTGGTTCTATAGGTTGAGAAAATTAAATATTTTATTTGCTATAACTATAACTGCTATTACTGTTTGGACTAGGCAAATGTTGGTGTTATAAGTTCTATGAAAATAATTTAGCATTAATTTTATTCGTCTTAAATTTCTTACGTCTTTCGTTTTATGAAACTAAGTTATATTTTTTGTTAGGTGCATAGTTCCTTATAAGTACTTACCTATAAGTACGTGCCATGCTAAAATAGACACCGTTCCTGCATTTATTAAATTTTGTTCATTGTTTTTGATAGCGTCTCATATTTTTTAGCTTTCCTGTCGACCCTATAGTAGCCGATCGATGGATTGAAATAGTTAGACGTAACCGCAAGGAAAATTGGTTTTAAATATTTAATTATTTACATACTTTTGAATAAAAAATAGGTTAATTTTGATAGTTTCGAATATCTTAGCCTTAATAATAATGTATTGCTTCAAATTTTAAACTTTAAATTACTTTGAAATGTTAAATGAGAATGATTAAATAAATACTAAATTTCAATATGTATTAATACGTTTTTTTATTGGCTGTGTCTCCGCTGCCGGTAACGGCATCCTGAACAGTTGCCGGTACTTGTAGAACACGTGATAGGTTAGAAATTTCGTGGTTATTTTTTTTTGTGAAACAAAACTTATGGTTATTTTTCACAAAATAAATAACCACGAAATTCAAGGCGATCGCCTGCGCTTTGCGATCACCTTAAATTTCTAACCTATCACGTGTTTTACAGGACTTCCGAGGCAAACTCACTCTCTGAAAAGTCAACCCAGATTTTAAAGGCAAGTACCGGCAACTGTTCAGGATGGCGGTACCGGCAGTGAAGGCCCAGCCTTTTTATTATTGAAATCCTTATTCATCGATACTTCCTATTTCATTTAATATCAAACAGGTTTTTATAGTTGTCATATTAAAATTGTTTTGGAATCAGATTGAAAAAAATCAAACATCTACACAAACAGTTTCGCATAGCATTTGTCTATGATTTTTATGGTTTGTTAACGTTTTGTGTAAATTTTTCACGAAAATGTTTCTCACAGAAGATGCGTCTTAATGTGAATTGATACAATCATACATGAATTTAAATTTAAACGCATTGAACGGCGGCACTCATCATTAGATAAATGATTGATAAATTCGCTATTATTTAAAAAAATATTATTATAAAAAAATTAAACACCCTTCAAAAAATATGCCAAGAAAATGGAAGAAATAATACTTACCTCTAAAAAAACTGTATTCATGTTAATTAACGTAAGTACTATGTATTCTGAAGAAGGGATTAAACAAAAAACAAAAAATTGTACATGTTTCACGCCCGACTTCTTTTTTTTTTATAAAAAAATATTTTTATTTCACTCTTTTTAGTGCATCATGCAGGCAATTTTCGTGTATCCTGGTAAATAGGTAGGGTTAGGATGTACCTATACATAAACCGCATCTATCAATGAACATCCGTCTTAAATTCATATAAAATGGTAACGAAAACGACAGTATTTTCAAGATTTCCTGAAAACTTCTAAACCAATTTCAAAATTTCAAAAAATGGGACTATTTTGGGAAAAAACCTGATGTTATAACGTTTGAATCTTTGCAATCGGTTCAGCCGTCTTCGAGTAATCGGTGTACATATATATACAAGAAAACGCAACGAATAGATAACCTCCTCCTTTTCAATTGAAGTCGGTTAAAGACATGTAATATACTTATGAACATAATCAAATTCATCTTATGTATTTAAAGATCATATCAGCGCGTTTTCCCATTTTTGTGGGTAAACGCCCGATGATGGTAACACTGAAGCCATATTTGTGTGCGTTTAGAAGAGCGTAGATACATACAGCTTACGCACATAGGATCATGAGAATGACACGCGTTTATGTATTCATTTTGGTTCAGACGCGGTTTCTAGGCGTTATTATTCTAAGATCTGCACTAAGAAAATCACTACTACTACGACCTAAGGCGTTCTTAAGGTCAAATCTTAAAGCACTTTGTTTTCTTTCACTTTTTAAATCATTTAAATTTTTACTATTTAATTAACCGACTTAACGACTTCAAAAAAGCAGGAGGTTATCTAGAAAAAGAACATACCAACTGAATTGTCAGAAAATATGTTCTTTTTCTATGTATGTACATCGATTACGCTGATATTTCTAATCTGATATACGCGACTCTTTTTTGTTTGATGCGGAATATTGGCCATTTGGTCCCATAAAAAAATTATTTAGATTTAGGCCCGTAGTTTTTATTATAAGAGCATTTAATTTTGTTAACTTGAACGATGTAATTTTCACGATACTTTGTTTATTATGTGAATCCTTCTAATCTAGATTCTCATCTAAATCCTGCTGTAGTGTAGTTTACAAAACAACTCATTGCAGACACTAAAAACTACAAAATAAAAAACTGCGTTAAAGAAACCGACTTCAAAACTAAATTGCAATAATTAAGCCTTTTGGAGTCGGTGCCAGCCAAGGCATTCTGGTCTGAGCTCCTATTCTTTTAACTATTAATATTAGTCTAAGACTAATAATATAGACTGATATTTTTTATGAAACAGGCCCTAATTATAACAATGATTTGTTTCTGTCAATAGACGTCTGTATTTATTATGTGAAATATGACAAAATGCTATAAAACACGCATAAAAATGAGAAGCGGACTTCAACTTTTGAAAATACTTTTTTTTTTAATACTTAAAACTATTAAAACTGTTTTACAAGATTCCACATTCTTCCACATAATGCCACAAAAGTTATAAAAACAAAAAATCTCTGTTTATACTTGCTACTATAAACAAAGATGTTATTCTGTTGTTGTTCGTTTGATTTTTCTGTTCCAGTTCGGGGAAAGGAATCGGGATTGTATCCCCTCTTATTTCAGTAACATTTTTCCACTCTCCATTGGGATATTGAAATTCCAAATTCCTTTGGCTAGTCAGTTGAACACACTACGACTTTAATACAATATAATGCTGACTATATACAATTGTATTGTGCTGTTACTACATAAGACAAATCGAAATATACATACTGAGCTGACTGCCAACGTCATTAATTACAAACTTCTTTAACTCAACTCAAAACAAAACGTTCATACAAAATCATACATTAGCTAGGTTTAATACGTTCTCAAGTTTTTCAATTCAGAAATCCATTTCATATTTAAAAGATTTTTTATTTATTGCAGTTAATAGCTTACAGGTTCATCTTAGTTGTCAAATTAGCTTTCTTCTTATCAAAATAAAGTTACTTCTATGTCAAAAAATCAATCCACACTTAGGTTACGACCTTCCTTTCTACAGCGGTGCTCCCGTGGGACGATGCCCAAAAATTCCACCCGGAATTCCCTCTTCACTTTATCACTTACGTCAAAGTTAAGCCTATTGTTCAATGAATAGGAATTAGTAGGAATAACACCTTTAGTTCATACCCTTTTTTGACGCTTTTAAATAAACTCAAAATGTCGTTTATAGCGATACGATAATATTTTTACTTTGTCATTGCGCAAATATTTTGTTATCTGTGACATATACATACTTTTAGTGATTGACAATAGTTGTCTAATAATTAATCCAGAAGAGACGTATCATATAGGTAACAGAATCTAGCAATTATTGCTATCTGAATAAAAATTTTATGTTACAAAAACGCATGAAAATCATAATTCTTTGGACAAACTTGAAAGTCATATCTTAAAAATTATCAATATCGAGTAATATAACTGATATAGTGTTAAGACTCTTATATACAGTAAAACAACTAGATACAGCTTGATTACACTTGCTAGTTATTAAATAATTTGTCATAATATTTTGATATTTTTTAGAAATTAATTATATTTTGAAACAATTAGAATCAAAAACTCTATCAATATTGATAAAAAAATTATTATGTGCGACTGTAACGCTTCTCCACGCGCAGTTACGGGTAGGTTAATAAATGTCTACGATATATCAGTCTGTAGCGTTTCTCCACGCGGATATTGTGACTTTTTGTTAACAGACATTTCTTTTGTTAGAGCTGTATTTACATAGTTATTATTATTTTATTTTATAAAATGATTATTGGAAAGGCATGAAGTAAATATAATTTAGTTATTTCTTGTCTTTAATTTATATCTAGTTAGGTAGGTTTGATTCTTATTTCCAAAACTAGTCTTCATACTTGCCACATTTCCATCATTAATCTAACACACTCATGAATATCGAACAAGTTGATAAAATTTGTATTTACTTAAACATGTTTCAATTCGAGAAACGGAAATATTTCTGTAAAATGAAAAATAACATAATGGGATAAAAGCAACGGCAATTTTAAATTATTCATTTACAAACAGTCGCTAGAAAGAAAGGATAACTAGAAATTCTTACCAATGAATGAACGTATAGATTTTCTTGCAGTCACTTGGCTAATATCCGAAAGTAGGGAAGGAAGGAAGAGGCTACATAAATTAAACTGAGCTCGTATGTTTACCGCGGCTCTCCACCAAATTACACGCAATATATAAGATCGATAACAAAGCTGGATCCCCGGCCTTCGTCGGCAAATACTCAGTCAAAAATGTATTTTCATTTCCTGAGGAAATTCATTTGGTTTCGCCTCATAAGGCTGTTCTCATCTCCATTTCTGCGATCGTTTTTTTTCTCTATCGCTTTCTTCCATTTAATCGGCTTCGGAAGGAAACGCTTGGTTTCCAATAATGTTGAGGTCATGCGGTTGAAATTGGTCTATTAAATGTGTTTCACGGGTATAACAATCGGTTCGACGATTTGCTTCGACACTTTAGTAAATGTGCTGCATTCCGTTTTCTGGATGTGTTTCGAAAAGTAAAAGAAGAATGTAATAAGGTAACAGCATTCGTTTGCAAGATTAAAATCACATAAAAATATAAGAAGGTAAGTAGTTGATTCGATAAGAAAATCTAGACTTAATATAGTGAATAACGCGTAATGATTGACCGGATTTAAGAAAACATTTCATAACAAATAGAACATGGCTAAAACTTAGGTTACATTTAATATCAATACTCCTACGGAAATAAAAATCTTACGGATAAATATATAAGGTGGGTAAAATCTATGGGCCCTGAAAGGGAACTACCTTAAATCCTTTAGTTAGCCCACTTTATTGAAAGGAAACATTCCTTATTTTTTTAAAGAATCAAAATTAGTTATAATATATACATAATATTTTTTAAATTTCGTCTAAAATTGAAACTCACTTGTCAAAGTATTAGTTGATTTGTTTGTAATTGAACCTGCAAAAACAATCATACTTATTTTGGTATAAATTAAAGTATATATAACCTAACGTTATCTACATCTAGATCTAGACCAATCAACACAAAATTACGTTAACTTACATTGCTATGGTTAAAAATAAAAAAATGAAATATATCACGTACAGCTAACGACGTATAAACAGTAACACGCTTAGAAAACCAAAAGAATACATCCAACAACGTAGTGAGGAATATGCATACATTACACAAATGTTCTCGAAGCAAACAGTAGGATGATGGATAAGCGCAACGTTTTCCAATTTCGGTAACAAGTACAAACTTCCGAATCCGCCGAACAGCTACGCTATTGCCACGAGCACTCAAGGAGATTAATCATGCAAAAATCCGAGACGGCCCGACAAGGGAATCTTTTAATTGGTGTACACTCAATGGAAATGTTAATAGGTATCGGACGTTTTAGTATTCAATACTGTTGGTTATGAATATAATAAAAGGAAGAATTTGAAAAGAAGTTTTTTGTACTGAATTTTCATAAGAATGTTTTTGTTAAAAAATCCCAATAAAAACAAACTTGAATTGAACTATGATTTATGATTAATTTTGTATAAAACCGGTGCCTGTTTTAGAAGTTCAAGAAACAATGTTATAACAAGAAAACTCTGAAACTACGGGACCAATCATGTTTTTTTTACTTATGGGGCGACTCGGACAAAAATAAACTCGGTCTTGTACGAAACTATTATTTTTAAATTTCAATGTAGGAATCTTGGACTCGTGTCCGAGTTTACTATTATCATGTTAACTCATCGTTAACAGTAATAAATAAGTATAAATTAACAACATTTTATTCCATGTCATGTCATAACAAAAACTATAAATATTTTTTTCTCGATTAATAAGTAATAAAAAATCAATAATGTTGATTTATTAACAAGTTCAAATTCCATTTTTGTCGAATTACTTATCTAAGTAGGTATATTAATTCGTAAGTAAATAAGTAGGTATTCATTATATATTATTTTGTTATTTTTGTGATTTTTGTGATTTTTAGATTTTTTCCGAATAGACTATAACGAGTTATGATAATGTAAACTCGGATACAAGATAAATATACTTGTCCGAGATTCCTACATTGAAATTTGAAAATAGTACTTTCGGACAAGACCGAGTTTCTTTTTGTCCGAGTTGCCCCCTAAGTATTTTTTTTCACCAGTAGAAACTACATTATTCCTGAGTGACATTTGCAATATCAGTATTGGTATTGGTATTGGTGATGGGCTCTTTTCTCCGCATTTAGACTCTCATTTGGTCCGTTATGCGTGAACACAGCATCGGTATGGCTAGTCAAGCCATCCCAGCTCCTTCCAGAAGCGCAGAAGCCTCCTGGGGCGTTCACAGGCTTCTAGGAGCGACCTCACGTCTTTGAGGATTTCTGCCCGTTTTGCGGCCAAACCCACGCACTTCAGGATTACGTGGGCGGCTGTTTCCTCTGCGTCCAGGCATCCCCTACATAGGGGGCTGTCTGTCGCATTCATGATGAATAGTTGTCGGTTTACAGTTAGGTGACCTGTAAATGTGCCTACAACTATTCGGAGGTCTGGACGATTAAGTCTGAGCAGTCTACAGGTCAACCGCGGCGAGACTGCAGTCATCGCCAGCTTGGACTGTCTACAGCTTGTTTGATCTACCCAACGCTTATTATGTGCAGCACGAGTACGCTGTCTTACCCATGAGCGCAGTTGGCTGAAAGGGAGTGGCAGAATGGGTATGGGTCCAGCCACTGTTGTGAAAGATCCCCTTCTTGCCAGCTCATCGGCGGCATCGTTCCCGTGTAATCCGCTATGCCCTTTAATCCATTGTAGGATTACACTGTTGTTGTTGGATGCTAAACGATCCAAGACTCGGTGGCATTCGTAGACAATACTGGAGTTGATCGTGTTGGCCTCCAGTGCTGTTAGGACGGCCATACTGTCGGTCAGTATGCGGATGTTCAGTTCCTTCATACCTCTAGACAGGGCCGTGGTAGCTGCGTTTATTATTGCAACACATTCGCATTGAAATATCGAACTATGTTGGCCTAGTGCTAGTGATGTTTTGATATTTAGGTCTTGTGAGAATACTCCGGCTCCAGTGCCAATCCCCATCTTGGAACCGTCCGTATAAATTCGGACTTCATGTATGCCAGAGTAGTCTTGGTCACTTTCACATAACTGTATTTGGTAATTCTTTTTGAAAATGTATTGTTTAGGGATCCTGTCGCGTGGGGCAGCGATTAGTGACTCATGTTTCACTAGATTATTCCACAATGTGGAGTGAGGACCCTCTTGGTTGTACCACAGACCCAGGTGTTTAAGCCTTATATCAGACTGTGAGTTAATTTCATCACAATTAAAAATATTTGACACCCACCGAAGTGAGCACGGGTCAGCTAAAAATACTTAGGCTGGGTTGTACCAGTTAGTTAAAGTTAGCTGATGCAACTCAGCCTTCTGTTCGGAATTCAAAGTCTTATTTGGTTTCCTCGTTAACCAATGCAAACTTCGAATTTCGTAAAATGGAAAAATATTCAGACAATCAAAAGAATATGAAAAACTACTATGCACAAAGGTTTATTTAAAAACTCAAATAAAATTATTTCTAAAATCTCAAAAAATACGAGTACCTATTCGAAATCCAAATCCTAAAGAACAACGACGCGTTTCAACAAAACTACACTTTAAAAAACTCAACTCACACCTGCAAACTGGCTGACAAAGGTGTTGAATACAGGGTACTTATAAAAAACAAAAGCACAAAGCCCACGAAAACTAGAGGGAATCAGTCATTTCAGAAACAAAAGCCTGCTGGAAAAGTACAAATTAACGTTTTTATTAATGAACTGTCGCATTTGACAGTTAATAAAATGTTGATGAACTTATTTTTTTTTCTGTTTGAAATGCAAATTGTTCGCGCTCGCCGTCGAAAGATTGGGAGATATAATTTGTTTGGAAAATGTATTCGTTGTTTAATGCAAAATAATGTTTGCTTACATTTTTTATCGTGGGGTGTTAATTTATTGCTTGACTAATACAATTCGCATTTAAGTGCATTTTACGGTTTGTGATATTGTTATTGACGAGCTTGATTATATATGCAAAACAATGTTAATTCGGTTTTATATGAATTTGTAAGGAAATTAAAAAAAACAAATCAGTTTCTCAAAATTGAATGGTTGATAAAGATTTAAACTAATGATTTTAACGCTTTTAGTGTATTCATTTTCTAGCTAACAGTGTCTTGAATCAACCATATTTAAAAAATAATATGTTTCATGAATTATTTTTAAAATATGGTTGCTCTAATTCTCAAGAATATGAGTAACCTAACTAAAAAAGTATAAAAGCAGACTACTTACACAAAACCTACCACAGGGCACAGTCATAAGCCCGATACTGTTTTAAAAGTACAGATGGCCAATTGTCAGTTGACAATTCTTTACTTGACGATACAAAACCAATCACAATAATTATAGCCATTATCATAACCATAAACATTTATGATTTTTATAGCAAAATTAATTCATAGTTTTAGAGCTTTAGGGTAATGTAATTTATCTTCGAGCTACCGTGTCTTCAATTATACATATTTTTTTAAAAAGTAGGAGGGTCAAATTGCTTTAGTTTGCTTGCTTTACAACATGATTAACTTATTTGAATGAGAGTTCCATAACAAAAAAGACATAAAACAGACTTCTAACACAAAGACTACCCCAGGGCACGGTCATTAGTCCGATACTGTTTTAAAAGTACAGATGGCTATCTGTCATTGTAAAGGATTGATACTTGTCAAGAGCGGGAGAGAGGAGAAATGAGATCTAGATATGGTGTTTTATGTACAATAATCCCTGTTATTAATGAACAAGGTCCCTTTGACAGGTAATAAATGTAAACTCGCTCGCACTTTTTCATTTCAGAATACTAATGACAATTTCTGTCACCGAAAAAATGAAAGGTCATAACGGATAATAGGATAAAGTATATTGTTCCATTTTAAAAAGTCATGAATAAAATTGGAGCTTAATTTTGTCTTGGATTTAAGATGTCTGTGCTTTGCGTATAGAATTTTGATGTTGTTATTAGCAAGGTACAGTGCGACATAAAAGAGTAGAAAACGGATTTCTGAGGAACTAATGGCGGAAATACACGGTTCACGTTTGCCTTTCAATTTGGATGAAGCAACCAAATTAAACAATGTAAACGTAAAAGTGAATCAATTAATGTCAATGTGCGCCTGTATTTCTGCGCCTTTCAACCAAAGTGAATCAATTGTTGAACCGTGTAATATAAGCCTAACCAAAACCAACTACACTGTATGGCAGCACAACTTCCGGTTGTCAATTTGGTAATTCAACTGTCAAACCACTACCGTCTTCATATTAAATTATTATTTTCGTAATTAATAAGTGGAAATTGTGACAAACTCCAAGACTATCAACTAAATTATCTCGTGGCGGTGCCCGTGACATAATATAAAAGCTGTGTTTGCGTTGCTTGGCAGAAATTCAAGCCGGAAAGTTGCTTAGCAATCTCGACGATGTTTACAATTACGATTAAAGCGCTCATGGCCGTGCTTGACAGAGTAATCGTATTCGATCACGTTTGTTAAGCAAAGTTCGGCCCGGTCAGGTGTCGGATGGGTGACCGTATAGTGGCATTATAACTGAGCGCTTCCGTGTTTCGGAGGGTACGCTAAACCGTAGGTCCCGGCTGTTGTCATTTGATTACAGTCGTTAAGCCAAGTCATCAGAGGCCTTATAGGCGGCTTGATAAACTCTGACACCAGAGGTGGCTAATTCTCACTCGATAAGAAGAATAAGAAGAAGATAAACAAATAGCGGAATTTTCAAGTAAATAAGTTGCACGACACGTATTCACGAAGTATTAAATAGATCATGGAAGTTAATTCGTTGTAAAGAATTTCCCCTCAAATAAATTTTCATAATTTTTTTCTTACCTTAGAGGTTATACAGAAGTAAACAAAAACACGTAATTTTAGAGAGCGATTGAAGTATTTTGAACATTTTAAATTAATACGTATTAATTAAATTTTAAATGTATGATTATGATCATAATAAACAGATCCCAGTCCATTACATTCTTACTGCGCTTTATAAGTGTGTTTATTGTGTAAGAGAATAATAACAATTAAATTGTTGTTATAGGTTGGTGAAGATAAGAACATTTCCACAACAATCGCAAGAATGCATGGAGGGTGTGAAGAACCAACTTAAGTATTTGGATTTTGAATCCATGGATAACATTTTTAATAGTAGATTATGAGCAATTACACGATATGAGTAATTTGTACGTGTAATATTACTGTACAGTACTTTAATTAATTTGACTTGAATTCAATACTGTTGTTGAATACTTTTGATGAAAAATAATAACGTCTGGACCGATTTTAATATTTCTTTCACTAAATAATAGATCTTTACTTTAGGAGTGTTTGATGGTGAGGGTGAACCTATTTCCCTAGGGTCACACTGGCTGGGAGGAATAAGAAAGAGCCCAAGAAATAAGTACTTCTACTTGCAAGTTATATATATATATATATATGTATATATATATATATATATATATATATATATATATATATATATATATATATATATTTATCTAATCAGATTATCTAACAAAGTAATGTAACTTTGAGAAAACTGGAAAATTATATATATATATATATATATATATATATATATATATATATATATATATATATCCAGTTTTCTCAAAGTTATTATTATTATTATATATTAGATATTGGAAACAAATGGAATTGGACAAAATTTTTGCATTACGTTCTAAAACGGTTGATTGTACGATTACAAATACTGAAGCATGGAAGAGTGATATCGATAGTGAATATTTTTGGTCACCCATCCCATAACATACTTTAGTGAAAGTGTTATAGAAGCCGCAACCGAATTCTCGAATATATTTAGGTCCAATTACTAGAAAAAAGTAGGATGTGGTGATAGAAAATCACCGATTTTTTTTTCTATCTATTTAGTTCCGTGGGTAATGATAACCTAACAAAAAAGAAAAAGAAAACAGTACATTATTATTATTATATATTAGATATTGGAAACAAATGGAATTGGACAAAATCAAAGCATACTATAAAATCTGATAATAAAAATAAGACTAAGTCTAAAAATATATAGGTCTTTAAAAAAAAGTAAATACCTACTTTTATCGCACATATTCGAAAAAATCGACCCGAGTCTTTGTTAACTGGAAGTTTACTTTGAAAAGTGCAGTATAGAGTCGACCAATTTCCAAGTCGCAAAGAATGAGTTCTATAAGAAAAAAAACAAAAAAACTAGTGAATTCTTTGTTTAAAAATGAAAATATAATGTATTTTTAACAGATATTTTCAACCCTTGACTGTGAGGTGGTGTATCTCTGCATGACAGAACAAAATCGTATTGTAGATTTAGTATATTTGCCACTTCAATGATGAATACAATGATGCAGACGCTGATTAAAAAAATATGAAATGAATATTAAGATGATGTAAACTCTCGAAGCAAGTATAAAATCATCATTAAAATAAATTGGAAATACCAAAAAATGGCGTTGATAATTAATATAACAATAATAAAACTTTATTTAAAAACTCCCGTTACATAAATTGACAATAATTATGGATAACTAATGTTACACACTATGTTAGTAAAGATAAACAAACTATACACGTCCTATTTTAATTCTACAAAGCGAATGACAACGAAAACAAATATAAAGTTGCATAATAATAATGGTCCCTGCAACCCTATAATAACCGTACCGAATCGGTTCTTTTGTCGCGCGGCCCGAAATAAGCGTAGATGTATCAGATGCACACAGGTTATGGTCTATGCTATATTATTAAGACTGCTCCGACAAAATAAAAAAGCGAAAAAGTCCAGTCACGGTTAACCTAAGTTACTAATGAAAATAGTTTCTTTACGTGGTATTGCCACGGGTAGTGAGTCTATAATGTTTGCGAGACAATTAAAAAAATAGAATAATTGCACAGTTTTTATCCGCTTGGATCCGCTAGTTACTAGATACTTGAAGAACGTCATGTCACACAATATAACTATCATTTATGCTCGATTTAATCTAAAAAATGGATCATGCGAACTGTTTACGGGGGTGTTTGTTGAACCGTAAGATAAGTAAATAGAAAATTAAAAAACGGAGGTCGGCCCCCTTTCCGAGTTTTTTTGCTAGTTCTTTCTCCGAAAGGCCTCCAAATTTGTGAAGTAACAGTCGAGTCAGTAGTTGCTTAATTTTCTTTGATAATCAAAATATTGCCATATTTGAAAACAAAAGATTCCTCTTTTGTTGTAAAGAATTATATAAAATTAATTAATACTGACTACCCTGCGAACGACTTTTTTATATCGGATTTAAAATTATATTAATATATAAATATTTTTAGTATAAATAAATATATTTTTTATTCTTAAGTTTTCAAAACAAATGCTGGTCTAATGATGTACAAGAGCACACCTCATAGCACCACTGGTAAATCGCCTTCTGAGCTGTTTTTCAATTTATAATTTCGACACAGAATTCGATCATTTATAGATCTATGAAGAAATTATGGGAAAGAAAAAGTAAAGGAAAATAGGAAAGGGAAAACTATTAAGGTTTAAAGCGATTTCATTCAAAGAGAGTAAAAGAAAACTAGAAATATTTTAAAAGGTTAGAATAAATAGCCAAACTACATTACCTAGCTATCTCATATAAAAATATTTATGTGATTTTACAATATTATTGTATGTAAAATAAGTTATCAATAACTAGCGGCCGCTCGCGGTTTCACCCGCGTGGTATCCATTCCTGTGGGAATATCGGGATAGAAAAGTATCCTATGTTCATAACCAGGCTATCTACTATCTGTGTACCAAGTTTCATCTAAATCCGTTCAGTAGCAAAATAGAAACTAATACGCAGCTAATTACACAGCCTACAAATCATTTTATTAATGTTTTTTTTAAAGGTGCCAGGTATAGCATTCTGCCTTAATAAATTACACCCGTGCTAGTCTGTGAGATGGCAGCTGTCAAGTTGACAAACTTAATGGCGGCAATGCGACGAGAGGCCATGCCACCTACTGATGCAGAATTACTAAATATCCATCCCGAATACTGCACTAATTAAAGATAGGTAGGTCTTACATTTGAATATCTATACTAATATTATAATGAGGAAAGATTTCATTGTTTGTTTGTTTGCATTGAATAGGCTCCGAAACTACTGAACGGATTTAGATGAAATTTGGTACACAGATAGTGGACAGCCTGTTTATGAATAAAAGATACTTTTTATCTCGATATTCCTACGGGAACGGGAACCACGCGGGTAAAACCGCGAGCGGCCGCTAGTAATAAATATGCTGAAACAACTACAATACTACAACAATAAGTCGCTTTATACGAATAGCGAAAGCATGACTAATTAAATGAACTCCGTCGTACCCACACATGTTGGTTAACCTGTATCAAATAGTTTATGCGCAACAGCTGAACGAATTCTATTAGAATCTTCGTAACTTTTTATACTTTCTAGCTAACTAATAAATCTTGTCACGCTGAGACCACGTAATGAAGCGACATTCGGAGACAGATATAAAAAAAGGAAAAAAAATTAAGTATGAACAATAGAAACTCTGCTAGCAGCGAACAAAGATAATATAAAAGAGAACAATACAATTAAAACTCTGACAGTGAGCCAGGCAACTGAACATAAATTCACACACCACCGCATTGTGTACGAACAAAATCATATTGATTTTTATAACAATCCGTGATTCAATGTCAAACTTGGTCGGCATCAGGGTGCTCGACACCTGTTACGTTCTTCTCAATAAAAGTCGTCGATACGTTCCCCAGAAAGGGCAATAACGTTAATTAGCCTCTAAATATTTATTGTTTCTTAAGCCGATGAGAGCTGGAGAAGAGTGTACGTTTTGGTCAGGCGCACGGCGCACGTGCACGTCCGTATCCCCTCCGGGTAGAGGTTAAAATACAGCAGCAGCACCCGGACGGGCTTAATTCATTCATTTTTATTCCGAATGTTACTCGACAGCAGCGTTAGCTTGCGGAAAATCGTTACCGGCGAACGTCAATCGCCATGCGGAGTAATGACATACGCAACGCACCCACTTACACATGGATTCACGGTCGCGGCTTCTTTACATCGCGCCACTATTGGTGAGTTAAGGGTGGACACTGAGGTGAGCACATGCACTGCGCGAGCCGCAGCGGCGGCAGCAAGGTCCGGCGCGGGCGAGGGCGTGTTCACGGCGTGCGGCGAGAGCGCGGCGCGGCGGCGGCGAGCGGGCGACGCGGACGCGACGACTCAGCGCGGGACGAGCGCTCGCACGGGCCAGCGCCGACACACGACAGCCTCCGTCGCAATGACGAAGCGGCCGGGCACGCGCGCGCGCTCTGCGACGCAGCCTCCCGACTCTCTCCGACTCCCCGCGAGATAACACGAACGCCACGCAGGGGTGAACAAACCCACCGCGCTTCTCCTTCTAACAGTGATGAGGTTAAGGATTTAGACTTTCTCGTAGCATTTTACAGTTCGATCGCTTTATACGTACTACGCTTTGAAACCTAGACGTTGGTAATTTAGAAGTCGTTTGTCCTGCGGAAGACGCGCACCGTAACCTCACTCCGCCTGGCAACAATGACGCGCGTCGCCACGCGTTACGCTGCACAGATTAAATAATTGCACACTTCGGCGCTCAACCACTCTGAAGTGAAAGACCCTAATAGAAAGAGGTTATTTGTTAATAGAGCCGATCAAAGCTCTTGCAAAGGACTTGCTTATAATATGCAACATTTAAATAAAAGCTAAATCACATACATCAAAGGGTACAACAAAACTCATTTAACAAAGTCATGACAAAGCAAACGCCAACCGTTAATCAAAACAAATTAAGGGCGCCGTATTGGACAAATGGCATTGCTATTCACCATTTAAATTCTTCATAGGAACGAGAATTATCGAATACGATTAAAATGGCGCAAATTGATATCCCTGGGAAAGCGACAGATGACGGGACGGGCGGCGCTATACCGTAGCCCACTCCTCGTAGCTCGTAGCCCGTAGCTCGTAGTTCGTAGACCGTCTACGGACCGGTCGGCTGTTATGTTTGAATTTATGGTAGTGGAGACACAGTTTTATAGTCCCTCTGGTAAAACGATTTCAATTTCATTATACCGAGTTTCTATTTTACACTCTCACGGCATTTAAGGACGTCTAAAAATGTTTTTTTTATATGTATAAATAATAGAAGCGCTTTAACATTATGTTGTACTCGTACTTTTTTTGCATTACGTTCTAAAACGGTTGATTGTACGATTACAAATACTGAAGCATGGAAGGTTTGTGTTATCGATAGTGAATATTTTTGGTCACCCATCCCATAACATACTTTAGTGAAAGTGTTATAGAAGCCGCAACCGAATTCTCGAATATATTCAGGTCCAATTACTAGAAAAAAGTAGGATGTGGTGATAGAAAATCACCGATTTTTTTTCTATCTATTTAGTTCCGTGTGTAATGATAACCTAACAAAAAGAAAAAAAAAACAGGAAATTAAAAAGTTAGCTAATTTGAATGAGTGCACATATTCCTATTTCAAATGTTTTCTTTATGCAAGGGACCTCGACACATAGAGTGCGTTTCATCGTATATTCTATATTCCCACTATGTGGTACCTCTGTATGTCAATAAAGCGCATACGCGTTAGAAACATCATTTCAAACCATTTTACTTTCACCGCTTTCAAATATTACAATCCAAAACTTCAAAAATCTGCATCGAATTCTTATCCTAAATTAACCTAACTTTTGACAGAACTCAACAGCAACCTAACGGAAATTATTTGTTAATTATTTTTAATAGGAGTAAAGTCCCTCTGATGTGTCAATTTTATAGTTAAAATTGAACCAAGGAAGCTACCTAGAGTGAACCTAGAGTGTCTATAGTAATAGGGGTTAAAGTATGATATTGACGGTTTTTTTCTTACGCTTCTGGAGAATCTCACTACTTCTGTGATTAAAAGTTACATCTACATTTTAAATATGGAATCCCGTAGACGACTGCATTTAGCGGTTCTTATGTTTGATCTCCTTAAAACAAAAAGACCCGAATATCTATATGAAAAGTTGAAATTTCGCACGTTTCAAAATCATTATGGATCAGGAATATGTAGATCAACACGGCCTTTACTAGCAGCTAACATACATAGGACTGCTGCTTTCACAGGTTGTTTCCGCTATCAAGCGACCAAGTGTTGGAATAATATTCCTCCTCCAATGAGACAGATAACTTCGAAATTCACTTTTAAGAAACGAATAAAATTAGCCATATTGGAAATGTAAAGTTTAGGCATACGCACCAACGATCGCTTTGGTGGCGGACCGTTTATTAATTAAGTTTAGAAGCGATCCTCAATACAATTAATTTGATTATTTGTTAAATCACAATAAAATTGTTATTATTTATTATTATATTATAGTTATCAATTATCTTTTTAATTATTATCTTTATTGTTGTTTATTTTTTATTTTTGTTACAATGTTTTTTTATGATAATTACTTTTAATGAATTTGATTTGATTTTAATTTTAATATAATATATTACATTTTTGTCGGCAATGATCTATACACGTCCGCTATTGTTGCTCGTAGTCTAGCGCCCTTGATTTTTATGGGCAATGGCTGAAAACCAGCGATTTGCTCTAAGTTAGGGCAAATATGTCGCTGAGCTTTTGCCTTTTTGCATCGCTGTGACACACATGTTAGTGTAATTTGTAAGTAAGTTTTTATTGTATGTTTTAAATTGTTTGTTTTTAGGATATGATTTTTTTAATGTAATTGTTTATTTATTTAATGCATGTGTGTTAAAGATGCAAATATTTTTTTATCTATCTATTGCTTGATTTTATATTAAATTCAGATCATAATGATCAAGAATAATTAATTTCATGGTTATTATTTTTGTTTCTTATACGATAAAAAATACCTTGAAAGGTTCTCCTTTTTTGTTAGCAAAATTTACTGCTTTATTTAATATAATTTATAAATTATTCATAATTTTTTAAATAAAAATATAGCATTAGATTGCTTAGTCTTCAAACAATGATTTTACATTAAAAAATGGTGGCATTAGCACTTGCTATGTAGCACTTGCACAGTAACTATAACAAAAATTGTTAGTATGGAAAACGAATTTTCTTTGAAAATCTTCATAAAAAACGGCAATTTCATAGTTAAAGACCTTATATTTGCTTGAACAGCCTTGTTTTTATTTCTCGAAACTATTTTCGATAGAAGTTTTTGTTGACATTTTGGCGTTCCAAATTTGAAAGTCATCATAATTACGAGTACTCAAGGGAACTTCCATACAACATTAGCTTCCTCGGGCTATAATAGCCTACTTTAAATTAAGAATACTTGACATTGAATACCTGCTCCAGATGCAGGTGCTGTATAAAATAACTTTTTCCTTTTTGGCACCAAACCTCAGTTCTTAAAAAAGAAGTTAAAAAGCAGCGTACAGGTTTTCCAACGCCTACGTTTCCAAGGATTAAATCCACGAAGATCTATTGCATTAGTTCATCCATTGCTGCGATTTAAGTAGGCATTGGTTTTATTGTTAATAGTACGTTAAGAATCAGTAAGAAAATCTTCAAGGGCTGTTTTCTCTCAAACGGTAAAAGTTTAGTGTTGTATTTCTGTAGTCCTTTAGGAATGTATCATTTTAAGTGTAATGTTCCAGCACTAAAATGTTAGCCAAAGCTTTGTTAAAAGATTAATGGACTCATAAAAGTGCACCAGTTTGGTGAACAGTGAATACTAGCATTCCACATGCGAAGCGAAAAAAATATTGCGACAGTGAAACGCCCAGCTAAAACAAGAGCATTTAGAACTAGATATTTTTTTCTTTTATAAAAACAAAATTTCGACAGCTTAAAAATTTAGTGTCACAAAAACATTAATTAATATTTGCACAAGATTCATTTAGGCCCTAAATGATCTTTTTAATTTTAGAGATTAAGTTCAGATTTTTACCGACTTCAACAAAAAAGGAGGGAGGTACTCAATTCAACCCGTTTTTTTTTTTGTTTTTTTTTTGTCTGATGTATGTATACCGATTACTCCGGTGTTAGTGATCCGATTTTAATAGTTGTTTTTTTGTTCGTTCGGGTACACTTTCAATTTAGTCCCATATAATTTTTACGAAGATCTGGCTAGTAGTTTTTTCATAATCTTGAAAAATATCAATCACCTTTTGGCAAGTAGTCGTTTACCTAGATGACATTGTTGTGTATGGGCTGATTTTTAGTGTAAGTAACGGCACATGATGTAACTAAAAAATCTGAAATAAAAACATTTTATAAAAAAAATCAAACCGACTTCAAAAAGTAAAAAATAAAACTTTTGGAGTCGGTGCTAGCTAGCTAAGGCCAAAAAATATATCGTTAATAGAAGTGCAATGTAGAATGCCCTGGCTGGCACCGACTCCAAAAGTTTTATTATTTACTTTTTGAAGTCGGTTTGATTTTTTTTTATAAAATGTTTTTTTTTATAAAAAGTTTTTTATAATTCATCACTTGCTAGAAGGACATCGGTGCCCAGAGAACAAGATTATCTATTGTGTCTCTTATCTCGGGGCTTGAGAGGTTAATAACATTACTGCGACCAACTGCAAGCACTAACCTTTGCGCTACCGATCCTTTCTATGGATAGAATATTTCCGCTGAAACTAAATAAAATAAAATTTTCTGTATGACTGCAGACTGTAAACCACGTCCAAGTGTAGTCAATGTACTACGTTGTTTCTATAGAACAAAATCCGTTTCACGTCACGTAGAAAACGTTTCCTTCTTTAACAAGCCACACAGCATTAGACTTTGATATAAAACGTACTAGTGTAGTGAATGATTCTGAAGCCGAGAGAGCTGTCGTTTTTATTCCAGGTCAGGGAAACAAATGCGGGGTTCGCTAACGAAAGCTTCAAGTATAGCTTACGTGAAATATTCTTTATAAAATACTGGATCTACCTGAGCTGGAGCACGGATCGGGCTCAAATTGGCTTGCGGCTGTTATTCTTTGTTAAATTACCGACAATAACATTATTTTAAAGTGAATTTTACGGGTATATTGAACGAAACAATAGACAAAATATTGTCTCAGAGCGCTTGTTAGGAAGAATATTAGCTTCTTACGGTATTGTCATTAGGAATAGTTATGATTACAAACTTCTTGACTATTTCACAACCAATCTTAAGTCACTTTAAATAATGTCTGACAATGCCCTTCCCTCTCGTCAATTGCGTAAAAATTAAATTATAACGTTAAGTTTTGACGATAAATTTTTCTGACTTATCAAAATGATGGCAGTTTGAGACATATCTTTTTGAAGTTTTTTTTTAAATAATTATGAATAAATGACGTATTTTTAGCAAGCAATGTTTGTGTGAACTATGGAATGCCGTAAAATCATGCATTTATTCAACGGTCTAATCATGTAAGATAATATTTGCTACGGAGAATAGTCTTAGTTTGATGTCCGTATGAATTACAAACTTACATCACAAAACAGAAAGTTACCAGAACGACCAAAGCCCCCTTATTGTCTAATTTAAAAATCTATCCCTTTCAAAGGTATTGTGATTGTGATAGTGACTTATGGAATTGTGTAACTTATAGTCATAATCCCTTTCGGAACGAATGATGTTTTAAATGACACTTCATTTGATACTTCTCTATACATTTCAAAGATATTTTCGTGTGTCACTTTGCTTAGACAGTTCAATTTCGTTCATTCGATACCTTTCAAAACGCGTCCCGATCACAATCGGGAAAAGAAAAATAGTGACGCCCTGAAGTATGTAAATATCTGTCAAATGACGAATTGAAAGGGATTGCAATAGATTTTAAAATTAGACAGCAGAAAATTAGCCCCCTGTATTGCCCGTCTTACTCTACAAGGCGTCTTGACACACTGAGTCTATGTAGAAACAATCAACTATGCCAAAAACTAGACATTGGCTGAACCTAAAAGGGCACCGCCTTTACATTATTAGTAACAGGAGTACAGTGACTGCGTGAGACTGCCTCTAAAGTTTAGGTTGAGAACTTTAGAGTATTTATTTATTTATTTATATTCGGACGACCAACAGCTGTGTTTAACAAAAAAGATAACTTATCTAGTAACAGAAAGCCAATTATAGGTCATCACAGATAACAACATATCGTCAAAGTGTGAGTGCAAGAATTGGCACTTTATTCTGTAATACAATGTAGTTGTAGTTGTGCTAACATCAGTTTTTAACTTCTAGGTGTACAGTCAATATCAATTCAATTCAATGTTCATATCCACATCTTTACCGCACCTATACAGCACGTGTTAAAAAAACAGTTACTATCAAGACATTTTACGAAATTTATACAGGTTCATTGAAACTTGCGAAACTGCAAACTTACCCTTGAAGCTTAGTAATTGTCTGCAATACAATGCGTTAATCATTTATTAACATTGGACACTTTAAACAACCTGTTACATAACAAAGACAGACTTAACATTTAGATGATATGTATGCACAGCAGACCATATTTCACTGGAGTTGGGAAATACGTCCAAGCTCACAGTAGCGAGTGAATTTGTGTTGAAACAAACAAAAACACATGACTAATGCCGTAGGTATATGAAATGCAATTGCAAATTCTTTTTCATTTGATTAGTATTTCTAGAGATTAGCGCGTTGTTAATTTAAATTTGTTTGAGGTATGTATAAGTACTGGTTTAGAAGTCAGGTTTTAATTAACATCTAAATTGAAGCCGAATTGAAGTTAATTATTTAATACCCTGTTATTAAACGAGAAAAAACTGCTTCTTTACATAAGAGTTACGAAAACGGATCAAGAATTCAAACAAACTTAGCATAACACATTTCGCAATAATAGGAATGAATTGGATACCTTCACACGAATAATAATTAAATATCAAAATTTTATGGCTGATTTGACCACCTTTATTATTAAATTCTGGAAAGCTTAATTGACAGGTCATTTGACAGTTGGTATTTAAGAAATATGTAAAATTGTCTGCCACGTACTTATCAGTATGTGGTGAAACCGGCCCATAATTAAATTAATTTTCGAAGATAAACATAGGTAAGCCAAACTAATTGACACAAAATTATATTCGCATATTAATTATTCAATAAATTCGGAGCTTTAGCTAAAATAAAACCAATATATAGGTTAAAGTAACAGAGAATTTAACAGCTTTTTTGATTATTATTTACGGCACTGCGTTTCAAGCCTTTATGTGTCCAAATTTTATTCTACACTAGCGGCCGCTCGCGGTTTTCCCCGCGTGGTTTCCGTTCCCGTGAGAATATCGGGATAAAAACTATCCTATGTTCATAACCAAGCTCTCTACTATCTGTGTACCAAATTTCATCCAAATCCGTTCAGTAGTTTTTTGAGTTTATTCGTTGCAAACAAACAATCAAATCTTTCCTCTTTATAATATTAGTATAGACAACAGTAATGCACAAAGTTTGTGTAAAAAAAACTTATTCTTGCCGTGGTAATGCCATTACATAAAGTGACAGTCAACATTATAACTTTTTTTAAATTTCCTTTTCTTATATGTACCTACAATATAAGTAGGTACTAGATTATTATAATCCATACAAACAAACGGTAATAATTTTACTACCTGATGTTGGTAAGGAGGTCGGTGGCGCAGTTGTATGTGTACTCGCAGTCGACCTGCATTGGGCCCGCGTGATGAGCCGCGTAGTGGGCCATGTCCCAGTCTCCGTATCATACTAATATTATAAATGTGAAAGTATGTCATTTTGTTTGTTTGGTACTCTTTCATGCAAAAACTACAGAACAGATTTGGATGAAAGTTGGTATGTAGGGACTTCAAGTAGTCGGCTAACATATAAGCTACTTTTTATCCCGGTATTCCCACGGGAACGGGACCCACGCGGATGGAACTGCGGGCGGCTGCTAATCCATCCATAAGAAAGATCGGTGCCCCAGCAATGGGTGGGTTCGGTGCCCCAACATAAAAATTATGATAATGATGACGAAGGAATGTCGCACGTTGTCGCTATTATCGTTGCAACTGTTGATGTTAAAATATATAAATTGCTTTTCAAGCATAATCCTAATGTGGCATACTATAATCTTTAATTTTCAGTTCACGCAAACACAGTTTAAGCCGACATTCAGCAATAATATAACCGTTGCAATTATATTCCAATTTGTATGCAAAGCTCTCGTGAACTCGACGCGATTTTACCTTGTTACCGCGGAAGCTAATCTTTCACATTCCAGTGTGGATTAAATGCATCAAATATAGTAGTGTAATGGTACTAATTCACATTATAGGCACCTACTTAGTAACTTTTTTGTTTACCAATCTAATCATTACTGCATTATTCATCAATTTACAACTACAGCTTAATTGGAAGTATAAGGATCGTTGGTTTCTTGTTTCTTATAGCCAAATTCACAGGTAAACAAGTAGGTAATAAATTTAATAATTTAACAATGCGCCGCTGTCCGTCTACCATTTCGTGGCCGAACTAGGTATTTCAAACTAAATATTATAGATTGTATAATGTAGAATACTTACCGGCAATTCTCCGCATTAGGCATTCTCCGCCTTATTACCGTAGCCTTTTTGGTTTTACGCTTAATAGACTTGAAAACACTGAAATATGAAATAAAAATTTAGATACAAATTAGCAATTAAAATGGTGTTCTTGAGATACATATATTTATGAGTATGGTAATTGTGTAAAACTATGTGTAACGGTAATTAAAAAAACCATTAATCTATGCCAAACAAAAAAAACTCTAATATGATTTAAATAACTACCTATATTTCACAAATATCAGGAATTAAAAATAGTGCTCAGATGTACTAAACAAAAATAACCTTTTGAAAAAAAAGCTTGTTTACTTTATCATTGCAATTATTAATTACTAGCGGATCCTCGCGGTTTTACTCGCGTGGTGCCAGTTCCCGTGGGAATGTCGGGATAAAATATAGCCTACGTCACTCGGGAGAAATGTAGCTTTCTAATGGTCTAAGAATTTTCTAAATCGGTCCAGTAGTTCCTGCGATTAGCGCGTTCAAACAAACAAACTCTTCAGCTTTATAATATTATTATATATTATATAGTATACGAGGGTGGATTGAAAAGTAGTCGGCCTAACCAAGAAAATAAACACATACTAAATCAAATATATTTTTATTTTTCTACATAATCACCATCAAGTTCAATGCACTTTTGCCACCTTACCTTCAAAGCATTTAGACCGTTGAAAAAAAATGATTCTTACTTAGAGTCAAAATATGCGTCTACTGCTGCTTTGACCTCGTCGTTTGTCGAAAATCTTTGACCTCCCAAGTGCGTTTGACCTCAAAGCCACAGTTGTGGAGTTCAGCTGATGACGACGAACACGAGCGCAATCTTGATGAAACAGTACTTTTCTTCTGAGTATTCCTGGACGTTTTTCTTTTATTTCCTCTCGTAAACGACGTAGTAAGGTGCAGTAGTAATCAGAGTTTATGGTGTTACCCCTTACAAGATAATCAACCATAATCACACCCTTCGAGTCCCAGAATACTGAAACCTTCACCTTATTTGCCGACAAAATCGCCTTAGCCTTTTTACGGGTGGTGAACCAGGTCTTATCCACTGTTTTGATTGTTGTTTTGTTTCTGGTGTACAGTAATTAACCCATGTTTCGTCCATAGTAACAAAACGATTCAAAAAATCATCTTCATCGGCTTCAAATAACTCCAAACAGTCGCGTGCAATAGTCAATCGCATATTTTTTTGTTCAACTGAAAGCAGTCGCGGAATCCACCTCGCAGACACCTTGTAGAAACCCAACACGTTGACTATGTTGTTTTGAGTTCGTTCATAAAAGTTGCCTATAGTCTCGGCTATCTCTCTAATTTTTAATATGCGGTCTCCCATAATTAAATCAAGTATTTTTTAAAATTTTCGTCAGTAGTGGACGTCGAAGGCTTCCCAGAGCGGGGTTCGCCTTTCACACTCCCTCTACCACGCTTGTATTCTGCTATCCATTTTTTGGCGGATGTATATGACAGAACGGAATCCCCTAATGTACTGACCATATCATCATGGATGGCTTTTGATGACAGCCTCTTCTTATGGAGGTACTTAATGACGGCACGCTGCTCGATTTGCTCCATTTGCTGAGATTATGTCCGATTGCTTTGTTAATAAATTTATAAAATCACAACTAAGTATAGCACACCTTTCAAACTTCACACAATTAACTAGTCTGAACTGAACTAAACAATGTGGGTAGAGTTGATTTTTAGAATTAAATGGATCTGTGTTAGGCCGACTACTTTTCAATCCACCCTCGTAGATAAGTTATTAGAAGGCACTTTCTGTATTTAAAACAATTGTACTGTTATATGTATTATCTTAAAAAACTTGTAATTAAAACTGCTTAATGCCGCCAGCGGAAATGGGTCTACTTCAGTCTGCTTATCTTCATGTTGGGCTTAAAGCTTAAATATTTATATCTAAAATAAACTGATACTGACCTGTATGTATGTACCTCACAACTTGCAGTACAGTAATCTTGTAATGCGAGAAATGTTGTAATGTATGATAGATTAGTCTTTCTTTGCCAGTACGTCTTAACGTAGGTACTTGGCCCCTACGGACAGTGTCCACTACCGTGTTGAGTAGATCGTCCACACCGATGTTTTTCTCAAGAGCTTCGAAGCGGTTTTGGAGCTCGAGTTGAAAGCTCTCGGGGTTTTGGATATGAGCCGGTAATGGTTGGAGCGTAGATTTTATCTTTCCAGCTACACGTTGATATTCAATGTGCCACGTACAATCAGGGAACTTCCCGGAAGATCAGTAGAGTTTTTTTGGGAAACGTTTGTCGGAAAGTACTAAGGTTAAAGAAATAATTTATTATTCAAATGAAAACCTATTAACAGGTTTTTCATTTCGATAATAAATTATTTCTGCTATTGCTATTGTTTTTGATATAAACGTTTTCTATAAATCTTTTACTTTATTAAATAAAGCGTCCTAAAAAATCTCTACTGGCCAACCGGGAAGTTCCCCGACTGTACCATTCGGTGATCGCTCCTAATGGTGTATGATCACAATGAAATCATTGAATATTTCCTTTTTCGTCGACATCTTTTTCCATTTTCACTTTACCGGCTGGACTGACCCAGGTCCACTTTCGGCTTTCCGGCTTTTTGAAGGAGTTCATGATGAAGAACCAAAGATCGATTAAGATGCAACTGCCAATAATTTATGATTTTGTAATTTTTGCATTTTTCAATACTATTTTTATAGGTACTTATGGTAAATTTTAAAGAGAAAAATATTGGAAAAAATTAACTCGGCCACAAGTGAATTCTCAGACGGGAATCGAACCCGCGACCTTTGGAAATCCGGTCCAATGCTCTAACCGATCAGTTGCATCTTAATCGATCGTTAAACACCTGAAAAGATGTTTCTTTCGAATGCAAGGATATTCCTAGCATTGATGTAACAACGCTGGCCTACAGCGTATTAAAAATATAAAAGTATTGGAGAATTTCGACAGTGGTTCGCAAGTCTCGGTAGCTCAGCGGTTAGAGCATTGGACCGGATTTCCAAAGGTCGCGGGTTCGATTCCCGTCTGAGAATTCACTTGTGGCCGAGTAAATTTTTTCCAATATTTTTCTATTTAAAATTTACCATAAGACTGGGTATTATTTTTAATTTTGCTTAAAGCATAAAATTCAAGGAAACCAAGCAGATATGAATAACAAAGTCACACGATACTGAACAAATAACACAAAATGTTTGTACTCGTAGATTCCAATTAAAATTTGGCCGCATCGTTAAAATCACGGAACGAACTAATTAAAGTGAGCAAAATAGTTGCTGCGGTCGCGTGACCTGGAGCTCTATTTTTGATTCACTCGTCTCGAGGATTCTACTGATTTTCGTGCGACGTTTGAGTTTCCGTATTCCGTAAAAGCGACCTTGCCCGTATATACATAGCTTCGCTTTTCGCCTATAGTACCGCCTTCCAACGCGAGCGCGCGAGGGGGCATAGCGAAAAGCGTGATATGTCTACGCCAGCAAGGTCGCTAATCGCCTGATCGCCTTCTCGTTCGCCTCGCCACTCGCGCGACGAGTGATTCAAAAATAGAGGTACTGTCGTCGTAGAGTCAGCAGCAAAGATTTGTCGGGCGTTTCGTCCATCGTGTCATAACATAAATAACAAGTATTACAAATATTTCAATCAACTGTACCTATTTCACCAGTTTCACCGCGGCTACTCTACTTCAACCCATCATTTTATTTAGGTAGGTAGGTAACTATTATCATCCTTTGTTCAGAGTCTTGCATAATTTTATTTTCAATTCTCTCTAATATGCATTTAGCATTATTTTACTGGTATTCATACTATGCAAGCGGCTCACTACTTGTACTCCAAATAATTATTTATTCATAATGTTTAGGTAGGTACTTACTTCAAAAAATAACATTTTATTATTTTCACTACTAACAACTAAATTTTCTTTTAAGAAGTTCACTTCATTTGTTTCATTTGTCACTTCATTTGTTTTATGAAGAAGTTAAAGAATACACTTATTGAAAAGTTAGGTAATATTAATAAGGTAAGTAGCTATTTTGTTTATTTACAAATTGGTTTAAAAAGAAAGAAGTTATCGTACTAAGCTAGCTAGAGTATTCATCCTACAAATATTATAAATGTGAAAGTATGTCAGTTTGTTTGTTTGTTTGCTACTCTTTCATGCAAAAACTACTGAACGGATTTGGATTTTTCGTACACATATAGTAGATAGCCTGGATTAAAACATAGGATACTTTTATCCCGATATTCCTACGGGAACGGGATCAACGCGGATGAAACTGCAGGCGGCCGTTAGTTAATAATACGCAGTCTTTTAACAAAAGGGAGATCATCGCGGCAATCGTTTTTAGTTTCTGCAACCTGGAATCGATTAAAATATTACTTAGTAAGTTGAAGTAACAGTTTTCATCCATTTTAATAACAAAAAAATATTAAAATGAAATGAAATGAAAATTCGCCATGGCGAATATTCGCGCGGTGCGAATGGCGAAGCGTCTAAAACCAATGTATAAAAATGTATGAAGGAACTTCTTTCATTTATATAGATATGTATGAATGAAATAAGGCGGTGAGATAGTCCCACACAGAATTGCGATGCCAGCAGAGGGCTTAGTGCGAATTGCAAATGTCCAAACGTGACCATCGCGTGAGAGTAAAATTTTGACAGATAGTCTTAATGTAATGGAAATAAAGCTGAGAATTAAACTCTGTGCGCAAACTTCGATGTAAGCAAGTTAGGTGAGGTAACTCACACTAAGCAATCGGGACGCATCGCGGAAACTTCCCATACGATCGCAGCAATTCGCATCGCAGGTCCGTGGTCGCATCGCATCGCAGTTTTCAGTGGTAGAGAACCCATAATGTTATCCCAGTAACGTTGCATATTTTCACTGTCATTATCATCAGTGATATTTTGAGTCCCCACTAGGGATCACTCACAGGTCTTCACTTCACTCACAGTGAACGGATAAAAGGAATAGGTTAAGGCTATGCCCCATTACAAATGGGCTGTGGGTGGATGTCAACGACTTTGGCGACTGCTACGACGAAAGTTATGATTTTAAAGCACCCTAGGTATTCACCATTTTTCTGGACGTAGGAGTATGGGTAGTATGGAGGTATACAAAAAACCTACTTACTTACTTAAGTACTTCGCTGGCTCAGCGACCCGAAGTGGATCTTGGTCTCCGACATCAAAGTGCGCCATTCCTTCCTGTTTTTTACCAAGTCTGACCAGTCGGGCACTTCCAGGAGCTCTTTTAGGGTTTCGTAGCCTAAAGACAAAAAACGAAACCCTTATAGATTCGGCCAAACCGATGTATGTCACACCCTTTTTTTTATTCACTCTACTCGCGAATGGCGAGGCGATCAGGCAAATAGCGACCTTGCCTTAATAGACATAAGCTCGCTTTTCGCTAGACACTCGCGCGTTTACTTTGGGAGGCGGTATTACAGACGAAAAGCGAGCTTATGTCTACACAGGCAAGGTCGCTATTACGGAAATACGGAAAGTACGGAAACTCAATCGTCGCACGAAAATCAGTAGAAACCTCGAGACGCGTGAATCAAAAATAGAGCTCCAGTTCTTTTAGGTCTTTGGCAACTTCGTCTTACCAGCGGTATCTTGGGCGACCAACCGGACGTCGTCCGGCTTGTTGTCCAACATACGCTCTTTTGGCAATGGTTGGTCTAAGATGTGTCCGCAAACAATAGTGACAGGGTTGCCAGATGCCAGCCCATCGCCTATGTTAGTTTTCGAAATACCCTGTCCATTATAAATAAACTAGCGGCCGCTCGCGGTTTCGCCCGCGTGGCTCCCATTCCCGTGAGAATATCGGGATAAAAAGTATCCTATGTTCATACCTCTGGCGCCGAAGGCGGGTTTAGTACCCCAGCGCCAAACAGGTCGTCCACTGATAGGCTTTTACTATCTGCACTGGATATCTATCAGCTGGCACATTCTTTTTTACTCCCAGTCCAACATGGGAGTAGGTAATTTTACTTGCCAATACAAAATTGAGAGAGACTAAAACAAAGCCTACGTGGACTACAAGGACGACCGCTAGTTTTCCGTAAAACAATTTACTTCTTCTGTTCTGAGGCTCAGTTTCGAATATTATGAGTAACATCGTTGCAGTGTTCTAACAAATGGGCACTCAAGGAAATAAAGTAATCCCAGGGAACCCCAAAGCGCAAGGCGGTCCAACACGAAACAAACACAAAGAAATCGAGATAATGATCTTTTGTATCGTTATGGCAGACTATTTGGCACGGTTATCTCGACAATAATATGAATTAATTATATTTCGGGCGCGAATCGGGACGCAGCGGTTGAGGCCGGCAATCAGCATTTCAAATGGATTTGTGGGCGAGAGACCGCAGCTAAGAGCTGTTGCCAGTAGTTATTTCACTTTCCGACAGGTTGTTTTAATTACGATAGAATTAAATGACTATCATATTTGTAAAAGCAATAATACCTCAGGTACTGTTTTCTGCAAGCACTGGCTTATAACTTCAATGCAACAGTCCCAATGTTTATTGTCCAGAGGGAAAGAAAAATAAAAGTAAAATAGTTCAAGAATGCCTTGGCTGGTACCGACTTCAAACGACTTATTTTTTGCTTTTTAGTTTTTTAAGTCTGTTTTTTTTAACGCAGTTAAAAAAACCGACATTATAAACAAAGTATCGTAAAAATTACATCGTCCAAGTCAACAAATGATTCTGATTTTGTTTCATAAAATAAAAACTACTGAACCAAACTGAATCAAATTTTTATGGGACCAAATGGCAACTATTCTACACAACTATGTAAACACATAGAAAAAAAACATACCGGCCGAATTGAGGACCTCCTCTTTTTTGAAGTCGGTTAAAAAAACAGAACCAGCATGAAGTCATGTAGAATAATTTTATAACATTTGCTTTGCATCTTTTTACCTCTAAGATTATAAAATACACCAGACATCAGTGCATAGGGTTTAGTAAGAAGTACTATTTTACCTCCCTTCAGGTTTGACCGTAATAACAGCCACAAAAACTTTTACCATGAAAAGTATTTAAGCTAGAGTAAGCTATTCGTGCAAGTACCTATAGAATGCCCACAGCCATAATAATAAAAGAGCGAGAGCTGTACGTTAACCGCTCGCACTGTGTATAACACTCTTAATCTGGCAATATGCCAAAAAAAACCGACCCGTAAATACTTATTAAAACTATAATATTATACAGAAACAAAAAACAACTTTCCATATAAGTAACTGGAAACCAAACATTAAAAAAAACACTTTTAAAAATCAAACAAAATTTATTACTTTTATTATGATTTTACATCGAATTCTTCAATCTTTAGTCACATAATTTAACATAAAAGCTAAAAACAAGCAAATTTTATGAATTTGAAAAGTCCAAAATGAAACAGGTATAAAGGCAATGTGATATCTCAACAAATGATATAAAATTCAAACTAGTAGATGATCATCTAGGTATGATGTTCATCTATTGCTAAAAAACTATTACTAAAAGCAAACAGATAAAAATTACAACTGTTGTTTTTTATCTGTTCGCTTTTTATGCAAAAACTTTTAAATGGATTATAACGAAACTTTATGTAACGTTGCGTTCGCTTTTTATTTCGGTAGAATCTCTCATTCCGGTGGGCAATAACAACATATTGAATCTGAAGTACAAATAGTATTATCACAAGTATCACAAACATACATCAGGTAAACTATAATCAACTGTTGTATCACAATCCACTATTATCGCACTTTTGTGTTTATATTCAAGAGATATTTCAAAGGCATCACGATCTTCCGTCAACTTATCGAAGAAATAACTCGTATTTATTTTACAATTTATTGAAAGATCACAAATGGATTTACTTGCACCAGTAAAAGATTTTACAGGACTCTGTTTAGGAGTGGAACAATAATTCTGAATGTTACTGAGTACACTTTTTCTTAAAAATGATTTTTTAGGAGTCTTTCTTGTTTCGAATACAAGATTCATTAAATTATTATTAACCTTAATAGAATTTATTTCGGGTGGTCTTTTGACAATATTATCAACGATATCTGATAAATCACTTTCGTTAAAATCTCCTTCACTACTATTTAGCATGCTGAGTAAACATTTATTATTAGATATGATGTTTTCTTTGTTATCTTTTAGATCCAAAACATTTTTCGTATGTACTAAATCGCCAAAGACATTTATGTTTTCTTTGTTATCCTTAAAATCAATAACATTTTTGTTATGTACCAAATCGTCAAAAGCATTGTCATAATCGTCACAGATATTTTTGAAGCTATACGCTTCTGCAATTAAAGACTTATTTGCAGATTTTCGCCGTTTCTTTCCAATAAAACTATCTATTGTTTTCTGTTTACCTTTCCTTGAGCTGTTCCTGAGTTTTCTCTTCAATTTGTTAACACTTATGCTGACATTGGCTTTGCTCGTATTCAAATCAGGAACTTTATCAGTCAAATCTAGTTTTTTTAGTGATCCACTAATATTCACCATTTCAGAATCGATAAGTTTTTTTACTTTCTTATTATATTTACGCTTTGGTTTCCCTGAGATTTCATCATCTTTTTTCTTTCTTCCTTTTGTTTTCTTTTCCTTTGGTGGTTTCTTTATAGATTCCTCATAAACCTCCACTATTTCTGGGTAAAACTGCCTCATTAGATCTTGTCTCTCTGTGGTTGTCCAAGCCGCTGACGGTTCTTCGTCTTCTATAAAAAAAGGACTTGCATTTTAGTATGTACACGACAAAACATTGCTTTTACATTTTACATTCTTCTATTTTATTTTTACCTTCAAATTGATCATCCGGTATCAAAGCTTCATAGTGCCCGTCGATATCACCCCATACTACTTCGTAACTTGGTACTCCTGCGAATATCATAAGTAAACCACTATCACTTGATACGTAATAAACATATACTTATTGTATATCATACTAATGGTGAAACTATTATGCTATAACATAAGGAACAGTGAAGGTGAATAGTCTGTATTTGTCCATATTCTATGGCGAGATAAGTACCTAATCATTTTATACAAAAAAAAAAGGAATGGTTGTTAAATAAAGATCCATCATCATCTCGGCCGCATGAATTACAATACATTATTTAAGAAATTATCGCATTTTAAAATTTCGTTTTATTTAAAAATACAGTTGAGATCTGCAAAAACAGATATTAGCTTGTCTTTAAAGATAGAATCGAAAAGAATAAGGGAAGGGGGAAGGGGAAGGGACTTACTTTTTGCTATACAAATAAATAAATGTTACATATCAATTTCTATACCAACCTCTTGGATTCCTTTTCTTTTTTATGGCAATAGGTTTGATCGTTCTGCTTGGCACATTGTCCTGAAGATGCCATTTGGTGAGCAGAGGCAAAAACTTTATCACGCAGTACTTTTCAGACCAATCCAATTTGTTCGACATCAGTTTCTGAAGCAAGACGTAATTATTCCTACTTTATTTTTAACCTATAATTACACAGTACTAACTACTAATACTACTACTATAAACTAATAATAAATTATGGATGAAATTTTTTAAGAATGTTAATGCAAAAAAGTTTTTATTTCACAGTTTTTAAAGGTAGACAATATCATGTCATCCAAGTAACAAATATGAAATGAAATATATAAAAATGCTCAAAACATAAAAGTACTGGGTCAAACTAAACCAAATTTTTATGGGACCAATTGGCAGCTATTCTGCATAGAACAAAAAAAGAATCACGGAAATCGGTTCAATAATCTCGGCGTAATCAGTGTACATACATAAAAATATATATATACCAACCGAATTGAGATTCCCTCCTTTTTTGAAGTCGGTTAAAAAAAGAAATTTTGGGTAGGCACTATAAAAAATCTGCATTATTTCAATAAAACTTTTTATGTTCTCTAAGAAATACTAAACAATTATCTAACTATGCTACATTTTAATCGACAATAAATAATGCAATGCAAAAACAATCTTACCATAAACTGAATAAGGCTTGGAATTGGATTCTTTAAGCTCTCCAAATTGATCTTTTCTGGTACTATGTTCAAGAACTCTTTCATAATCTTAGGTTCTGGGAAAGGCATGCCGCAAGTCAGCGCCCGGCTTCGGAGGGACAGCTCGCGTTTCACTTCGGTCAATTTGGCTCTGTTGAACGACATGACGTTGTTAAACTTTTACCATAAACGATAAGATACTCTGAGAAGTGAGAATAAGATTGGGGTGGAAGAAAGTTTATAATTAACACATTTGTAAACATAAGTTTTCCTGAATACTCTAAAAAAAGGGATTTGTATTTTTATATTCTTTAAAATAAGGCTACTTTGTTAGCACCTTGCAATGGCTCCTTTTCCGTGCCTTTTCACTCACGGTACGGACGCAACCACCGTATTACAAGGCGACCGTACGCAAACGGTGTCCTGTCAAAGGCACTACTTAGCACTACTACTATAAAATATTATGTTTTAACTAAAGTATTTGTACTTATGGTAAATTTTAAAATATTGGAAAAATTAACTCGGCCACAAGTGAATTTCGAAAATTTACCATAAGTATAAAAATAGCATTAAAAAATGCAAAAATTACAAAATCATAAATTATTGGCAGTTGCATATTAATCGATCGTTAAACACCTGAAAAGATGTTTCTTTCGAATGCAAGGAGGATATTCCTAGCATTGATGTAACAACGCTGGCCTACAGCGTATTAAAAATATAAAAGTATTGGATAATTTCGACGGTGGTTCGCAAGTCTCGGTAGCTCAGCGGTTAGAGCATTGGACCTGATTTCCAAAGGTCGCGTTTTCGACTCCCGTCTGAGAATTCACTTATGGCCGAGTTAATTAATAAGTATAAAAATAGCATTGAAAAATGCAAAAATTACAAAATCATAAAGTATTTGTATTTTTGTTACACAATTTTTTTGTTACACTTACTTATGTCCCAAATCACTGCATCCCTTATTGGTCGCGCAGACTGGACAGCCATTTTTGACGTGTGTTCGGCCAACGTGACCACAACGATCGCAGCGACCAGGCGCGGACGACCAACGGGCCAACTCATCGTATCGTTGTGGGTCGCTAACCCATGTTATTAACCTTACACGAGAAAATTATTTATATTAAACCTCTTTGGACACACATCTACGAAGTCCGGAAAGATCTGAGCGAACTTCAAATAAACAAGTGGGAACCAGTCGCTCAGGATCGAGACAAGTGGCGGGTCCACTCTGATTCCGGTGGCGGCGACCACTTCTGGTCGTCGCTAAGCCAGCGAATAGTAGTAGTAAGTATGTAACGCCGGCTCTACACATGCGCCGCACTTCGGCGCTTGTTGGCGCATACGAATGTGTGGAGGGCGTATTCGCTTGTATGCGCGAATATAATGTGTACGATTATGGTAAAAATGAAAGGATATTCATTCACATAACTTAAGAAATAAAAATAAATTATTACTACCCAAGTTTCAACTTAGTAAAGTAAAAAAGCAAGAAGAATATAATAAAATTGTAATGTATAATAAATTGCCGATAGCTTTGACGAACCTAGATATTAGGGAATTCAAAATGAAACTAAAATTATGTTTTATTAATAATGCATTTTACACAATTAATGAATTTATGAGTATGAAGTTGACTGAAGCCGAATTTTTATGTTTTATATTATGTTAATATTATGTTGTTTTTTTTATTATTTATATAATTGATTATTTGTATATTGATGATTGTTTTTTAGTTAACCGAAGCCGAATTATTTATTTAATTAAAGTTGTTGTTTTTTTTAAATTATTTATTATTATTTAAACTATTTTTTTTTTGTATTTTTAAAGATTTTAAAGATTGTATTTTTTTATTTGATTTGATGTATTTGTTTTATGACTTACCTAGTGTAACTTACTCTGTTACAAGGTTAATAATGAAATTTAAATTTGAATTTGAATTTGATAGCCAAATGCGTGCGCGCGGGCATGCACCGATATGGAGTAGTAGTTTTTGGACCGCGAAGTTTTGTCGACATTAATCTTGCGATGTCTGTCTCGCTTATATCAATACGATGTGAGCACGACAGACTTGGCCCAGCCTACCTATTCTATTATGTTTTAGGTAGCAATATCAAGCATTGAATAGAACCCAGGTTCATCGTCACACACAGTCTGGTTTTAGGGGCTACTTGACTGAAGCGAGATAGTAATGAGAAAAGGACGCGCACGAGAGCGAGACCGATATGAAACAATACGATCCTTAATATTATTGGTGTCCACTAAAGAAAACAATTTCCAATAGTATATGTTACCCCATTTGAGAATATGTAATCTTGAAAATTCGAAAAGAAAAAGTGTCGAGTCAAAATCATAAAATCATGCTGCTGAAACTTTACGAAACTAGATAAAGGTATGAAGAAATATATATTTTATTACCAGATTTGTAACATATCTAACCATCCTATCACGGGCGTGCATTGGTTTCCCAGCGTAGTAGGCACTGTAGATCTAACTAGTAACTTTGCACTTATCCTATCCTGCTACCGAATATTATAAGTTTGAAAGTTTGTGAGGATATTTGGATGGAGGAATGTTTGTTACTCTTTCACTCAAAAACTACTGAACTGATTAAGATGAAACTTTACAGCAATGTAGCTTATATATCAGAAAACCACATTGTATGCAAATATTTATAATTATCCCGATATTCCCACGGTAACGGCAACCACGGGGCGAGTGAAACAAAGAGAGGCCACTAGTCATAAATGACAAGGTTCGTAATATTTAGTAGGAATATTAAATGCGGAGCGAGTTTGATTGTTTGAGCACGCTAATCTCCGGAACTACTAGTTCGAATTGAAAAAATATTTTTGTGCTGGATAGTCCATTTATCTCGGAAGGTAATAAGATAATATCACGTTACGATTAATAAGAGCAGAGCATTAATGTAAAACGTTACAGAAACGGGAAAAAAATATTAGTTATGGGAGCTTCCGTTGCGGACGGTGTGTAAACGGTTAAAGTTATGTAAAAATCATATATGACGAAATTATTCCACATCAAAAGTTCTAAAAAAAAGTCCGCGACAGCATATTATGTCTATGTTTTATGGTTAACTCACTATAACCATTTTTCAGATAATAAAATTGGTTCTAAACTAATGTATTATTTGAGAAGCTGTTTTCATAAACATGATATTAATCCTTATCTAAATAAATACGTTAATCATCACAAGTATTTAATTTTGAACAAAATTGTCCTTTACATCATTAAATTTTAATGAATATCTTAGGAAATATGATAGATTTAAAATAACTCCTCAACAAAATAATTCGCGACCAAATTCATTCGTCAGGTAGGCATGCTTACTTTATACTGATATATTCCGGAAGTTTAGGCTAGAACGTTACACGTACAAATAGCGCCCTTCTTGCCATGGGCGGTTTATACTTGAGCAATACGTTTTCTAAATATGTTGTATTCTTGTATGAAACGCTGCTTGTTTCGAGTAGGCAATTTCGAGACTGCCTATCGGTAGGTATTCAGTGTTTAGCGTAAGGAATATCTTAGTGGGTGAGTGTAGAATAGAAGTTTAAAATAAATTAAATAACGTTAACACTTATTGTATATTTATTTAGGTTTTGAATGAGGTAGGCACTGCCTAATTGCCTATATGGAATGCACGCCCCTGCATCCTATAGTTTTATACCAAAAAGTATGTACTTTTTCGTTATAGCGTTTTAACTACGCCTGCACTTGTGCGTTGTTTGCCAGTTGCTTGCTGACCGGATGTTTTTTTGCAGATTCGGGTTGGTAGATGTGTGACGTGTATATTTTGTATAGTGAATCAGCAGATCTGTGGCCGCGCTTCAGTTGTTAACACCCACCAAACCGTATTAGGTCCTTGTGGTGGGTCATAAGTAGTCTTGACCCACCACAAATATGGAAGAAAACAACATGGATAGATACCAGATTCAATTATATTCGAGAATGATATTAGTAACGAATAAAGCACTCTTACCTGGGTATAATTTCATTATCAGCTACTGTATGCAGAAACGACACTACAGTATTTATGGAACTTCCACATGCTCCTATACCGTAATCACAACCGCAAAGTAGCGCGAGAGCCACCATTTTGTTACGGCCAAATCCTAAAAAAAAGTACCACAAATGTCGGAAGCAATGGGGAAGAAAACTGACAATATTCGCCGCCAGAGGCGCTGCTAACGTATGACCCACTACATCTGTCAGAATGCATACAAACAGTTGTTTACATTTACACTTTTATTGTTTTATCGCAGAATGCCACGTTGTGTTGCAATTGGATGTAATTATAAATGGTAACCACCACTTATGATATATTTTAAATATAAAAGTATTGGAAAAAGTCAACTCGGCCAGTGAATTCTCAGATGGGACCACCACTTTCCCAAGGATGAACGAATGTGGGAAAGCTATGGGTAAAGTAGGCAGTATGGAGCACTACAAAAGGAGACATATTGTGATGTAAATAGTAGCAACTATTTACATCACAATGTCTCCGTTTGTGGTAATGTGATGGTAATTCAATTTTAATATCTTCAGTTTTATGATCCCGAGGGATTCCAAAGATAAAATTGTGGTCAAAAGACTTCAATCAACATAAAAATGTAACATAAAAATATTATTTTAAGATTATGTTTACATGGTTTCAAATACAGAATACAATGTTGAAAACTTGAACGGAATCTATTAATTTGTATATAATTAAGTTGATTATACTCGGCTTCGTCCTCCGAGATTAGCATAAACACATAATACTTGTAGTACCGCACAGCGATCGCCATTGTTGCACTTTGTTTAGAGCACATCGGGAGCTTGATCCCTTTGCCTCTATTTTTTTTTTTTTTACAATTGACAACTGTCACTTTACCTTATTCTGTTCCCGCGCTCTAGCCGTCATTCGCATTTCAGTGCTCCGCCATTACGCACGTATTCTTACTTAAAAGTTCATTTAAAGTCAAAAAATGCCTAAACGCAAGTCTAGTTATGAAGAAATAAGTAGGAAAATCAGAAAACTCGAAGAAGAACTTCGTGAAACACGTGAAGGAAGAAAAGAACGTCGTCGTCGTGTCAGAATTATCTCCTCATCATCGTCTGTGTCATCATCATCGCGTGATTCGGATGCTCGTCAGTGTGAAAATAATGGTTAGTAAATTTTACCTACATTACTTACAAAATCCTCACAATAAATATTTTGTAGATAGTTTTAAAACTACGAATCCAAACGTTCTTAGCAAAAAACGTTAAGTATATTACCGCATCAAAGTTTGTGTGCAGCTTCTGGGGCTGTTCCTTACTTGTAACATTGTTGTGGGTAGTTATTTTTTTCAAACTTTATTTACGTTAAATACGTGACATTATGCAAAGGTATTGTGGTCAGTTCTTGGGACTGTCTCGTGCCAATGTGTAAGTGTTGTGGATAGCTTCAGAGGCTATCTCTTCACTGTCATAATAGCATAAAAGAATACATTTTAAATTTGGTATTGTGGGCAGCTTTTGGGGCTGCTTCGTATCTCCAAGTATAGTATTATTCTTACTATTACTGCTCACATAAATTAATGTGAAACACAAATGACATTGCGGGCAACCTTTGGGGTTGTCTCATGTCGGTAAATAAAATCACAATATGGATTAAGCATAAAAAAGGTTGACTTTTGTACGGTTATGTTGTACTGTGTACTTAAACTATATCATGAATGAATAGTTTTAGTTTTTACAACACCTATTTTTTCATGTCTTTCAGACTGCACAACGCCGGATCCTGTGCGTCCAGAGACAGAGATAGAACCAGTCATTGCTTCGACCTCGCACGCAGCAGCCGGCGATTTACAATTGGACACCTTAAACCAAGATGTCGAAGGCAATACTAACATTTTGACCGAGACGCTGGATGATCTGTCATGCGAGTTAGACGCTGATTTACTACAAATTCTGGGTACTGACCCGACGCAGTTAAACAAATTTGGAAAAGATATCCATAAGGATGTTGCCCTTCGGTTCGAACACGTTGCAACTACCGGCCTGTGTAAGGATGATCGTAAGGGACTTACAGACAAATACCTTATACCTGGCAACTGCAAGCTCATAGGCGCACCAAGCCTCAATCCTGAGACCAAGGCTGCTCTGTCGGAGGCAGTAGTAAAACGCGATAAAATGATCGCGTCAAACCAGGCTTTGTTGGCGACTGCTATTTCTAGTCTCGGAGAAGCCACTAATCTTGTACTTTCGAACAAGGAAAAGAATGCTGATCTGTTTCGTTTACTGGCTGATACTGGTCGTATATTATGTGATTGCCAGCATAATTACTTAGTTACAAGACGTAACTTCATCATTCATTCGGTAAAAAGGGAAATGAAAGAAACTCTCCAGAATTCAAAGATTGATAGTTCTTTATTTGGACAACAGTTAGCTGACACATTAAAAACAGCTAAAGCCATTCACAAGTCCGGGGTAGAACTCAAAGCAACACCAGCGCCGAAACCTTCCACAAGTAAAAATTATCCGTTAAAAAACTGGAAAGCTCCTAGCAAGCAGACAGCGCCTCCGAAGCCGAAGGAGTCAGCTCCATCAAAGGCGCCGAAGAGTCAGCAGTCCAGCTCATTCAGGCAGTCGCAGAGTCAGCGGAACTTGCGCAGTTGACGTTAGCGCCGCAATCCGGGACATCGTCGTCAACTTCATCGCCTGCTCCGGTAATCTATGCTGGTAGATTGTCACTTTTTTACCATCAATGGCAACTTATAACTCGTGATCCATTTATACTGTCGTATATACAAGGTTACGAAATTCCATTCTCTCGGCCGGTATTTCAGACTGAAATACCCCCTGCCAAGCACCCTTCTAAGGAAGAAATGACACAGTATCAGTGTGCCATTGGTGAATTATTGTCATGTGGTGCCATTTCAAAATGCAAACCTTGTAATGGGCAGTTTCTATCCAGCATCTTTTTAGTGCCCAAATCGAATGGTAAAATGAGATTTATTCTCAACCTAAAGAAATTAAATAAGTTCATAGACAAAGCATTTTAAAATCGAAGATTTCAGGACAGCTTTAAAATTAATATCTAAGAATTGTTTCATGGCTAAGCTTGATATTAAAGACTCGTATTTTTTTGTAAAAATACATCCAAATTCGAGAAAGTATCTAAAATTTCAATGGGGTCCAGACACCTATGAATTTAACGTTTTACCATTCGGCCTTAGCACTGCCCCTTACGTATTTACTAAGATCATGAAACCTGTAGCTAAAGTTCTTCGTTCTGTTGGCTATTTATCCACAGTATATATAGATGACTGGTTTCTCATAGCTCCATCTTATGAGCTATGTCAACGAAATATTGATCAAACTCGTATTCTTTTAAATTCTTTAGGCTTCATTTTAAATGAAGAAAAAAGTATTCTCATTCCAAAAAATCACTGCCTGTTTTTAGGGTACATAATAGACTCTAAAAATCTCCATGTTAGATTGCCACCCGAAAAAATTCATCGTATTAAAATAGAAATAGACAAATTTTTAACAATTAACCGATGTAAAGTAAGGGAATCGCAAGCTTCGTGGGCTTGCTTATCTCAGCATGTCCAGCCATAGACTATGGTTGGCTTTAGACAAAATTATTTGAACGTCTAAAATTTTAAAATTTAAAACCAGATGATAATTATGAGAAGTATATGAACATCCCTAGTAGTGTGGTACCAGATTTAAAGTGGTGGAAAAATGCAATATACCAATCTGTCAATAAAATAAAAAATGATAGTTACGCTATGGAGATTTTCACGGATGCCTCAAATACGGGGTGGGGCGTGGCTTGTGGTGATGAAAGAGCTAGCGGTCTATGGAATGAAGAAGAGCGCACCATGCATATCAACCAATTGGAATTATTAGCCGCATATTTTGGTCTCAAAATCTTCGCTAAAAACTTACGTAACTGTCAAGTGTTATTACGCGTTGACAATACAACCGCTATCTCTTACGTCAACCGCATGGGCGGCATACAATACCCACACCTAACAGAAGTAACCAAATCAATCTGGCAGTGGTGCGAAGCACGCAGTTTATTTGTATACGCCTCCTATATTAGTTCTGGCGATAATAAAGAAGCTGATGCCGAATCAAGGCGAATTCACCCAGACGTTGAATGGGAAATCTCACCCTTAGTATTTACACAAATTACTGAAAAATTTGGAACACCCAACGTAGATTTGTTTGCCAGTAGGGTAAATAAGAAATGTAATAGATATGTGTCCTGGCATAGAGATCCAGAAGGCTACGCGGTGAACGCTTTTACAATAGATTGGAAAGATTTTTATTTTTATTCATTCCCACCATTTTCCATAATTCTTAAAGTCTTACGCAAAATAATAACCGATAACGCCAAGGGGATCATGGTAGTGCCGATGTGGCCTACACAGCCCTGGTTCCCCATTTTTAAAAGTTTGGTATGTTCTGAAATAATGTTGTGTAAACCAGATCCAAACTTAATTATTTCTCCCTATTCCAGTGGTCGAGAGATTCATACCCAGATTACCCTGGCTGCCGCCATCTTGTCCGGTCTGCCTTCAGGAGAAAACATATCCCCTCAGCAGCCTTAGATATTATGATTGCGTCGTTATCACCAAATTCAATGAAGCAGTACGACGTATATCTAAGGAAATGGTATAATTTTTGTATCAGACAAAATGTTGATTTGTTTAATGCTCATGTAAAGGATATCCTTTGTTTTCTTACTGAATTATATAATGAGGGCGCACAGTATGGCACCTTAAATACTTGCCGCTCTGCTCTGTCGCTGATTATTGGAGATCATATTGGATCCAATCAAGCGATTAAACGCTTTTTTAAGGGCATATTTCGTTTACGTCCTGTATTCCCCAAATACGATCAACCTGGGATCCAGGCCAAGTACTGACATATTTAGAGAAACTTTATCCTCACAATAATATATCCCTAAAAATGTTATCGAAAAAATTAATAACGTTGTTAGCCTTAATCACAGCACACAGGGTACAAACACTTTCAAAAATTAATATTGAAAACATAACAATAACATCATCTCGTATTTCTATAAAAATAACAGAAATTCTAAAACATACTCGTCTCGGTACACCACAGCCCCTATTGATATTGCCGTTTTACAACAATAAACTGGAAATATGCCCCGGAAGAGCTTTGCAAGATTATCTTAATCGAACTGAACCACTGCGTGGTGAAACTAAGAACTTGTTCATTAGTTTTAAGCGTAGACATGGTAGCGTCTCGAGCCAGACGTTGAGTCGATGGATTCGCAGCACACTACAGGAAAGTGGTGTGCCCGCTGCGGTGTTCGGAGCGCACGGCGCCCGGCACGCGGCCGTCTCGCACGCGCATCGACTCGGCGTCAGCCTAGACGTCATAAGGAGGACGGCCGGATGGAGCCCATCCTCCAACGTTTTCTTTAAATTTTATAACCGTCCTTTGAATGAATCTGATTCTATAAATGTATCGTTCGCAAACGCAATAATAAATAACACTTTATAAGGTATATTTAAAAAGATACCTATATAATATGATTTGTTGTCTTGTTAATAATAATAAAAGAATAAATAATGATCTATTAATTAAAAAGTTCATGTTTTAATCTCACGCATAAGCCCTCTAGTACATATTTCTCGATTCTTCTCTAAAGGTCTACAAGTATTATGTGTTTATGCTAATCTCGGAGGACGAAGCCGAGTATAATTGATGATTAAACGAACTTACCGGTAAGTGAAGTTCTATCATAATTAAACGATGGCTTCGTCCGAAGAGATTAGCATCCCGCCCACATATTTAATAATAATCAAAGAAAATTAGCCCAACCCTAATCGTGAAATATGGATCTCTAAACTAAATGACGGCTAGTGCGCGGGAACAGAATAAGGTAAAGTGACAGCTGTCAATTGTAAAAAAAAAAATAGAGGCAAAGGGATCAAGCTCCCGATGTGCTCTAAACAAAGTGCAACAATGGCGATCGCTGTGCGGTACTACAAGTATTATGTGTTTATGCTAATCTCTTCGGACGAAGCCATCGTATAATTATGATAGAACTTCACTTACAGGTAAGTTCGTTTAATCATCAAATATACTATGATGTACCAAATATAAAATGAGATTCTTTGATTATAATTATTTTCTAGCTTATTTTACCCATTACTAACCTACTAACTAGGTCTGCTTTACGACCCATTAACGTCCCTCTTCGGGTCTTTAACTCTTCTTTTAATTGTTTGACAGTTCACTCACTATACATTATTTCATTTGTAAAACAAAAAACAATTTCACCAAATATAAAAAAAAGAACCACCGAACCGACAAACTCAGTGACATATTACTTGTTATGGGTCAGACGGATGCAGCGCCATCTATATTAGGCTTAGCGTTTTTTTTCTTGTTGTCAACCATAAAATCATGAATCTTAGCTGATTTCATAATAAAAGTATATTAAATATATTGATACTTCACACACATTGACACAGATACGCGCCGCTACACGCGCGCCTCCACGCGCTCGCAACTGTTTTACCAGTGAAAATCAGAGACCGAGCGGGCGGCGGCGGCGGCGTGTGTGTGTGTGAGTGTGTGTGTGTGTGTGTGTGTGTGTGAGTGTGTGTGTTTGCGTGCGTGTGTGTGTGAGCGCGTCATATCAGCCGATTGCAAAGACTATGTTTCGACTGTGGTGTGAGAGTGTTTTCTTACCATTTGCAGCAAACATTTGTTCCGCATCATAGCAATCGACAGAACCTTGCATCGCTCCACCGCCTGCAGAATTCGACACGCTAAAGTTGCGGTAGACTCGAAGGGCGCCGTAAGCGAAGCAGTCTGAGTCTTGAGATATTACTGCATTTACCAACTGAATAGAAAAAATTAATATAAGTAAGAACCTACTTTACAAAGCTCAACTTCCTAACTAAGTTCCATGATAGACAAATGTTGATATGCCTTACCTCGCACTCTGTGTTTATGTACAGTAGATATTTAAATGAATACCTACATCTCTTTAAATTCAAAAAAGATCTTGAGTATAAAAGTCCTTTTCATGTTTAATCAAGTTGTGTAAAATAAATGTTACAGAAAACAGACCATTCAGTAAAGCAGATATAAATCTATATAACCACACTTATATTTATTTAGACAGATACAAGTTTAAAAAAAAGTAAAGATTATGTTAATTAAATAAAAAATAATCAGAATAATATTATAGTGAATATATAATATTCACTATAATATTAAGTGAATATATAATATTCACTATAATATTATTCTGATTATTTTTTATTTAATTAACATAATCTTTACTTTTTTTTAAACTTGTATCTGCAAGTTAAAAAAAATTGTAAGATTATGCAAATTAAAAGAAAAATAAAGAGAATACTGTTATAGAGATATACAAACACCTTGAGCATTCAGCTCTGCACAAGTTGCTTCGGCTTCACCTCTTCCTTTAATACACCTCACTCCCATACTGTTCAGAAGAGTCTCACACTGTTGAAAAAGACATTAGCAGTATGTCACACCCAAAAAAAAAAAATTCATTTTCTGTACTGCATTTACAGTTTCACCCGAGTTCTTTTCGTAATAACACATGTTGTGAGGCTCCATTTTTAACTCAATCTACTGTACAAATGTCTTATATTACAAAATATATTTACTTGTCATTAGCAAAATTCGCGTATTTAACGTGAGCACGTCATTAATTAAGAAAGAAGAAGAAGAAGTACTGCATTTACACATCATAGCCCATTTCAATCAATACAAACATATTAGTATTACTTATTCGATTTGGATTTCTAATAGTATGGGTGTGAAGTAAGTTCAAAATTAATAAAAATGTTAGGAAAAGCTGTTAGGTAGTATATGAACAAAAATTACAACTTCGAAGTGATTTTTAATTGAAATGAGACAGATTTCTTCTCAATCAATCCATTCAAGTAATACATACTTCTTTCAAAACATTTCTGAATCTTTTCCGTCCAACATCAGGTCGCTTAGAGGTGGTTGGTTCGGCTCGTGGAGCTGCCCCTCTGAATTGAATAGCATTCCTGGCAGCCATGACATCTCTCTTCAACTCTGGGGCATCACCCTCTAGTATAAATATGGGAGTTATGTCTGCCAGCAACAAATATATCGTTCGAAAAAACAAATTTCTGTAACAAGCAATTAAAAAATATAAGTTCAAAGTGCCGACGAGATGTACTGACTAGTCAGGGAATTCGACTCCGATCCGGCCACATTTGTAGTTGGCAACTATTCAGCAAAAAGCACAGACTAGTCTGCCTATCACTTTATTCTTATTTTTAGCCATAATTTTTATTAATAGTCAGTAAACATTTTTTAACTTGAATTTACCAATAGGCTAATAATCTATGTAGACTTTAGTTAGAGCAAAATAGGGATATAAGTTTTAGCGATTACTCGCGTTCCATTGGTTTTACGAGATCAAACAAAACTGGTATCAACAGGTTCATCTCGCAAAGGCAGAGAGAACTGCTTAGTTTGATTGGTTATATTGGTATACGGGGGTATAAATTGACCAATATTTTTATATAAATATGAAATTCGTCAACATAAAATGCTACACCAAACTTTTCCCTTTTTAATTCCTTTTGATGCCCCCTTTTGGAATTTTTTGCACCTTTGGCTTTTTATACACCACATCTTGTGCAGAATGAAGTCAAAAAAACACACAAAACTTCCCCCTATTTTACCCCCAATAAAAAATCGCAATCGATAAAAAATGTTAAATAAATCTCAGAAGTTGCATACCAATTTTCGTCAAAATCGGTTGAATAATGACCTGTGGGCGACAACGACAACAGACTGACAGATGGGCAAAAGCATTTTTTAGCCAATCTCAAAACTGAGTCGCTTCGCTGCCCATCTTGTTCAATGTACTTATATCAAGAATATCACAAAATTACTCATATTTTTTCCTTGGTCTGTTTAATAGTTACGTTACCTGGTTATAACTTTAATGGATAGATAAACTAATTGGTTTTTATTGTTTTAATCTATATTAAAAGTAAATAAGTAACTGATTAGACTTCAATAAGATCTCTATTCCAAAAGCTATTGATAATACAGTAGTAGAGGCTTTATTTTGCCAACCTTAAATACAGCTTCGGCTGCACGTAGTAATCGGTAACATTTTGGCTATCGCAGACCCATCCTGATAAATCTACGGCAACAGTTTCACCACGTATCTGAAACGTAAAAAAATAATAACCTTATTAATAGTAGTAATTATAGTTTCAACGTACTTTCATTGTGAATGTCTATAGTATTTACTTTCATTTTCTAGCTTTTTGCATTGTTTAGGTATTCTTCTACAAACCTCGTGTAAGGATTTTTTCTCACTATACGGTGCTAATACACTCCACAGCCCCTTCACTCCCATGATTACTTGAGTCTTCAATATATTACACTTACTAAAATGTTAATATTATACAATTTTTATTTATTTATTTCCACACTTACATCTATTTTTACAGATATGTTAGTTTTTTACTTCGTGAGCGATATTTTAGGTTTCAAAACAAACAAATTTTCTAAACACAACAAGTCAGTGCTAATGTCAAAACTGTCAATGTCAAATTATGTCGTTGTTTTAATTTATTTATGGCGATGCATAAAGATATTCTATACATCAAAAATCGAGTATTTCTAGTCTGCCTCAAAAATATTGAGAAAAGTTAATATTTATCTCTGATAATTTGCTTTTGTTATATAAATAAATGAAATAGTTGAATTTAGATCTCAATAACTCCGTAAATAAACGTCTTAGAAAATAATTGATTTTACCACTAGAGAGAGAATTCATAACCAGGGGGGCTACCGGCTAAAAAATATGGATATGGATATGAGCTTCATCTGTCATTTAAATTCCTTATTTTGATAGATTTTTGCTTCTTTGTTTTGTTGAACGTTGCTATCTAGCTATTGTTAAACCTGACGTCACTAAACGGGGATCTGATAGCGGCAATTTTTTTTACAATATTGACTTAAAGTTCCGCAAAACGTATGATGTTCATATCCATAAAGTTACGCGGTAGCCCCCCTGGGGGGCTACCGGCTAAAAAATATGGATATGGATATGGGCTTCATCTGTCATTTAAATTCCTTATTTTGATAGATTTTTGCTTCTTTGTTTTGTTGAACGTTGCTATCTAGCTATTGTTAAACCTGACGTCACTAAACGGGGATCTGATAGCGGCAATTTTTTTTACAATATTGACTTAAAGTTCCGCAAAACGTATGATGTTCATATCCATAAAGTTACGCGGTAGCCCCCCTGAATGGCCTACTTAGTGTAAAAAAGTGAAAATTGACAAAAATCGCCAGATAGTCGGTTTTGCCTTTAACACGGCAAAATTATATTTCAAACCATGTTTAATGAGAATACCTACACCATTGTGTTTATTAATTGAGTTTTTGTAAATGAAAATATTGTAGTTAGGAAAATTTGGAATTACTGATTTATCGGTGAGCAAAGTTTCAAAAAATGTCAACTGTTTACCTATAACTAACTTCTGTAAGTGTTTTTTTGCTCTGTAAACTTTGAAAGTATATTAAACTGGACTAAATGTAAATACTTATCCAATAAATAAAGTTTTATATGAATATCTCTTTAATTTTCTTAGTGAATAAGGGAACTTTGTTATCATTTTATTACTTAGAGCTATTAAAGATTTAACAAAAGCATACATTATAATTTCGTTATTAGCTATTTTATTAACATTTTATTGTACATCATTATTTACATTACTTACTTTGTATAAATATAGGTGGGTAGGTTTTCGTGTCAATAGGGGCTGGTTGAGAACTTGGCACAGTGGCATAGTTTTGTGTAGAGTACTTCCTCTTATCTTCTTAAAATTTTTGATGGGACAGTCTTTAGATATGGCCAAGTGGTTGCCTCCACAATTGATGCATACAATTTCCTCCACGTCACACTCCATATACGAATGCCGTCCAGCACATGATGAGCACATCTGCGAGCCTCTGCAAACTTTGTCTGAATGATTAAATTTAAGGTATTTAAAACATTGCAGGACAGGTGGTATACATACCACCTGTCCTGCAATGTATGTATTGGTGAATAGGATAACGGAATAATTGCGTATAAGCATACTGGGGTAAGGTTATTGATGCAAAGGTGACAGCGACAGTGGTTAAGGGTATCAGAGCACAAATTATATAGGTATCAGAGCATTATCTGTTTTTTTCATAAATCTTTTCAGCATCACAAACAATATTTTTATAAATCTCATTCATATTGTAAATTTTAAATAGAAAAATATTGGAAAAAATTAACTCGGCCACAAGTGAATTCTCAGACGGGAATCGAACCCGCGACCTTTGGAACTTGGAACTTTTTGTAACCTATAATTGGCTTTCTGTTACTAGATAAGTTATCTTTTTTGTTAAACATAGCTGTTGGTCGTCCGAATATAAATAAATAAATAAGTTATATATTGTACAATTTTATCGAAATCCGTCGGTAGTTTTTGAGTGAAAAAGTAACAAACATCCAGCCAAACTTTCGCATTTAATACTAGTGGACGGCCGCGTGGATCATGTTCCCGTGGGAATATCGAGATAATTAATATGTCGGTGATTCCTTGTGCCGATCGATCATCAGATTCGTGGTTACATTCCATCGTTATGAAGCCGGTGATGTTAAAATAATAATGCAACATGACAGTTTGCACGCTTCGTTGCTGGTTTCGACCAAGAACTAAACAGAATCACAATTGATTGATTGTCGCGATGCTAATGGATATAAAACGCGATGATCCCCTAAATGACGTGACTGCCGTTCCACTCGTTACTTTTTATCAAAGTTACTTCACGGACGCGTTCGTGCTGCGACTCCTTATCAATATCATAACCTCTTCTCATCTGTCAACCGCCTGTGTTGTCATTTGACAATCTTAACACACCAACAAGAGCATAAAACAAGCCCTTTATAAAGAAGAAAAAGAGCACGCTATTATACGCTAGGCACGTCATTTGGGAAGGTATCCCCCACCTTCCAGGTACTAAACTTACGTTTTCCCATTAACAATAACCATCAAAACATTAATTTTGCGTTAGGTATTGGCTCCGACATATAAGGCTATGTGACTGAAGCTAGAAGCGTGAAAGAGTACCAAGCAAACAAACATCCTCCCTCACAATCTTTCACATTTATAATATAATAATAATGTTAATATTACTTTGGCGACACAAAGTCTTTAGATGATTCTGTTCTGGATTAGGCTCAATTCCTCTTCTCATTATGTCTCTGACCACGCTTAGTACTTTCCCTCTCATGATATCAGGAGCTATGAGAACTACTCCCACGGCCGCCCTAGAAATGGTACTAGGCCTCAGTCCAATAGAATTGGAAATAAAAAAGAGAGCTACAGAACAATGGTTTAAGCTGAAAAGCACAAATCTATGGAAAGGAAGAAACAATGACAAAGGTCACGTAGAAATAGGCAAAAACTACGAAGAAAACCTTTCTATGTCCTAATAAATAAGGAAAGGATCTTCGACAAAATATACAGGGTAAGCATTAGATCCAGAGAAGACTGGAAAACAGAACAAGACGATCTGGATTGCACTGTAATATGTTACACAGATGGGTCTAGAAAAGAGTCAACTATGCTATCGGGAGCTGGAGTGTACATAGCTAAACCCGACACAAGAAGAGCCACCTTCAATCTGGGAAAATACACAAGTGTATTTCAAGCGGAAGTATTTGCGATAATGCAATGTGCGCTAATGATTAGAAGTGTGATAAGCGACCACAACGTAGAAAGAATAGTAATATACAGCGACAGTCAGGCCGCTATCAAAGCCCTTGACAAATCGGAGACTACCTCAGCCCTGGTAAAGGAGTGTAAACAAACCATTCAGGAACTCGCAAACCTGATTGAGGTAGAAATTGCCTGGGTACCCGGACACGAAGGTAACATTGGCAATGAGGAAGCCGATGCATTGGCTAGGAAGGGGGCCGATGAACCGTTCATCGGGCCGGAACCAAGACTGCCAATCTCACACAAAATTACCAAAAACATCATTGAGATCAAGACAATTAAAGAAACTAACCAAAGATGGATGAACAGAAAGGACTGTAGACAGTCCAAGATCTTCATCAAATCAGTGGACAAAAGGAAAACCAGAGAGCTACTAAAACTGGGTAGGAGAGACATAAGAAATATGTAGGAGTACTGACAGGACACAGCCCCCTAAACAGACACCTGTCAGTGATTAAAAGAGCAGAGGACCCTATTTGTCCACAATGTAGAGAAAAACAAGAAACAAGCTATCACTTCATGGCAGAATGCCCGATGTACGCATCGCTGCGCTGGGAGCTCTTTGGGGTGGGCGGGCTAAGGGAAGAGGATTTAAAGCAACTTACGATAAGCCAACTCAATAGGTATTGCAAGCGCACAGGTAGGTTCGAGGTCCCGACGCCGGTGGGGTAAATGATAACCCGCCCTCCCCCCTGTTTTCAGGGGACTTTGGAGAACTGGGCGAAATGGTTCCGACTATGATGACTGATCGCCCGATCGCATCGCTTTGCCGGCGTCCCTCCTTCCAAATAATAATAATAATAATAATGTCAAAATAACAAAAACACACAACAACCAAAAGCAATCATTACAATAACGATATTTCAGTAATTTCTCTCTACAAATAAAATCTAACCACATTAAAAAATAAAAAGGTTCGTGACCTACGATAATATGCCACGGTGTGGACAGTACGTAAAGAAAAATTATGTCCAATTTTTTATAATAAATACCTAACTCTCTTATTAAAGATTTTTAAAATCTAAAAGAGTCATGTAAAATAGATTTGTTAATTTTGTTTCCTCTAAAGTCAATGAGGAGTATTAAACGTTCACCTTTTATTTTTGAAAGCAAATCTTTATCAAGTTGGTTTTATGGATTTCTGTTTGTATATGGTATCTTCATTAATTTAAGAAAAAAAAATTGACAGCTTTGCTGTTTGTTTACTTTTTTCGTCTATCTATAATATATCCACAAATTTTATAGGATAGGTAGTTAATAATTATCTGCCCGACTTATGTGACGTGGCTGTGATATTGATAAACGAGATTGTTCATTACGAGTTATCTGTTAATTGTTACGGAGGGGCCGGCCGCAAGTCGTAATCTAGTAACGTAAATAGATAACACTGATTTCATTCCTAACAACAAGTTCGGCAACATGTCGTATTTAAGACAGTTAAATAAAATTTGGTAAGTGATTTGCAGTAATAACGCACATCTTAAATTACCTGGAATGAGCATTACCTAAAGTTGTATTCTGTTGATATTTCAGTTACAATCGGAGCCTTCAATATACTGTTAGGTTTAGTCATGCTCGCGCTCTTAAAGAAGATGTTCAAAGACAGCACATTAGTAAAGTGCTTATAGCAAACCGAGGCGAGATAGCATGCAGGGTGATGCGTACAGCCAAGAAGCTGGGTATCAGAACAGTAGCTGTTTTCTCCGATGCTGATAAATATGCTATGCATGTGGAAATGGTAATTAGCTACAGATTTATTATTTTCTAATATTCGGTAGGTACACAGTTTTGTATTACATTAATCTGCAAACACTATACTGGTCAGAGAGTTGCTTTCAGAAATCATATGACTATATACATTATATATAATATGTAACCATCAGTAAAGTTATGATATTAGATGAACAAAAAAGTGTCTTTATCGCTCCTGTAGGACTTGAGACTTGAGTGTACTATGCAACCAAGACAATTAGGCGCATGACAGGAATGCGGTTTCGGTTCGTATTTTCAATGTCCGCACTTTGTCTTTTTCACTGCATACCCTAACCTACATACCCTATTAACTGATGAATTAGCACTACAATGATTAACTGAATGATAAATGCTTCTCGAGGTTTTGGTTTTCAGTAAGTTATTTTATGTTTTCCATAGCTGTCATGTGCCTAATTGTGTTGGAAGGGTCGTATGTATGTATGTAATATAAGAAACAAGTTTTTGGTAATTTTTACACAATTAAATATGTTTTTTTACATTTCTTTATTTTTTTCTCAGGCTGATGAAGCATATCACATTGGGCCTGCTCCATCAACACAGAGCTATCTGAATGCCTCCAAAATCCTGGAAGTAGCTAAAAAGTCTAACAGCCAAGCCATCCACCCGGGCTATGGGTTCTTGTCTGAAAATGTTGAATTTTGTGAGAAATGTGCAAAGGAAGGTGTCATATTTATTGGCCCACCACCATCAGCTATTAGGGATATGGGAATAAAAAGGTGAGGAACTGTATAATTATATTAATTGTTAATTTAATGAAAATATTCCAATCAGAAACCAGGAACTGGTTAAAATTTAATATGCAAGATTTTATACAGACACCGGAAACATGAAAGTTAATGCTGTTCGTTTCCATGGGTTTACCTGCGAGTCCCCACAAGTAACCTCTGGGTGGTGCCGAAAGAGCAGTTCTTTCTGGTGGTAGGTTTCGGCCGTGGCTGGTCACCAGCCTCCGGACTAAGTCACATCGCCAAACGACTTAAGGTAGTGTTCCGTTGTGCAGTATGGAGTAGCCAACAGAGCAGGAGAGTAGGGTCTAGGTAATCGCATCTTCTGTGTGACTGTTTGTGACAGCTCACTACTGACACACTGGGTGCCTGTCTTTGGAGGGTAGCGGGATCCGAAGCACAGTGCCGCCGCTGGCACTCATGAAGTTGGGGGCCAAGTTCCCAGGATGCTCATCCTTGCCGGTTGGCGACCGGATGGGAGGGCCAGGTGCCCATCTCTGGGGGGTTTCGGGCGTCCCCGCAGTCTCCAGGCCAGTCTCCTGCTCAGTGTGTCAGTCGTGAGATAGTCCCCTAGTAGGCAGAATGATGCCTCGCCCAACTGCCTTTCTCCTGCCCATTCCCTCCCTTTACCCTCACTATTTAAAATTATGGTATTGAATAAAAGGAAAAAGTTTATACAGTGATTGCACTCCCTCCCACTCAAAGTGCACCTCAAAAATATCAGATGCTTGCACTCAAATCTCGTTCTGGTCCATCATCTTGAGACTGAAAAATCTCAACTGCTGTTCCTCACCGAGACAAATCAACTGTCCAGCCGACGCGGCGTACCTCAGCTACCCTGGGTATACTCTGGAGCATCGGTTCATACCCAATGCCGGAGTCTGTGTGTACGTCCGCGATGACATTTGTTTTAAGCGTGCTCAAGACCTATGGTGTCCAAATTTTTAGTACTGTGGGCTCTGGTGGATACCGGAGTGGAGCTTACTCTCTACGCCGCTGTCTACCGCTCGCACAGCGTGGACCAGGACACAACTAGGTTCACTGACCATCTTAGTCAGTCGGCTGAGCTCTGGCTCGTTATCCCTCGGCCCAGTTGTTCATTCTGGGGAACTTAATGGCCATCACAAAGAATGACTGTTCCCATACCGGGTGACCGACCATGCTGAGAGAGAGGCGCTAAGACTAGCTTTTTCGCACGACCTCTCCCTGCTTGTTAACTGCTTTACGTGAGTGCCAGATATAGACACAAATACCCCGAACTTCCTAGACCTGCTGACAACTGATCCAGACAGACGTTCTATATCGGTTTTAGCCCCTTTGGGGTCATCCGATCACTGTGTGGTGAACACTTCCGTCTATGTATGTATCCGTCTTCTCCCCACCCGATCAAGGCCCTAGTGTATGAGACGGGTGTCGCGATACAAGTCGGCAGACTGGGATGAGATGCGTCACTTCTTTGCATCTTGCCCGTGTCGGCAATGCTGCTTCTCTTCAGAGGAGGAGTGCGCAGACGCTGTTGCCGAAATCATACTTCGGGGTATGGAATACAACGTTCCTTACTCCGGTGTTCCGTCGGGCAGTATAGCTCGCCCCTGGTTCAATGCTGACTATCAGAGCGCCGAAGCGCAGAAAGAGTCAGCTTTTTTAACCTGGGCTGATGCTCGAGCGCGCAAATCTCCGGTCACCAAAACCCTGAAGCAAGCCTTCAACCGAGCCGCCAAGTCTAGCAAGCGCATGTTGCACAGAGCACGTTTCGACCACATCGGTCGCATTGGAGCCAAACTTGCTTCCCACCCATCTGGAGGTAAAGAGTTTTGGTCCCTTGCCATAGCAGCCGAACAAAATGTCTGTCGCCCTACCCTTCCACCACTGCTGAAGCTTGACGGATCGCTCGGTCATACTGCGACTGAGAAAGCGAACTTGTTTGCCTGTCTTTTTGCGGAGAATTCGCGTTTAGATGTCGGTAGCATAGTGCCACCTAAATACCTCGTGCTGACTCTTCTATGGACTTAAAAATATATCACACCGTTGTAAACGATGATGATCATCGGCGTTTTCAGTCGGATCTTGACCGCTTTTCTATTTATTGTATCAAGAATAAGTTAGATTTAAGCGTAAGTAAGTGCAAGGCTATCACTTTTACAAAAAAGAAAAATCCAACTATACACAACTACACTCTAGTCAATAAACAGCTTGTTCCCTCAATAAGAGACCTTGGGGTTACATTGGACTCCAAAATGGATCTCGACTTACATGTTTATAACATTATTAACAGTGCTTTTAGGAAGTATGGGTTTGTAATGCGTATTAACAAGAAGTTCAAAAGTGCCTCTACGTATTTATGTCTATACAAGTCACTGATCAGACCACAACTTGAATATGCTGTGCCTATCTGGAGTCCCTATTATAATAAATATAATGATGCCCTTGAAAAAGTTCAAAAGAAATTTTTAGGTTGCATAAATTATAAATGTGCTCGTGGCTATCTCACTTATGAACAACTACTCCATAAGTATCAACTTATTAGTTTAAAACATAGACGTATGCAGCTTGGTGCTACTACCTCGTATGACTTGTGCCACAACAGATATGATTGTGTTCCTATCATTAATAAGATATGTTACAGGATTCCGAATAGAACCCATGCTCGTGCCCCATGTCGATTGTTAAACTGTCCCCCCTACATAGGCTGGTGCATACTTACAATGAGTTGTTTTACACAGTCGACATGGCGGCAACCGTCCAAGTGTTTTCAAGAAATTGATACTTGATATATTACGTAGCACTTAACTTATAAATATATTATATATTTACAGAATAAATATAACAATTAACAACACAATAATAGACTTTAAAAAATTAGTAAATGTAAATTAATTAATGTTGTTAATGCTGTTATTTTTTTATTTCATACTTCTTTTAATCTATCCGCTCTTATTGCATTAGTCACAATACTTTGTACTTTTTGATTACTATGTGGTAAACGTTGCTGGTGTCAAAGTTACTAAGTGTAAATAATATTTTTTTTTATAAATATTATACTTTATTACTTTTTGTGTACCCACATAAAGAGAAAAAAAAAAGACTATGGAACGTGTACTTAACACCCGTTTTGGCATACCTTTTTTTATACTAGGAGAAATCCTGTTACGCATCCCTCGCCCCCAGGTGCAGGGGCGATTCGTATGTTGGACTCTTGGGTACTACCAACTAAAACTCCTAGTACTTGATCGGTTACCCGGGCCCCCTCTCTGCTGGAAGATAACCGAGCAAGTTTGGCCATCTTCCCAGACGGTGCAAACCGTGCAATGCCGGCGGTGGCACACCCACCAACGCAAGCGTGGTTTTACTAGAGGGGAATGAGGTGATCATAACGTTCCTTCCCCTTAACCGCCTGCGGCGGATACGGGCCGCATGAGCATCCTGCTCGCGAGCCCTTTCCGCTGTCCCCTTCTGGAGGATAACATCCTCGCAGAAGGTGACTGCCGCCTGCCACGATCTGTCGCTACCCAGCATCTTATTGACGATGCTGGGTAGGGAGAGCTCCCTCCCACCTCCGCCACGAGCTCCCGACTCTGAGCCGACCACGCAGTACACACTTCGAGCGTGTGCTGCGCAGTGTCCAGCTCCGCGTCGCACTCGTGGCACTTCGGAGACTCCTCTCGCTGAATCGGATGCAGGAACCTACCGAAACAACCATGTCCGGTAAGTACCTGCACCAGACGGTAGGTAAGCACTCCATGCCCCTGTGCCGCCATTCGCGGAGCAGTGGACGCATGGCCTCCACCGTTCTGGCACCCGCGACAGGAGTCTCTAGCTGGCGTTCCCAGCCTGCCTCCACCTCTTTCTCCGCCCTCCTCCTCACCTCGGTGAGCTCCTCCGGGGCCAACCGGTCTCCTCTTTGTCCGGCCTCCCTCTTCGCCAAGTACACCCTCCTGAGGACCTGTGCCTCAAGCTCCCACGGGAGTGTACCCGCCAGGGCACACGCCACCGTGCCGGAGAGTCTTTTGGCATCCCTTGAAGATAACGACGTCCTCAGTGATCGCCAGTTTGGTTTTCGTCTAGATCGTTCGACTGGGATGTCGTGTATGCCACTCATTTTTGGAGTGAACGATCGAGAAACACGGCAAAGTCCTTGCCGTAACGCTCGACATCTCGAAAGCCTTTGACAGGGTCTTGGCATGACAGCTTAATTGCTAAGCTACCCTCATGCGGTGGTATTTCTGGTAACCTTTGCACTTGGATTGCTGACTTCCTTCGCAATCGCTCCACCCGAGTTGTAGTGGATGGTCAAACATCCGACCTAAAAGAAATCGATGCAGGTGTCCCCCAAGGATCTGTCCTGTCTGCGATACGGTTCCTTCTGCATTTTAACGACCTGCTGGTATCTGAAACCATTGAGTATAAAGATGACACCACTGACACTTTAACTTTACTAAACTTTACGCTTTAATATTTCTCAACTGCAAAGACTACCAGTGATGAAATCTAGTCTTATCCAGAGTCCCTTGTCGAGCATATGAATCTGGCACTCAAGACCGTCTCAGATTGGGGCAACACCAATCTTGTTAGTTTCAATGCCACTAAATCACAGGCTATTTATTCACTGCAAAACGGAGTCCCTTCCAACTGACTCCGACTTTCCAGGATGTATCCGTGCCGATAACCGAAAATGTGCAACTTCTCGTCCTGAACCTGTCTTCCAACCTGAACTTTGGTGAGTACATCGACTCCATTGCGAAGTATGCTGCAATGAAACTGGGCGTCGTCTCTAAGGCTAGGCGATACTTCTCTCCGAATCTCCTTTTATACAAAGCGCAGATTCGGCCCTCTATGGAGTACTGCTGTCACCTGGGGGATGGTTCTGCTAAGTATCAGCTAGAGCTTCTGGAATCGATTGAAAACTGTGCCAGGAAACGCTCGCATTAGGTATATGATATAGTATGCGTAGGTGTTGATTTGTTTACAACTGCTTGTCGAATATTTATATAATGTTTGAAACGTTTGCAACAAGTATCATGTTTTCTTTCGTTCTCGATATCCAGCTGGGACCCGGCCATGGAGTGTTTGGTGCTGAATATGACATGTGTCTCGGAACCTTCGCAACCATAATCGAATTAAATTTTCACTTGGAGCATCTCGTAAATGACGAACAAATAAAATAAATGTGACTGACTGACAGACAACGCACAGCCCAAACGGCTGAACCGATTACGCTGATCAGAATCCCTAAACTTTGTAGACGAGCACTAAGAAAGGATTTTTTATAATCCCACAGGAAAGGAAACCACGCAGGTGAAACCGCGGGAGGCAGCTAGTGACGAATATTAACGAATTTGTACACGAATCATTAGCCTTAAAATACGCCTAGCTAGATTGTTGCGCATTCTTCCACTGAGATGTTTAGTAAACAAATCCGCACAAAGGACAAATCAAATCACGTCAAAATTCTCACCTTCAGTTTTTTACTTTTAAAAATATTTGCAAAGGAAGTTCAAAATCTGCCACTAAACACCCTGTACATAAATACAATTTTGATTATCATGGTTTTGTTTCCCATAGCACATCAAAAGCAATCATGTCAGATGCTGGTGTGCCAATAGTCAAAGGATATCACGGCGAAGAACAGCGAATTGAAAAATTACAAACTGAAGCTCGGAGGATAGGATTCCCTCTTATGATCAAGGCAGTTCGTGGAGGTGGTGGTAAAGTGAGTAACTTCATGTTTTATATAAGACTAGCGGCCGCCCGCTTATTCACCCGCGTGGTTCCCGCTCCTGTGGAAATATTAGGATGAAAAATATCTTATGGCTATCTACTATCTCTGTGTCAAATTTCATCCAAATCTGTTCAGTAGTTTTAGCGTTAAAGAGTAGTAACAAACAAACTGACATACATACATCTACCAATATTAGTAAGATGACAGCAATTTTTTCTGGAAAATAACTGTATTTTATTGGTTATTGGTGTAGAAATAAATAATAACTATGATATGACAGAAAAAGAAAAGAAAGAAAATACATTTATTTTTTGACTTCACACAACAGACAAAGATAATCAGAGACAGTAGAAGGCACAAAAAGAAATGGATAATAATAATATCGAAACATGGGCTTCTGTCCACGCCGGTCAACTGTGTCTAACTTACTATCGTGCATGTCGATATAGATCGAACAATTTAATGAAAGACAACCAATCGACTTCATTTACCTTAGTTACGAGAAAGCATTTGACAGGGTTCCAATTAACAGGCTGCTGCAAAAGCTGGAATTTGAGGGAATAACAGGAAAACTATACCCACTTATTACTACCGATCGTTATAACAACGAAATTTGCGTAATAAAAAAAAAAAAAAATCATTTATATATTATGAAATCTAAATAAGATTCTATTTGAAAAAATACTATTCCGTAATAAGGCCGTATTCCGTAATGTCGTTTCCGTAATAAGTGGCTGGATAGAGGCATTTCTGCGACAAAGAACTTTCCAAGTAAGAATAGGAGATGAATTGTCTGCCCAGCAGCGCGCGGTTCTTAGTAAAGTACCTCAACGGTCAGTTCTTGGACCAGTATTATTTATAATTAACACATTTTACCTTCCTCGCTACCTGCGAGGAATTGCATTAATGTAAACGTGTTTGCGGATGACACAAAGTTATTTGCTAATCCACTTATTGATTATGATCAACTCTAATCTGACTAGAATGCCATATCCAACTGATCTAAAAATTGGCTTCTGAACCTTAATGCTTCCAAATGCTGTGTGTTGCACATAGGAAATCAAGTTAATTGTAGCACTTATAAATTGGAAGATATTCAACTGTCGGAGGTAAAGGTCCAGACTGAGTATTTGAAATGGGAACACCATATTACTTCTATACTTGACTTGACTCCTGAAATGATGTTAATGATCTACAAAACATATGTCAGACCAATTTTGGAATACGCGTTTCAAGTCTGGAATCCCTATTTTGCCAAGGACATTCAACAGTTAGAGAAAGTGCAAAGAAGTTTCACTAAGATACCCAGAACGCTAAGAATGGCCTTATGCGGAACGTAAGTGTAAGTTTGAGCACTTCCAACACTGACAGACCGCTGGATCCGTGGAGACCTAATCGAGACCTTTAAATACTTAATGGACATGTAGCTGTACGCACAGGATAAATAAAGCACAACACCAAATCAAATACATTTATTTTCACCTCACACGCTCTGAAAAGGAGGTTTTGTCGTTCAGCTTCTGCGTAGAAAATCGCTTTTTTCGGCCTAGCGCGTTAAAGTGCTTTTTTAATTTAATACCTAAAAATATGTCATAATTCGTTCCGAATCGCACTATTGACTTTTTTGATTCATTTTATTCTTATATTAAACAGCTTTAAATTAATTATAATACTCCGTTTTAGTTTTATTATATTAATTTAGTTCATTGAATCATAAAAACAATAACAATAAGATTAAACATTTGTTATAAGAATTTTATAATAGGTTGGGTGAGGTTTCACAACCTATGATTGGATTTCGTAACGTGACATAAACCTTTATTTTTAAATTGTCTTTGTCTTGTACCTCATGTCAATGTCAACATTTACCGAATCGTTTTTATTGTTATTTAAAAGTAAAAATATATTCCTACTATAAATAACTTTGAATTAAATATAATACTTCCTTTTTATTATTTTAGTTTATTTTTAAAATTAAAACAACGAGAATAACGTATATTTAGCTTAAACTTTTTGTTTAAAGAATTTTTTACTGGTAGTTGACCGCGGAAACAACCATAAAATGTTCCTCGCTGTTGCACGCACATCACAAGAACTCCAAAACGTCACATCGAGAGCTTCGAGCTACCGCCATTGTTGTCGCTGCGCGCCGTGTGTGTTATGTCTGCAGCCCGCCGCGTCGCCCGCCAAAATGTCCTATTACCAACCAAACCGAACATGTCGGCGTTGGGAATTGAACCCGGGGCCCCTGAGCCTGATACCGGTGGTTGTTGCCACTAAGCCACAGAGGCGGTTAGATAGTCTATCAAAATGTGAAACATAACTCTTTTACTTATATTCCAGGGTATGAGAATTGCTATGACAGAATCCGACTTCCTACCTCAACTAGAATCAGCCAAAAGAGAGTCATTGAAGTCTTTTGGCGATGACAACATGTTACTAGAACAATACATCACAGATCCCAGACACGTGGAAGTACAGGTAAACACATTAGTAACTTAATCATCATCATGACATGTAATTGACGGTAACTCATTTCTTTGTCGCACTATCCGCAAATGAAATTGCTTGCCAGCGCGCGTTTCCTCCTTCCTACAAACCGGGTGTTTGTTCCGACCTAAAAAAAAAATTCACCTTATCGTAGTCCAGGGCTGGACGTAAGCCATCCTCAAGGTGCGCCACAATGCACGATCTCCCGCCTCTTTAATCAACTAAATTCAATCAAAGGATATAACTATAGAACTAATATTATGTCTTATTGCTCAAACAACTTTCAGGTGTTTGCAGATATGCATGGCAATGTTGTTCATCTATTTGAGAGAGACTGTTCAGTACAAAGACGCCATCAAAAAATTATAGAGGAAGCTCCAGCTGTAAGTACTAAGAAAATCAAGACTATCACTAATAGCCTGACTGACATTACGCTGAATGCGCTGTTTTATTGTAAGAGGAGGAGGAGGAGGTTATTATAATTTGCAAGGAAATACTTGACGTTTCTTGGATTTCTGTACAATTTGAGTTGGAACCTACTATATAACAGTTGTCCGGTATTCAATATTTTCCTCTTAGGGCGCTTAATCATGGTGTTTATTTATCAACCCTTCCAGCCTGGTCTATCAGAAGAGACCCGTCGTTTACTCGGTGAGGCGGCAGTACGTGCTGCCCGCGCAGTGGGATACGTAGGTGCGGGTACTGTTGAGTTCATACTGCACCGCGTCACACACGAGTTCCACTTTATGGAGATGAACACGCGGCTGCAGGTGGAGCATCCCATCTCGGAGATGATCACTGGTGAGCGATAGATCTAGATTTTTTATGCAGATTAAGGGGCATGTTTTTAAGTATGCCCCATGCATGCATTACCCAGGTAGCACAAATAGTTGATATAAAAGCCATGAAAACGTAATTGTTACAGCCTTTGCCTCTAGTGGTCATCATATAAAAGTGTATGTAAACGTCTATACAGCTTCTATACAGCTGGATTGGGCGCACTTTATATAGCATTTGGCTGCTGCATAAAAGCTGTGAAATAGCTATTTAAGACGCTTTTCAATAGTCAAATAATTGCTTGATAAGCAACTTTTATTTGAGTCCAAATTATATAAATGTGGGTTTTTGCAACTTGAAGCAACAAAGAGAATTAAAAATTTTATTACTTCTTCACAATTTACAGAATTTGTAATCTTGTCAACTTTAATGGCGTACTTATTAAAATTATGGTATTTTTGAAGGTGGTGACACGTAAAGAAGCGTTATTTCATATGCAAATTAAATTTTACTGATAATTTATACTCATGTTATTATGTAAATTTTTCAAGCGCCCTTAATATTTTTCCATTTAAAGAAATAAATACATAAAAATAAAAAATGCTTAAATCAGTAATTATAACATTTTTCATTAATGGTGTAAACAAACGTTTTGTAACAGCTAAACAAAGCTTTTGGATAACAAAACATAACTCTTTTAGTAGTTATTACCAAGGAATATGCATTTTATATTTGTTAAAGAATTTATTCTGCGAAAGGAAACTAAAAAAAAATGGCGTCGCTGTTTATATTACAAAAAAGTATTTAATATGGTTTATTGTAATGAAGGGTGCTAAATTTGAGCACTTACGTTGCTCTTCGCTACGATATTAGCATTTTTGATGCCGTTAGCCAGAAAAGAAGCTACTAAATTGCTATGAGCTCTAACATAAGCAAAGAGACAGCAAAATGAAAACCGTGCATTTTTATCTGAGTGAGTGCGTTGCGTCTTATTGGTGAAATAAATAAGCACTTGAAGCTTTATAAATTTATCTAGGTAAAGCATTTTAACAGTGTTTTATTACTCTATAAGTAACAAATTCGTTACATAAATAGCGGCTGGCAAATTAGTGACAATAATGACAACTTTTAATCAGCACTTTATCGAGAAAATATAAATGTAACTTACAGTGCTTTTTCATAATAATAGTATGAAGTTGAGTATTCGTGATTTTTAACACTAGTATATGTACTTAAAGCACTATAAAAGTAAATTACTCCACGTTTATACAGAAAATAACAACTTAATGCCTGCGTAGGAAACTCTTTTACGATTGCTTTTCAAAATTGTCATGATAACGTTTACATAGCTTATTTCAAGCTATGTTAAATGACAGCAAGCTAAAAACGCTGTTTAAATGTTTACACCGCTATTTTATAAAGCTTATGATAAAAAAAAGACGTTAACCATATAGTATGCCTCTATCCGACTGCATTTTTTATAAATAGCGGCTACACAACCTTTAAATGATTCTATGCTATGTAACTAAATTTTTACACAGCGTTTGTGCTACCTGGGTATTTTGGGCACGCTTAGAGCGTCTTTCTAATATTGTGGTAAGGTGATACTCGCCCTTTGGACCATTCACGCAGAACGAGGTGTTTGATGGAGAGAAGCCAGAGAGTGCCTACTAAATCCTAACTAAGCGCGCACGAGGGCTATCCGAAGCTCGACCATAACAATGCCTCTCGTATCGAAATCCATAGACAAATATCTTTCACAGGCACGGATTTAGTAGAGTGGCAACTTCGGGTAGCAGCCGGCGAGCCACTACCCCTCACCCAAGAAGAAATCATTCGGCGTGGTCACGCAGTCGAGTGCCGCATTTACGCTGAAGAACCGGGCGCGGGGTTCCTACCTCGCGCCGGCACTCTGCACCGGTTGACGCAGCCCAAACCGGAGGAGAATGTTAGGGTAAGTTAAATATCGCAATTTTGCCACATTACCGCTAACCCAGGAAGAGATTTGACTCGGACACGTGATGAAGTGCCACATTTCCGCTGAAGAACCGGGTGAAGGTTTCCTACCTCGGGCCAGCACTTTGCACCGCTTGTCGCAGCACAAACCGGAAGAGAATGTTAGGGTAAGTTAAATATACCAATGTTGCTACATTACCGCTAACGCAGGAAGAGATAATACGGCGGGGTCAAGCAGTGAAGTGCCGCGCATTCATGCTGAAGAACCGTGCGCAAGGTTCCTACCTCGCGCCGGCACTCTGCACCGGAGGAGAATGTTAGGGTAAGTTAAATATCGTAAATTTGCCACATTACCGCTAACCCAGGAAGAGACTTGACTCAACACGTGATGAAGTGCCGCATTTCCGCTGAAGAACTGGGTGCAGGTTTTCTACCTCGGGCCAGCAGTTTGCACCGCTTGACGCAGCCCAAACCGGAAAAGAATGTTAGAGTAAGTTAAATATACCAATGTTGCTACATGACCGCTAACGCAGGAAGAGATAATACGGCGCAACCACGCAGTGGAGTGCCGCATTTGTGCTGAAGAACCGGGCGCGGGGTTCCTACCTCGCGCTGGCACTTTGCACCGCTTGAAGGCAGCCCAAGCCGGAAGAGAACGTTAGGGTATGGTAAGCTCAATTTTGCTACATTACCCCTAACAAGTGAATAAATAATCCGTCGTGGTCACGAAGTCGAGTGCCGCATTTACGCTGAAGAACCGGGCGCGGGGTAGGTGCAAAGTGAGGTAGGAACTTCACTTTGCACCGTTAACGGGAAAGTTAGGTTAAATATTTTGTTTCTGTTTACATAACCTTGGTTATATTTTAAGCTCGAGTAAATAGGCATTTCTATGCAAGCTCGCTCCATCATCGGCCTCTTAATCGGACGTGTATTGACATTGCGAGGCTGTGGCCTCGCGGTGTGGAGACGTTTTTGCTTCGTGAGTCAACAACAACTTAAACACGCGAGCGCCGCTCAGGTGACGATGCTGGCAGGGCGCTCGGGGAACACATGTATACCACGCGCTCGTAACATATACTCAACGTCAAAAAAATCGCACCTATTAAAAAAAACTTAAGCGTTACTAACCCTTTACAATGCGTGTACGGCGTGTACCCTCACCAATATTGGCCTTACTAAACAATATTTCATTGTAGTAGGGGAGCCCACGATGCTAAATGGGGGATTTACTCGAGCGTCATAGAGACCTATTAGGTTGCAAAACTTAGATGATAAGAAGAAAAAAATGTTATATAATGTACAACTTTTTCATCGGTGGGGAGAGCGGCTATAGTTTTTTATTTTATATATTTTTAAATATGTAAAAAATACTGTTGCATGCAAATAAAAGAGTGTATGTTTTATAAGTAGAATACTTGTATTTATAAGAAAATAATAAAAAAAAATGTTAAAAAGAAACATTAAAATATTTAACATTATTTTTTATGAATAATGTGTTTTTTTTTATTATTTGAGAAAAGATATACCTGGTTCTGGAGTATCCTCAATAATATCAGGTTTTATGACTACATCTTCATACGCTTTCGGCAATTGATCACCTGCAAACCAGATCATTTTGAACTTTCCGTCGACAACTTTATCGGAATTTTGTTACTTCGGCTTGTGGAAATCGTCAGATTAGATATTTTTCGTAATCCTTGAATTATTTCCTTCAAAATAAAATAAAATATTATGTCGAGTTGACGTTTTTTTTTACATCTTTGTAGCCATCCCCTTTCTTTGCGTCACTCTCAAATTGACAGATTGGTGGAATATACACTTTTTAGCATTTAATTAACTCGCCCTACCTTAATCTGACGCGCTCGAGAATCTCTGATGATCATTTTTTTTTACTAATCTGATCCTTTATCCTCGACGGGCGGCCTTATATATGGGGCTCATATTTGGTGAAGGTACTTAACCGGGTACAAGGGATCCCCCTGTATATTAATCTGCCGCGCTTTAGTCCGAAATCCCCGAATCCCGAAAAAAAACAAGCATAATAACAAAAATGTGGCATTTTGAAGAAAATGCCATTTTGTTGTAATTTTGGGCCGCTGCTGGCTCGTTGGGCAATTGCGCTACAATTTTTGGGTGTTATAGGGTCAATGCAGGTTTAATACGGGGTGATTTGTTATCTAACTTAGTTAACAAATCACCCCCTATTGATCCTTTTTTAACGGTTACATAATCTTACCGTTAAAAAAAAGAAATCAGTAAGTTGTTTTAATAAAAAAAGCATAATTAAAGAGTGTTATTGTTTTGTAAACTTTATTGGAATAGGACAGCTATTCCAATAAAAATAAAAAGTTGAATTATTTTGGGTACTCCATTTCGTTAGCTTTCAAATGATATCCAACATTCCTTCCTAAATTGATTCCAAATAAGGTTTAACTGAGTTTGTAAGCGGGTTTTTAAAAGGTGCGGTTTTTCTGATGGTGAGAATATAAAGAACTTCGTAATCTAGTGAGATTTGGGGTTTCAAACGTAGGTATACTGAACTCGTGTTGACTGTTCGGACGCAAATTGAGCGCACTGCGAAGCTGCCCTTTTTTTTCATTGTTGGTTAGGTAAAGCGCTTGACCGCTATCTTGCCTGATGGAAAGCAAAGATGCTATCTAGGATGTAACGCGCTTGGCTAGAAGATACTTATTCACTCGTGGCTTGAAGATCCCCAAATTGTAAGCGTCAGGAAAAACAGACTCAGGGAAGGAGTTCCACTCTTTGGCGGTGCGGATGATAAATGTCGAGTCAAAACGCTGCTAAGTACCGACGTACCGTAGTAGCGACTCTTGGGTATATCAACCATATAATTGTGGCACCTGTTTGTACGTCTGGTTGTCCGAAGAAAAAATTGGGGATGGTGGAATGAGACTGTGCAATTCCGCCGCACACTCCCCGAAATGTAACCTATAGAATGTAACCTATAGGATAGACCAGCAACCTTCCGTCTTTGTTCAAGGTTCTTTAATTTATTAAATAAAGCATCGTTGCCGATGAGCTTCTTGGCCCTCCTTTCGATGGACTCAAGCGTCTGGAGTTGGTATTGGGCTGAACCACCCCAAAGATGAGAACAGTACTCCATACACGATCGAACTTGCGCTTGGTAAAGATTGAGCATCTGTTCCGGAGTGAAGTACTTTCTCACCTTTGCCAGAATACCAAGTTTTTTTTAGGCCAATTGTCAAGGACGGACCCACTGATAGTATTTTATACTGTCTATTTTTTTATGGCAGATGTCAATGGACTACGGGTGACAACTGACGTTGAAATGTTTTGATTTTGAATCTGCCGATGTTGGAGTTGTTGGCGATGTTCCTGGAACAAGAAGCTAGCATGCTCGCTTTAGCCCCAGCCCCTTATTGAGTGGCGGCGCTGCTCCTGTCACGGACAGGCCGAAGACCCAGCCGGCGTATCATCTGGTGAACGCAAACTCTGTGGCATCAACTACGTGTTTGTATTGTCAGTCGAACCACAGCATTAAATCATGTCCTCAGTTTTCATCACTTTCCATTGACGAACGTTGGTCGTGGGTTCGCCAATTGTACATTTGTCCTAAGTGTTTCCGTAAACATAATTGGCGGACCTGCTGAGCAAAATCTTGTTATAAATGTAGTTTCAATCATCACAATTTACTGCATTCAGATTCATTAGATCTATAGAGCACCATCATGTCTGTCCTAAGCGGAAAATTGTATGTAGGCCAATAACTAAAAAGGGCATAGATGTATTTAGAAACAATGTGATTAATAAAATTGAGTCTTTACCAGTTCCCATTATGGAATCTAATTACCTTTATAATGATTTATTTCATGTGGTTGAAGGCGAATTTAGTAAAACGTTTAAGAAAAAAGTGATCAATGGTAATTCGGATAAAGTAAAGTTTAGTGATTGGGCCACACCGGGAATTTATACAAGTAGAAGGAAACTATATGACCTTTATGCGTCAAAGCATACTTCCTGTGACCCAAATTTTATTGAATATGTCAGGAAGTATTCTCAAATGTTTAGAAATGTATGTGTAGCTGCTAAGGCGATGTTCTTTTCAAATAAAATAAAATTAGCGGATAATAAAATAAAGGCTACTTGGAATATTATTAACCAAACAACTGGGAAAACTAAACATAATAAATTAATTTATTATCTACTTTAAGGGAGAAGGAGTTTTCCTTCTCCCTTAAACTAGATAATAAATTAATTGAATCTGACGTTGAGGTTGCCCGTGTTTTTGAAGATTTCTTCTCTCGGGTACCCTTAGAAACTACCAGTAATTTAAATTCCTGTCCAAACGTTGCTGCTGCCCTCTTAGAGTCATGTGTTGATAAGTGTTATAAAGTTTTCAATTTTAAGCATATTAATAGTGAAGACATTTTAAAAGCTTTCAAGTCTATAAATATTAAAAAGACTGAAGATTTATGGGTCATATCAACCAGCGCTGATGCTGGAATAGCACTCCTCAAACATATTTTTGAGGCTTGGGAGGGCAAGCAAGACGTAATTGGTATATTTTGTGACCTGTCTAAAGCTTTCGATTGCGTTGATCACGTTACACTTTTAAAGAAGCTAGAACATTATGGTGTCTCTAAAAAATCAGTTAGCCTTTTGCAGTCATACTTGCACAATAGATATCAAAAAGTAATTGTAAATAATACTGCTTCTACTGGAGCCCCCATTATTATGGGCGTGCCCCAAGGTTCAATATTGGGCCCTCTGCTGTTCTTAATATATATTAACGATCTCCCTAACTACGCGAGTAATTTATGTGAGACAGTACTATTTGCAGATGATACATCTTTAATTTTTAAAATTGATAGAGGCAACAATTGTTCTGACGAAGTAAATAGTGCTCTCTCTCAAGTCGCACACTGGTTCAACAGTAATAATTTGTCTCTTAACCCTACCAAAACGAAATTTGTTAAATTCACATTACCTAATGTAGGGCAGGTCGACATGCACATCAATTTGAATGGGGATGTAGTAGAGTTAGTTGAGAGTACTAAATTTCTTGGTATTACATTAGATTCAAAACTACAATGGGATCCACATATTGAAACCTTGTCGAGTAGACTTAGTTCTGCGGCTTTCGCAATAAGGAAAATAAGGCTCCTAACTGATATTGAAACGGCAAGACTAGTTTACTTTAGTTATTTTCATAGTGTAATGTCCTATGGCCTGTTGTTGTGGGGCTCAGCAGCCAATATAGAAAATGTTTTTATACTTCAAAAAAGAGCTGTGCGCGCCATTTACAACCATCGACAGAGAGATTCTCTTAAAGAATTGTTTAAAGAGATTAATATACTAACTTTGGCGGGACAATACATTTATGATAATATAGTATATGTAAGGAAACATCACGATTTATTTATTAAGCATAGCGATGTTCATAATTTTAATACTAGAAACAAGAATAAGCTTGCCGTTCCAAGATTTCGACTTGAAAAATGCAGTCGCTCGTTTTTGGGGAAAGGCATAGCCTTTTTTAATAAAGTTCCACAACAAGTGATTGAGCTGCCTTTGCATAAATTTAAAATACATGTTAAAAAAACGCTCTTAAGCAAAGGTTATTACAAGGTAGAAGATTATTTGAAAGACCAAAATGCATGGAAGTGATACTAACATAAAACATGACTATTGTAATTGTATAAAAGGAAAATATTCTAATAACTGAGTATAAGAAAATTTTCCTCTTATATTAAATATGTTTCAAGATTGTAGATTTGTGTTTGGCAACGACATGTTCCTTTGTAAATGTTGTTGCTTCTGTTAAAGCTGATAAGTTTCTTGCGGCCGTTCTTCTTATCAGTTAAAAGATGTCCTGAATGGCTGGTAGGAAAAAAAATTGGACGATTCGAAAGCACTTATCTATAAGTCTATTTGAATAAAAATCTTTGACTTTTGACTTTTTTTTTTGACATTGCATTCCAACGATATTATAAATTAATTGAGCTTTACTCTCAATAAAAGAGCCAAAATTGAGAGTCGGAGACAATGTATGCCGAGCAGTTCAAGGTGCTCAGTAATCGGTACGGAAAATTTCGGAAAGTAGGAGTTAAGTGAAAAGGACTCCTTTTAGCGGAGTAGAGTGGCAACTGGGTCTTTGATGGGTTGAACCTGACCAGATTGGCATCGTACCATTCGGAGACTGCCTGCAGGGACACATTCATACGATTGACCATCGCCTCCCTATTACACTGGACTTGTTCAGCACTGGCACGTGCATGCAAGCAGAAAAAGTGTTGCAGAGACAACTGAACCCTGAGGAACACCGACATTAATAGCCAACTGGTCCGACGAGCAACCATCAATGACCACTCGTATCGACCGATCCCTCAGGAAGTCCGATACCCAGACACATAAGCCGGCGGAGGTCCATACGACGGAAGCTTCCTAATAAGGCTTTCGTGCCATACCCCGTCAAAAGTCTTCGAGATATCAAGAGCGACGGCAAGCGCCTCACCATGTCTCTCGATGGCTTCGCTCCATATGTAAGTGGCGTATGCTAGAAGAACACCTGTAGACCTGTTCTGGCGAAACCCATTTTTCCTTTGCAGTGTGTGCCAACGATCCGTCTGTAGGAAGCCAGTTTTTTCCCTATTCCGCTTATATGGTCGAAGCGAACTCTTTTAACAACCTTTTTGCACGACTTGGCGGCTTTGTTAAGGCTTTCTTCTTTTCACGCGTGTTTCGAGCTTTGCGAGATCGAGCATCAACCCAGGACAAATATGACTCATGTTTTGACGCCATTGCGTCACGACATTTGGCATTACACCACGGGCGAGCTTTGCCGGACAGCGGTACGTCAGAGAAGGTGATAAAGTACTCCATACCCTGACGAAGCACAGTGGTCGCAGCATCCGCACAAGCTGAAGGGTCGCTAGAAGAAAAGCAAACCTGCCGGCCTGTCGGGGTATGTCGTCAGCAGAAAGTACAAATAATTAGGGCTTCCTGGACCAGCTGGGTGGACAATGCTAGCTTTCGTGTTTCACGATCAGCGTGGTCGGTTTTCTCATAAGGGAACAGCCAGTCCTCGTGGTGTGCCTCTAAATGTTATATGTAATCGAAAATTAACTTTATTTAGTAAACTTAATTGTCAAGAACCTGTCAGAAACGCATTCCCACAGCGGCTACACTTCAAGCCGGCACTGACTCTTTACTGTACAGTCGCAGAAGTTGCCGTTAGACCTTTTTTCGTTGTTCGCATGCGCTTGACTTAGACAGTCGCATGGGCTAACAACGTGACCTACTGCTAGCCGTTCAAGAGATTTTGCGCGGCAAGTAGACTACCGGGGAACTTCCGCGATTTTATATACTTTTATGTTTTACTAGGTGGAGACAGGCGTCCGCGAAGGGCAGGAAGTGTCCGTGCACTACGACCCGATGATCGCTAAGCTGGTGGTATGGGGCCGCGACCGCACCGAGGCTCTCGACAAGACTAGGGCCAAGCTTTCCGAGTACAAAGTGAGTGAATTATAAGACTTTTGTTATGTTACAGAAATAACCCTTTTTATTGTTGTGTGTGTAAATATCAAAAACAAAATATTTGTGTTCAGGGAGGCAATTCTCGCGATGCGACATGTCGAATTCGTTATTTTTTAAACCTTAATTTCATTATTAAAAATGTAAGTGAAACCTCTAGTACCTCAAAATTCTTTAGTCTCAACGATCTTCGACAATCCTACAATGTCAAAGATTGTTTTCAGTGAATTTTTAATACTGATTTCTAGCTTTAAAAACTTGAATTATTATTATTAATTAGAAAAATAGGCCCCCTGCTAATAGGCTTTGTCAAAATCTTAAGAAATTGCTGAAAGACTACTGACGCATATGAGACACAACACTTGAGTAATTACTACAAGCCTACACCAAGTTTATTAGTAAAGTTTTTAGGTGCACATGGGGACATATTGACGCTCGAAATCGGAGAAGCTAATGTTTTACTCCTCGATGTACATAATATCCCAAAACAAGTTAACTAGTATATATCGCGATGGCGGGCACCCCCGTTACCACCGTCCACCGAAAATATAGCTAGCTAGCGTTCCAATGCGCATTCCCACCGAAAATGTTCTAAAGTTGGGATTCCACTAAAACTGTATAACCAAATGTGCAACACATGTTTCGTGCACAAACTCAAATGGGTCTATGTCCACAGACAAAATTTTCTGTAATTCTTGTAAGCGAACAGTGCTGCACGTAAACCCGATTTTGTAAATGTTTTTTGCTAAACAGAGTGCACCGAAAGGAACATTTGTGCAGAACTCTGTGCAGCACAGTGCCGCACACTGGTGGAATTGAGCCTTAAGGTTCTCTAAATCCTTATTTGATCTGTCTTTAGGTAGCGGGTCTCGAAACCAACGTGAACTTCTTGCTACGTCTGAGTGGGGCAAAGGCGTTCGTTGAAGGCGACGTGCATACCGCGTTTATACCACAGCACGAAGCTGAACTGTTTCCAAGCCCTAGCACTGACGCTGTTGAAGAGAAGGCAGTGCAAGCGGCGCTGGGACACGTGAGTAGTATTTTTCTAAGAGGCTTTAGGAAATATATTTTATGATCTCCCCGTTGTTCATCAAAATTTAAGTTAAGTAATGATACGGCGGTAGAAGCGTGCCTCTCCCGGTATCTCTAACCACTTAGGAATTCATTCAATTTCTTTGTGGACCTTATATATCCAAACGAAATAGCTTAAAATCCATGTTAAAATAACTATTATAATAGAATTAAACAAAACGCGTTGTTAATCTTTTAATGTCTGAAGAGTGAACTCATCATAACTTTGAGTTTCTTGAACATCATGCTGTCTCTTATTTAAAGTTTATTAAAAAAGAGACAGTATATAGCAGTTGCTCCTCCATTATTTTCATTCAGGATATCTTTTAACTGACAAGGAGAGTACAACTTATCAGCTTTAACAGAAGCATGTATATGGGATAGTGACTAAAATATTTGAGCTCTTCCGTGCTTCCTGGCTATATTTAGCAGTCGTTAAAACCTATCTTAACCGCCTCTGTGGTCTAGTGGTACAACCACCGGTATCAGACCCAGGGGTCCCGGGTTCGATTCCCAGCGGGGGTACATATTGTATTCGGTTTGGTTGGTGGTAGGACTTGTTGTAAGTCCGCCTGGCTAGCTACCACCATCTTATCTAAGTCTGACGCCATAACTACAATGTGTTCAGCATTGTTCTGTTCCGGCAGTTAGAGATAAGACAGCCAGTTCCTCAGTGGCTTAGGATTCCGGGAGAGGCTCGCTACCATCTTCAGACTTATATATACTTAACATCAGGTATAATTAAGGCTAAGAGAATCCACTACGCTCATAAAAAAAACAATATTAAAACATATTTTCTTTCCCTCTCTCTCTCTCTGATATCGTTTAGAAAATAACACTTGAAAGTAACTTATGATAAATTTTAAATAGAAAAATATTGGAAATGAATACAACTCGGCCACAAGTGAAATCACAGATGGGACTCGAACCCACGACCTTTGGAAATCCGGTCCAATGCTCTAACCACTGAGCTACCGAGACTTGCGAACCACCGTCGAAATTCTCCAATACTTTTATATTATTAATACGCTGTAGACCAGCGTTGTCACATCAATACTAGGAATATCCTTGAATTTGAAAGAAACATCTTTTCAGGTGTTTAAGATGCAACACCCAATAATTTATGATTTTTGGTTTTTTTGTATTTTTCAATGCTATTTTTATTGATAACATTTAATATTATAACAATTTTTTATAATAACATTTAATATATAAAAATAATATAATAGCTTACATGTCATTTTCAGCTTCTCTATTCTCAAAGATTGAACAAAGCAAATGACAGCTGGAAAGGTATATCTGTGGATTCGACGGGCTGGAGACCCAACTACCAGCTGAAGAGGACCATACCTCTAAAATATGGTGAAACGGGTAAGCGCAATCGATAAAGTTTAGCTGCTGAGAAAATGGGTACCGACAGATTCCTGTCTGAGCTTTAAATCTATTAAGACAAGTTTTTCTCTTAACCAAAAGTGAGATATTCGAAAAATTGTTATTTGTTATGCAAGGCTGGGAAGTTAGATTTCGAGGCGAGTTACGTCTATTGAAATCTGAGCAAGCGAAGAGTTCTATGATTTCAGGTTCAAAGTTTAAATCCTGAGCGTAGCGAGGGTTTCAAAGGTACGAGACGTTCTTTTATCAAAAAGTTTAATCTAAATATACCCTATTCTTGTTGTTCTAATGATATAAAAAACTAAAACAATAAAAAAGGAAGTATTATAGTTAATTCAAAGTTATTAAAATAGGAATAAATTGTTACTTATTATAACAATAAAAACGATTCGGTAAATGTCATATCATAAATGTCATGATATAATGTCATAAATATTAAAGATAATGGTTTTGTTACGTTCCGAAATCCAATCATAGGTCGTGAAATCTTACCTAGACTAAATGGAATATCGTATAACAAATAGTTTATTTTATTATTATTGATTTTATGATTCAAGGAGCTAAAATAATAAAATACAAGCAAAATGGAATATTATTATTAATTCAAAGTTATTTAAAATAACAATAAAATGTAACAAAACGGAACTTGTAAGTAAATACGAAAGTTTAAAACCATGTTATAATAGGCTATTTGACAGGTTTTTAAAATCCATTTTATATTATGTAGTAGAGTTTAAGGAACCCAGTAAAAGTAGTTTTTTTTTAATTCTAGTACATATGATGATGCTGAAAAATATCAAATTAAAAATTCAATATTTAAATAGCGCGCCAAAACGCTACAATGACGATATGGCGCTGCAATGGGGTCGGTGACGTCACTTGCCTGTATTCTGATCTGTGGGACATAATCATCCACATACGTAGGCAAAAGATGTTTACAAGCAGGTGTCGTCATCATAAACTCGACGAATCAGGAGCGTTTTGTGTCACGTGACAAACGTTTAAATGCATTTTTATTTACGGATTTTTACATAAAGTTATTATTATTTTCAACGTACGTTAATAAATAACCATTTTTAAGGTCTTAATTTATACTGATAACAGTAATTGAAACTTTATTTTTCGCATTGTCAAATAGCCTATTATGTATCTAATGCCCGTATTACAGAACGATACTCGAGCAGTGTTCTGTACTTGAGAGCAGTTAGAAGGGACGTCGCGACATGTGATGTATAAGAGCGTCCTTGCTAACTGTACTAAAGTATAGATCACTGCTTGAGTCACATTCTGTAATACGGGCCTAAGAGTACCTTACAATATTTAATTTCCGTTTAGTTTCATATTTCTGTCCTGTTGGACGATTATTTGCCGTTAACTGAAATGGAAACATTTGTGACGCCACAACAGCGCCACCAGTCGCGCACTTTATCTCTATCGCTCAACGTTCTTTTTACATGACACGAGGTATATCACATTTGCCAGTTCGACAAAAGGTATCTAAAATTCGACGAAACCTCTAATTAAATACATAAGTAAGTACATACATAACGTTGTTTACAGACTTGAAAGTGACAGTGGAATACGCCAACTCTCCCGACACGTATAGGGTTCAAGTAAACGGCGGTGAGTGGAGACAGGTGGAGGCTTCCCTGGAGGACTCTGAGCTGGGAGTACAGCTGACCACCACTATTGGAGACAAGAAGAGTAGTGTGGGCCTTCTTACGCATGATAGCCAGGTCCACGTTTATGATGAGGTAAGAATGTCGTCGTAACAACATGGTAGTTTCGAAATTGTTGCGTCGATAGTCTTGTGTGAAGTGGAATTACATTTTGTACTAAAATCTGCACTCTGTACTACTCGCATACACATACACACACAAACATACACACCCATAAAACGCCAAAATTCACATGATCCAAATTAGCAGCCTGCCAGTGTTCAGACTTGGTGACTGAATACTATGAAGTCTACCTAATTTCAGTACCAGTCTCCCTAATAGAATAGATTTTTTTTTGCATAAGCTTAATTTTAGCAGGTCAAGACCTAATGCAATAGAGAAGCCACAATATTTATTAAATTAATACAGAAAATTATTAACATTATTATTATTACAAAATTAATTACCATACCAATTCATAACATCCAAATTTAAATAAATTCTCATAAAGATTAGATAAAGTGTTGAATTATATAAAATTACATTAGTAAATACATTCTAGAAAAAAAATAAAGTAAAAGAAAAATCTCACAAATTGTCAACATCATCATAACATATTACAAATAGCGGCATCTTGGTAAACTCACACAAAGAACTGATAAATATGTCTATTTTAGCGTTAATCAAATTTAACATCATCACCGCTTGTGTCAGTTCTTTAATAAAACAATAATAAAATAAGTAATACGAGCAGTTCTACTCTTATTACTTATTTTATTTTTGTTTTAATATTTAAAATTTTGTTACTATTCCTCAGAACGGACAAACAGTTCTGGAGCTACCCCGACCAAAGTTCCAAGTGTCGGGCGGCGCGGAATCGTCTGCTGCTGCCGACAGTGGTCGCGCTCCCACCGCCGGCATACTTGAGAGGGTTATGGTCTCAGCTGGGGAAAAGGTAGGTAACACCTAGATTTGGAGACAAGTTTATATAAGGTTATATACTGGGAAACAGTCCTGGAACAACCCCGGCCTCAGTTCTAAATGTCGTGCGGCGCGGACGCTACCACCAACCTCCAGCATACTCGAGAGGGTTATGGTCTCAGCTGGGGAAAAGGTTGGTAACACCAGGACTTGTCTGTGTTCAGTGAGCCATTATTTTTATTTTTGTCTCATTTACTGGAAAATATGTGAACCATCTTTTACCGACAGATGATGTATATTAGAATACATCTGATAGCATAGAATGACAAACACGAGTGTTCTAATAACCGCTTACAAATCAAAGTTCAAATACAAGAAACTAAAAGCGCTTTTCAGACTACGCTGTAATATAATAGCATATAGCTTATAGCTCATAGCACAACAATATCGCTTACCATACATCTACTTAGAACACTTAGCTATAATATATATTATTGGCTTACTATACGCTATAAAATCGCGCACCACCCTCTTCCTCCTGCCTCACCCCAGGCCGTCTCGCAAGCGAAACGAGTGATAAGTACATGGACTCATTGCTACCATTTACCTACCCAAGACTTATTTTCTAAAAGTTTTGCTTGAAAACAACCCTGGAAGCACTAAGCTTTCTTGGAATTTTTTAATCTTTAAGATGTGGGAAATAATTTCTTACTGTTTGTTTCTGCAATGGAAAAAAAAGATCTACTCATTTTTGCCCGTGGTTTCACCCGCGTGAAGTTCGCTTACAGTAAATTATTTTGCTTGTGGAAACTACGTGTTTTTTGCCGTGATTCACTAGGATCTCAATCACGATCTCCTTCGATTCCTTATTTTGAACGACAAAAAAATATGGATATGGGCTTCATCTGACATTTGAAGCCCATATTTTGTCCATATATATAGACAAATATAAACTTCAAATGTCTAATGAAACCCATGCTACCCATATTTTTTTGCCGGTATGCCACGGCTTCAATAAAAAAAAAAGGTGTCAAATGCAATGTGACATGGCGGTCTGACTGTAAATATTTTAACTTGGAACGTCTTTTACTAATCTGCTCCTTATTTGACTAATTTCAAAATCTATCATAATCCCTTTGAAAGGTATTGTGATTGTGATAGTGATTTATGAAATTGTGTAACTTATAGTCGCAATTCCTTTCGGAACGAATGACTTGACACTTCTCCCTACATTTGAAAGATATTTCCGGCGTTCACTTTGCTTAAACAGTTGAAATTCGCTCATTCAATACCTTTCAAAACGCGTCCCGATCACATCCCTGTCAAATCTCAAATATTGACGGCCTGAAAATTACGAATTGAAAGGAATTGCGATAGATTTTAAAATTAGACAATTAGCCTCCTGTTCTTGTGATGAAAGTATAAAAAACGAATTTCCACTAATGACAAGATAGTGTCAAATTCCGCATTGTCATTATCGCTTGATGAGCTTTCAAGATTATCCAATATTAAATCCATTGTGTCGGTCGTGTGCACACTCCTCAAAGATCGCAGTCAACTGAGCTTGCTATCTATACTAATATTATAAAGCTGAAGAGTTTGTTTGTTTGAACGCGCTAATCTCAGGACCGATTTAGAAAATTCTTAGACCATTAGAAAGCTGCATTTCTCCCGAGTGACATAGGTTATATTTTATCCCGATTTTCCTACGGGAACGGGCACCACGCGGGTAAAACCGCGAGGATTCGCTAGTATACTATAAACCGCGTAATGTGAACGCCATGCTATATAGTATAGCATTAGGTCCTTATTTGATATACTATATAGCACAATATTATAGCGTAGTCTGAAAAGCGCTTCAGTGGGTAATTCGTGGTGGGCGTGTCGTGACGTGACTCGATACCCATTACTCCCCTGATTGAGTAAATCTTTCCCAGGTGGTGAAGGGCCAACCTTTATTCGTGGTGATAGCAATGAAGATGGAGTACGTTGTCCGGTCGCCGCGAGATGGCGTTGTAGCGAGTGTGGCGCCACTCAAACTAGGAGCAGGGGTCGGCAAAGGAACTAACATTGTGGTTTTGGAAAAACTAGAATAAAGTAATTGTCTTTTATTTATTACAAGTATGGCTGAATAAGTGATGAAAATACTATATAATATCAATTGTGAAATAATGCATAAAAATGCTAGCTGTAACCATAATGTGTACCTACCCAAAAAATCAAAATGTCAAAGCTGTTGGGAGCTAACTAAAGTGTCAGGAACTTCCATTTTGTTTTAAACTCATATGGAAACTAATAACGTAAAAATAAGCAAAATTATTGTATAAAAAAGATACAAAGTTTTGCATAATCATTGTGATGGACCAAATTACCTTAGATTAATCGTGTTGTTGTATTTTAAGTTTGTTTTTGTACAAATACTAAATATATTTTAAGGAAAAAATGCATTTATTGCGTGGCCTGTTATACTATTTTTAAAAGGATTTTTTAAATAAATGTTAATGTTGAAAAAACTGTTATAATTTATTGACCCTGTCACCTTTAAAAAATCGAAATTGGTAAATCTTTTAGCAACCTTAAAAACCTTTGCTTTCCTCTAACGAATGTCCAAGAAAGGAATCTCACAATTTCTATACTGTTATAAGGAACAACAATTTTACGGTAGTTGAACTTCAGATGAAGATGTTTTATAGTCCTCAGGCCCTAATGTGAATTTGCAATTTTCTAAACGATTCTATCGTCTGCGTTTGTGTAAATAGTTTAATTCTAAAAAAAATTCTCGATCTTATTCCATTTAACTGTCAAAATTTAACTTTTACGCCATAGTTACGTTTGGACGTTTGCAAACTCGCACTAGGCCTTTTGAACACCACGGACTGCTCCAAAACCAATGAATCTACAATTTTTTTATGAACAGCGGGAAGACTTAGCCTTCATCACATAATAGGTTGGAAGAAAAGTTTCTTCACATTTTTTAAGAAAATTCAAAAGTTTCTTAATATAGTTTATTTACATTTAACTAAAGTACGTAGGTGCCATTTTGTTTGAAAACTTTTTGGCATCTTGTAGGTATCATGATCACATGATCCCATTGCTATATAAATTTTGGGGCTTCTGATCAAAATCCGCGACAAGTGGTTTTGGCCTGTCGTGACGTTAACCTGACACTGCCTAAAGAATTCTGAAGAGACCGAAACAGGTAGAAATCTGACGGTGCAAGGTCAGGACTATACGGCGGATGCATTAACACCTCCCAGCCAAACTCTTAATTTTTGCTGAGTGGCTAAAGATGTGTGAGGTCTAACGTTATCATGATGAAAAACCACATCCCTTCTAATAATTAATTCCGGCCGCTTTCTCTCAACTTCTTGCTTTAATCTCTCCAGTTGTTGGCAGTAGAGTTCAGAATCGATGGGCCTGCCTGGTGGTAACAGCTCATAATGAATAATGCCCTTCCAATCCCACCACACACGCAGCATCACCTTGTTGCGAGTTAACCCGGGTTTCGCCACAGTCTGTGAAACTTGACCGGCCGTTGACCACGACCTTTTTCGCAGGATCTTGTCGTACGTGAGCCACTTTTCATCACCAGTTATCAGCTTCTTCAAAAATTGTTCGGTTTCATTACGTCGTTATAAAGAATCACCAATGATTACACGATTCATTCGGTTTCTTCCAGTGAGCTCGTGAGGTACCCAAATATCGAGCTTTTTTGTGTACCCAGTTTTTTCAAATGCGCCAAAACTATTTTGTGGTCAATTCCCAGTTCTTCAGCTACGTCGTAACTACAGCCGAATATATGCCGATCTTGCTCCACTTTTTAAAAAATGGCATCCATTTTATCCGTAATAGGGCGACCAGAGCGACGTGCATCTTTGACATCAAAATTTCCGGATTGAAAACATTTAAACCATGCTACTCTCAAGGTGCGTACGGATAGCGCGTTCCTGTATTACGCATAGTTGGGAAACACTGTCCACGCGTACATTGGATACGCGTACAGCTCCTGTACGGACCGCCGCGAACTTGTACGCGAGGCCAATCGATCCAGAGCGCTACGCGAGCCCCAGCCATTCGCCATGTCTCGGCCAAACTTATAGGTTGCGTGCACCACCACTGCTGCGGCATTACTCATTATTCAACACATTTTAAATAAAAAAAAGAGAAATAAACGGAAACATTTCATTTGCAATTGCCTTCCATGCATCTTGGCGTAAATCGTTATTTCGAAAATCAGTTAGTTTGCTATCCCACAAGACCCGGTGGAATTCATAAAGTTGAATCAATCTTATAATATTTTCATTATTGAAACTCGAAGAACACGCGTGTCTATTCATTTTGTCGTCCAAATATAGCGTACCCGGTCGTGTGCGTCCTCTTTGACGCGCGACCAAAAACCGACTGGCGGCGGCTCGCACGGTACGCGTTCCCCAAGAGTGTACGCGTAGCTGCAAGTATGGACATGACGTTCCGGACACGCGTAAACTGACTACGCGTACCAGTGTACGCGCTATCCGTACGCACCTTAACAGACACTGCACTTATAGGTCCATAAACAGAGCAAATATTTTTCGCGGCTTGCGTTGCATTTTTACCTTTTTTGTAGTAACATTTTTAAATATATCGAATTTCTTCATTAGATTACTCATCTTGACAGTAAGAAAAACAAATGAAAAACACGCATTTTCCTAATATGAAGAATTTCAAAGAAAGTACGTTTCCATACTATAATTTTTTGATATAGTTACTACCGCAATTGCTAATGCCACATTTGTTTTTATATACAAACATTGTATGAATACGTCATTTTATGTCATTTTTGCTAACATTTTTTTTTTACTTTTCGAGTATTTTTTTATCGTTTATGAAACGAAAATAATAAATTTATGATTACTGATTCTTGACCGTTCTGATCTGAATTTAATTTAATAAGTCAATCAATTGATTTATTTATTTATAACACTTTATTTGCACACACACAGACAAAAAATACATATATAAAAGAAAAAACAATGAACAAGATTTGTTGTACAAAGGGCGGCCTTATCGCTTAGCAGCGATTTCTTCCAGGCAACCCATATGACACATAAACTGGTAGAAGGGATGAGGGTAGTTGGTGCTGAACAAACAAATTAAAAGAAAATAACATATCATCTAATATATAAATAGATATACAATAAAATACATACACTACATATATGTACAATAAAAATAAAGTTAATGCAGTTAAGAGACTGTTAATACACAAATAAAACGGGAGTTCTAACGGGAGTAGGGAAAAGAGGGACTAGTGGGATAGGAAGAACTCCTTAACCTGGGACTTGAAGGAGTTGAGGGTCTGTGCACGTCTAATTGTGTCAGGCAAGGAGTTCCATGAAGAAATAGCTTGGCACGTGAAGGATTTGCTAAAGAATTTGGTCGAGCGAGGAGGAGTGTAAAGACGGAGATTATCAGAGGAGCGAAGGGGGAGATCATGAGTGGAAGAGAGGAATTTAAAGTGCTCTTTTAGATAAGAAGGAGTTTTTGGATTGAACAGCACGGAAAAGAGAAGGGAAAGGATGTGCACATCTCTGCGACGTCGTATGGGAAGCCACTTTAGTAGTTGGCGGTATTGGGAGACATGGTCATATTTGCGTAAACCAAATATGAACCGTATTGAAAAATTTTGGAGACGCTCGAGTTTATTGAGTAGATCAGAAGAAAGGTCAGGATAGCATGTATCTGCATAGTCAAGAATAGGCAGCAGTAGAGATTGTGCAAGGGTAATTTTGGTAGCCGTTGGAAGAAAATTACGTAACCTCAGCCACCTGAGGAGCCCACGACAGCGTTCTGTCGAATAAAATTCCCAGATTTCTCACTTTTTCAGCGAAAGGAACAGGAGTTCCGTCAAAAACGATTGAGGGCAACTGTTTGAAGTCGACTTTTGATATAAAATAAGGACTTCCTATTTATACTCTATGTCTTGTCAGGGTTAATTTTGAGACCGTACATTCTACTCCAATTTAAAATACGGATCAAATCTTCGTTCATAATTTGAATGGCATCACTCAGGTTCTGAGAGCGTTCCTGATAGTAGATTTGAAGATCGTCTGCATACAAATGGTAGGAAGAAGAAAGATCACGGGATATGGTATTAATAAAAATTGAAAATAATAAAGGAGAAAGCACGCCGCCTTGGGGCATGCCGGCAGAAATATTTTTGTATTTGTAATTGATGCATTTTTTAATCACAAAAGTAGTTAGGCTCTCTAGAAGTCTAGCGAAAAAGATCGCCCATTTCATAGGTAAAGACCTAATAATATAAACGCGAGTCTGTTTGTTTGTCCTTCCTTGACGCTCGCCCTTACTAAGCAACCAATGGACTTGATTTTGGCATAGAGTTAGTTGAAAGGACGGAGAGTAACGTAGGTTGCTTTTTATTCTGATATTCCCACGGGAACGCGAACCACGCGGGTGAAAAGTAATCTACATATAAACATGCATTACGACTATGAGAGAAGCCCCAGTTGTGGCCAATTTGAACCTTACTGCTTTACAAATAAGCAATAAAGTAATCGCAAGGCTTAGAGTGGTCACAACACAACGGCGTTGCCTACCATATATCTACGTGTTACGAAGTAAGCACCAGGATATGGCTTAAACGACTCGTTAAAATTTCCGTAATTCGCAGTTCTGTGGCCTTTTGCAACAGATTCCCTGAAGAACTCAATTGGCAATGAGCCAGCGCTGTCACAAAGAAATTAATATTTTGAGACTTCGGAACAAAGGAGTCGTTGTTTTTAATGTTTAATTGTTTGAAATGACATTGGTAATTTTAAAGTGGCATTTATGTGAACGTGGAAGAAACCAAATATAATTTTTCGTACAAACCCACTTGTTTTCTCAGTCCTAAACATGAAGTACGTTTAATAACTAATTATTTCTGTGCCAAAAATTTGTATTTAAAGCTTCATCCAGGCAATTAGGCCTAGGTACTTTCTCATCAGTGAACATTATAATTAGTTACTTACATAGATTAAGTATTTCTACCTAGGTACCTACATATAATATAATAACCAAAAAAGGCAATACTTAATAGTTATTGTACTTAACAAATTGTTCATTAATATCATTTAGCAATACTTAATAGGTATTGTACTTAACAAATTGTTCATTAATCTCATTTATATTTTAATAAATAAATATATAAATGAGATTAATGAACAATTTGTTAAGTACAATACCTATTAAGTATTGCCTTTTTTGGTATTAATTAAATATCAAATTTAGTTTGAAACAAAATAAATGAAATACCTAACAAATGAAGATACTTACCTAATATGATTATGTCTACCTTCGACTTATATCATAAGTGCGTAAATTAAATTAATGAACTTTATAAGACGCGAGTCGATAAGAAATCGTCCTTAAACACATTGTAAAGAAGAGTAACCGTTCTTATTTCAGCACCTTCTCTAGATAACCATGATTGATAAACGGCACCACCTTGACACCTTGTGAAAGTACTATTTCGTGATTTGATTGCGTAACCAAGACGCCATCGCAACGCAATATTGTCTTGAGTACGGTTGATATTTTCGTCGCTTGTATCAACGGGGGCGTAGCTCAGATGGTAGAGCGCTCGCTTAGCATGCGAGAGGTACCGGGATCGATACCCGGCGCCTCCATGATTCTGTTTTTTTTTGTTTTGGTTATGTATTTTTCTTACTATCAATATTATTAACAAAATAATATGTAAAAAATTATAGGATTTAACTGAGTTCTTATTTTAAATGGTTTACGCCTCTCAACTTTTATTCTAATTTTGTATTATAATTTGCTGTAACTGTAACCTTCGTAAGATAGCCTTTATTTGGCGCATTTTATAGTTTTAACTTTATTTAAAATTGTAATCGTAAAGACAAATATTTTGCCTATTTATTTGCCTGTTCCAAAAGGGAACCGTTGTATGTTGTATTTCTGTGGTTAAACCTACATTTCTACTTAACTACAACCGCTGAGGTTGTTATCTATAATAATCGCGGTTCGTCTCTGCTCTTATCTGTGGAAGATAGGCCGTTCTCATAGTACTGTTATCAAGGCCATTAGTGGTCGCTCGACCTATTATAATAATATGGAAAATTGCAAAACAATAACTTGTCTAGGTTTCGATTCGAACCGTTACTATGATAAGGTTGACAAATGGAACAAAAAGGCGCCTATAAAATAGGTAAATACATAATAATATACATAGACCAAATTTGACCAGTGTGCTTTTCTGATGGTTAGGTAAGATAGATTCGTATCGTGTCGGGTAGGTACAGGAAACTACCCCTTTAAAAATGGCGTTTCCTTGAAATGTTCATGTAGATTAGTTCTAGAATTTGTTTTGAGAGAACAAAAGTATTGACTTTTACACAACCACACCGAACTCGTACTTACGTTCTAATAGTTAGCAAAACATTAAAAAAATAATTCTTTATAAGTAATACTTAATAACTTTGTAGAACATTTAAAACTACAATTTCTTTTAATACATGCGAGGGCTAATTGATAAGTATCCGAAACGATGAACTTAAAAAAAGATACACAAAAAAAATACATTATATTCGGGCATCTTTTCGAACATAAAACGCCAAATTTGGATTTGATCGAACTTAGGGAATTTTTATGACAGGACCTTGAACTTTCTATGTCGTGAATTTTCTTAACAATGGAAAGAACGCGCCTTTACCTACACTCGTCTATGGTTGCAGTCGCCAAACTGATGAATGAATTGCGGTTCGAATTGAAAGAATGAAAGAAAGAAAACACATTTATTGACACACACTCACATAGATACAGACAGTGAGAATAGAAAGGAGAAGAAAAAATATAACTAAGAACAAATTGTGTGGGGTCAATAAAACCCTATCTCAGCGTTTTGAATCACTCAGCGAATTGCTACTGCATCCACCCTCTTCCCCAGATCGCCCCATGCCACTTCCCTTATTCCCAAACATGAAGAAAGGGTAAGGTGGCCAGAGATTTTCAACAAATGATGAAGTCATTGTTGCCGTAAATGAGTATGTTTAGGGGTTGGAGAAAACATTTTATCAAACTGGTGTAACGGCATTGGAGAAGCGCTGGACAAAATGCATTGAGGTAGAAGGATACTAGGTTGAAAAATAATTTATTTTTAAATGGATTATTAAAAAATTTCTTTGTCGTTTCGTACTTATTAATCAGCCCTCGTACTTGTACTTTTATAATAATTTTATGAGAATTAATGAAATGAATTTAAAGATTTGTTTGTTTGTTTGCATTGAATAGGCTCTGAAACTACTGAACGGATTTGGATGAAATTTGGTACACAGATAGTAAATAGCCTCTTTATGAACATAGAATACTTTTTATTCCGATATTCCCACGGGAACAGGAACCACGCGCGTGAAACCGCGAGCGGCCGCTAGTAATTAATAAAGAGTTATAATAATAATGAATCAAGCTATAAATGACGCAATCTCAGCGAGTTAAGTAATAGTGGAAATACTAGAATTTCGTTTGTAAACTTGATGTAGAGTCTATCACGAGCCTACCGGTACCGGCGGTCTCATAACAATGAAATATTTATTGTGTCTCATTTTCCTACACCTGATGAGTAAAGATAAAACAATTAAGAAAAAAAACCTGTAATCGCTGTGATTTGTAAGATGTAAGTTCTTTCACATTAAGTTTTGACACTAAAATACTTAATAAAAAATAACATTGTGTAGATTAAACGTAAAAACAAACTAACATTAATTTTCTAAGCCCCGTTGAATGCAAATGCAAAATGCACATGTAAAAGCTAGGGTCACACAGCAGGAAGCGACGTAATAACCTACCATTGACATACCTGCAGACTGGATTCCTAGAAACGATCAATACCACTAGCAAATAACCCAGTATCGTGGAAACGCTTTTCAAATGCTATGTTGATCGTAAAAAAATAAACCCACAACGATATAATGAATGATGTATCTAATTGCTATGCACTTACTCTGTAATAAAACTTTAACAACAACGCACTATTGACAAAGAAGAAATGCGGGATAATAATGTTAAACAATTGTCGGTAGTGGCTACGTAATAGAAGAGGAAAATAAAGATCGAAACTGATCCTTGAAAAGAGACACGCTATACCTATAATTATGATTTTATATTAATTCCTCATTTGCTATTAGCAGGACATCGGTGTCCAGAGATCAATGGGATATCTATTGTGTATCATAACTCGGGGCCTGAGAAGTTGTTTATTATTATGACATTATTTTAACAAATTACGGATTCGAGGTAAAGCCACAGAATACTAAATAATTGGTAAAGTTGAAACATATTTTTTTATCTGTTATAGTAGAACAATAGAGCAATGGATATAAATACATATGTAAAGGATTGTGCGATTACTGAGTCGAGTTATGGAACAGAAGACCGCAGACAAACTGACCACACAAAGATTTCAAGAAAAAATTGTTACAGATCGAACTTTACATAAAAAATATATTAGATTTATAACAATTAATTAATATTTCCACTATACTCCTGAGAAAAATCTTACTTTAAATGCATGCTACTTGAAAAATACTTTAATGTGCAAATCAAAGCTCTTTTTAATAATTAAATTAATTAATTTATTCAATGACGCTTTTTTACTACTGCAAGAAATATCGTAGTTTATGTTGTGGCTACTAGTTATTTTTCCTCGTAGCTGCATGTTTGCAAAGCTTCGTTCATCGCAAAGAGTTTTTTTTACCAATACATTACCTACATTTCTCCTTTCCATAAAAAAATCATATACTCATAGACTTACATGTTTGTTGCCAAAAAACTAATTTTAGCCATTTTTCATGTCGATTTCTACTGGCCTAGACATATTTTCAAAATTTCCTGAATACTACTAAGCTGATTACAAAAATTCTAAATATTCTAAATTGGGATTGTTCTCAGGAGGAGGTAGGCTATGTGAGAAAGAGAAATACTATTTATTTATTTCTAGTCTTATTCTATGTCAATATAGTTGATTGAGGTGTCAAACTATTTGGTTAATAATATATAAAAAAAAACAAATAAAATCTATATATATAAATAATATAATCTAATATCTATTAATATATAATATATTTCTTTTATAATTTAAAAAAAATGCTCTTGAATGGTAATATTTATGGGAGTACCTTGTGTACTGTGACGGGGGCGTGCTCTTTAGAATTAAAACGATGTTTAACTCGATACTGTTTTTATATTCAGTAATTATATTAGTATTTTTATAATTTTATCAATAATTTTTATTTGACAAGGCGACCGTCATATCTGCGCACAACGGGTCTCTCCAGTTTAATTTTATTATAAACAAAACCAGCCAGCAACGGCGGTGTTTACGATCTCCACAGTACCCAATGTTGGATATGTTTAACAAGGATATACCTATCTCGAGACGTTTTTCGAATTTTATAAAAAAAAAAATTTTGGAAGTTAGATCTAGGTTTGTGCGTCTCGGGTGCTCGTCTAGTTGGGGGATCTTTAATACTCAATTCAATATGGCTGGATTATTAACACTACAGTACACGCGCCCTAGTTTTGTAATGTTTTACTCGCGTGGGGTGAAAATTAAGACCATTTTCATTTATCCCTTTTAGGTTAAAATATTATAATATGAAATAAAATGCATTTAATTTTTTTAAAGTATTTATTAGTGACTTTAAATATTAAGGAAATTTTATATTTTAATGAATAAAACACAACAAAAGTATTTTTTTTTAAAAAAAGGAGAAAATATTCATAAATTTTACTGTCTTTTAATATTTTTGGGATTTAATAATTATTTTTAACATTTTTTATTTATTTTCATAACAATATGAACAAACTAGGACTTGGTGGTCCGGACAAATCCATTTATTGCATGTTTTGCAGAATTTTGAAGCAGAACGATCACGTGATCTTGGACAATAAGCACATCGACCACTTTTTCCTGTTCTCTGGACATTTCGATCTGGAGTTGGTTCATTGTCACCGCCTTGCTGTTTTAAAAGTATCTGAGCCTTAGTTCTTAGTTCCCGTGGGATATTTTGAACACCAATTCTAAAATTTATAGCGGGTTTCACCAATTCAAACGCCACATCCAGCAGAAAAATTCTCCGTGCAATGAGTGTTTGATCATTGTTAGTCATCTTATTCATCTGATGAATTACCAAGCTATTTATACCAGCAAGATTCAATAAGTCAAAAAATATAGTAAGAGGCCATCGTCTACTGTTTCTTGAAACATTATATTGATTGCACATCTTATCAACAATGTCCACTCCACATTTGGTTTTGTTATAAAAAGTTACTATTTCTGGTTTCTGTTTAGCTCCTGTAGTGGAATCAATTGTGCCATCATGATGCATTGTCGATAACAAAATAACGGATTTGTTTTTTTTTGGAATGTATGACACAAGAGTGGAATCTTTTTGAAAACCAAAAACAGTACTTTTTTCCTCTCTTTGACGAGAGTCTTTGAATATTGAAGGTATTTCTGGTTTATTAGACTTGAGGGTGCCAACCATGGTGGTTTTTCGTTTCAACAGCTCTTGAGCTAAGGGTATGCTAGTAAACCAGTTATCCATCGTAATATTACACCCGAGATTGCACACGGGATCCAACACTCGAAGTGTAACATCCAGGACTTTGTTAGACTTTTGGAAAGGTCCTTCAGGCTGAGCGCCAACATAAATTTCAAAATTATATATGTATGGGAATTTCACATCTACCACCATTATTATTTTAATTCCAAACTTTGAAGGTTTGTTGGGCATATACATGATAAAACCACAGCGTCCTCGAAATGCAACAAGCTGTTCGTCAATAGTTAGTTGCTCACTGGGATTATAATTGTATTTAGAATTGGAAATGAACTTTTCTACAATATCACGTATAGCCGCAAGTTTATCTAGTGATTGCCTTTGAGGTCTGCTTGTGACGTCATCAAATCGAATAGTGCGAAGGAGAAATCTAAATCTATTCAAGGACATAGTCAAATAGACTAATTCAATTCCTGTGCCTCTAGAATTGTTCCAAAAATCTTTCAGGTTACGTCTTCCCGATCTGTTTACACCTATCACCAGCAATAACCCGACAAAAGCTCGAATTTCAATCATGTTTGTTAGACGAGCATCTCTGTCACGTTTATATTTTGATTGAATCATATTTATGTAGATATTTGTGGATTCCACAATAATCTGCAAAAGTGACTCATCAAAAAACAACTCGAAGCAAGATAGTGGAGACTGGGCATTTCTAGCATTACCTTTAGGTCCACACTGTTGTACTATGATATTGTGCGATCTAGTTCTTGATGATGTTGGTGGCGTTTTGTACCAACGTGTGCCATTGTTAGATTGGTAGAAGTTTGATAAAGTATTCAATGGAATATTGTCATCGCTTGAAAAACTATCCTCCATATTTTCTTCCATCTCATCTATTCTCCTTTCTTCCGTTTCTTCTGTGCTATTGTTATATTCTTGCTCTGTTTCTGAGTTATGGTTTAGCTCTGTAATACACTCCACTTCGTTATCTTCTGTATCACTAGGTGCAATATCACTCTCAAGATCTTCGTCTTCTAACCAACCTCGTATTATATTTTCATGATGATCGGCCATAATAACGACAAATCTGCAATAAACAATACACAGATCACTGTAAAATATACAATAGTCTTATAGAAACTGTAAACATCTTAAATAGATGATAAATAAAAGCAATACTTACAAGAAACACTTCAGAATCCAACGAGGGTTTTTGTAACGCCGATACTCGCGTGGGGTGAAAATCCGTCCCGAGCAATTTGCGACCTTTTTTATGCCACTTGCGCCCGCGTCGAGTGCCGGCAGCGTACTGACCTTGAACCTTGTTTACTTGACTAGGATTACACTAAGCGACACAATCTGTAGTCAAATAGTTTAAACAATATGGATGAAAGCATTGGTCTGGGGCGAATATTCACCCCGCGCGTGTACTGCAGTGTTAAGATAGGACACAGATTAATTTAGCTTTTCTTTCTTCATTTTATTTTATTATAAAAATTTAAATAAATCTATACTCATACTAATAATATTATAAAGCTGAGAGTTTGTTTGTTTGAACGCGCTAATCTCAGGAACTACTGGTTCGAATTGAATAATTATTTTTGTGTTGGATAGTTCATTTATCGAGGAAAGCTTTAGGCTATTTAACATCACGCTGCGACCAATAGGAGCGAAGAATCAGTGTTTTTTTTTGCAAAAACGGGGAAAATTATACATATGTGGTAGCTTGTCAATAGCTTTTAGTTTTATATGTTTGTTGTTATCTGTATGTTTATAAGCTGTTAGCTATCCATAAACGATAAATAAATAAATAAAATAAATAAATAAATATTTGAGGGCTTCCGTTGCGTGCGCTGCGTAAACGGTTCAAGTTACCCAAAAAATATGTATAAAAGAATTATTACTCTTTAAATGATCTAAAAAAATGTCAGCCATCTTCAAAGGGCTTACAATATGCCAACTAGTTGAACGTTAAGTGATGCTAGTTCAATCAACGATCGGCCTAGACATTCAACTGAATGGCGGCATTTAATTAACAGGCTAGCCTTCCAATCAAATGGCTGATTAAACAAGATGGCTGCGATATAATACACTACAACCTTATCGCACTGATGCACACGGAAACAATGCTCTCCGGTCCACAAATGTCATTAAATATTTTAATTAATGTACAAGGCTGCTTAGTGTTTCTATGTCATCTGACTGTGACTGTACATAATATATTTTCTTGTAAATATTAAGAAATATGATAATAAAATAGGAAATTAGAAAATGATACGAACAGGATGACAGCTACAACGTGCATATATAAACTTTTTCAACACGCTCCCCATAAACTAGCATTAGTCTATAAAAAACTAAAGAAACAATAAATGATTAGATAACAGCTACAAAATCTTTTCTATTTTTATATTTTTTTAAAGTTGCTGGAAGTAGGTAAGTAGTATTGAAACTTCTATATTTTCTTAAAAGTATTTTTTTGTTTTAAAAGCTACAACAAAGCTATAGTAGGTAGTATTGATGTAGAACTGAAATCCCTGTACTTTCTTTAATAAATAAAAATAATGTTTGTTCGCACAACATCGCTGTAGACTACGACTAAGTATATACGTATAGTATTAGTAGTATTGAAATTGAAAAATAAAATGGGTTCGTTATTACCGAAGTTCATTTCCAATGTTATTTGAAGGGCATGTGGTGCATGAGATCTATGAATTTTTTAATACATTTTGATAGAGTCGAATCGATTTTTCTGGTACTTTTATATTAAAATGTATCTTAAATAACAACTAATAAGAAAATTTTAGCTAATACGCTGTTTTATAATGAGCTGTTTTGCTTCTTGAACAAGCTGAATCTGTCACTTCCGATTTGAATGGTGAGATGAGTATTATAGTAGCCTCTGTAAGGTATATTTTGTAATTCTAATCTCTATTTCTTTACCTTAAAGTGTAATTTTACATGTATTGTTTTTTTATAAGTCGATCGCCTTTGTTACCTGATGGAGCCGGAGTTTGACATCGAGGGTTTGTTGATGTTTTTTGTTAACATTCCAGCAACAGCTGATCGGCACAACAAATGCACGTGACCGCCGATGCCGGCCTCCCATTGGTCCTCGCCACCCCAACACTAAACTAAAACCAGTAATTTCACATCGAAATAAAACTTCTGGTGGATGAAAAGATCCCTTCCCTTCTATCTTAACGTAGGTCAACAAAAGGTGATGTATAAATCTTGATTTTATACGTCGAATATTTGAAGTTCGGCATAGCAATAATTATCATTGTTTAGTTTTATAACAACATAAATTGAGTTATAAGTTACCACTAAGATTTTCGATCATATATTATAACAAAGTCTAGAATCAAGAAAATATAATTCAAAATATTAAAACTACCTTTCGTGGCGGTGTTAGCCAAGGCTAGAGTGTCTATTCTATAGTATTTAGCCAAGGCAACGCTGGTGCATTTTACATTACCTACACTTCTATACTTTTAGTTTTCCTGCCTTAGAAAAGTGCAAGTTTAAAACCTTACTAAAGTAACAAGACAAGTATTGAATTATTGAAGTAAGAAGTAAGACATCGCACCCGTAAGATACTTATGAGTTAATAGTTTCGATGACGAAGTGTGGTTTTCAACATCAGTTCCACTTACACCAAATGCACGATTTACTAAAGAAATTACCAAAATTAATATAGATATGCCAATAATAATAATAACTTATGGAGAGTTCCCTTGATTTCTCTAGGATCCCATCCTCAGATCCTGATTTAATGACAATGGGACCAACTATAAAGATACGCTTTCAAACAAAATAATTTGAAATCAGTTCATATAACAAACATTAGAAAAAAGCACAACTGAATTCTTAACGTCCTCCTTCTCCTTGTTTATTTTTTTGAAGTCGGTTAAAAAACACTTAATGGAATAAAAGGTAAGTGATAGATAACAAAATAAAACCTTTTACAGTTGATCGAAACTCTTTTGCATTAAACAATAGCTATTAATGCAATATTTGCTCACGTTTTGTAGTAATAACCATATTACCTTATAAATGTTAATCGATAAAGCTATAAGTACAATAAAATGACGATGAACTTCTTTGATTTGATGAGTGGTTTGTGGCAATTTTTGATACTCAAAAAATATTACTAGTAATCTGATTCATCATCATCATCATCATCAGCCTGTCGCAGTCCACTGCTGGACATAGGCCTCTCCAAGTGCACGCCACTGAGATCTGTTTTCGGCTTCTCGCATCCAGCTCCTACCAGCCGTCTTGCGCAAATCATCACTCCACCGTGCCTGAGGAAGTCCTATACTACGTTTGCCGAGACGCGAGATAAATAATTACGAGAAATTTTAATAAAAGTATTTGATAGAACAGGACGTTACCTGCAGAAATTCATATCTCATTTTAGTTTTATATTAAAACTAAAAATTTGCTTATTTACGCATAAAAGAAAACATGCAAGATGATCAGCATGCAAAACATTTTAATAAAACATGCCTAAGAACCTCTTAGCGCACAATGCATAACAAAAATTTCATTCAAGTGCAGACGATATAGCAACCTTTTTTTGTAAATTTTTGCTGAACTAATCACCTTATCGGCTAAAAAGCTTCAATATTCAAAGCTTACGACAATATAGAAACAGGTTAATTGAAAAAACCCAAGGGTGCATCTGGGTCTCGTCCGCTGGAACCGGGAATGCGTTTTTTTTTCAAGCCCATTGAAACAAAACGATGAGTACAGACAGTACATAAAGCTTACGAGTTGCACCACAAAAGCCACTCTTATTACGAAGACGATAAAGTCTAAATTATGGGCAACATTTTAAACTCGATGTGCTAACAAACTGAAGGGTTGCAGTCAGGTAAGGCAGGATCGAAAGAAACCAATGCGTTTTGTACAAACGAAAAATAAAACACACATAAAACATTAAAAACAATTGAAATCAGTAATTGATTATTAAACGTAAAGTTTTAATTTAAGGAAGATCCTAAATTTACGTTGTTTTAAAGAAGTTCTTAGGTTCTGCTTATATGAGTTAATGTGTTAAACAACTTCCTGATTATTTTAAGACGCTATACGGAAAAAGTATATACTTTTTGTTATAAAACTATAAGATGTTTAGATATGTTACGGATCTGGTATTAAGATATACATTTCTACATATTATCTTGTACCAAAAACAAGATTTTATGATTTTGCCTCGACAATTTTTATTTCGAAATGACCCCCTAAAAATACAAAAATCCAAGATTATTCTCAAATGGGGTTTCATAGTAATATATAATAATAGTAGCCGCTAGCCGGCCAGCCTTTCACCCGCGTGGTTCCCGTCCACGTGGGAATATCCGGATACAAAAATAGCCTATGTTCATAATCAGGCTATCTAAGTACTATCTGTGTACCAAATTTCATCCAAATCCATTCGCTAATTTTTGAGTCTTTTCGTTATATAGATTATATCCAATAATATTTAGCATCGTGTAGTTTCATTTCTCTCTCTTTCGCTATAGTTATTTACTACGAATTGATTTCGTGGTTTTGTCGCCTAATCTGCGAAATCTGCCTCGCTCCCGCACGCGTCCTTTTCTCATTACTACCTCGCTTCAGTATAGCGCCTTAATAGTAGTATAAAGGGATTTGAACTTTTATGTATGGAGGCTGGCCTCGTCCAAATCCGTAGTATGAGACGACAATTTGAAAATTTCTCAAAATGACGTCCCACTATAATACTTTTATAGATGAACAGGGGACACACAGAGGATCAAAAATATTATGACATAGAGTTAAAAATGAACAATGCCGACCCAAAGTATCGCCTTTGTATCTTTAAACTCCAATTATCTCAATAACCTGAAACTTTAGGGCATAAAGTTGCTTAATATTTTTTGGTCATCTTTACGTTCCTTATCCATTTACATATTGTGTTGTAATGCGTCGCGATTTTGAAAAAAAAAATAATGGCTGACCAGTGACGAGGCCAAAAGGTTCAAACCCCTTTTCATTGCTATATACACAAAGCTTTATTACAATATAACGGGAAAGTAGTGGGACCACGTGTAAAGCCTAAATATGGACAGTGCCCTGTCGCGGTGATTCTTGAGGAAAACTTACAATAGGTATAATATTTTTTTCAAATATACTTGGACATATGAGAAATATTTTGACAACCTTCTTCGAGATAAATCGTAATTGCTGTACTGGCCAAATACATGCAAGCAGCGGCCGGCAAAAGTTGTATGAAAATCCTTATCTGTCGTGGTTTAGCGGCCAAATAAATTACTTATTAAACTCGTATCTTTCGTGTAATTTAAAAATGGTACGATCTTTTACACCGAAACATGGCAACCAAGGAGGTAACTATCAAAGGTTTTATTTAAATTTCAAACTGGCTTGCAAACAGAAAGCTGTTTTAGAAAAAAAAACAACAAATGAACACTTTAACTCGGGAAAAAATATTGTTGTTAGTCATTGATTTTAAAAACTAATCATATTTGAATTTCCGCGCATTATTTGAAAAAGTACTAGGTATATATAGTAAGCCTTGGCCACAACTAGGCATTGATGGACCAGCATTTACACGTTCGTCCATCAATGCCTCTTTGCTGGCCGCTAACCTATTAAGCGTGCGGTAGATAAAAACATGATCCTCTACTAGTAACTTAATGTAGGTAGTTGTTGTTTGTGAATCTGCATGATGAGGCACATTCCTATCAACATACAACATCTCATCATTTGATGAGATCGATTCTTCACCACAACATTTAATTATTAGACAAAAATTGAAATGTCTTTATCTTAGTACGACGTTCGATATCGGTAAACTTGAGCTAAGGCTCTGTTTACGAAAACGGGACCTTTTTTAGATAATTTTTAGGGATCATTTTTAGTGAAGAAACGCAAACCGGTGAGAAAATTGGCAAGAATATTTATTTATTTACTTTTCGGACGACCATCAGCTATATAAATCTATATTATAACATAAATAGCAACACAGAGCCAAATAAAGGTCATCACCAATAAAAATATGCCTATTTTCTAATTTCTAATATGTAAAAATCAATTTCGAAAGTAAGCATTGTAAGTGTTTCGACTATGATATGGACCTTCAAAACATTTGTGTATGAATATCAAACGAAGTCTAATTGACGGATAGAATGTTTGTGAAGAAAACTTCGTGCATTTTTCATAAATGGTTCCACAAATACGCTAGTTTCGGTTAATTCATTATTAATGTAGGCCAACATTCAAGTACACATTTTACAAAACATGTACTTACCTAATAAAAATACTTTTGAGTAAGTATGTTTGCTATCACACATTCTTCCCGCAAGTTGCCTGTATACTTTTTGTATACAATTCATCGCTATTTTGATCTTCGAAATACTCTGTAAGGTAGTCGAGGGGCTCAACTGGGGAAGTTTCAAGATCGCGCACTAAAACTGATTTCAGAATTTATTATAAGTTTAAAGTTTTTGCATGTTCTATGGTATTTTAACACTAATGAAAATTAAAAAATAGTTATTTGTTATGCAAGGCTGGATAATTGGTTATTTAACGGCGAGTTACCTCTATTGAAATCTGAGCAAGTGCAGGATGCTTATGAAGGATACTTTTCTGCCGAGCGCAACACACAATTTTTCACCTCACAACAGCGAGGAACATTTTATGATGGTTTCCGCGGTTAACTTCCGGTAAAAAATTCTTTAAACATAAAGTTTAATCTAAATATACCTTATTCTCGTTGTTTTAATGATATAAAAAACTAAAATAATAAAAAAGGGAGTATTATAGTTAGTTCAAAGTTATTTAAAGTAGGAATATATTGTTACTTATAAATAACAATAAAAACGATTCCGTAAATGTTGACACTGACATGAGGTACAAGACAAAGACAATTTAAAAATAAAGATTTATGTCACGTTCCAAAATCCAATCATAGGTTGTGAAATCTCACTCAGCCTAATATTTTTTCTTATAACAAATAGTTTAATCTTATTGTTATTGTTTTTATGATTCAATGAACAAAAATAATATAATAAAACCAAAACGGAGTTTTATAATTAATTTAAAGCTATTTAAAATAAGAATAAAATGTAACAAAAAGTCAATAGTGCGATTCGGAACGCATTATGACATATTTTTAGGTATTAAATTAAAAAAGTACTTTGCCGCGCTAGGCCGCAAAAAGCGATTTTCTACGCCTAAACTGACAAAACCTCCTTTTCAGGGCGTGTGCGGTGAAAAAAATATTAACCTAAGTATATTTTTTTACTTTGCACTAACTATGGAGGTACCTTTACGTTGTTACGTAGATGCGATGCCAATCTCCAAATCTCGGCAGCTATTGATGGCTACCTGTGGCGTAACTTTCACTGCTGGCCTCATTGTATGGGAAGCCTTTGATTATTGTTTAATGAAAAGCTAGTCCGTAGTGGATCGGGCCGTTAACAAAAAAGGCGCCGCGAAATTTCTCATACAAAAGAATTACATCTCGCTTTTGTACTTCTTAATTCCAAGACATACTACTTGGCTCCTTTGTTGTTTTGTGTGTTGCGTACGAATTAATGAGTAACAAGAAGAGTTAACTCGAAAATAGTCTATAATTAAGTTTTGCTTAACAATATTTTAATTAATGCAGCCTTTTGGTTTCTATCATATGTGATTGAGTCACTTGACTCAACCACATTTATACTTAAAATGCTTTGTTGGCTGTTCTTAAAGTAATAAATATTTTAAATACCTACTTAATAGATACAACTTTAATACTGCCAATTAAAGACTAAAGTTGTTTTTATCAATCAAAACAAAACAAACGATGACTTCGCCTTTCCTATTGTTATCTATCCGTTTGAATTTTTTACATTTTCAATAATGTTCTTATCTTTCACCCTTAGGTTACACACTTACAAAATACATATGTTATGTAGAAATTCGGAAATATGACTAAGTAGAATTCAGAACTAATTTTTTAATCTTCCATAATATGTTCTAAAAGAAGAGGTATGTAGAGAAGTTAAAATAAATAATACACATATGTGTACCCAGGAAATTTACTATTACCAAATCAACTAACTAATACCAATAATAATCATCAACTAATATTTAATTTTGTCTATAACGTACCTACTGATACTTTGAAATAACGCGCCTATTCGCACTATAGGCCGTAGTTACAAGACAGTAATCTGTGTCATATACGCGTACAATTAATTGTGCTAAGCCTATTTTAGTTGAATCAGCATAACATCATGAGGTCAATGATTCATACTGGCTAAATGTTCAAATACATTTAAACTGGGTAAAGTTTCATACTCAATGACGCACTACTTATTGCTCAAACCTACCATATTTGTGGAGAAGAAAGATGGGGCATTACCCACAAGGCATTCCCGAAGCGGATTGGTGGGTGTTAACAACAGCAAATGTTGACAGCCGAGATATTAAGCCCACTTGCCTAAAAAACGCTTTCCAATCCATAGCACAGCGGCCTTCGAATTTATAATTTAGTCAGAAATTAAGACTTGACCATACCCAGTTATAAAAAACAATAGCAGGTTAAACACGTTAACCAGTACACCGGACACCGTCGAGCTACGCAACAACAATGTATAAGTATAAAACATACTAAATATATATAAATATATGTTCTAAACGTGGGCACTATCATAACTTTGTGAAAAACATCATAACGTGCTCCTACAACGGCATGTGAGGCAACAATACGTGACCTTTTGAAAGAGAAATACCTTATTAACAATTTCACTTGTGATTTTCGTAATTATGGACACATACTTTTTAAAGCTGATAAAGTCCAATTTGAATACCTTTATCTTTCTCATTGCAATCATATAATGGACGCCAAGTATTCGGACACGGGCCATCATAAAAGGAAGTGTTGCTTTCACACCCACCATAAAGATTCCAATTTTAGAAAGCAACGTTAAGTAAGTTCTTCACATAAAAAAAACCGAACAGCTATACACTTAGAAAAGGTCGTGGTTTAGTACAAGAGGTAATATCTGCAAGCCAATTACGTGTTCTTGTATCGCCGTAAACTTTAACGTAATAACAACCAATAAGCAATAATGACTCCTTGGTCACGGGATAAAATACCGGTAACGGCCCTCTCGCTTAATTTGCATTGATTAATCTATGCGCAAACGCAGGCTTGGCAGTTTCTCTCTGCCTAAAGTTATACGATAATTCTATCGCTTCAATTCCTCGATCACTTAAACTATGCATGCCTCAGGTCGAATAAGCGGCACAAACGCAGTGCAACGGTCTTCATACATTATTTATTGTATATTTTTACACGACTACAACAAAAAACGATATTTTAAGAGTATAAACGTATTTACTTTAGTGGTACTCTGAAGTTATAAAATGACAGTGTTGTACATACAACTTAGACATATAACTTCATGGTTGGAACTTTTCAAACGTAATATACATACAATACAATACATTTTCTCCTTGAAAAATATTAAAGTTCTATGAAAAATAAAAAGTTAAGAATTTGCCCTTGACATGTTTACTTAATTTTTTTAATGTTTTGAATTTTTTTCGCCTAATTTACTTGGAATAATATTATGATCTTCATCTTTGTCTTTATGACGTACGTTAAAGAATTAGGTAGGAACAATATTATGACTTATTGTCCTATGTCCCCTAGATGGGACAGAGGACGTTCACAGTGACCATCACCCATTTTATTTGATATTGAGCTTCGCGATACGCTTTGAAGTTCCAACAACAACACATCAAGAGTTACATTTCAGCATCATCATCAGCAGCCATTTTAATGTCCCTCCCTACTGCTAGGGTACTGACTTTTCTTGTAGAGAGAAAAGCTTTTTTGCAGTGATTCATCCAGCCAGGGATCACAGCTAACGCCACAGAGACGAGAAAAACCAATGTAAAAGCCATTCGTATCGACCATAGAGTTCGTCAATATAAATGTACCGATTCAACTCTATCTTAATACTACTTTGACCCAGCAACAGAACAACCTAGATTACCTATCGGCTACACTATGAGACTAAGATAAATGAGGCTGGGTTGACGATATAATTGATCATAGAAAAGCATTGCTAAATAAAATCTGCATAGCAATAATGTTTTCTAAGATAGACTCACGAATTCGATGAGTTTACGATCTTGTAGGGGTCTGTGTTACTGTCAACAGCACATTAGGTTTTATAAAAATATCAATCTGATCGATTTTCAAGCCTTAATGTAAAAAATTGGGTTCGGGTTGTTTGAGAACATATTTTATAAAATCATGCCGTTGTTAACTGAACGCAAACATTGTAAGTATACGTTTGAGTTTTGCATTCATATTGATAATATTTATTTTTTTACGTTTTAAAGTTTATTAAATAGGGTAATCCAATAAGGACGGGTCGATGTTGAAATGGAATAAAATAAGCTGTGTGTGGTGGGGTATTAACGAATTTCTTTTTTATTTGTAAAGCCCATTTAAGGCAACTTGTGTAGAATATGATTTTGCTGCAATTTCTGCCGCGGTTTCTCACGGTGGCAAGATTCGAGATGTCTAATTTTTTATAAGAATTTGAGCGATGGCCAGAGTTATATTGACTTTGAGGGTATCATTAGATTGTGGTTTATTGGTAAATACCTACGATTTCAGCAAACCCCATAAAAAAGAACTTCGGTGGGGTCGAATCTTCGTAACAAATTTACAACACCTTTGAAAATTGTATATGTCCTAGACGATTTTCTTGCTGGTTCTTCTAGTTACAAGGTGTCCGATCGTAGGACAGGATTTTGCGAACCGATGGCCGTAGCTTCTTTTACTTTAATATGTGCTTTTAATAACCCAAATTCAATAAATCAGATTCATAAAAAAAATTTAAACCCATTTTAAACCACTCTGTGTTCCTTTTTTTTAGATTTCAACGCGTTTCGTTTTCCGCACATTTTAATTTTTACTACAAACTTGCCCTATACGAGTAAAAATAAATCTTACTCGATTATTGTTAACCTTAATAGGTCAACTGCATTATTCAGAAAAAAAAAACATTGTTATTTTTACCTCTTTGTGATTAGTGTGTGTGTAGTAGAGATAATATCTATCTACTAGTAATGGTTTATATTTTAGGAACTTGCCGGTAGACCAATAAAGTAGAATTTATATAGAGAATAATATAGAGATATCTCTGTTTTTTTTTAAAGCCAAAGTCGAAGCAAAAAACAAAGGCTTACAATTTTATTTTACTTTATTAACGATATCTAATTAAAGGTCACCATCATAACAAGAATCGTTCTGTAAAACGGTAAAAATGAATTAGAGTTTCATAGCTTGTTTATATTATTCATAAAAAAGATCGAATATTCCTTCGAAACAAATAAAAATTTTGAGCTTTTTCACGAATGTGAACTTATTTCGATTGCATGAGAAATAGGCCCTTGTAAAAATAAGTATATTGCATTTCTTGTTGAGTTTTTAATTACTTCACATAAACACAAAAAGTTTAACTATTATACGAGGTAGGGTAGAGTCAATTATCAAGCAGCTTTGAGTGTGTAATTACATAGTATCCCACCAGGTGTGTTAACTATTAGATACATAACTCTAATTATTCGATTACGGCGATCCGTAAGTACCACCGGGTCATACAAGTTGCATAAGTGGGTGCATCTGCTTGACATTTGAATCGACCCCGAATCTGAATAGAAACTGTGTCACGAATTAACAGCGAGCGACGCGGTGCGTTGTGCAATCCCGTTAGTGCTCCACGTGCGAACCGAGGCGCGCCTCAATGTCGCCCGTGGGCGGCCTGCCCGCCGCCCGCCCGACCGACGGGCCCGCGAGCGCTGCCGACAGCGCTCGACGCGCTCTGCGCTCCGTCTCACTCACGGCCGCCCGGAGCCCCGCGCGCCTACTCTCTCCCGCGAACAGCTGAGTATCAAAACAAATGAGCGAGACGCCCGGTCGCCGCTCCCGCTCGCCGCGCCGGCCGGCCGGTGTCGGCGGCCGCGACTCGCGCCGCACGCTCTACAGTTCTCATCCGAACCGCGTCAGTTGAGGTCGTTCGCTGTGAGCTCACGTGCGAAGTTAACTATCGCGAAAGGATTCTCCTTTGTTCCGATCGAGGACCCGCCCTCGTATTATGTTTCCGTGCCAGATCCGCGACCAGCCCCGGCCCATCGAAGAGCCGGAAGTGCAGCGCGAATCGCGTCGAAATTGCCGCTTTCTGAAGTTTTGCGACGGCTACCCCGCGAAGCGCGTTCGCCGGGCGATTTGAAGTCGTCGAGTGATCTCTCGTGTCTAACGACAGTGGTGACCTGTGTAGAGTGGACTGAATTTACGATGTCTACGGGGAAAAGGCTGGCAAAGCGGTCCATCATAGGGACGCGCGTAGCGGCGTTGGGGGAGGACGGACTATACTACTCGGGGATGATCCAGGCGGTGAAGACGCCGGCGCCCTTCCCGGAGAACAACAATTGTATCAACTTGACGCCGAACACTCGGTATACAGTGCGGTTTGACGGTGGAAAGATGACCCGTGAGTACCGGGACGCGGAGCTGATCGGTCCAGGGTTCCGCGGGCTGACGGGCGTGCGGCTGCAGCCGGGCCAGCGCGTCTACCTCACGTACAACGGGCGCGAGGTGCGCGCCGACGTGCAGACGCACGACCACGTTTCCGACGAGCTGCGCGTGCTCGTCCACGCTCCCGGCGCAGAGGTCAGTACCCACCCCCATGTTAAAACCCACCGACTACGACGCCCGGCGCGCTACGATGTAGACTTTACGTAGCGCGCCGCGTTTGGCGTTAGCTGCATTTCATGACTAAAAACTTTATCAGAAACGAAAAATTCTTAGCACAATTTACTTATGGTTAGAGCTCTCATTACTTAGCAGAAAATCTATGTGAAAAAACCCGCATGCAATGGGAAAATATAAGGATATGTTGAACGTTCAGTAATGATTCATTGAGGACAACTAAAGTAATGATAAAGCCGTGATGTAATTATTGAGGTAAATAATTAATTAATACATCCATTTCCGCCAAATAAAACAGATAACTAGAATTTGTTACACATTTATTGCAATTTACGTTTTCATTGCTGCGTTCTTGGAAAAGACATCAACGAAACAATATTTTTTGCAATATAGAAAAAAATCGTCGTTTTGTTTTTCTTTGTTTTATATATCACAAATAGTTGCTGTAAAGGGCTATTATCTATTACTTTTATTACTATTTCAACATAGTATATTTCACAAATTAGTTAAAGTGATGTAACACATTGAAAAATAATCATGTCAATCATTTTGAAAGCCCCTTCTAATCCAAATGTAAGGGAAAATGTAAGTAGTCTCTTGTTACCTATGTTTATCCTCGTTCTATAACCACGGGCCGGCTCCGGCAACCAAGTTGCACACAAAGGCGTGCGCGGGAGCGTGGACAAAGCGCTGTTATTGACCCTTCTCCACGTGCAACGAGCAACCTCCCCCTCCCCCCCATATGACGCATGCATCGCATCTTATCGACTCACTTATCCACCTACCGGCCACTTCTATTCTATTCTAATTCAAAAGCTCTTTTTTTTCTTTTTCGAAACACGCGTTTTCGACATCGCATGAAAAGTCAAACCTGCTTTATCAATGCATTTTCATTTATTTATGAATTTGCCTCATTATTGCAACACTGTGTTACAATTTGATATCTATACTTGTTATCGAATAGGTGACTAACTGAAATATGTAATTTTATTGCGGTTTGTTACTTTTTTTTAGATAATATTATCAATGCTTCTGTCCACATGAAATCAAAATAACTCACGTGAACAGGGAATAACGATAGTAGTTTATGTAATTTAGATTTGATAAAAATATAAATATAATGCACAATATGTATGATTAATATAAAATACATAAAATATTTACAATAAAGAAAAATATATCTGACATAAATGTTTGATAGGTACCATTTGTGACGTAAAAATTGAGATAAAATCGATTCGAAAATTAACACCAATAAATTGCTATCAACAGCTTATGTTCAAGGGTAACGTTATCGTTTCATATTTATCAGATATAACTACACATCTACATTAACACTCATATTCAAGTTAATTCATGCCTTGACGAAGATAAGATATAAATCGCTATAAAAACTACCGCTATGCAACTGAACTAAAACAACAAAATCAAAAACAACGCAATTGTGATTCGGGAAATGCTAAACTTACTAATCTAGAAAATATTTATATCTGTATAGAAAACCCCGGCATTTTCCTACACATACCAATTGATTAGATAAGCTAATTATAGGATAATAAAGAGATAAAAATTACTCACCTCAATGATTGATCAATCAAAATTTTTGACGTGGAACTTATTAAGTTTTTCTACGCGTAATATGTTTTAAGAGAACAAAAGAATCAACTTAAAATACACAAGAACGGAATTCTTCTTGTTTTGATGTATGTGCCAAATTCTGAAATTAGGCCGGCCCGTTAGACTCGTCGGCCAACAGGTAGTGATGTTACGTTAATCGCTGCCCAATTCAAGTATTGTACAGATATCAAATAACTTAGAACATACTTCAACAAAGACGCTTCTGAGATAACTCTACCTTTTTCAGTCCTTTGTCCTCGTTGATGTTAAAGGAATTCTTGAGATATATAAACTTGTTGTTGAACAGGTAACTAAGAAACATAATCTGAAGATAAGATTAAAAAAAATATATGTAAAAAATCTTTTTGCCGCAGCTAAAACTCTTAAAAAAAGAAAACCAGAAGGAAAAGTTGTTTTGTAGCAACAATGTAGTATATCATTCAGTATTTTACTGGTCAGCACCAATTAAATGAGTCGTGAATAAAGAAGTTGTTTTATGTGAGGCGTGTTTATGCCGGCCGGTGCGCGCGCGTTCACGTCGTTACCGGGCATGCGTCACCATATTATCACTCCGATATTGGACAACAATTAGTAAAACTATTTGTACACGCCGATAAATCTCGATAATTACCTCTGACCTGACATTGCGCAGGCGACTCTCACACCAAGGTCGACGGCATTCGACTTAACGACCGGACACTTAATATTAAGTGACTTTTTATGATAAAACCATTTTCAGTAACATGTTCGCTTTATTTCAATTTGTACGACTAAAAATAAAGCGAAAAGCTTGTGTTGTTGAAATCTCGTAGTTACTCTTTAAGATTTACTGGAAGTATCAATAATGATTGGTAATTCTGTAGAAAAGATCTTCAAAAGAGTTTGTTCTCAACTCAAAGTTGTTGTTGATTATTGATTCACAAAATGCGCAGTAAGTTTACTATGACACAATGAGGAAGCCGGCCGCCGGCCGGCGCGCGGCGGCGGCGGCGCCCGCTCACCGCGACGCTGCGTAAATAGTGACGTAGCACGCAATGTTAGCATGACGCTCTGCGTGCGCGCCGCTAGCGTCGATCATAAAATGTAATGGACGACAGAATCACCGATAATTACGCTTTCCTAAATAAAAATTCTATCACTTTTAATTTTGTTCAAGACATGAGTTTGTGTCGTTTTCGCGATTCGTTATGCTTTCTTCATTGTAGCAACAACAAATTCAATGTTATTGTAGGTTTGGCAACTAAGCAAATCTAATACATAATTGAAAATATTTTACACGGTTGTTTGTGTCGTTACTGTGTTTGCGTCACGATGAGATAGAATATAACTCGCATCAAAACAAGTTCAACGATAACAAGCAAAACAAACAAGTATAATATGACAAAACAAATGCGCTCTTTACTTTTGTTAAAAATAAAATGTATATGACAGACTGACGTCACTTTATTCCCTTAGAGGGAAGTCCCATATTCTCAGTAAGAAATTTGTACACTGGAAATTACAATTCATGCGGTCGTTATCATATCAGTCGTGACGCAGTATTTTCCAGCGAACAACGCAGGGTACGTCGGTCGTGCCGCTGAGCGACTCTTGCGCACATCAGCGTCATAGCTGTGTGTGCACGAGTATTGGTTAGCCCACTCGACACGCTACGCGGAATCAGCTCAATCAAACGTTGCCTGACTCATGCCGGCCGGCGCGACGATCTTCGTAAACAACTACATTCACACTGAAAGTCAATATTCAACACGCTTACGTAACCCACAAAAAAAGCAGTAGATCATAGAAAAAAAAAAAAGACGGGTTGCACTCCGGGAGTGCCGGCAGAAGTGAAAACTTGATTATTAACGTTGAGCATGTTTGATATTTTGGAATGGTTAGGGAATAATTTTGCACCAATTGCTTTATCAGTATAAAAGTACTATCATTTATGTGGTAGAATACAATATTCATTTATTGCGCTATCGTACACAAACATGACAAACCATATTAAAGTGAACGTTAAGTTAGGTAATAAGATATAAGAAAACATTAGTTATTATAGAGAATCGAAAAATATATATTGACAATAAAACAAGAGACAAGTAAAAGACATTATCAACAGTCTGTCGCTAAGCAACCGAGACCATAGTCAACCTGTCACCTCAACATTCTCCATCCGTCCTACGCTTTTTCGATCAGGTCACGTGTCCTGACGCGAGTTTAAGATTTTATACCCATTACAGAAAAAGTGCTCAACGCCGCTAAAGAAGTTTTCACTTCAAAAATGAATCGAGAAATTTGCTCCACCTTAATTGGCTAATTCAAAAGCAGCAATTAAAATCAATAGGTGTCCTACTTTAAACTGCTTCAGGGACAGGATACAGCGTTCCGCTCACTTTGAATAACACTCGAAAACACATAACTGTTAAGCGAGTCAGCGGCTTTAATGTGTCAGGCAATAAGATATAAAAATAAAGAGTGCGCGGCCACGAAATAAGGTCAGCGGCAGGCCCGGAACCGAGTAACGGTATTGGTTACAAAATCGCGTCAAGAATTATTTTCACGTGCTCGGCGGCAGTCGCGCGGACCGTTAGCCGCGGTGGCTAACACCAGTTAACCACCAGCCTGCTGCTAAGTGGAACAAGAAGCCGCTAATGCCTGCCGAGTGGGAACCGGCCGGCAAATAAACAAAATAACTACACTTTTATTGTCGTCCAACGAGGTCGGATTACGCAGAGTTATCGTTGACAACCGTAATGATTACGTGAATTAGTTTTATTGCGATTTCCCTTCGCCGTTATTGTGCGTTTGGAGATCGTAAAGAGGGCGCATTGGTCTTGCCGACCGGCCGGCGCGTGTGAAAGTGCCGACGACGCAAGAGCCACCTGTACTAACAGTACCCAGCTTCAGATTCACTTATTTTAAAACAATACAACATTGTAACACCTGAACAATGAAAGTGATTGTCTACTTTTGAAAACGAGAAAAGAAATTACCATCATTGCACATCAGTACAACAAGAAAATTTTGCACGCCAATTTTCACAGTTTGTGTTTAATTGTTATTGATGTTATGGAGCCATTTACAAACTTAACTAACACATGAATACGATATCTAATTTAATAGATTTCTAATCTGTACGTCGACTCGACAGCGTATATCGTGGCAAGTAAATCAACAAACTGTAATTAACTAAGCATTACAGAAATAACAGGCGAAAGCAGTTACGACTTAAAAAGTAAATTATAGATGCGTTTTCCAGATTTTCCAGTTGAGTTATCGATTTTTTTTAATGGAACGAAAGACACTTGCGCTCACTCATGGCGGTTAGCCTTGCGTACGATCGCGTGTTCGCGGCGAATTTCACTTGTTGTAGTGCTCGGTCCATGTTGCTACCAATAGCGACAAATTGCCTTTATAATTAGCTAATAGAAATATAATGGAAAAGCTACGGCTGGCGGAATTTAAAAATAGCTGAATTTCTTTTGTTTATATGCTCTAATTTACCAGTAAAGTAGTCAGTATAGTGTCTTTATCTAAACTAATCACTAAGTAATAGAAAAAAGAAAACTCTACCGTGACATTTAATTCTTAGCGGTATTATGATTCAGCATAACTATACCAAAATAACTACAACTATACTCAAACGAGAACAAAACAAATAAAAGTGATCTAAGCAATTTACATGCACCACATCGCATTTTTTTGCACCGCGTCATTAGCAATCGTCACGAGTAGAATCGCGACAGATCCGCTACAATTTACAAGTTTCTCCTTCGATGCTTTAGCTATAGATGAGTTTTTTGCTTTAGTGTGTGAATGTTAACGGTACCGGCGAGCACTAGCAATCGACCAATGGTGAGGAACACCATGGGAAGAGAAATCGTCGGCGCATGCGCTGCGATGTGATGCGAATATACCGACAAACGGCAAATCCCATCCGATAGGCGATTTGTAAATAGATAAACCTTTTTGTCTTTCAATCGAATTGTTATTATTAGCGCTCATGTTTTGAACAAACAAATTAACAGTATCTTTATTTTCTTTGACGGTTATTATTGTTTGTGAGAGATTAAACAACATTGGAACCGCTAATAACTAAGAAAATTTCAGATAAAAATGTAATATCATAATTTAAGATAGCTGATAGAGTTCAGTGTTCAAGTTTAATAAAAGCTTTGAGTCGAAAACGCTACGGTATGGTTCCAACCTTTAGCCAACGTTTTAACTAGGTATAGAATCGCCACACTTAGCAACAAATCAAGGTTGTGTATATCGAGATTTTCCGATAAAGCCTTATATATAATTTAATGTCAAACGAATTATAGTATTACAGTTGGAGTTGTGAAGCAATATTATATGATCGACGTTAAATAAACTAATATTTAAATTACGTGCCCTAGATAATGAATAGAGTTTATGTAGAGTCGTACAAATAAATTCACACTGATAATTAGAGTTAGGTATTATATTAAGTATATTATTATACTATATTATTAAATTAATAACAAGTTGGTGCAAATTCAATCCAAAAATGCCAAATCCCAAAATTACTCACTTATTGAATAAAGAATGATAGCTACACAATTTTGTTATTTCCATACGGACTAGTTTACGATTCATAATTGACACGTAATTACATAAATAATTTAAATTGCTAACATGAAGATTTGGAGTGCAATTTTACGTAATCGCTACTTTGTGCGTTGACGAGTTTTAATAAAGTATGCGAACATCAAAAACCTTGATATATTTTAGTAGAATACTTAGAAGTGGCGGTGGTCCTCCCACCAGCAGCAGCGAAGGCAAGGTCAAACCCTCTGTGGGTGACCTCATTGCTCTCGCCTTGGAATTGTTACACGATTTATAAGTACTCCCTTATCTGTGCAACTAGTTTAGAACAAAGTGAATCGTAGTCTAAGTTTTACGGCAAATTAATAATGAACCTTTTGGTCTTACTATTTTCTAAGAAGTTATTGACAATGGTTCCATATTTTAGTTCCGGTCATGCCGGCCGGCTCGGTTGTAACTTGACAACCGGTTGAGACCGCGAGCGTCACGCACGGCGACGCGAACTGACTCAACAAGCAAAATTACTTGTTTTTGGACTCCAAGTAACAGTAACAGACCACAACCGTTACCATGTGGGCGGCTTCTAAAGTATGACAGAGCGCGACATCCTCCTCAGTCGGTTTAGGTTACTCCGTGTTTAATGTTTCAAAACAATGTTGTTACGGTCGAAGGTTAGCCGCCAGTAGGCGATGGCCATGGACATCAATGCTGATTTCGGGGGTCAAGTAACACTACGTTCACGACGACACGGATCGAATGTTCATTGAGCGGTAGCGCAGCACGCGACGCCATCGTCTCTGGATGTGTTTTTATGTAAGTGAAGAGTGTAATTGCAGCGCGGGGCGCGGGCCGCTCCGGCCCGGTGACCCACTGACCCAGAATCGCTGATATTGAACCAACGACGCACAGCCCGTATTCGAAACTCGACCTCCACTTACGTTTTCCTCGTATTATAATTTGCTAAACAATCTGCATCAAAGTAATAAGGCCACGAACGAGATTAATAAGCGTAAATTTTATGAATAAATTGCAAATTCAGCAAAATTTTTGGAGCAATCGTAGCCATCGTAGATTGAAATGACTGTTCTATACGAGCTATAGAGGTTTTTCTAGTAAATATCGTACTTAGTCAGAAGCCGATGCGTCTTCAGGTCAAGTGAGTAACGGTGGTATTGGCGATGCGTGCGCTGCGCCTAGGAGGTGAACAGGTTCCACCCGTTATCAGGGCGCGGTGGGTCGCTCTCTGTTTTTGGGTCAGACTGGGTCACGACGCCTGCGTGCTCGCCACTCGCCCCCTTGAATAAATTCACCGCTATTTCGATATCTAAGAATAGAGAGGCGACTATGCTTACAGGCACCCCAAGGTGAAACGCTCACTTCTCTAAGCGTCGCACGTAAATGATGCGATTATGGCATCGCAGTTGTTTAGTGTCGAAACACGGGGCGCGCGTCCTTGTGCAGATTTCACGTTCAGTTACGTAAGACGGACGCCACCGGTTCGCGATTTTATTTACGTGCACCGTGGTACACGCGCCGCCCACTCTCCATGCAGGGAGCGTCGCCGGGCGGCCGCAACTTTACCCGTGACGTCACGCCGCGTCGCGCCTACGCGAATAGCTCACGCCGACGCACTATGACGTCGCTTCGAGAATAATTTTACTTAACGCTCCGTGACGTCACCGTTCTGATTAAAACCTACAAACGCCCACAATCTGAATCGAGTATTCAAACTGTATAGATAAAAAGAAGCGGCGTACTAACGGCGTCTTGCATCATTGTCAGCGCTACGCAATATCAGTTTCCTGACGATGGCTGACGTTGAGTGTTGACCTACAAAGGCGATTGGATTTATTGTACTTTTAAATTTTATGTTGCAACACCTAACAGGTCATTATCATAAGAAATGTTAGTAACGAATCGGCGACTTGTGCATACAATGATCGTATCAGTACTTATACATTCATCGAGTAGTCGTACTTTGCTTTGATTTAATTAAACAAAGAAGTAGCTTACGTTTGTGATCTAAAAGGGGAGGATTCTTAAAAGTGCAGCTTAAAATAGGGCAACGGGTTCAGAAGTAATATCTAGAATTAGAGCATGGAGGTTATCCGGGGCGCGCATGCAGGCGGCGGCGGCGACGCGGCCAGGACGCGACCCGCACGCCAACTAGGCCGCCTCCTCGTCCTGTGCAATCGATGACGCTGACCTAATGGACCAATTCAAAGCTCACAGACCGACACTTTGTCCACGGATCGAACCAGTGACACAACATCCAACACAATAATTACTTTATTAATGCAAGTCTGTCACGTACAGATTTAGAAACACTTGTTGTAAGAGCTCGACTTTTCGTAAATAGGTAGTAAACGAATGAAATGGTCGTTTCAAGGAGAATGGTCGCAATAAAAACGCGGACTGCATTTTGACGTTTGAATGTGGGTCATGGATTTTTGGGGCAAGGTTGGGCTTGCAGCGCTCGGTGCCGGCGCTTCGTGGCCCGCTTCCACCGCATCCGCTCTGCGAGCCGCTTAGTATTCGCTAATCGCGCAAGGCCGCCGTGCCGATTGGTCGATCACTCCCCGATCAGAATGGCTGATTCAATAGCACTCCCATCTGACGGGGCAACTTGACTCTTTCATTTACATTTAAATTGCTGACTTTGAAAATGCTACATGATCCTCGTGCATGAAAATGTTCTGAAATTGATCTTGACCATGACATATTTCCCCAAAGGCTGGCACTTTTTCTACACACCCCGTGAAGGTTATATAATAATAAATGGCTGCGTTAAAGGTTAGATTCTTCTTTGCGGAGTAGTCGAGACACCCACGTAATGGTGGAGCTTTGTTGCCCTTTATGTATCGTGATGAAACCTACACCAACATCCTTTAAAAAGTGCCACGAACAAAATATATTGACGAGCAAAAATAGGGAATCATAGATTTTATATTTCGAGATTCTATATTTTTGCTTGTAAGTATATAATTCTTATTTCAATGGATCATTATTTCAGAAATAAAATAAAGAACTTATGTCCTATTTTATGGACTTGAAATAAATAATTTCTATATCATATGTGATATCGGTCCCTCTTTCCGGTTCTTTAATATTATGAATATTATGAATTATGCATAGAATAAAGATTTGATTTAATAATTTAATTAACAAAGTAATCTAATTATCACGTGAAATTAACATTATATACTGGTTTTTGCATGATGCCGTAAACAAACTTCAGCAGTGTCATAATTTTAACTATATAAAGCTACCTAGCTGCAGTTAGCAGTATTTCTAACTAATCCTGTAAACTAACCAGTTTCGAGATCGGCATACATTTCATAGAGAAGATAGATAAATTACCTTTAAATATGAAAATACTTATAAAAAGGGAACAAACTTAGTTATTCAATCACTATTATACTTTGGGAATAACTATTATTTTTAAGTTTGTTCACAAAATTAAATTGCTGTTATAAAATTACGAAATCAACAATAATGGCGTCGTGTTGCATAAACTGGTAGAGCCACCACCAGACTATTAAAAAAAAAAAAAAACTTATATAATTAATCTTAAAAATAAAATAAAATGCAATCCTGTAAAATCATAAAGGATATTTCTTCTTTGTTTTTATCCGCAAACTTTGGGGAGAGCATTGGGCTTGACTCCACAAACAGTCTCATGTTTAAAGGTTAGGTTTGGCTAATTGATTTTTTCCAGTATATTTTCCAGTAGAAAAATTATCACATAAAATGCCATTGTAGTTAAACGGTAAAATAAAAAAACCCAACCTTATTTCTTTTTCAATGTCTTTTATACTCGTATAGTTTTATCGACGATTCTAACTATTGACCTATTTACAGAGCACGATCGCTTCACTACCATATTGCTTATGCATGCGTGAATACGTGACAGCCGCTGCAGCCTCTGAATGCCTAATAACTGAATAATCGGAGACCATCTATCACCGACGATTTCCGTCAGATATTTTTGTCTGTGACCCCACCGGTATCTTTAAGTATATCAAGATGGTGAGCGATATACACACATCAAAAAAAGTCTGCGATCACTCAATGATTTTCAAGCAAAATACCTGTTTTCGTAGAGGGATTATTATAGTAAATCTTGACCGATATTTTTTCAATTTGGTGTCTTTCAAAAGCTAGAACGTTCAACAATCAACAACAATGTACAAGCAGCTTCTTTTTAGCGCTCCATGATAGCGCACTATTTTTATTTTCAGAATTCCTACGAAAAACATTACCTTACAAACATCACAAACAATACCTAGATAATTAAAACAATCGACTATCACTGTTCTTGTGCGGCCCGTTAACATTTGTCCACTCTCAGTGCGGGTGGGACTTAAAATGGATCGAAGGTCTGTCGGTCGGTCCCACACTAAAATAATAAAAATGTCTTTCAGTGCGAAAGGTGTCTAATGTGCCCCTCATATAAATCAAGGATGCCATATTATCCAAAAAGAGATAAACGGAAAACAATAATTGTCTCTGTCTTACTCCAACGATTGGCCAAGATACTCTCCTCACACTAAACGAAAGAAAACAATTTTCGCTGCCACACAGAATAACGGCCACGCATGGGGCTTTTTGTGCCCCCTCTCGCAGTGAACGTATTAAAGGTGTTAAGCATACTTATCGGTTGAAAAACTCTTTGTTATATCATTCGCCTTTCTGGTGAATCGTATTAAATAATATAATGCATGTTTTATCACTTGCTGCAACCGAAGTACCGAGAGCGAGCTAATCTATTGTTTTCATAGCCGCAATGAATTAAGAGTGCAATGTCCCTCAGAAGAAGTGTCCTTTTCAACCGATAACCGAGCGTTGTACTCAAAGGTGACAAACAGACAAATAGTGACCCCCAAGCAATGCAAACAAAATCATATTATTTATGTATCAAATTGTCAACCTGTCGGTAGTCCTAATTTAGGGCCATCGTGTACCAGGATACCCCATTTGGCAGCTGTAAAAAACATTGGAAAAGAGACATTGGAAGAGAGAGATTGGAAAAGAGAAGATGTTGATGAAAGCGCTACGAAAGTAAATCTGCGATAAGTTTCTTCAATCAGAAGTCCGAGTCATTTTATTTCTCTGGCTTCATGCTGTTCTTAGATTTTTTACCATCTAATGTGTTCAAGTTTTGGTAGGTATGGAAAATTCGTAGATTTTCTGTTGCCGGCCGGCCGGCTCGGCGGCGTAGATTCCGCTTGCGTTTGATCGCCGGCCGGTCGATCAGTCAATGCCACCGATGATAACTGCCCGACTTTCGCTTACAACTATACTTGACATTACTGCAATAGTTAGCAAACAAAAGACGATCCAATTTGCTATGCAATTAACAACATACAATGACGCTTATTATCCGACTCTACGTTAATGTGATAATAATAGAGCTTCTTTTGTCAAATTATTCGAAATCGATTTGAAATGACTCAATTGGCTAGTTTCGAGACACCTACGGAGCAAGATTTCGACACGAGTGTTACGGGCGTAGATAATCCGTTTTGCGTGGATAAAGCGCGCTGCGGCAACATCGATGCGCAGTAGACCGACCCGGGTTTCGCAACCGAGGTGCCGACACCTACACCGCGATGATAAGGATCCATTATTTACTCACGATCACTTCTACGTATGTGCACAGCGACAGCAAACATCAGCTCCCTAATATAGCTAAACAAATTGACAAACTAAGAATCCCTAAGTTGTTTTCAAGAGTCATTACGAATCGTCTCGCTCGCAGGTACGACGACTTTCAGCTTCCCGAACAAGTCGGTTTCGAAAAAGCTTTAGCTCCATAGACTACATCCATACGTTGCGGCAGGTTATACAAGACCGAGCCTCTACTTGGCGTTTGTGGAATACAAGATTGATTCGATAGAGACCTGGGCGGTGCTGCAGTCTCTCCAGAGGTGCCAAGTAGACTATAGGTATATCAAGGTGTTATGGTACTTATGCGAACATGCCACCATGTGTCGGTCCGATTACAGAACGAGGTGTGAGGCAGGGTCGGGCGTCATTTCTCTGAAACTGTTCACAGCTGTGTTGGAGGACATCTTTAAACGTTTGGACTGGAAAGGACTCGGCATCAACATTAATGGCCAGTACCTGCCACACCTTCGTTTTGCTGATGATATAGTTCTTATGGCTAAGGCCTTGAAGACACAGTGCTCGAAGATCTCCTTAGTGCTTCCCAAAGAGTGGGTCTTAGGATGAACATGGATAAGACGAAAATCATGTCAAATTCCCATGTTTTACCCACTCCAGTTCATGTTGGGAACACCATGCTCGAAGTTATTGACCACTACGTTTACCTTGGACAGACAGTTCAGTTAGGTAAGTCCAACTTTGAGACTCCGTAAAATCTACGTGTCCAACTTACCTCAGTGTCTCAAGACGAAAGTCTATGACAAGTGTATATTGCCAGTGATGACTTATGGCAATTGAAAAGTGGTCGCTAACTATGGGTCTGATAAGAAGTCTCAAGGTCACACAGCGTGAAATGGAGAGAGCTATGCATGGGGTTTCCCTACGTGATCAGAAATGAGGGGACCCGTAGGAGCACTAATGTAACCGACAACGCTCGAAGGATTGCTCAGCTGAAGTGGCAGTGGGCAGAACACATAGCGAGAAGAACCGATCGCCGTTGGGAAGAAAAGGTTATGTAATGGCGACCGCGCACCGAACTAAGCTCTGTGGGTAGGCCCCCGACAAGGTGGACCGACGATCTGGTGAAGGTCGCGGGATCCGCTGGATGCGGGCAGCGCGCGCTGGATGCGATGAACATGGAACGTAGAGATCCTTGGGGAGACCTATACCCAGCAGTGGGTGTCATGTGGCTGAGACGACGAAGAATGTCTAGTAGAATGTCCGGCTTGTAATTGCAGCGAATAACAATAAATTTCCTTTTCGTTTGTCATTGTTATTGCTGTGCTTAAATATTCTCCAACAAATGAGAATGGTGCTCTAAATTAAAACTAAGATACTTTTTACTTGAGTAGCAATAGCAACAACCAGAGACGGCTCTCCTTCTCAGATCGCGCAATTTGTTGGTGAAAGTATTTTTAAAGTAGGTATCCCAAAAAGAAATCGACTAAACGCTACAATGAGAAAGAAAATAAAGCGAATGTGTAATGTAAGTGAATGTTAACTTTAATATAATTACTTATGTAGTTACTGACACACTTAAATACATGCCGCAAATTCGTTCGAAAATAGAAGAAGACTATCTTGAAAGTCGAGTTTAAAGTAGGTTACAATACTCCGACCGAAAGTGACACAAACAAGTTTAAACAAAAGCCAATCGCATTCTATCAATTGTTAACCAAACGAGTTTCATTTGTTTCGGAAGCTAATCAGCTCAACGCATAATAATTACTCAGTGTTACCGTGTCAAAGTCATTCGGTGGCTTTCACCGTCGACGATCGTGGGTTTCGCCATCCAATATAGTTATTGTGCAATAGCTGTCACTTTTTACATAACACGCCGAGACCAGAGGAGCAAGCGCCAAGGCGACAGTGGCAAAGCGGAACTGCAATAGAACATTCTGTTGTTCTACAAGCATTTAATACGTTACCAGATACAGCTACAAGACCTTGTAGCATAAAACTTATTTACGCTTACAGATTGCGGCATACCAATTTTATCTAATTAGCACAACTAACAGTAAATATTTTAAAATGACTGCCTAATCTAGTTACATAATTTATCATACCTTAATGATAAAATTATATCCGGCTTTTAATGTCTTTATTCTCTACTTCTCATACTCAAAGCACTTTTTATGGCTGCTTTACTTTCGGTTGTCAAAAAGTAGTAAGTATGTGGTAGGGGCCATTCCAAGATGTTCATTAAGAGTTGAGGCAACTTTCATTGTTCTGACGCGGGTCTGCGACTTCACAATATAGAGGCACGTCCTAACTCGCACGAAATCGCTTAAAAGTGAAAGTATTATTACGGTGTGATCGGTACACCGGCGCGGGCGCACTTTGCTTAACAGTAAACTTTACATGCATTAAAGTATCTAACAGCACAGCACGTTAGATACTTTATCACATTCACTTGAGTCTGTGACGTTATAAATTACTTCATATTTGGACGAGGACAAACGGAAGAGAAGTTAAAGAGAACGGGGGATTTTGGTAGAGTCGTAGGCTTTTGATTTGTCAAGCAGTTAGGTGCTTGGGCTACAAATTATTGCTATTTAGCAACTATTTAATTAAAACAATCTGAACCCTGTCGTAAAATAAATCACTTGGTTTCCGATAGATCGATCAAGTTAAAGGCAGTTATTAAAATCATTCCTAAAGAAATCAAGACGCTATAATACTAGCCAATTAAGACAAATTTAAATTATCTTAACATTAAATCGACTATCAAATAATCCGGTACGTTTTTCCAATATCAAAATTCACGACCGATAACTCATAGTTAATCCAATGTCATTAACGAAACGTTAGTTAATTTTGAATAGCCTTAACAACAGCTTCGGTAGCGTCTCTCTGAAAACGCTAATCATTTAAACCTAGTTACCGTAATCAGGCTAATGATTTCATGAATAAGATAATAGGTCATCTCGACGTTTAACTAACGAGGTTAAATGCGTTTCTCATCAATTTGAAATCACTCATCAGAGCACAAACATTATGTTAATTTTAAAAATTAAAATCTCACATGTTTTTTTTTTATAAATAAATAAATAAAAATAATTTTATCGACGACAGTCTTGGTATATTCCACCAAAAAAGATTTAAAGGATCAACAACAACCATCGGTTCTATTTTCTAGCCATACATTGTTCAGTATGCTTTTAATATTTAACCTTCGTTCTTTCTTCAGCGACCTTCAATTGTATGTTTAAGTTGTCCTTTGCAGCAATGCCAACGAGGACTTGTGTTTAAAGAGACTTAGATACTGAACAGCTGACCTTTCTGATGTAGGTGATATGCGGAAAGGCAATGTCATACACGTGCAAATGCAATAAACATTACCCAGTTAACTATTAAGACTTACTTGGACTTGTTCACCTTTATTTACGTAACCTGATTTGAATCTTATTACACTTGCGATTAGGTCCTTAGTTAACAATTTAAAGTCAATATGACACGGGCTATATGTTATCAATCATTCGTTGTCACCTTGTGCGTTCTCTGGCATGTAATATCCTGTATGATAGTTACTTTGACACTTTTGCAATCATTACGTGTTGGCGGACCAAGTCCTGTTTGTTATTCAATTAAATTTCCAGAAGAATATATGGTGAATTCCAATTTTGTATCAAGGTAATTCCCTTGGAAGAAACTTTTTTAATGGCGTGCAAGGTCTGGGTATTCCCTTGCATGCAGCCTAGGTAACTGGCACCTAAAAATAAAATGTCGTCATACGCGCGGCCGGGTGACACAGCCTCATCTCGGCCCAGTTGCAGCGATGACGTCACGGCTACTCGGCGAAGGTCGCCATATTGATCTCGTGCTCACACCCACTTACCGGTGCATGCGTGCAATGTTACGTACACCACCTCTTACGTATATGTATACAATAACAATAATTATATGGTCTAATTAATATTCTTGATTTTTGATAGTGACCGGAATTTTATAAAACTAAATTACTGGGAACTTTGAAAAATTTCAACAACAAACTTATTTCACTTTCAATAATCATATTAAAACAACAAAACCTTTGTTAGGAGTTTAGGGTTTCGAAAACTTAACAAATCAGAAATCCTTTGATGACGTAACAGAGGACTGGAAAAAATCAGCAGGGTATTGCAATGTCACGGACGACAACTCGGATTCTAAAGGTCACCAGTTTTGATGACGTAGTTTAACTTTCCCAGAGTTCGTAATCCTTTTTGGATGAATAGAAAAACAATGTATTTGAATTTCGCTATTCTTTTGTTCACAGGCGCCTATAGAGCTTAAGAAGAAATTGGATGAGACAAGATTGCTGGAGTCGCGCAAGTCTGCGAGGCTGGCCGATGTCGACACCGATTTTGCCAGACTTGCTGACATGGCCGGTGACCGCCGCCGTGCCTCCGCCACCATTGAAGTGCCTGCACACCATATGCAAGTGTATGAAAATCCTTTCCTTACACAAACACAAATATAGATTCATAAATATGTATTAAAACCATTACATTCTTCAAAGACGTTTTCTGGTCGAACAATTGGTCGTACCGGAAGGAATCTCAAAACATTATACAATACCTATACGTAGTAATGAAAGAACACTGGAGTAAATGATTTGTACATATGCACTAACGTGTTTTTGTACTACACCCGGAAAATAAATTTACATAATTTGAGAATTGAAACAAACGAGCTAGAGATGTAAACCTTGAGGCATGACCTTAAAATAATACAAGTTTAAAATGTTGAAACATATAAACAAACTCAACATATCCACTGTGAGCTGGTCTTCCGTATAGTTACTTAAAAACATAACTGTTTTAAGTATTTACATAGTTATTTTATTACATTTTATGAAAGAAATTGCTTTTGTTAATGACAAAATTTTACAGTTGTAGTGAGAGTTGGAATAATAATGTCAAGTCAAAATGGTTTTTACAAAAGTGAATAAAATGTGTGACTTTCTTTACTGTTCGCTCGTTGCTTATGTGGCTATAAAGCTTTGTAATGCCTAAAGACCTAGAATTTTAAAAGGATGTAAAAATGAAAACAAGAAATTTTTTGAATGAAAATGGCAAAACAAAGAAGAAACGCTGATAAAACTTGTAAAAGGCACGTGAATACAGTTGACACAGTTGGAAATGGTACAGATAGGTACGCAATATCTAAAACTTCCCATATATGGCGTTCAAAGCAAGTTCAGCAATGAAGGACATTCGGTGTGATGAGGGCAAGAGAGTCACGACGTGTTGTCTAATACGGGTTTTGTAATTAGCGAATAACGGCTTTATACCTCGAGGCGGTGGCTAGCCTCGCTGGTAGAGGCCACTTTTATAACGGCTCACGCCATGAATTTGGCGAGGTGTCGTTACAACACGCGTACAACTAAAATTACCACTACTTTACTACATTTCACATTCAACAGATACTACTTTTATTAGATGCATTGAATGAAATCCAGCAAATGTAGAGACTAACCCCCATATTCTAAGTCGTTCCTCCAAAACTTTTTACACTCCACTCAACCTCGTCGTTGGTAAAAATGGTAGTGTGCGCTAGGCCTAACACGGAGTGGCTACGTACTCTTTGACTCCTCCAGGTCCTTATGGAGTTATGACTTAGAATACCGATTTCGAGGAGTATTTCGAAGAGGTTTTCAATGAGGTTTCGTTAAGTCGAGGACGAGTAAGTTTTGGAGGAACGACTTAGAATATGGGTGTAAGAATAGCCGCAAATTTAATAATTTCCTTGCGAACCTTGAGCATGAAATGCTAAAGGAAACCTCACTGAAAGGTCACAGTAATTCGAAGTCAAACAAGCCACACTGGGCCGGAATATCTCATTAGGACTGAGACAGAAAAAGGAAGATTTAAATAAGTAAATCACTTTCAATATTGTTTTATTGACGTTAAATCAAACATTAGTAGATAATTTTACTAAAAATGAAATAACGACAAAAGCTTAGTGATATTTATTACTAGTCTTCTTAAAGATTCTATTCTTCCCAAATTCGTGGACGGTAGGGCCATTAACATAAAAATTAGAAACTCTAGAGGCACTCTCACGACTACAAGATTTGGAGAGTGGCGTATTGTGTGCGTGGCTCGCATTGTGGCGGTTACCTTGCAGGTAGGTGTAATCGGCTGGTCGTGCATCGGAGCGGGCCGGGCGCGTTGCGAAATGCGCGCGTTAGAAACTGGATGGAAGTTAGCGCGGAGTACGGGTGTGTCCTTGTCACACTTGCCTACATTCTGTTGCCGCCCGCCTCCCGCACACCCGCACGCCCGCGCGCCGCAGGGACAGACAATGCAACTTTGTGAGAACGATTAAAAAATTCCAGTAGATTACATAAACTATTGTAATCTTAAATCTAGAGATAACAAAACCACTGTAGAAGAAACCGCAACAGTTATGGTTCCCGACTAAAATTGTCTGCCTTTCTTTAGACTCAGTTGTCGGGTCAGAACTTTATAATGCATTGCAATAGAACCGGAACAAACGGCATCAAATGCGGCAACGTGACGCTCGACGCGCAGTTTCACTTTTCATCATGATCGCGGTGAGAGGCGAGACCCCAGCGCGGTCCAAATTTCACAACACTACCCGAAACCGACTTCGAGGGTAATATAGCAATTGCTAACAAGATCAACTATTGCTACCTTTCGAACATCTGTCCAACCAAAGTAGTGAACGTTTTTTTTTCTTCTAATATAATTCTAGTCCAGGAGATCAGATTTAAACGGTTTCTTCCAAGATTCGTTTCAAGATTACATTGATTTAAATAACAGCCGACCGACCTTCAAGATAGGGATACGGAAAAAATCGAAAGACTACTTGAAAACAGATTACTTAAGACTTAAAAGCCAGTGGTTGATATTTAAAAAGTATCGTTCAAAGAGAACCAGTTGTCAACAAAAAGCTTATGGGATTTAAAAACTATTGAAATCACTTCAACGTTGTTCTAAGAATTACAGACAGATTTTAAGCAAGATGGTAGAACTCGAGTCATCTAAATAAATCATATTCACATTTAATGGAGAGTTCCTTAGAGGTAAGATTGGAATTCTACTCGTGATTGGAACAACTTTTCGCAACATCGGTCAAAACTACGGCCAAGAGAAGTGAAAGTTTGCCAACATTCATTTTCTTTTGATTTATATCTGTCTTGTAGTAGAAGAGCTGTAATAATTTTAAAGAATTTTAGAAGAGCTATGGACGGCCTTCGTATGAAATACAGATTATACTATTTGTCTGATCATGTGACTCATAAATCGTAATGTAAATACCGTCAGAGAGATATACAAAAAAATAAGTCGCCAGAATTCAAAATGCCACACTTGCTACTGATACTTGGCGCAGGCACCACCTGACACAGTGACCTAGTTTCAAAACGGAATGCCGCACACACTAGCTAAAGTGATATCGAACAATGTGCCGACGCGAGACGCCATGAAGCGAGACCAAAATAATCAATGTAATGAATTCATACAATTGCTAATGATTTTGACTTTCGTTTCTATCGGCTCATTTGAATGACGTTGCGTTGAGGACACGTTAGAATTCACCTTGAGTGTCGATACGTATTTGGTCAGGTGCCTAGTTAGATACAATGTGTTTGTGCGATTGTGGCATCCTTACTCGGGCAGTGGGGCGGCAGTCCGGCTCGCATTCTGATGTCGCAAGTCGAAAAGCCTTTAATTTGCCTTGTCAACTAACTCAATATCATAATTTCTTATTACTACGCATAAAATAATTTAGAAGGCCTCACTATAAATACTATCTTATTCTTTATGAGACTGAATATGAAAATCTTAACTAGCAGAATCAATGATTCTGTATTCATGGTTTTGCAGATGAGGTACCGCAACATGGCGTAATAAAGCAAACGCGTGAGAGTGTGGATTTATAAACTTGTGTTTGAAAACATAAGAGCTTTGGTTCACTTCTCAGTGGAAGTTGTACCATTGGTTTACATTCCGCGAGCGTTTGCGTAACATGCAAAGCGAAGGCGCGCTCGGCGATGCCGATGGTGGGGCCGCACTTTCTCATCGGATACGTTTGCTTTCGTTGGTGTCGGTCCGTTATCTCATTTGGCAGGTGCTGGTATGCGCCTCCGTCTAGAGAAAGTGTTACAACTAATAATTGTAGGCAATATTATGCAAACAGTGGTAATTCATAGTCATTTTTATTTCATTTGTCTGACTCCTAAAGCTACAAAATTTTATTCGCTACCTCACAAAGGAAAAGTGCATCGGCTTTTATAATTTTACGATGCCGGGAATCCGAACGATTACTCACCCAAATTGTTCACCTCAGATTTGACTTTCCTTCAACCGACCCGACAGGTTATTCCACCCTACAGGGAACAAAAACCGTTCTCGGAAATGTAATATAAGAATTGTGTCTGCTAATAGCTGGTTAATTGTAACTCTGCGGTATAAGCGCAACAGAGTGACAAGTACTAATGTTGCCAAGCCACGGCTGCCGAAGGTCACCTATACTTTGACCGGACACTAACATGGCACATAACATTGTTTTTTTTATCATAACGTTCAAGTTCAATGTTTTGTGAATTGACATGACACGCGACATGCTAACTAGGCGTACTTAGTTTGTAGTGTCTAATTCAATGAGAATAATTTGACTAATCCTATCACAGGAGTAGTAGGGATTCGAGAGTTCTAACACAGTTTTAGAACTCAAAACCCCCCTTCACCCCCTCCCCCTCATAACCCTTCCGCAACCCGTCCCTCATAACCCTTCCGCACCCCGTTCTCGGATCCTTCAAACCTAAAAAAAAAAAAAAAAAAAAAAAAAAAAAAAAAAAAAAAAAAAAAAATGAAAACACCCCCATTTGAGTCGATTGCGCTGGGTCCCAGAGCGATATCTCTAACCCTTTCTGAGATACGTTTTTCTTAAATTCAGTCCTACTTGATTAACTAATGAATCCTCGAGCTGTGCTAATGACACGTTCCATGTTAATTACACCTTACCTCATTACTTAATCTTATTATATTATCTTCGATCCCTAATTATCGCTACCTATGTCTCTATTCTACGTACCTATGCATGTTTTCGAACAAAAGAAAACGCCTCACCTAGTCTACCTACTTAAGCATACATACATAATCATCTTTGTGGAAGCTGGAGCTTAGCAGAGTTTTTAACATACATTAAACGTTCTCATGTGAACACCATATTTCTCAATTACTATGCTTTATCAACTATTTACCAAACATTTGTGCAATCTTAATATCTCTGCTCATTAATTTCTCATCTATATATAATTATTATTTGCTACAACTCTCATAACAAGTTTTACAAGTTCTTTAAATACATTTGATTCAACAAATAATTTTACTCATTAATTTTTAATTTGTCAACTATTTGCTTTCACAATCATAACTTGTTCTTTGAACTTGTTGATTGACAAACACATCATAATGTAATCATCTGCTCAAGTATAAGAACAATTGCAACTAAGCATTTCATTACAAAGTATTATCCACTACCATCGAAGACGTAGACTACTGCTTCAGAGTCAAGACAACCAATATGGATGTGAGTATTTTATTTTTCCTAACTTACATGATGTTGATTTATATTTTCAGTTGTACTTACTATTATTTGTAATCATTGTTATAGCATTCATCTTGCCTTGATAACAACACTACCATCAACTATGAGGAAAATACCTTTAAACATTACTACTTTCCAACCTCTGATGATGAGGACACGTCGTCGAGCCCATACCCTATTAAGAAGAGAAAAAGTAGTAGTGAGCAGAGCAGCGATTCCCTGAACGAATTCTTTGAACAACCCGCTAAGAAGAAAAAAGCAAAACTACAATCGTCTACTGTTGGTCGAGCAACAAACGACGGGGTGTCATATATTTCTACAAATGATGATGATGGATCAAAGGCGACTCATCTCATAAAGATTGAGATCTACGAGTTAAAAAAATTGGCGAACGTCCCACCATCGGATCACTGGAAACATGCGGACGTACGAGTGAAGTACTATAATAATAAACAAAATACCAACCACCACCAGCGAACACGACAGTTAATTTATAATATTACAAAAGAAATTTCTAATGCATCTGACTGCAAAAAATATACCTTCAAACATAAAGATTAAATAAAATAATCCATATTGCTTGTCTTGACTCTGAAACATTTATAATGTATCATATTTTAAAATGTAAGATATAGGTTAAAAATTTAATAAACGATTTATTTTATTAACATTTTTTGTTTTTATTCGTTTCAAAGGTTTAAAAAAAAAAAGATTAAAGTAAAATTCAACATATTTATTACACTAACTTTAAAATAGTTTACAAGTATTCTTAAATCAATATAAAAGACTTAAACATATCTTTAATTAATACATCATTATTTATTGTATCCACATTAAACATTTTAACAAAGTCACTTAGAGATATATCTCTAAACTTAAGATACAAATATACAAGACAATATTCACCACAAAGAGATGAAAAAACATTTTGAATTACTTTATTGTTATAGATCCATCTATTCGTGTTCCGCTTCAGAAAAGCTAAATGATAAGTATTAGGCTTTCGACCGAAAGTATCAAAATATTCTCCAACACCATCTGTACTTATGTAAATTGCTACCCAATGCGTTCCTGGTTTTGTATCTGGATCTAAATTACTAACTAAGTAAATAGGTGTTGACATATGGATCGGTAATCGATTAGCAGCAAAAACATTATTTACTAAATTAGGATGTATTATTTGCAAACATTTACTTATTTCTAAGGTATTCATGATAGTAACATATGTCTACTACATTCAAAAGTTCATAATAATTTAAAATAAGTAAAAAAAGATTTATATCTTATATAACAACAATTTTATTTACTTAACTACTAAAATCTACGCTTATATTTCTATTCTTATCAATTTCAATCAAATTATCGAATTCTGCATATACAATACAATTGATTGTTTGAGTAAGAGCGTTTTCAAACCTTACTTCTAACCGTACACTTCCATGTTTGATTAAATTCCAATGTGAAGATGAATTCGCAGATAAATCTGGTGTAAGGTCAAATGCCATTAAACAATATCCTTTTGGGTATCTATCTCTATTTATACCATTACCCTCATTTAAAAAATGAATACCAGTTCCCGAGAATAGCGTGTGATACATTACAGTATGAATGCCATTACTAAATGCAGGTTGTAATGCTTTTGAAGGTATTTGCATACCGTCAATGTATAAACTAAATAAGTTCATACCGAAGTTATCAAAATCATAAGGATTTTTATTAAAACTACCATTGAAAGCTGTATTGTTAACAAATCCAATAATACACCGTTTTGGTATCTGTCCGAGGAAAACATTGTCAAGTGTTTTACCTTGCACACCAGATGGTATTGTCAAAACCTTAACTTCAGCTCTAGTGATGGGATACTTTGCTGTCGTAGATGCTAAGACTTTTTGATGAGCAATCAGAACACTTGGATTAATTCGAGACTTGCGAACTAAAAGAGTAGCATCGGTGATGGATACTTTCACTTTAATATCATTTGTTGGAGCCATGAGGTTAAAAGAATCTCTTGAACGGACTAGTTTAACACACATTTCCACTCCATTAATCATAAACTTTTCTTGATTAAATATATCACCATGTAAATGTCCAATCATTTCTACATCTTTACTTTCCTTTACATATTTTTGTCTTTCCGTAAAGCCCTTGTTCGATTCATCGGCGTTGTTCATTTTTCCAGCAGTATCTTCATACCACATTCCACAGGTCAAATGTGATTGTTTTGCGTGTGGGGCATAATTTAGAAGAGTTTCTATATATGCACGGTATCCATAAGTATTATTTGGTGGAGATATAAGTTTTTGATTTAGATACACATCTAATTGACTAAAAAGCGAATGAAGCCAATAATTAACTGGCGCTACAGAAGTTGTATCAGCGAGAGGTGTTAAATCTTGATTCAATATCTTAGCCTTAATGTGAATTAATGTATGCGATAAATCTATGTAATCATCACCAGATCCAGGAATTAAAAATTCTAATGGTCCATCATCGTTGAGTGATGAAATAGGCTTATAGTGAATCCATTGTCCATTCTCAATACTGGTCTGAGTTGATGGTAAAGCGAACAAGTCTAGTTCTGACTTAGCACATTCACAAGAATGATTATGTAAAAATGACATATTTTTGTTTTATTATTATTATTATTATTAGTTTGTATTTATTTATTTTAAGAAAATATATCGTCGTTATTGTTTTTATTTTTTCTTTTAGCTATTTTAATTGTTCTTCCTTTTCGACTCTCTGATGGAATGACACATTTTGAACTTAGTTTCTTTCTTTTATAACCCGACCCAGTCATAACTCTATCTATTTTATCATCAACTTTTCTTTTTAAATTGAAGGTAGCTTCTTTAAAACGATCTTTAACGGATTCTTGTAAAGGTTTTGCTTGCACCATATCAGATAAGAGTCCCATACCAGCGTTTAGTGCTTCTTTACCAATAACTCTAGCACCACTTGAAAAAAGAGGTAGGACTGAACGAAACAATCCTCCCAAAAAACTCCCTACACCGTGTCCACGTTGGTGTAATGCTCCCTTATATATTACTCCAATTCCAGATCCAGCTTGATGAGTGTAGTAGTGTTGATATGGACAGATATTGTTATTATGTCTTGTGTACATTATTTTTATTTTTAGTTAATTATTACGTTTGAAATGCAGCTTAACACAGCTAGTTCCGAACTCAAATGGTATATTTTCTCCAGTGTTAGATCTTATATCTATTTCAATTATATCGAACTCCCTACGCAGTACTGGAACATAGTGTGGTGGAGAAAAAACATGCATTTTATTTGATCCATATACATATTTGATAGGATCTAATGATATAATCCTCAATAACGGACACATTACATCTCCAACAATTTGAGGTTGTACAATATCACAATATATGAATAACTGTGATGGTAATCCGAAATAAAGGTTAGCTGGGAATTTACCAGTACGTCTAGTTGCTACATCAGTGTTTGGATCAAATCCGAGTTGAAGACTTAATTTTGATGAAAATTTTAAAGATATTAGATCATCAATATTTCCCGTTAGGCTTATATATTTGGAAATTTTATCATGTCGTAGTTTAAAGGTTTCTCTTGAATTCAATGCTGCTAAAACGTCATCTATATTTTCATAACTAGATGCTGGTATATGGTTTTTGTATGTTACAACAGATGAATCTGCTTCATTGGGAACATTCATTCTTTTCTTTATATACATGATATTATTATTATTTTGTACTGTAAACATAGTACAGGGATATTGAAATTCCACAATCCCCACCGACCATTCTCCTTCCAATTTGATAGATTTTGGTAGCTTTGTTGAAAAGTTTGTTGTCTTATTCTCAGGAAAGTATGAGAAAGAACTGTTACTAGGTAAAGTTAAATAAAAGTCTTCGATATTCATGACTCTAAATTTGATGCTAATATCCAACTATTGAACTTATTCGGGTAACCTCTCCACTTCACGAGCAATTCCTTTCTGGACCCTGAATACCGAGTACGAATAATTTTATCTATTTTATATTTAGAGGTGGGGTCATAAGTAACTTTTTGTAGTTCTTTTTCATAGAATGTACCTATGATAGGTTCATTTTTCAGATCTTTTAAAGTATACACCAACCATGGTAATCTTTTTATGATTGATGTTATTACAAATATCTCATCACTCCAGTTTGTTTCATATCCTTTTTGAAAAATGTGTTTATATTTTGTAATTCTCACATGATCACCGATGTTTAATTTGGGATTATTTATACCACTGCACTGATTATTTGATTTTTCATATAAGTTACGCCAAACTGTCATAATATTATTATCATTAACATCACAAGGACGCATCTTAATACTTCTATGAAAGCTATGATTATACGAATAAAGTAAATCTTGCAAAATATCCACATATCTATAAGTGTTGTGGTGAGTGAAGTATCGCCACATTTTCATTTTTAGTGTTCTTTGAAATCTCTCTACAATACTAGCTTTTATGTCAGGATTATTAGTGGTATAATAATTAATGTTGTGATTTTTTAAAAACTGTTGAACATCCTTCGATATAAATTCAGTACCTTTATCTGATTGTAAATGTCTAGGTGTAGATTTAGCTTCAGAAATGATGCTCTCAAAACATTGTTTTACAGTTTCAGAATTTTTTTTAGTCATAACCCTAGCAAAGGCATATTTACTAAAAACATCAATTACACATAAAATATATTTATTTCCATCATTAAATTCACTATAAGTTCTCATATCACTTAAATCAGCCTGCCAAAGCTCGTTAATATTTGATAGAACATATTTATTCCTTGGAAATCGACGTTGTACCGGTTTGTGTAAAGTATAAGTCTCTTGTGATTCCAACCATTTTTTTGTTTCTTCTTTAGTCATTTTACTTTTCATTGCTTTTGCTAGTTTACTAAAACTGCTGTAGCCGGCTGGATTAGAGACATCATAATAAATGTTATTTATTTCTAATAAGGGGTCCATCTCTCCCAATCAATTTTTCTTTTCACTTTACCTTCATTTACATTCGGAGTTGTTTGAGGAGTAGAAAAACTAGTTGCGTTTGGGGATTCTGTTATACTTTCAACTTTTTTCCCAAAATCTGATTTCTTTGATATGACATTTATATAGGTTGCTCTTTTTGGGTTACCTATATAGCTCATTGGTACTTGTAAATCCCTCAAAGCAGTTATAAACTCCACCCAACCATGTGGAGAACTATTTTTGAGTGGTCTTACAACATCATTCAGTAAGTCTACAATATTGCTGTTATGAACCTCTTTGTTGTTAATAAAAACAGTACCTTTATCATTCCATTGAATTTTGTCTTTGTTTTTTAAAAGTACATCAATTAAAAGCTCACCTTTAATTTTATATGTCTTCGGTAAGAGTTGAAGTAATTGAGATTTAACATAAAAAATATTCTTTTTTTCCTCTATGTCTTTACCGCTAACTATCTCGTGTGTTTTTATAGAATCTTCTTTAGCGTCTAAAGAATTTTCTAGTTTTACCTTTTCTTTTATATTATTTTCTGATTCACCAAATTTTATAATAGGTATTTCTATTGGTTTTCGATCTTTACCAATATAATATAAATATCTTTGAAGAGTTTGTAAGTAAAGTGACCATTTTTCTCTATCTTCTAATTTGGTTTTCAAAACTTTATTCATTTCTTCATCAAGTTGTGATAGTGTTGTATTAGTATTATGGTTTTTAAGTTTTTCTATAACTTCGGGTTCAATCAATATCATTTTCTTTGCATTATCCATTTTTAATTATTTGATAAGTGAGTTCAGCAGTGCATTCAAAACAGAACTCAGTATAATCGGTAAGAAAGCTCCACCTTTTTGAATAATTATATTTTTTCTTAGTTTATTTTTACCTTTTGAGATTAGTTTTCTTAATATATTTTTATACTTTTGTAATTTATTTATTTTTTCTTCTTGTAATGGAACTTTCCCTTTCAAGACATTGTAGATGCACTCGCAGATGCAATTAATTTCTTCTTCACCACAAGCTTTTAGTAATACTTTTCTAAATTTTGGTTTTAGAACATGTAAAGCTCTTAAGAACTCTTCATGTGTCTTTACTCGATATTTCATTGTTCAATAATGAGAGATTTTTGTTTAGAGCTACTATATTTATATCCCTTCTTAGGAATGTAACAAATAGTGTAATCGCTTACAAATATATTAGTTTTCAAGCGGTACACATCATCTGTATTTTGTTTTAAATCGATCATCAAGTATCCATGTGGTTTACTTGTAGCATCTCTATATGCCTCTTCAACATATTTAGGATTCTCAGGTACTAGCTGACGAGCAAGGTAGCGTATTTGAGTTTTGTCTCTAGGATTTTTAAAGTAAACAATATAACTAGAATTTAGCGATATATCACGCTGTCCTTTTCCTTGGTGAAAAAGATTTTGTGTTATGTAGAATATACTTAAATTTCGGTGATGACTACCCTTTGTGAAAATATCAACTACCCGTCCATCAGATTCCCTCATCAGATCATCAATAATCATTAATTGAGGTTCTTTGCCATCAAACATGCTTAAATCAGCAATTCCTTGATAATAATTAACACCAGTTAAATTGTACAATGGTTGCATTTCATCATAGCACCACAAGATGTTTTTGAATTCTACGTTACATATTTGGTTCATGTGTTTAATAAATTCACACACAAAATTAGATTTACCACAACCACTTGGACCAGCAACAATGGTAGTAAATGGATGCTCAAAATGAATCATGTTGAACTTGTACTCTCTGTTGAAGTAGACAACAAAATGAACAAAACTTTTGAGGTATTAAATAATATATTTATTTTTTAAGTGAAACTTACGCTAAATAACACATACATTAAACAGGTAATACAAAATCCTTTATGTGAAATGAATACAAAGTAACATAATGTAAATTAATTAGGTAATACAAATAAGGTTACAACTAAATCGATAAAAAAAACATAAACACAAAGTAAAAAATCATAACTAACATAATCCAGAAATCAGATTTAAAACCAAAACGTTTCCTATGTGTAACATGTAACTTAAATAGAAATAATAAAAAAACCTATTTTCAAAACCCAAATAAGGTTACTTATGAGAAAGTGTAAAAATATAACATACAAACCTAGCTAAAGCTTAACTAACTTTCTAACTTAGTTTAATTAACTTAAAATTATAATTAGTAAAGTTAATCATCGTAATTTATAATGACCCCAAGCTAATGTGTCGGTGGAATCGGGTATAATGTATCGTTTGGTATCATTGTGTGATAAACTAATTTTATTTATCTTTTGAGTAAAGATTACATGCTTAATGGATCGAAAACGATGCATTTCATCATATTTTATTTGTTTTGCAAACAAAGCAGTTTTGTAATGCTCTAATTTTAATTGCTTAGTTATATTTTTGTTCACACCTTTGGCTTTGGTTATAATTTTGTTATTTACATCCATGGCATACATTTTTGACCGTAAACCAACAAACTCACAAAAAACTTCACCATTATGTTCATCTTTAAAGAACCCCAATCTTTTCTTATTTAATAAAGGAAATCCGTATTTATTATTTTGGTCGTAATCGGATGTATCAAAATAATTATTTAAATCTGGTTGAATTTCTTTATAAAAATCTGTACAAAAAATTTGATAAACCAAACTGTCAGTATCCGTATACAATAATTTTAAGTTTTCAAATTTATTCTTCATATATTTGTAATGAAAATCATACATTAATGTTTTTGATAAATCTAAAATACTGAAACCTAAGAAGATGGGTTTATTGTACAAAAGTTTAGTCTTTTTTAATTGCACTGCTACTAAACTCTCAGAGAAAACAGATAGACTGTGGAATTCAGGTTTGGCAATCAGATCTGATGCACCTTTTGTTTTGCCTCGATTTTCCCAGTGAGTCAATAGTCTGACGTTTACTCTCTTTTCGATATTCTCCATGGTCTTACCAAAAATTGAGTTATTCATTAATTTATAGAAATCTTTTTCAAAGTTAGATGTTGCTAATGTACGCAATTCTGTGTTTAAGTCTATGTACTTTTTTAACCAGGGACTCTGTTTGAATTTTAAAACTCTGTGGATTTTAGTAACTTTTAAACCCAACTCTATGCTTTGTAAAAGATTCCTATAATGTATAACATATTTTTTCTTACCATTTAAATTTGGTACAAGCTTTGGTTCCTTAGAACCACCAATACAAATGTTTTCAGGACATAATGGAAAATCTGAATGGGCATCATGGAGATGGTCAGGATATTCTAAATCTACTTCTAAAATGTACCCAAATTCTGAATTGTTAGGAATATTAAAATTAACATCAACATTCACCCATTCAAATTGAGAAATAGGTAGATATTGAGACATAGCCCATCCATATAAATTATTGGCATCTAAGTATGTAAGATATGAAATAGGTTCATTAATCTGATAATTATCCATATAAATATTATTAGCTTTAGCGTGACGATTACTGCATTGAGATACACCACCTCTTATACCAGATTTTATGAAAGCAATTTTATCAAAGTCTGTAAGTAACTCGATTTCAACTTCAGTAAACTTTAACATAGCATCCCAGCTTAAACCAGGGGCGGTATAATAATGAGCAGGGTCTAAATCATATGTATTTAAACAAACATTCCTGAAGTTTTCAAATACATCACTTAAAAGCAAAACATCTGTTTTTAAGTACAGATTAGAATAATCAGACATATTATTGCATTTAAAATGAGACCATATTCTTTGAGCGTGAGCGTAGTCTTCATTAGAAATTGTTGACCCGGTAAGTGAACTGTAAAAATCTTCAATAGTTGGCAACGATGGTGATTTTAACGAAGTGAATGAGTCCAAGAACTCATATGGAAAGACACCTTTTCTCTTCAATAATTTAAAATCGCTTTGATTAGGAAATTCTTTTTTTAATTCTATGAACTGATTATCGTTAAGATTAGAAGCTAATGAATCTAAACTACTTGATAAAAATTTTAATGAATCAATAAACCTTAAACTTACACGCTGACCGTTTACGTTAAGTATTTTAGAAAACGAAATATATCTTTCCTTATTTTGAGGGATTATTTGTATTTCACCTTCATCAAAATTTAATGCATGTACAATAAAATGAGCATCGTAATTACTTAGATTATGTAATATTACGGGAACGAAATCTATTTTATGCAACTTTTTACTACATGTTTCATGTGAAACACCAATATAGGCCCCCGTTTGCCAATCGTGATCAATATATTTATCAAATAAATCTTTTTTACATATGTAACATTCTTTGCTTTCGTCTATATGTTTTCTATTTTCAATTGTGAGAGGTAGAGGAGCAGTTTGAAAACTATTTTTAGTATATATAATTTTTAAATCTTCTTTTAACTTATTCATAAAAACTTTAGCACAATCTTTTCCGCTATATGTTACATATTTAGAGAGATTATTATCATAAGAACACTTAACATAATAACCAAAACTGTACACATCATGTCTTTGGACTTTCATTGTTGATGACTTGTTAGGATCAACAGGACAAGAAGCAATTGGTTTTAAAATCGCCTCAAAATCAGCGTATATTACAAATGGAACTCTCTTTTGCCTTTCAAAGTTATCAAAATATAATCTATCATTAGAAACATTTTCATTAAACCAATTCTTTCTTAACGTATTAGGATTTGGTAATATCGTATATATATGGGCACAATCATGTGTTTGGTGGGTCTTAAGAGCAATAGTTGTAGGAAAATAAAGCAGACAACCATCACAAATGTGGATAGCACCATTTCGTGAAGTGATCTGCTTACTGACTAGCCGAGACAAATTTTTAATATAACAATAATGCCCATTGGTACCACTCGTTATGTATAGTAAATTAATATGTTTTGATTTGCGAGACTTTGTGAAATACAGGGGGCCAATGACTTGATGAGTTTTACTCTCAGAATTATATTCTAAACCGAAAACGTTAATGCTTATATCATTCAAATTTTCAACTTTCTGAATATTATTTAACTTTACTGGAAACGAAATTCCAGTAAAATTTAGCTTGCTTTCGAATTTGTAATAAGCATTTACACGGTCGGGGTTTGTTGGTTGAGGATATAATGCTGAGAGTAAAGCCCATTTAAAACAATGTACATCTGTATTTTTTACATTGACTACAGCTTTTTTGGTCCTTATATCATAGGGTAATTCAATAAAAGATGATCCTCGCAGTGGATTGAATTTATTAACATTCATATCTAAACATATTATATTTGCAAGACTCCATCCACTGTCTTTTTTCTCAAATTCACTGACTTTATGAGCTAATGTTTCTTTAATTGTTTCAAAGAATACACTGAGTTCGTCGGATTCATTCAAAATATAATTATGAGTTTGGAAATCGAACACGTCGTGTACATTTTTATTTTGATGGATAAAGTTAGCACATAGTATAAAGTTTACTTTAAAAGTTTTTAATCGTATTATATCATCGAGAATTAAAGTCTTCAGATCATCTTTTATTGAATTAATAAATGTTTCGACTGTCTCAAGTTCTTTAGACTCTGCTAAAGACTTTATTTTATATGTATGAATTCTTTTACCAAAAGCAGTTTCGATTAAAGTTACATTTGGTAAGTTACAATGGGAACGAAACGCATTATTTTTATGTGAATTACTTTTATAATGATTGGATAAATACCTTTTTTTAACGAAGATTTTGCAAATTGAACACATAACCATCTCACTATTATTATCAGCTGAAACCTCCTCAACTCCTCCTTTAGAAGTAGATGGTTCATCAACACGTTGTTTCTTCTCATTGCTTTCCGAGACATTTTCAGCTTGTCGTTTTAACCCCCTACCATGTTGTATGTTGAAACTGTTGACAAAAATAAAAATTAAAAATAATAATATGAAGAGATTCATATTATGCAACATTTAATTCATAAATATAAAGATAAAACTTACGTTTTTTCAATTTCGTCGCAGAGTTCCATCAACGATTGGTCGAAATAAGAATCAAATATATCTTGTTCTTCGCTTTTTGCAGTTTCTATTTGGTTACATATTTCAATTAACAATTCATCATAATCGGTACAATCCAAATCAGTCTCATCAATGGAAGATGAATTGATATTCATTGTATCAGTCATTGTTATTTACACTTAAAAATTCAGAGATTAAAGTAGAAGTTCACAAGTTGGAGGATTGATATCTAGTAACTTTAAACATTTAAACTGGCTTCTATATATATATAAAAAAATAACTACATCATGTATAATTAACTAAGCAGACTATAATTAGTAACATTTTAAATTACGATTAGTAACATTCTACATTACTTAATAACATTTTTGTGGTTAATGAGGTTGTTTTTTGTCATCAAACACTTAGACGAACTCGTGGATACGGAGCTCATAATAAGGAACTAAAATGAATGATATTACATTTAACTTATTTTTAACCTATATCTTACATTTTAAAATATGATACATTATAAATGTTTCAGAGTCAAGACAAGCAATATGGATTATTTTATTTAATCTTTATGTTTGAAGGTATATTTTTTGCAGTCAGATGCATTAGAAATTTCTTTTGTAATATTATAAATTAACTGTCGTGTTCGCTGGTGGTGGTTGGTATTTTGTTTATTATTATAGTACTTCACTCGTACGTCCGCATGTTTCCAGTGATCCGATGGTGGGACGTTCGCCAATTTTTTTAACTCGTAGATCTCAATCTTTATGAGATGAGTCGCCTTTGATCCATCATCATCATTTGTAGAAATATATGACACCCCGTCGTTTGTTGCTCGACCAACAGTAGACGATTGTAGTTTTGCTTTTTTCTTCTTAGCGGGTTGTTCAAAGAATTCGTTCAGGGAATCGCTGCTCTGCTCACTACTACTTTTTCTCTTCTTAATAGGGTATGGGCTCGACGACGTGTCCTCATCATCAGAGGTTGGAAAGTAGTAATGTTTAAAGGTATTTTCCTCATAGTTGATGGTAGTGTTGTTATCAAGGCAAGATGAATGCTATAACAATGATTACAAATAATAGTAAGTACAACTGAAAATATAAATCAACATCATGTAAGTTAGGAAAAATAAAATACTCACATCCATATTGGTTGTCTTGACTCTGAAGCAGTAGTCTACGTCTTCGATGGTAGTGGATAATACTTTGTAATGAAATGCTTAGTTGCAATTGTTCTTATACTTGAGCAGATGATTACATTATGATGTGTTTGTCAATCAACAAGTTCAAAGAACAAGTTATGATTGTGAAAGCAAATAGTTGACAAATTAAAAATTAATGAGTAAAATTATTTGTTGAATCAAATGTATTTAAAGAACTTGTAAAACTTGTTATGAGAGTTGTAGCAAATAATAATTATATATAGATGAGAAATTAATGAGCAGAGATATTAAGATTGCACAAATGTTTGGTAAATAGTTGATAAAGCATAGTAATTGAGAAATATGGTGTTCACATGAGAACGTTTAATGTATGTTAAAAACTCTGCTAAGCTCCAGCTTCCACAAAGATGATTATGTATGTATGCTTAAGTAGGTAGACTAGGTGAGGCGTTTTCTTTTGTTCGAAAACATGCATAGGTACGTAGAATAGAGACATAGGTAGCGATAATTAGGGATCGAAGATAATATAATAAGATTAAGTAATGAGGTAAGGTGTAATTAACATGGAACGTGTCATTAGCACAGCTCGAGGATTCATTAGTTAATCAAGTAGGACTGAATTTAAGAAAAACGTATCTCAGAAAGGGTTAGAGATATCGCTCTGGGACCCAGCGCAATCGACTCAAATGGGGGTGTTTTCATTTTTTTTTTTTTTTTTTTTTTTTTTTTTTTTTTTTTTTTTTTTTAGGTTTGAAGGATCCGAGAACGGGGTGCGGAAGGGTTATGAGGGACGGGTTGCGGAAGGGTTATGAGGGGGAGGGGGTGAAGGGGGGTTTTGAGTTCTAAAACTGTGTTAGAACTCTCGAATCCCTACTACTCACAGGTTTCCTTTAGGGGGCGATGATCCCTTGATCGGTTGATTGCATAATGTGAGTGTTAATTGTCATTGTTTACGTCTTAAAAAGGATGGTAGGATGTAAGATTGGCTATCGTGATTCGTGGGCATGGCAGCTCGCTGCTACCAGCCGCATCCAGCGATGACCTCAGCGCGGGCGAGGGGCGGGGAGCGGTTCCGCGTTAGCTCAATAGCACCGGACCTGCTTTTTACCGCACGTAAAAAACTGCGCCCGACCTACATCAATGTTTGCAAAAACGCTGCGCTTTCGAGCTCTACTAAAATGAGTTCTTGACCAAAGCGTTTCTAATTTTGAACCTATTAATCACGAATTCCAACTACAAATGCTATCGTTTAATTCAAGGCTATTTTTATTGAAACATTTGAATGAAATTTACTATTAATTTTGTTTTGCTTTAAAAAATAATCGTTCAGTTTCAACAATTTTTGTAAGCATAACACGTAATGCACTAACAAGGATCATTAGTATTACTACAGTAAGCCATGCGTGCGTGATTTTCAAGTAACGTTACGCGTAAATGGAGCTGCGAAGTGAAATCGTCATAAACACACAGGCCAGTTGTATTCGCTGATCGCTGTGAAATGTTGGTTTTGTATAACGCATTCGGAAAGATGTTTGTATTATTAAACAAAAAGGTCAAATTCAACGTAAGCCAGCTCTCAAGGCCGCGTGGTTGTGTGAACAACTGCGGACGCCGGCCGGTGACCGTGGGCACATTCTCAACGCTGAATATCACGAGAGTTACAGAATTATGACATCACACATTCGAACTAGTTTTCTAAAAAAAATCTTGGCCTTTGGTCACAAATGTTTTGAGACTGTGTACCGACTGAAACGCGGGGTTTTGTTTATAAAAACAGTGACACAACAACCTCATGATATTTATAGAATGGTACGAACCAGTGATCTGGTAGGACAGGGTTATTTAATAAAAAAATATTGTACTTACTCGAACAAAAGTTACCTATTATATATACTAAATATACTTAGGTAATTTATTTCTATATTTTTTTAATCCTGCTGATTTTCAGGAATTCTATGCGTTTGTCATGTATAAATAGATTTTTCTTAGTACTGAAATGTGTGGGATGAGAACAAATGAAAATTCTCATCACTTTTCAGTTTTGCCATTAATTTATATCATAGTCATGAGCCATTTTTAATATCCCCACTGCTGGGGCACTGGCCTTCCTTATGGATGGATATGGAGAACGAGCCATGACCCACGACGTGGGCCCAATGCGCATTGTTGGGTAATTTATATTAATAATCATAATTTAATTGTTCTCAAATGAAAACCACAGTCGAAACATGGCATTATTCGGTCGAAAAGTACCAAGTATTAAGTAAAGATTCATATTTAATCATGCCACATCATGTTCAAAGTACCTATCCTCTCGGATAACGACCCTTGTTCACCCGTAGACAGCCTTCACGAGAGCTGAATGAATCAATAGCCAACATTGAGCACTTTGTTACACTTAATTCGTAACTAATGCTGTGTATCAGGGGCTAAAGGTCCATACATACCGATTCGCATCGGCTTCCCTTTTAGAAATCCTACCCCAGCGATCCACCAGATCATAATAATTTTACTCATTGTATTGAATTATTGTTACCAATTATTTAAATATACGTAGATGCGAGGCAGTTGCACATGAACAATTATGTTTAATTTTTCGTGTTTATTATTGTCTTATTTGTGGGTTTTTCATGATACTATGCTGGGTATATACAGGGTGTTAAAAAACCCATACCGTAGCCGTGATATATGCTTAGAGTACTTGATGTACTAAATTAGGTTATGTAAAAATTATTGCTGGGAAACGACTTTTATTTTATGTAAAAAAATGGGTGTTATCGTTTACACGTAATGGAACGTGTGCAACAACGTTTCGAGTAGGCGATATATACCACCACCTCGTATCATTCAGTGGTTTTGATATTCATTGCGGTTTTGTTACTTTGTAACAATAATCTTTAGAAAAAAATAATTACTTAATCCCCAACCTTCCCTTAACTATCAGTTTCCAGGGTTTGGCTCCATAAAAGAAAATGATAGTAACGATGGCGAGATTACATGGTCTTCGTTTTCGTTATGGGTCATTTGCTGTATCTCTTTTGATTGAAAAGCCACAGTAACATATTTCTTTTAATATTTCCAAGATAAAAACGAAATGAAAAGAAACAACTATGTATATTTGAAAAACATGAATTAACGTACTTCATTGTATTTATTAGAATTGTCGTTGGTGTCTTTTGTAGGGGATTTTTACTACAAAAAAACTCTATTTGTTATAATTTATTCTGTGTAACCTATCTTTACATATTATTATTTTCTTTAAAGAAGCGTAAGTAGTTATATTTAAAACGTGAATACTCGATAACAAGATACGGTGATTACAGTCTATTTTCGTGTCGCGTATGAAGGTCGCGCCTCGGGTGAATACACCCTGTAACTGGGGTGCAAGCCGGTCAAATGAGATGTTCTCTGTTTAAACAGCTGATAGTTTTAAATCGTAAACAAACATAGAATAAACACTAACATGCTTCCCGAAAGAACCACAGAGTAAAACAATGTTGCGTGAAAAATTAATGTTGACGTTAAAGCGCAATTAAATTGCATTTATTTGAAAAGATATTTACAATGAAATAATTAATGGTTCATTAACATCTGTTTCTTTCTTTTCAGTGAATACATGATTGTTGTATAAAAGATATGAGTTTTTGCAGTAAGTTATTACGCCGGTAATAACATTTTCATTTGTTGTTTAAATTGTAGCAATTTTCCAGCAAATACGTAGCTGGGATTAAAGAATGCTATAGCGTCTATACAAACCAAATTTAATATTGCTAAGTGAAATGTGTAAGGCATTGAGTTCAGATGTTCCTGAAAGACCCGGGCGGGTTCAGCCGGGGCCGGGCGCCGGTCGCCGCCCGAGTCAACGGTCGCCGGTCGGTCGCGCCGACCAAGCTAGCTCAGCCTCAGATCCTTCACCCCAAAACCTGACTGAGAACGAGCTCCTTCAGACGGTTTAAAAAAGTTTTTGGTGGCAATTGAAACTTAGATTAGGCGTGTATTTGAGTTCTCTTTTGTGTAAAACTCGTTGATATAAATTGGTAGTTTGAAAATTGAAAATCTTAAGTAGGTTTTATCCTATTTAAAAACATATAAAAACGGTTAGACTGGTTTTTCTAAGCTGCGGATTGATTAACCTTCTTTTTATCGGGCATTTTCCTATTCTCCTCGCCCTTTTAGACAAAGTGGGTGTCAACGGTCGGTTGGGCCGACCGCAGCCTCCGAGCTTTCACCCCGGGACACGCAGCAAGAACAACCCCAGTGTTTTGGCGAATCTTGACGATAGTTTACAAAATAAGAGGTTGGCATTTTTTGGAAATAAAAGATCTTAGAAAAGTCTACAAACAGATTCATTGATTGAACTGCTACGGAATATGCATTAAGCAAACTGAATAATTTAATAAAAAAAGAATACTTCTGAATAACACATGTGTGGAAACAAAATAAATAGTATATCAGTAAATAGTTCCTTAATGAATATGTTTAATCTGTGATAACAGTTTTCAAAAATTTGTATAGCGTCACAAAACGTAAATACAATAATAATTACGTAAAATAAAAAGAACCGGCGTCAATTTGTTGTTATGTTATTTGCATAACGAACCGTTTATTTCTGAATAGGATCTGCGTCATAGCTGGTTGGCAGGTAGGCACTGTTGCCTTACTCTCATTCACGTTGACATTGAAAGTTTGAGCCTATTCTCTTACGTGGGACAATGTTCGGACGTTTCCACAACCTGTGAGTGTTCTAGTATAAATATCTCGACATTTCAACGTGTGTATGAGCGAATATACATCAATCATTTCAAAACTTTTTTCTTTGACAGTTTTACGTGTATGTTTGCCAAATCATTTAAATAATCTTACAATCAAAATTACACTTTTACAGCAGCAGCAAACATTATTAAAGCTCTCTTTTCTATATTTTCTATATTTGTTTTATGCGTTTTAAATTCTAATTCATACTTAATTATGTTTTAATTAACTTTGACGTAAACAACTTTATTATTTGTGTAAACCAAAAGTTATAAATACAAGCCAATTTTTTTAATTCGTCAACAATATTTGTTCGAGAGTTGACGTAGACACACGACCTCCATGCAGTGCAGATCATAGAGCCGATGGCCGAGGGTGAACGGCCCTCCTTGTGAAGGTGATGCGAGGTGATAGGCCGTGAGCGACGTCTCTGAGATTCGGGCCTTCTGGATAGTCTGTGCGTTTCGTTTATGGGTCGCCGCCGGTTACGCAACTCCCGCCCTCCACCCCAGACCAATGCCATCTTTTGAACTTAGCTCGGAGGTCAACAAACCAGTCTAGACTTGTTGATTTGATTGAAACATGGTGTAGGACGCCTTAGAATTATGTAATTGCAATTGAAATAAAAGAGAAATATTCAAAATATAATGGCGTTTAGGAGAAGTTTCACTTTAGCCCTGAAAAAGGTTTGAAACACAATATGAACTATGATTCACTATAGCACTCAGTCACTATCATAATTTTATCGTAAAACACTGAAACCTAAATAAATTTTACAAACTTGCATAATTCCTTAGATTTCCATATCGATTTTTCCGGGAAAGCTAACTAACTGTTCGAGGAAATATCGATTCAGCTCCTATGACCAGACCGAAGGTAACAAGCGATAAGTTTATTATCGTATAGGGTTATTTGCAAGCAACTTTAAGTAGTTACTGTTTGTTTAGTTTCCGTAGCTATTAAAAGTCTATTGTGATTTTAAGGTGTAGATTTTCTTAGGTAAGTTATCTTTATCATAATTTTTAATATTATGATGTTTTTGTTACAGTTCACGTAAACGTGGTCCAAGCAGTTCCTGCGACTTGGGCTACGGTGAGAGGGATGAACAGATGAACGAGTGCAATGCTGCACTGGTCCTCATGTCGCTCAGCTGCTCACCCAACTCACCGAGGCCTAGTAAGTGATCAATACCAGCCAGATACCAGCGTAAGCGCAACACTTATAGAATAATTATTTAACTCTATTATAGGTAATGTACATCATGCAGATCTGACGTCATACAATTTCCTATCATTGTTAACCGTTATCTTAAACAAATTAACAATAACGTATAACATAACTCGTGTAATGAAGAGAACAAAACAGATACCTATTTATGTTGCGTCATGCCGTGATCGTGCCACGCAAGCTGTCCGTAGATAACTTCGACGACTAATATTTTTGCATAACGCACTATGTTTCTCTACATTCTGATACTTACATTATGAAATGTCTGTACGTATTTCCCAGCTGCACCGTAAAACTGCACGGATTTGCATAAAAGTTTTCGCTATTAGGACGGGAGTTGTGGTTTTTTTGCAAAATAAAACGATACTTTTGACACTTGCTACAGGTTGCGCTCGGTTGAAAATGTATGAACGTGGAAAATGTCTAGACTGACGTCTAGACTTCGTCTAGACAGGTATTTGGTGTACGTCTCTCATGATGAGCTCCGACCATTCGGTCCTTCTTGCTCGTCCTAAGCACATATTTATTATTTCCATTACTTTAATAAACCTCGTTCGCCGTTTTATGTGGGCACCCGATGTTGCATTGCATTAGCGGTGTCTGGTACAATATTATTGTAAATTATTTCATAGCCCTTGCAAATAAGAAACTTAATAACGAAATTATAAATATTCTATTAGTAAGCCACAAGAGATCTGTGTCTGAAAGTAGATAATTATTACGTGAACAGTTCAGAACATATGGATACAAGTCAAATCACAAATTCAATAAAGTACAGACTATGAATATTGATTTTATGTTAACACTAGCAGCCGCTCGCGGTTTCACCCACGTGGTTCCCGTTTCCGTGGGAATACCGGGATAAAATTATGCCTATGTTACGCGGGGATAGTGCAGCTTCCCAACGGTGAAAGAATTTTGCAAATCGGTCCAGTAGTTTCGAAGCCTACTCAAATTCAAACAAACAAACAAACCATCCAATCTTTCCTCTTTATATTAGAATAAATTATGAAATTAATTACGATAACGTTCCTGTTAAGCAAATTCATTAGCTACAAGGCTCTAAAACGTTGAGATGAAAGTCATATTATTAATATAGTATACCAATTTTTGGGCAAGGAACTGACACAGCTTGGAACTTATGCAATCGCAATCTGGATCCACACGGCTAATAAAAGTTAACGCTATATCTTCGGGCCGAGCTGCGCCCGCGCCGCCCGCCGCGCGTGTGCGTCGAATAGCAGTTCTTGTCAGTGAAAGTAACTTGCCGCAGTTCCGTTTCATAATTTATTGTATTTAGTTTAGTTGCTTGATAATGAGCCGGTGGCATTATTATGCGACGGGGGTTTTTGGTTTATGGTAATTGACAGAGAACACCTTGTTTTTCATAATGTTAATTATTTTCCTTACAAATAACTCTAATATATAAATCGTTGTTTTCGCTCTAAAAAGTATTTATATATATATATAGTCACTCTTCTTATTAGTCTGCTTACTGTTACAATTAAAATTTATTTGAAATGATGACTGTTAAACACTAGATAACCGATGATGTAATTGCTTGACTGGAAACTTTTACAGTTAGTTAATTGAAAACAAAAAATCATATCAATAATAAAAAGATAAAGCAACAAGAAGTTGATCCATAAACGACAAATGACATAAATGTTTTACTTCGTTCTTCTTTGTTTTTTATGTGGATATTTTTTATTAGTTTTTTTTTAAGATTACGTTACAACATTGCTGTTCGTAGTAAACAATTTTTTTCGTAATTTTCCAGACTAGTAATACAATAAGGGCATATAACTTGAGTATCACTTATGATAAATTTTAAATAGAAAAATATTGGAAAAAAATGCTCTTGAGCAATTGAGAATCACTGTTAGATCACAGTCCTGCGGTTTTACCGAGTTGGTAATTTACGAATAAGTTTGAGCTTTGTATGAAGAAAATGTATCCGTGCTGAAGTTCTTATGTGCACTACCATATAAAACACGAATTACTGACAATCGTTTCAGAAAACCGTATATGGAACCTGTTACTTTAAGAGGGGTGTGTATATTAACTAACTTTGGTTTGTCTGAATCTGAATTAAGGTTAAATTTCTCAGTTTTGGACAAGAAACAAACCCACCCATCATATTTATATTTTTTTCGCTTTATCGTCAAAATTGTATGCAAAAAGTCTTAACCTGAGCCCTGATTACAAGTTTAGCAAACTATAATAGTTTTCTAAAACTATCGCTTTGTCCCTAGACTGTTTTATCGACATGTGTAGAGCTTCCGATAGTTATCGAAAACGTAAATAGTAGGTAAATGTCAAATCGTAATAAGGGCTCTGATGACTTTTTGAACTGTCAAGAAGATCGGGCTCAAGAAACTTAGCTAACTAATATCTTGTGCGCAGGTGCCTGGGGAGACCGGTCATCAGTGTCGCCCGGGGCCAGCAGCAGCTCGGGGTCATCGTGGCGCTCCGGGACCCCCTCCCCGCCCCCCGTGTCATCGTCCTTCAGCGACGAGGGTATCGCCATGGACTACGAGGAAGTACATCCCCGCAAAAAGAGGGTGAGTAGTACTTTTTATGTCAAAAAATAATATTGCCTTTTGTAAATGTGATGAACTTACTTAATCACTTCTTTTTTGATAAATATTGGGATTTAGGGTTTATGTTTGCCAGTGTAAGTTTATAGTATAGTAAACGCAAATGTATTTTTTAAACAATACGTGATAGTTAGCTTAGGTAATTGTAACTTCTTTTAGGATTAATTGAAATGGTGTGGAGTGCTTAATTGCTAAAAGCACGAGTAAAGCGTGTTAAAAAGGTTTTATTTTGAATCTTATTAATTGATAGAGTAAAATATAATTTTCTTAGAATAAGTTGGCTGTAATACACAAACTAAAATCATATGTGTAAATGTCGACAGCTATTAACATTGTTTTAAAAATAACTCGTATTTTCGCAGCATTAACTCTCGTTAAGATGATGCCTGTCTAGATGTCCAATTAAAATCACAGTCCGGTGATTCGTTTCGAATAGTTAATGTAAAACACATTCGGCATCCTTTTCCATAAAAAAATCAGCAATGTTGCAATTAGTTACGATCCCATTTCATAAAATCGCGCATCACGGAGAAACGTAACGGTCCGTCGTGGAGTTTAAACTTTGAATTACGAAGATATGTCGTGTGGAACGTGCCCAGTCACCAGTGCGGACTTCAATTAGACCGTGACACACTTTGTGCTGGCTTTCATAGACCGGGAGCTAGGTGTGGACCGGCTTTGTTCCGCTCAAGGATGACGTCTACTTTACCGATCCCGATTCGTATTTACTTCAGCAAATTGAGATGCACGTATGATTCATGTCCATGACTCATTAAGCGTACATGCCCTTTATCCTAAACCCTTCTATGCAGCGCAGTATTTCCTTTGTTATCTAATACAATCTATCTATATTGTGGAACTCGCTTTGGCCACTTTCACTAAACGAGACACCTGCTCGCCGTCAGTAAATGCCATTATATCACGTCTCTAGGTATCTGCAATTTCTGTTCCTGGTTTCGCAAAGCCCGCGGAGACTGACCATATTTTGCAAATGGCTTAGCGTTCAAAAGGCATTATAATATACTTACCATACCATTACCGGGTGTTGGATGCGAGTGCCATGAAATTTTAGAATTCGCAATAAACCAAGGCACAGTAATAATTTTTATTAGTTTGCAGCGTGTTGCATATGAATAAAAACATATTGTGTCGTAGTAATGACATATAAAATGTAATTACCTATCTACTTTGTATACTACAAAGTCGTGTCTTAGATAAAGAGTCAATGACTTCAGTGCATTTGTTTTATGTGCCTAAAGTTTATTGCACATAAGCGACACGTGTTGGAAATAAATACTAACTGACGCCTTCAGAACATCTGCTTATTATATTTACGCATCCTAGAGTGTAGTTTATTATACCTACAGAGAGAAAATACGCAGTACTAACGGCGACGTGATTAGATAGGAAAATATCAAAAGAAATTTTCGTGTTTACAATCTTACACTAAATTGTAGAGATATTTTTAAAGATTTTTTAAGCGATATGCTAAAGTAAGGTAGTTTCCCTGTTGCTAGGTGTAAATAAAACCAATTACAGAGCACTTTATAAAATCATTAAAGGTAACTTACCGGCGGGCGACCTTCTAGAAAACCACTCGTTTATTGCAAAATGCATTTTCTGTTGGAACTAGAATATTACTTTTGCTATTTATTACTTGTTGCACTTACAATACTGGTATAATTCAGCTTTTAAACCGAGTTTGATGTACAAAACGGTAGACAAACCAGTGTGAAATGAGCAGTTTTCAATTGTATTCGTAGTTTTGTGTGAGAATCAATCAACATAAAGTCGTTGGAGTGCAGCATAATGCACCGCGCATTCATATATTATATATTTTACGATCCACGTGCGGGGTTCAGTGTGTCGTGCAATGTCAAGGCGCTGCGGTCTCGGTTATACAATAGGGCCCATTGTAAAATGGTCATAAATACTTTTACGAGCTTCAGCACTGACTATTATCACAACTACAAACCTTTCATGTTACTTACCTGAAACACAGATTATTTAATAGTTACCTAACTTCCTGAATCCTGAACTCACCATACTTATGTATTGTTACCTATTAAACTAACGACCTCGTTAAGTTTTTTAAATGTTTACAAGGCTTCGTTATAGTCTTTAAGCTAGTCACACCTTTTGCCCTTTTCAGTCACGGTTAGTGACTTTCAAAATAAAAAAAAAAAAGACGGGTTGCACTCCGGGAGTGCCGGCAGAAGTGAAAACTTGATTATTAACGTTGAGCATGTTTGATATTTTGGAATGGTTAGGGAATAATTTTGCATATTATTATTAATAAATTATTATTAATAAATAATAATAAATAATAATAATAATAAGAAGAACAATAATAATAATAATAATAATAATAATAATAATAATAATAATAATAATAATAATAATAATAATAATAATAATAATAATAATAATAATAATAATAATAATAATAATGATGATGATGATGATGATGATGATGATGATGATGATGATGATGATGATGATGATGCTGATGATGCTGCTGATGATGATGATGATGATGGTGATGATGATGATGATGATGATGAAGACGATGATGATGAAGACGATGATGATGATGATGATGATGATGATGATGATGGTGATGATGATGATGATGATGATGATGATGATGATGATGATAATAATAATAATAATAATAATAATAATAATAATAATAATAATAATAATAAATAATAATAATAAAAAAATTTATTAAATTTATTAAAAGCCTAAACGAAACAGTAGGCCCAGGCATACATTTTCGCCGCGCCGTAGAGAGGGGATAGCTGTCTACTCTCCATCCGTCCTACGCTTTTTCGATCAGGTCACGTGTCCTGACGCGAGTTTAAGATTTTATACCCATTACAGAAAAAGTGCTCAACGCCGCTAAAGAAGTTTTCACTTCAATAAATAAAATTTCAAATACAATTTAAGTAGGTAAGTAACCTACTTGTATTTGAAATTTTCAATAAGCTCCTAAAACATTCGGTGATTTGCCATCGAGATTTTTTTGTGACCGATTAATCAAGCATTGTAAACAATTGAATCCCCACAGGCAATTTAACATTGCGTCGTTCGTTGTGATGTGATAAGGTTCATTTAATAACTGTTTGTCGCAGTCATTGTGTATATAGGTCAAGAACAATATCATCGAAATTAATTCCTGTTATCTGTATTTAAAAATGTATGCTAAATTATTACGCAGCATCGTTACATAAGTTTAGTTACCTATAAAACATTAATGTCAGATTTAAGTCTGATCAAGGTGACATAATGTTTTATGCATCCCGTTCACTTCAGAATAGACGTTGACAGATGGTCGCACGAGTCGGTAGCTTGCTGCGTAGCTCTGGTGATTCGCGGTGAAACTGTCGTCCTACTTGTGATCGCATTAGGTGTTACATTACGAACCGTTGTATTGGCATGCAGTATTTTCAGGCCCACGCTCCCACTAACCTTGTACACACTGTTGGCGGCCAAACGCTCATCGTGGGCGGACCGGAGACGCTCATGTTTCTCCACACACCGCTTACGTAACACCTATTTACACTTAAAAACTATAATAATACCGGCCGGCACAACTCTACAGGTTTATTAATTGTTTCACAACGATCGCGGACATATCGTTTACATAAACATGAATTAACCTGCATTGTTCGGCATGCGGTGACGCGTTTATTTACCAGTAGCAGGATTCGAGCGATCAGCTACCTTTTTATATAAGGAAACGTACCGGTTTTGGAGGGTCATGGTTGCGCAAGTTTACAATGAGCGGTGATTAATTTATGGAGCATTTTGTGTGACGTCATCGAAGATAAGAACATTGCGATGTGCAGGTGCTGGCATGTGCGTCCGAGGTGCGTAATCGGCGCTGTATCTGCCGGCCGGCCGGTGAGGTGCGGTGCGCTGGTGACTAGTGTGCTATTATCGGTGCAGCTCGCACAATGGCGTGCACCAGACGCGGTGTCGCCGAGCTAGATTATGTCATTCGCCGACGCTGGCAAATGTTCTGTCACTTATTGCCAATTTATTGACCCTAAGATGCTGTAGAAGCGGCTTTATTTTCAAGACACATCTATTCTAATCCTTAGTACTGACTGTGTTGTGTTAACAGCCATTTAATTTAGAAGTCATCGGTTTTATCGGGAACGTGTGGCCAATAAACGATGGATACGTTTCGCGTGAACATTATTCCTCGATACGATGTCAACAAGCCGGTGGCGGGATTATCGGCCCCGGGGTTAGTAACCCCACATGTGATCCGCGCGGAACCTGTTCCTGCACACTTCGGCCACTGCCCACTGTGCCTAGCCGGAAAAAACATATCTAGAGATGAGTTACCTGCCCTTATTACATGCTACAAAGATTTAGAATTTTACATATTTTCTGTGAGCAGTCACTTCTTTGTTAGGTTCACACAAATCAACGTAAATAAGTTGACCTAAGATAATAACTGCGTAAATAGGTGGCTACATGTTTTTCATACAATGTGTAATGAATAGGTTGGCATGTGAACAAGCGCAGCGGTGCCTGTGTAGCGGCGACGCCCGCGCCTGTATTGATGCAAAAATCTCTTGTTACCGAGTGTAGGAGCCTGACGTCAGCGCGCAGACCTTCGGCAAGGACGCAGCTATTAGAGCGAGGCAAGGTCTCAGCTTTCTGCGTGCAACGCCAACGTTAGTACACTCGAACATATTTGCTAATTACATCCTTAATAACACAGCTCATTCGGAATCGATTTATCAATACATTGTTCGCTTTATCAGCAACTTTCAAGGTGAAAATGTCAGCTTGTAACTTTTAATAAGTATTCTTGCTTACTTTTTTTGCGATATTTTTTGTCGTTCCCTTTGAATAATTAAAACGAAAACTAAATCGCATTACTATGCACAAAAGCAAGGCGTATATCGTACAAATTCCCATGGGCCGCTTTGTTCTTCGTAGCGCTAATATCTGGTGTTGTCGTGATGAATAACGCCTACTACACCGCTTGCTTCATTATTCCATTCCGAGAACGAATTGCAGCGAAACTATTGCAACTGGCATCTGTTATTAGCCACAGTATTCATACGACTAAGTATATTGTGGAACAAAGAAAAAGAACAAAGTTTATTGCCAACATCTTTTAAAAAGACTAAGATAAAACATTCAAGAATGCCGCACCTACATAGTCAGGCGACAATCACAACTTGAAAAAGCTAAGTAGGACAAGCATTTAGAACTAAACACGAATGCGTAAAATTTAGACGTAAATAAACATAGCCAGTCAGGTGCTAAAGAGGGCGTCACTTACGACGACATTGAGCAGCCCCGCGCGTCAAACGATAACAGAATGTTATCAACGACGAGTCGTGTGTAATCTCACAGTGATAATGATAACACAGTTGCGTGCGCAATATAAACTACCCAGGCCGAATAACAAAGCTGCCATCGCCATTACGATTGTCACTACGCACTAAAGAAAATTAAAGGTAAAAAAAAACAGAATTTTCTTTCGAAAAAAATCAGGTACTTTCTAACAATATGAACTTTTTTTGATAGCATGAGAATGGCCTGTACCTCTCAAAATATTGAAAATTTATAGTGTTCAACTAATTTGAAGAAAACCGAAGGCTAAAAAGAAACGCGATGTAGCAAATTAAATCTGTAAAATTACCTAACTAAAAAGAAAACCACCCACCCAAAAAATAGAAGACGTTTTAAGTCCAAAACGTAACAAATGGTTCTTAATTGTTCATAAATTTAATGAAAGGTGAGAAAAGGACAAGTTATTAATGAAATTACATTAACGACACGATACATATTATCTTTGGATTTGATAATTCTAATCGTATAAAATAAATATAAGGACACTTCACTGTAATGAACTTTTACGCTGATTGCATTATGTGCATTGCCGATACGTGCTCAATGCAGTTGTATCGCTGAACTTTGTACTTTACTTTCTTAATCTGTTTCATTAAACATCCTGTGTTGTTCTTGAGGTGCTTATATTTTATATTTTTCGTCTTATCAGAGATATATTTCATGCTTTTATGTCGCAAATAATTGCGTGGGTTACGTACGAGTAGTACCTATATTTTACCAGTATCGATATCAATAAATAATTTCACAAACCCTATGCTACTGTATTTCTTATTTCATTTTTAACTTACCATAAAAAGAAACCAAATAAACAAATCGATTTGTAGATACATGTAATTTATCATTTATAACTAGCAGTTTTCCGACTAGCTAAATATATGGTTGACTGCATCATGTGCAGTCACACTACTTGGCAGTTGCCTACACTTTATCGTCATCTCTGGCACGTGTAGCCGTGCACTTTAATAAACAGTTATGATAAAAAAATATGATTTCCACGCCATCACCGTTAAGTCATGGAACACTGGCCTTTGTTATGTGTGGTAAAAGAAATAATGAACGCATATAAATAAATCGTAAACAGTAAAATCATTGTTTTATTGATGTAATACCTAGTTGTAATGCTTTTGTTTCGTCACCACAATTTATTCCATTTTCGGAGTTAAAACGCAGCTGCAATTATTTACAATGCAATAATGCGCTTTGTCTCGACACGGAACTATATAGCATGACTCGAGTCGAGGTCGTCCTTAGCAGCTTCTTCTGAATAGTTAATATTCAAGACCTAAGTACAAAATGAACAAACATATTGTTATTTAGACCATATGATCTAATCTTGAATATGATTTCTATATTCTGATCTCGAAGTCGAATAGGCTCTCTACTAACTTAATTAGTTCCAGATGAATTTCTCAGTAGATACGATCTACACAAAAAGTCATCACATCTAGGTTGCTATTATCAAGTGAGAACTAAATCTAAACTAAATGTAATCAAAGGAAACATCGTCATTGTGTATAAACCGAAAGTTGTAAAGTTGAATTATGAAGAAATACGTCAACAAAAATTATGTAATTGCTGTAGGTACATTATGTAATTGCTACAATGACACATTTTTAAAAGTTAGGTAAGTTCAGTTAAAAATCGCCAACGTGAGTTTGAAAAGAAAACGTTCGAAAACTTTTCCTACCAGGGAAACAACGAAACAATATAGTCAAAAGTTGTGTAAGATTTCATCTGTTTCTAGATTTTTCCCGGAAAACCATTTCTCAATTGGCTAAACATTTTATGGCTTGTGTTGTGTTTCAGAATAATTCTGAAGGTTCTTAAAATCGTCGTTTCAGTGCTTGTGGCGGCGGCAAGGCCACATTATCGCCTCCACTGATAAAATACGCCAATTGTTATCTGAAGAAGCGAAGTAACTTCCGTGTGCTTCTCAGGGCCACCGTAATCGCTTATTTAATTAGAGTCATTATTGGTCTTATTGACACGATTGCTTTTATCGACAAAAACACTTTTCTGTTATTGAGTAACTACTATAATCTTTTTGAGGGATAGTTAATATGGAACATTTTAAAATCTAAATAAATGAGAAAATTCGATATTTTGTAACAGTAGTCCTTCTTTTGACTTGAAAATAGTTTTGAATATACACAAAAAATTTGAATGAAAATGGAAAAATTAAGACTGGTAGAGTTCACAAGAACAATGTTGTGGGCGTAGCCGCATGCATCCTAGGGAAATTAATTTCTAACAGAAAAAGTTTCATTACGAAATCTGCTACGAGAAATCTAAATCTAATTAAAGAAGAGGTTGGATAGCATCTGGGAGTTTGTTGCCCAATCTTAATTATGTAATTCTGCTCAGCCGTGCTGTATCTGATGTGAAGTATCGATATGGTAGCTATCGATAAGGTAGCGCCGGCGATGCTGGCTCACGTGAGCGGCGCGGGCAGCGCGTGCGCAACGTGACCGCGACGACAATATGTTTGTTTGGCCTCTGCCAGACCTTGAGTGCATCTCATGCATCACATATACCTAAAGCATGCATTCTCTCACGCCCCACTCGAGGCAGGAAGTGCCAATTTATTCAACATGTTACCGCTACCTTCGCAGTTAGTTGCAACACTTGCAAACATACACACACCAAACACCCTCTACTTACCTATCTCTACATTCACTTACGGTACAAAACAAACTAAATGACGTAAATAAAATAGCATCAGTAGTGTACTAAATTATTTATCTTACGACGCCACAATTTTCTTTATTCTTGTATAACTGTCGTTCCTAGACCAGTATGCCAAGATACCTTTATTATAAATAGTAAAAGCTATATTTAACATACTTAAACACTTTTGAAACATACGTAGTGTTAAAATTGAAACTAACCTACAAGGCCATGAGTTTCACTACCGATACTTACGGACAAAATAAAAGATCATTATCAGTATTATCACTAACACACAGTCGCGTTATTTTTTGTACATCGGCAGATTGTGAACTGTCAATGTTTACAGTAAGCAGCGCATTTGACGTAAGCTTCAAGGTTCGTGTACACATTGTATTCCGCAGCCGAATAGTGGCACGGCCGGCGGCCTTCGCGCGCTATATATAAAACGCGGAAGACATTGCGGTATTAGAAGCGCGCAGATCAGTCCCGCTCAGCAAACAGTTATATTAGGAGTGTAAATGCCGCTGTGCAGGCCTTTAAACACCATTATAGAGTGCTCGCGAAATTGGTCTTACTGCCGGAACAGCCACGCTCGGAGCGCATGGCTATCGCGATTACAAATTGTACTATGACCTCCACAAGCTGTGCCACATTAATTTATATAGGCCACCGGCATATTATTATACCGTGTTCGTCTAAAAAAAGTATGTAGGGCAGATAAAAATTATTTATTCAAGAATGGTCCTTCGAGCCGGATAGGAAGATATGTTTAGTCAAAATTTATAGGCAACCATATTGAACAACTGTAAAAAAGGAGAGTTGATACAACTGGTAATTACGTTTCAACAATGAGTCCATAATTACCATAAAATTAAATAGTTTTAGTCAACCGCAGCCCCGGTAACTTTTTAATGTGCTAATGTATCGTATAGGACATCCGGCTGGATCACGTGACCCTACCGGGCCCACAGCAGGGCCGGCGGTGCGCGGTTGCCGGCCGACCTGCGGCTTTGTCAACCAATTACGAAGCAATTTAGAACGCATTACAAAATCACACCGATAATACTACTCTGATAAGGGTCATGCCCTACGCATTATTTCAAATTGTCATTCGCTTGCCTGTTTAGCGTTAATTTAGATGTTGTTTAAAATAGCGTAACAAAAAACTCATTTAAATTACACAATAAATATATCTCGTATAAACATCATATACTTGGTAGTAATCAGAATATTTTTTGATAATGGGTACAATGTAAATAATGATAGTGACAGAGCAAAAAATGAGTTCTGAATGAATGGTGTCTTTCCTCGTCACGCTACTCCTCCGGGCGATAATTATTCAAATATTTAAGTAGCGTTATGTTGAACGCTTGTAACTTTACATAATCATTATAGAAATACCATTTTAATTAAGTAATAACATTTGATAACAATCCGGAGAAACGGATAGCATTTATGTTATCATGTTTCAATTACTAAGTTATGTGTTTCTAATATTGATGTGACAGTAAAATGAGTGCAATCGGTGCGCGTGCGACTATGATACTGTATCGAAGTAGGACACCGGTGATATGTGGGACAGCGCACACTTGTGTTCTATTTGCTCATAAATCCTACACTTTGATATCCAGTATCTTAAGAATTAGAACATATTCACGTTTCAACATACTTATTAAGTTACAATCAGAACAAAGCATGCCAAACATACTTTGAAGATTCCCATCGAAATATTTCATGCTTAAAATAATGCCCATTAGATGATGGTGTAAACACAGAACGCTTTAATAGAACACACATTAGAGCTGCACCGTGCATCGACCAAATTCACCACGACCAATAAATTATCGATCGAGCGAGTAACTGGAACGGTAGCTAATGGCTTATTCGAGTACTGTGAGATCGGCTTGTGCAATAGCGAAAATAGGTTACAGCCATCCATGAGTGGCCCACTTTAAACGACTGTTAGGTATCGGCTCTTTGTGTGAGCGAGGGCGCAATGGCCCATATAAGTCGTACAGTTTATTTATACCGAATACAGTATTAAATATATCGTATCCTGCAATCTACAATTTGTAGTAACTGAACGTTGTTTAAGTTGTAAGCCTTTCATGTGTTTCTTCTTGCGTCATCGGAAAAATAGTTTTCACCTCATACGCTCGGAAAAGGAGGTTTTGTCATACAATTTCTGCGTGGAAAATCGCATTTGACGGCCTAGCGTGGTAAAATACTTTTTTAATTCAAAACCTACAAATATGTCCTAATGCGTTCCGAATCACACTATTGACTTTTTATGTTACATTTAATTCTTATTTCAAATAACTGAATTAATTATAATACTCCGTTTTGATAACTGAATTAATTATAATACTCCGTTTTGTTTTTATTATATTATTTTAAACAGTAACAATAAGATTAAACTATTTGGTATAAGAATTTTATATTTAGGCTGGGTAAGATTTCACAAAATATGATTGGATTTCGGAACGTGACATAAACCTTTATTTTTAAATTGTCTTTGTCTTGTACGTCATGTTAATGTCAACATTTACCGAATCGTTTATATTGTTATTTTATATAACAATTTATTCCTATTTTAAATAACTTATATATATATATATATATATATATATATAATACTCCCTTTTTTATTATTTTAATTTTTATATCTTTAAAACAACAAGATTAATGTATATTTAGATTAAACTTTTGGTTAAAAGATTTTTTTACCGGTATTTGACCGCAGAAACAAACTAAAAAATTTCCTCGCATTTGTGAGCTGAAAAATTGTGTGTTGCGCAAAAAGTTTTTAGCGTCTAGTACCTTTGAAACCCTCGCTACGTTCAGGCCTCACTAGAGGTAACTCGCCAATAAATCCAACTTTCCAGCCTTGCATTACAAATAACTATTCGTTTTAAATGGAAAGGTTCAAGTTTCTTTACTACTACCTTATATTGTTGTAATTCCACAGATAGTGTGGGTTATTCTGACGTATTTAAAACAGCTACACTAGGTTTTAAATAACTCAATGTGGTATTGACTTCTGAACTTATGAATTATTTACAATCGTCAAAATCTTACGGGTGAATTGAAAAGAAAATCTGTTGGAAATTTAGTTCAAATAATGTCGTTAAGGGGTATATTTTCAGCTATTACCGGAAGTGGGACGCATCTAAACACCGCATACATTCACGTCTCTATTATTGGTAGAGAGATCGGCTTAAAGAACTTGTTTTGTGATCCCTAGAGCTACGCAAGCAAAATAGTTTCGTGATCTAAAGCGTTAATAATGAGCGTAAAGAAATTTAAATTCGGTACGTACCGCCACGGCGTGTTTCCAAACTTTTTTCTAATGGAATTAAAACTGTGTTTTATTATCGTTCATAAAGTTTGTAGCGTCACTGACGCAGGACTACGCGAACTTCAGAGTTGTTGTCTCTCCGTCTCTTTCTACGGGTCATCGCCCCAGAGTAACTCCCTCGTTCCAATAACCCTGCTTGTATCCTCATTTCATTATTTTTTTTGCTAAAGCAACAAGCCACTCGTTATACGCAAATTAATTGTCTATTGAAACCAAATCAAAGAGTGTCGCGCGTGAGAGCCATAAGGTTCATGCACCCTATCCTGGCGACCTTGATACGGTCGTATACCCCAACCGCGAAGACATTGACCAGTTTTCCGTGGGCATGAACACCAGCTGTGGTCATATTCTTTATGGGTGTGAAACCACGTTGGGCAATTACTTCTGCTACCTTGCACAATTAAATTGAACAAAGGAAGTGCCACAGTTACTAGTTGCGTGCCACACGACACTCCGCGGGTGGGCAATTTTTAATTAACAGCGGTCTGATATTGCTAATAATAATTATTGATACAGATGACGCAATATTTCATCTCCAAAACATCATTCAAACTCAAAACTCGAACTCAATAGCATTTGCTTAGTCTAGGCTGTTACAAGCACTTGTGAATGTCAAAGAAGCTACGCCATCTAAGATATTTCATTAGTATGTCAAAATATTTCAATAATTATCATTCCGTTACGTTTGCAATAAATAATTTGTCGAGTCAAAACGCGTATAGTTACGTCCAAGGTGCCTACTTAGATGGGGAGCAATGCGTTTTTTTAACCCGCATCAAGAGGGCAATGACTCCGTAGCCGGGGCACTGTCCGTTCTTGACAGTTCAAATGTTTGCACTTCGCATCTCAAAGGATGGTTCGCTGATATTTTCTTATCAGAATTTTAAGCATTTTTTTTACCGTTTCCTTCTATCTTGAATAAATGACATCATCACGTGAATTTACCGTTAGAGTTCCGATGACATCACAGTAACGTTTCACCTATTAAAATAACTCTGAAAGGAATCTGAATAAAAAAAAATAACGTCTTTGTGTTTAATGTTTCGAAGTTAAAAATGTAGTGTATATGTATACCTTAAGTGCGTCGGTAATGACAAAATTACATAGCTATATGCGGCAGCGGGTATCGCCGACTGGAACAATGGCTGCGACGAGTTCATCAGACGCGATAATGAGTAGTCCCGCGGGTTCAACAAACTGCCCATTTTACAAGTAGAATCATGTTTATTGCGACGACCGATACGTAACGCCGAATTTTTAAGATGCTCCTCAAAATATCCCGCTTGAGAAAGTGCCAAAATCATTATGTCACTGTTTGAATTTTGCTGTTGTAATATCGCTTCGCTATCCCGTCTCTACGTGCGTCGGATGATTAGTTTGTGGCTAGAGTCATTAAACTGGTACGATCGCTCGCACTCCGCAACTCGTAGAGGAAAAAGTGAAAATGTAACAAGTCAGAACCTGCTGAGGTCGGTGACCAGGAGGCGGCTCCTCGGCGATTGGCGACTGCCCCGCTCGGCTGAATCATCGCTGCTGCAGCTCCGCCACCAACCCGGGAGTGATTCATATCATGCACTTATGGCGCGGTTTCGGTCAAACACTTCGCTATAGGCTTATCGTTGCAAACGGTGAATACAGTACGTATTAGCCTGAGAGTTGTCGCTGTGACGCGTGCTCACGCAGCTCTACATATTCACTTACCTATGTATACGTACATATATAGCGTCCATTGACGTATTTCACCTTTAACTCGCTCACGTGTTGGTGATTACGTTTTTACGCTACTGTGTACATATTATGAATAATAAAGTACCTGTAAACACAATTTTAGAACTGTTTCCATATAAAGGGTCTTTTCATTCAGCTTTCTAACTAGAGTTGAATAGATGGGATGCGAGATATCGTTTCATACTTATAGTTTCCGTGGGTGTGCTTAGAAAAAACGAGTGAAAAACATTGACAGGGGTGTATGTGGGGGGTGCGGGGCGGGCGCGCCGAGGGGAATGTTTTGGATTCGAGTTCAATGCATCCACGACGCCACCTGTAGATTATTCCTTGTGAGGGTATATCAAGTGGTTTGTTTCTTTAAACGATTAAGTATACATTTTATCGTATTATCTTGTTTAAGTAGTACATAAATATTAACTAAGTATCTATGAGATTGTCAATAAATATCGATAACTTATAAAATCAAAGTGAATTGGGAAGTAAACATCATAAGAAGAGCACGCAGATATGGAAACATAAAGTTGACATCTACCTTTCTTCGTTTAAAGTTTAATGACCGACCGGTTATCTGCGCATGTGAAATTAGGCCGACCATAACCCTTAACATCGAAAAAAGTATAAAAAATAGGTACATACACATATATCTAAATTAAAAATAAAAACAAATAAAATACGTATGTTTTTTTGGCACGTAAAAAAGATATCAACGCGCGCTTATTATGAGATCTCGTTAATTTTATTGAATGTTAAATGCTTTACACAAAAAGCAGTGTCTAGTTAACAGTTGTTAAAAAGATTTGTATACATATCAAGTAATTATAATAAAACCGTGTAATCCACGATTCATAAGCTAGTGACTTAGTGAAAAAAAAGTAATAAGTATACGTATCGTTTTCGTTTTTTTTTTAATCTGTTAAGAACTGGCAGGATGGCTTTCATGTCTTCGCCTGTCCTTTAAAAGAAAACAAACTTTACTCCTACTACAACTTATTTTAATCTGTAACCCCAGGATGCCAAGGCGGGAATTGCGATTCGTAGTTAGGGTAAGCATCATGGGTTCACTGACCTGCAATGCTTTTAGTCCCTTAGCTTCATGGGGTGCCGGTAGCACTGCATGACACATTTTGCGCCTTCTCTCTCCGTCTATCGCTGTCTCGTCTAATTCCTTTGTTTGACAAGTTAACTTTAAAGAGTACATGTAAGCGTTTCCGGTAAAAGCCGTAAAACTTATAAAAATAATCAATAAACTAAACAATTTTTTTTTGTTGACAATTTAACTTTAAAGAATATGTTTGCGCTAACGGTAAAACCTGTAAAAAGAAACAAAAAGTTTTTTTTTCCTTTACTGGCTTCCAATTAGATGTATTTGACCTCTTGTTTGTATTAGAACTAATATACGCACACTAAATTACACTAAAGTAACATTTATAAAGTAACGACGATATCTTTATTTCGAGTTATTAGTTAATAACATAGAGTTATTTTTGTCAAATTAAATCAGCTGTTGTCATTTAGCTGTTTCTGATACATTTGCCAATCATATTTTAGGAAACAATATTTTTTGATTCATTCATAAACGAACTTCATAGGTTAGGCGTGTTGTTTGTAAACATGGAATAAGACAATCATTGTTTTGAAATAGAAAGCCACTGAGGCGGCCACGTGACTCTACTATAGGTAAGCCGCATCTCTACGTAGCGAATAAACAAATTAATGATGTTTTTGCCATATTCCAAGTGTTATTACGTACTAACAGGAAAACATAACAAGTAATTATAACTAAGTTTTTTTTTAATAAAAGTGTTGTTCGTATCTTAAGCGCGTGGTCTTTTGTTTGCTGTTTTAAATCTGAGATTAAATTCATTGGAATTGCGTACACAAGTAGACATGGTTTATAAACTTGAGCTTCTCCTGGACGGTTCTAACTGATGCTACTATTCCAGCTAGAAACTTGTGCGTTGTAGACGAGCCAACAGGGTCAGCAAATACGCAATGAAATAAATGATCTTGATTACAATTGAAATTTATAAACCGATATATACTATAATATAATATATAATATATATATAGACTATAAATTACTTAATTAAGCGACTAATAATCTGGGTTGGGTTGCTGAAAAATAGGTTTAGGATAGGTTAGATTGGCGACCAAGTCGCTCACCTAGTATTTTAGCGCTCAAATTTTTTTTAGTTGATCGGTTAATTACTACACATTACAATTCAATAATTTAAAGCGCAGTAGTACAAAAAAACATAATAAAAACATTTCTTACTTGTAATCTAAAAAAATTATACTGTGGTTTGATAAAGTAGAGTATTTTCTTATTATGCCATAAAATATGTCAATTAGGTATTACGTTTGTATACGTATTTCTTCTAAACAAAGAACTAACATTTTCTTGGGATCAAAGATTGCTTTGTAATTCGTCGCTCGTCTGTCCCGTTTTCACCACGTTCTCGTAATCACCACACGCACACACGCGCGCAGTACCGGCCTGCGACACACCAACGGCACACATCAGCCTTTAAATGGCGTCTTCCTCGTTCACTCCTAGCGCTAGAGCGAGATGACACGAAAACAACTTATCTGACCGCGTACCTACTTGAAGTATAAATAAGGAAGGTCACACCGCCGCGACAGACATACGATCGCACGACCGCGGAAAAGAGACGCAATGAAAACAAATCAATATCATCTCGGTGTTTTGCAGTAGAAAGAGATAGCGCAACAACAAACCGGCATTTTATGCCGGTTTGTTCGTTATTCATACTATACAGTTATACGAATATCTGCCTTGTTACCGAGGACTGCGGTACAGTGTTAGTCAACCGGACGATTGTTTACGGACTTAGAAACCAGAACGTAATTATTTACTCGATGGTCCCGTTGTGAAATTTTATGGTTTTATTCCACGAAGGCTTTTTTCTCTTCATACCAATTTTCGTGTATCGTATCGACAAAATAATTTCAATGTCGGTCACCCAAAAATAAGTTCGAGAATCATGTCTAAAATATTTTTTTTGTCGGTCACCTGCTAAACTTTAAGCAGGCATTTCATAAATACTTAAGTATGTAGACTCCCACACCGAGCTTCATCACCCAAAGTCGGCCTTATTATAACAAGCTCATGACATCATTACGCTATTGAGAGACGTGTGTAATAATTACTTCTCGTCGACAATACATAATTCAATGAAACGAATTGTCATTGCCAATCACGTTAGAATTTGTCTCTAGATCGTAAGTCAGTAAAACTAATTTTCACTATGTGTTTGACTCTACATTGGAAAATATGACCTAAATAAAGGATGTCAAGCGGTGATCTTCCCTTTCCACTGAAAGTGTAAAATTTTAAGAAAATAAACTTATTTCAACTACAAAAATGCACCACCTTTACTACTCTACATAATAAAACAAAAAGTAAAATACTTAGCCTGCATCTTGAACTCTGATCCTTGTGAACTTAATGAAAATATAATAATAATATTAATAAAATTCATTTATTTCCTTCTCACACAATAGGTTACTTATGTCTAAAATACAATAAAACACTTGAGTAAGATTATGACCTGAAGTGTGAGAAGCTGGTGCCTGTAATAGGTTTAGAAAACCGGTTACACACAGGTCACGCCACCCGCGCAAAAGGATACATTGTGCTCCTAATTGTACGTGTTTATAAGCCTATGTGAAAAGCTAGTAAAAACGGTATTAAATAAAAAGAGATAAAAACCTAACCGATAAAACATTATATAATGCAGAATTTTGCAGTTATGTACGTGTCTGTGTAGTGTGTACTTATGAGTGTATACGTGTTTGTGTGTGTGTGTTTGTGTTATGTGTGATTGTAAATGTGCCAATTTATTTAAAAAGCAAAAATAACCCGAGAGGAAATGCTAGTGTTAGTGTGTTTTTCTTTTTATTTTTTGAATATTGATTTATAATTTTATTTTAGAGGAATTCGGAAGCTCTCAGTCGCTTGGTAGTCTTGTTCATTTACGTAGTTAGTAACCTTTACCTTACAACTGGCCCTGGGGAGCGGAAAGATATCAAGAATCTCATTTATCTTGTTATAATGGTAGTTTACACTTAAACCTGCATCTTGAACTACCTACGATGCAAATTTTTATTGATGCTTGTAAATCTACTGAAAAATTTAAAAAAATATATTTCTCTATATAAAAACAAATAGGTATAAAAGAGAATAAGTGCATGAAAACTTCATACTAAAAAACTTTAATTGTCACTAGTAAACTCCATGAAAATATTTAATACTTTACGATCTTTGCGTAAAAGGAAACAAGTGCACGAAAATTGTCTACTAATGCATCTTATGCAAATTTTAATTGTCGCCTACTGGAAACTTATGAAAATATATAAAGTACTAACTGGTCTACATAATAATTACATTTAAAACGCCAACCGACCGAGTGCGGCACCGCTGCACCGCCCACGCACACACAGGCGCAGCCCTCGGCACGTGCAACGCGTCCGTACAGCACACAGGCAAGCAGCTATTCAGGACAAACTATACTAGCTTTGTGCATAGATGCGCGTGCATTCGGGACTATTGTTGAGTCGCACTTTAGATTATTTAGTAGGTATTATTTTGGCATGCCACTAAATTTTAGTTCGTGAACCTTCTGTTAAAAGTTGAAGTTAAAAGTATAGCCTAGCGCAGTAACTTAGGTAGTTGATAAAATAATAAAAAAGGTTGTATAATTGATATTCAGATCAAACTATAACAATACTAGGTTTATAAAAACGCGGTGCATAGATACGCGTGCATTCGGGACTATTGTAAAGTCGCAGTTCTGATTATTTACTAGGTATTATTTTGGCATGGCACAAAGTTGTAAGTTCCCGAACCCTTTGTTATGCTCTGCTAATAGGTAAGTAGGTTTCTTAAATAAATAGGTAAATAAAATAGGTTGTATAATCGAAAAGAACGTTGGAGGGCAATTTTCTGAACCTCCTCCACTCGCAAGTTTGATAATATACACACAGCTAGCTATCTATATCAAATATCACACAAAGCCACTTATGACGCTATAGAGTTATCCCTTTCTATGGCTTTCATTAAAGAGAGATGAAAATAGTGTCGTCATTGCCGGATCGTAAACCACAGTAAAAATAGGACGTTTTGTAGATATTGTTTATTCGATGTTTGTAGCTTATCGATGAGTGTTTGTAATTTGACTCCATTGTTTCTTACTTTAAGCTTACTCATCATGAAATTATTTAAAGAAACTGCTGAAAAAAGGAAATGTAGAGCACAGTTTTCTAGTACTTTATGCTTACTCATCATGAATAATGTTTGATGAAACAGTAAAACTTAAAGAAAAAGGGAATGTAGAGCACAGTTTTCTAGTAGAAATGGTAGTTTCGTAGATCTGTACAGCAGTCGCGTTACAAGTTTATTGAGTACTGAAAGTAGGTCATTGGTGCAGCAGGGGGAGGCTCCCGCCGATGAGCCGGCGTCCCGCGCCCCGCCCCCGCTCCCGAAGGTACCCGATATTAAAATAGCCGGCAAACCAAACTTCCACGCGCATCCGTGGAATTGGCAAAAAGTTTTCGGAACTCCACCTTTTTTGTGCAATCCCCATTTTTTTACGTTGAAAGTTTGACTTTATGATTCTGAAAATATCTTGCGAAACCGACATGAGTGCAGACCTTGATGGTTGGCTCTGTATCGATCGGCACTCTGCCGCCATCGGTTTGAAGGACGAACTCCCATAAGAACCATTAAAGTCAATTGACCACCGCCCTCGTTCGAGTCAAGGTGAAATACTCATCAGCCTACTGTCGGCCATTAGGTTAAGCTCAATTTTGCATTCTAAAAACAATTATGGTTACTAGGAATTTATGCTTACTCCTACTCCTATCCAGAATTATGCGTCACTGAATGAATCATTTACAATATTTGTAACGCTGACTTCGGTAAAGCGTCATATTGTGGATGGAATATTCAGAAATGATATCGAGTTTCCGAGAACTAAATGAAACAATGTGCTAACTTGTAAAACAGTTTAAACATTATGCTTTGCAACCTGTTTTAGAGTCAGATGAGTTGGCCTCAATTAAAATAAAGATAGTTCTTCAGCGTCAGCGCTTGCCTGTTCCCTCTGATATGACAAAGGCAGGCAACCTTCGCAGACCACCCTTGGCCGTGGTGCTCTGACCTAGATCGCCCCCCCCCCTCTTCTCCACTCCACCTCACCCCGATGCTGGCTACCTCGACCTGACCTACTTCCCAATGCACTTGATATACCTACCTAAATAGTCTCGATTTCCAGGCGACAAATAAACAATAATTTCGTTTGCCTGACCTAGCTTATTTTGCACTATTTTTACTTATAACATAAGTCCTAAGTGTAGCATACATATAAACCTCGACCCTATATCATTTTAACACTGAAATATCACTTTTAGACACAGGAAACGCCAACCTAAGACGGATTACAAACATAGCATTAACTTCTAAATATAACACCGAATGGCATAGCAACAAGACGCTTGTCAGAAGCAGCTCAGCCCGGGTGGCCAAAATAATGTGGCATTGGCCAGAAGGTCGGTGCAGAATCTTTGGCAAGCTTCACCAAGCGCGGCCGCGAGCTCTGCCGTTACGAGCGCACCTCAAACACAATTGCATTCTATTAAATTTCCTCAAGAAAAAGGTGATCAAATCAGTGGTTAAGGTCGTCTTGACTTTTTAGGGTTTGTCGTTTATTTCGGTTCGAGACAATATTGTGATGTAAGATGACAAAACGTCCTGGTTTCGCATAGTTAACATTTATTTAGCTTAGCAACTGCAGTCCTTTGTAACTCTGGTGATCTATGATGACTCAATACTAACTTAACTATTCTGTAAAAAAATTAGTCGATTGATATATAGGTATATATTACAGTTTGTATATTGTTTCTATTAAAACAGTGCAGATGCACTAGTGCGCCGTGCGGTATGCGGGCGGGCGCAGGAGGGCGAGTGGCGTCAGCAAGGCCGCGCCGCGCTGCGCCGACCTAGAACCACTTCCGTATATGTTGCTTTTATCTAATGATCCTCAATACACGTATTATTATATAGAAAGACGATTACGCTTACGCTAGCCTAGTGAATCAGGAAAACTCGTAAAAATTTTGTTTTTGTTGCAAACTTTTCGCATCACAAAATACTGAAGAAGTGACTGGTTAGTGTAAAAATTACCTATCAATTGTATATTTTTGAGTTATAATATTTTGCACGCATAGAGTTGTTTACCACGTTAGTTTATTTCGGAGTAATTTTAGCGAATTATTTCATTTGGTTAAGTCGGTATTCATCACGCGATTTCTCGAACAGCTTGTAGATTAAGTGCCAAGCTAATATATTTATCTTTTGTTTCAGATAAACAGTGTTGTGTACGAATGCGTGTGGCGAGGTTGCGGATACAATACAAACACATGCAGCGCGATTGAAGCTCACATACGACAGTCGCATTTGGGGTAAGTGCATCGTTTTGGCAAATTCCAAGATATTCTCTGTTCAGAAATCAGAAAACGGCCTTAAGTAGAGTTGGAAACGTATTTTACGTTACATAATTTTTGTTACGCTAATTTATGCGGTAGGTTACCTACGCGTTTGTTATCTGCCACACGTCAGTCTTACGGTGAGCCTGAAACTCAAGGCTTTTTTACATGTGAAGTTATGCAACCGGCATAACGCGATGTTAGATTGGATGAGAGGACGTGGAGTGTATTTAAGTTGCACGTGTAGGAAAGGTCACGTGCGCCGAGAACAACACGTGTCGGTGCAATAGCAATTGCGCAATCACCCACCCAACCGGCAGTATAGCAGTTCGTTCCAATTTCAAGCCGTATTTTCTGATCAATATATTACTTTTAAATCATGATATGCCAGATAAGGTTATCTTGATTTACTATATTAGTACAGGCTTTTAAGATTTTTACCATAAAACTGTCAGTCGTAAACAAAAATCTATTTTCAGTAAGTGCTGGGTAAAACTGACCTTTGCTCTATATGTAACGAAGCACTTATGGAATAAAAGGGCGGCCCTTGGTGACCCGGAAGCGACGGTTGGCAGGCGACAAGGTTGCATAGTACCCGCACCCGCGCTGCGCAAGGTCGCCTACCGCCGCTCGCTGGCTGTTACGTAACTCTGCCCCGAGCTAATGACGACAGTACATATCTTGTTATATATCTATACAGTACTACTAAAGTTTTCCTACCAATAAAACTGGCAAAGTCACCGTTGATCATTTCTTTGAGTTGAAAGCTTTACAATTTTAATGTCATTTTCAGGCCAAAGAAAGAGGGAGAGAGTGACCATGAGGAGGAGTTTTACTACACGGAGCGCGAAGTGGCGACCCCCGCGCCACCGCCCACACTTTCCCACCGAGACATGTGCCGACCCCCGCACGAGGATCCGGAGTACCAGCGACAGCTTGTCGGATCCTATAGGTAGGAAACCTCCTACGCTACGACCTTTATCAATTTACAAGCAAATTTATTTTTCAACTCGTCTGTGCTGTAGCAATCAGTGAATGTTGGTTTTATTTTCCAGGCAAGGACTGCTTTCCACCATGCAGAATGGGTCAGCGAGGCCCATAGCCATTCCCGTATCGCATTCCTGGTCCAACTCACACTCTCCGGTAATTATAAAGGGAAAAGTCATTGCGTTGGTTTGTTGATTGATTTTTCTTGGATGGATTATGAAGATTTTTTGTTTTTTTTATACAGAAGCACATGAGGCTATCAGGAGCGAGCGGCTCCCCTGGCAGCCCCGGGCGGCGGCCGCGCTCCGACAACAAGAAGTGCCGCAAGGTGTACGGCATGGACCAGCGCGACCTCTGGTGCACGCAGTGCAAGTGGAAGAAGGCGTGCACGCGTTTCGGCGACTAGCGCCCGCGCCGCGCGACACCCGCCGCGCGCCTCGCGCTTCAACTCAAATACTTACCATGAAAACGGAACTATTTTATAGACAATTCGCGAGTGCAACTCAGCAAGTCGTGATCTCTAAGAAGATATATTACGAAATGTCTTTATTATTTAATTTAAAGAGAAATATTAATATAAATACTTATATTGGATATGAATCGCGAAGGAGACATATTTTTGCTCTTCAAATGTGGCTCGTGTTTTGAATGCATAATGGACATTGCCCACGTATTTTTGTAGCGCAGTAGATTCGCCTTTACTGTTACGTGCATGCGAAGTCGCGTGTCGCTCTTGGCTGCAGACTGTGAATATTAGCTGTAAGGTATATTGTAAGGATAGACTGACGCGGGGAAGTGTGGAAACGTCGCCGAGCCAGGCTGCCACTACCTACTAAATGGATCCATGATTGTTGGACACGTTGCAATTCTCTACTTACCATAGTAAACGATAGTTTCCTTTATTCTATACGTATTATAAATAATTGTTTTCATGTAATTATCGACCTTATGCTTCACATTTCAATGGCGTATTTTCAAAAACGGCCTCTAATTCAGGATGAGCGATACGCAATATTTTTTATACTGGTATTGGCTTCGTTTGCAGTAGTGAAATCGTTAATAACATTATGAAGTCAGTGCATTCCGTCCACATTTTCGAATGTGCTTTAGAAAGTACCAAGCTGGTGCGTAGATGGCAGCGGCGCGCGGCGATTGTTTCCACACCGCTCACGACCGCGCGCGTGCGCAATGCATTCTATAAAGTGCGTTGTTCACTCGCTCGGTTCATAATACACTCGACTCGGTATAATATTCCAGTCGAAAACACTTCGGTGATATTAATCACTAAATAATGTATATTGACTGAATTATTAGATAATAATTGAAACAAAACTACTTTATATGAATTAGTCTTGTAAGCTATCTCAGATTCGACGAAAAGACTACAAATCATGTTTTAGACTTTAAATTTTTATGAACATATCTTTGTGGTATACATTGGTGGTCTTGAAACAAAGAGACAATACTCAGCGTCGCTCGCTTAGCGTGGAGTTGCGATGGGGTCCAGGAATTCCTGGACAGGACACGGACTAAGTTAACTTGCGATATCTGCCGCAGGTAGGACTGCCTCCATTAAAATAAAAGGATTAATGTGCAAAACAAATATTTTATAATTGTTGATCGCTATCTATGATCACACCTTTTTAATGCATCACGATTTAAAAAACATTATTGTCTCTATGACAATACTAAATAATATCCGTAAAATCGTTGTTATTTCACATTTACCCTCTGATTTGCTTAGCGAAATACAGAGTTAATGCCAGCCTTGTCGCAGACATCACAAATTTAACTTTAGACCACTTCATATTGAGAAGAAAATTGACGGAAACATCACTAGAATGACTATGGAAGAACTTGGAACATCACGAATGTGCAATGATACTCTTTGGGGGTCTCACTCTATGTACATATTGGACTGTAACCACGCAGAAGTTTCAGAAACTTCTAAATTTCGCGTCCAATACCGCCTATTGTACATAAGTTTCTTAAAGTAGCCTCCTTAATAAAGTACTGCGAGCGCGATCTTACGGACGTGATAGAGAACGGAAATGAACAGCATAAAAGTACGAGCAAAAAATTAAAGGCGATGCGAGCTGCAATATTATTTATAAGTATTATAAAAAGAGTTTTAAAACTTGTAAATATTAAATTATACGATGAATTATAAATATATACCTATATATTATTCAATAATCAAAGCAATGTTTGGGGATGTGTACATAATATATATTACTTACGTTTTAAATTAGTATTGTTACTTAATGTGATCGCTTAATCGAAGGTTTGTACGGTTACATAGTGACGTGTTTTGTTTTAATTTAGCTTTTATTTATGTAAGTTTAAATCTATTGCATTGAACCCCGGCGGGCCAGGTCCTCCGGCCCCGTTAGCAGTTACCAAGGTTCGTTATATTTTTATGTGATAAGTGAATAAATATACGGATATTTTTAATAGAACTGAACTCTACAAGATTACAGTTACATTACATAAGAAATATTGTGCCAATCGCGGTTTAAATTAAAGATAGAAAATCTTTGTGAATATTTTTTCTCATAACGCGTTTAAGTCTTTTCTATCACTGAAAAACAAATTGGAACGAAAATCAAATTCTATTCCATTCTTGATTGTTGGAAATATTTGGTAATCTATTTTCTACGTTGCATATTCTGATTATTTAGGAATATTATTTATTGAACGGCCACAAAATGCCGACCGGCACCGGCGGTGGATGGTATGTGAATAGTGATGACAGAAAATTTGTCGCTTGCAGTAATGAGCGCACAACTACAATGTACAAAAAGCGATTAATTTATACTCCCGAACATAGCTATCACCATAACATTATCTAAGATGCAAAAGTACAGACAGCAGATTACTTATCAAATAATATCAAAATTTCATAATCGGCTTCGAACTGTCTTGAAATGTATTTATGTGAAAATCAAACAGAATCTTGTCAATTTTGGATAAAATTGTAAACTGTTGATCGTACTACAAATGCATTATAATTTGAACTCAGCCCGGCCTCAAATTCGTGATTAGTATCTAATGTGATAAACAAAAATAGATCTAAATTAATAGATCTCCATTACATACTTTAAAAATAGTTATGCAGATCCTCATATGAATCTTATGTCTAACAAGTTTCTATCACTAATTTCCTATTTTCGAATAGGCATATAAAATACTTTCTTATAAGTGCAATTAGTAACTGTAAACATAAAAATCTACGGTTTAATTAATAAAATTGTAAATATAATGTATAAAATATATTTAATAAACTTATTAACAGTTAGAGACAGACTCTATTTTCCGCTTCAAAAGTTTAAAATATTTTTGAAACGCAATTTCATTATATGATATTATAAAGAAATTTCATAATATTTTCTTGCCAAATTCTTAAAAAATTAGTCACAGGGTGCCTACCGATTATTAGTACTAAACTAATCAAAATTCAATTTTAAATCATTGTATTATTTTACGTAACGTGACGTACCTGGGAATATTACCAAATATATATTATCATTGCAATAATGGTTGTGATAAAACATCATAAAGTTGTCGCTTTTAGCAGATAATAATTTTCCGTTTTATGCAACGAAATCCTCCGCTATTAATGCATAACATTAACGATTGACTACAAGTAAGCTAGAGATAAAAAAGTTTAAACAACTCAGCTAGCGATTTGACAACTGCCATATTGTAAGATCATAGACATAACAACGGCTTTAGATTATAAAAAAATTAGACATAAATACATTTTAAGTTGAAGTCATAATAATAGTATTTAATAGATAATATTATAGACAATACAATAATTGTGTTACATTTGTAATTACAATTTTTGTTTGTCTGTATAGAAACAGTAAAGGTGAACTTTTATTTTTATAAATAAATAATTTCTAGCAACGTCATGTTGCAGCCAACTTTACATAATATATTAAGCGTACATAGGGAAATAAATGTGATCATAGTGGGAAATTGCGTAGGTCCTCTATAATAAAAATTGCCTTGCCCATAATCTATAATCTTGTAATAAATACATCTCTCTCTCTCACTCAGCCATTTTTGTTTAGTTGATGTCAAAGTGACTATTGCTTCCTCTTCTAAGCACCATGTTGATTTCTCTTGTGAATACAAATTCCGGCGAGGCCTCGCAACAGTTTCATACACGTAATAATTTTACCGATCTCAGTTATATATCCGAAGCTATTAGAGTATTTTTTTTTCATTATCATAGATGTTCTCTTATTTTATCGTATTTATATTAGGTTTTAGCTGAATTTTATTATTTTAATGAATAAAGACACTTTATTTTTAATTAGCCACTTGTAAATAATTTACGTATTAATTTATTTAGCCAAAATTTTGCTCAATTTTATATTGCACTCAACACCAAAGTCGTAACATAATATTAATCAAAAAGTAAAAATTAAACATATCAGTACAAAGGAGCATAATTGAAACAAGTTCATTTATGAAGAAATTACCATTTACCGACTAACCATTGAGATTGAGTTCAAGTTGGCAACAAATAGTTTAAGAAATGATAACGCTGGCAAAGTCGGTGTAAATATGCTAGATACATGACGAGTCCTTACCATCCCGAGTAGGTAACAGTCGAGTGACAAATTGAAGGATGACCATTTTTAATTTCTATAAGTACATATTATTTGTGTATATAGTTACATTTTTTTTTTTCATATTAATTATAGGTACTAATTGGAACAATACGTATATGTATGTGATACCTATGTGTATTTATATTTTGCAATGAAATATCGCGATATCTTTAAAGATAGCGTAGTCATTTGTTTACGTGTGATTGATGCTCTCCTTCAATATATCCCTCGCTCGACCAGCATGAGCGACACTCAGATGCCTCCGTGAGGAGACGAGACGCTAGAGCCTTCTGACACTGGCCGCTAGTCGACCTCTAAGTCTTATTCGTTATGCCGTTCGATATCATTACTAAATTGCGTATCGAGTGATTTTTATACTGAATAGAGTTAAAAATTATGTTAATATTAAGGCACAGTTCATAATTTATTAGTAAAGCTGGTGAATCGCCTGCGTTAAGTTAAGGCACATGAGCCTCGTCTTCGTACTTAGATCTAACATTAATATTGCGTAGATTATAAAGTTTTTATAAAAACATTATTTTAACAGTTTCTTTATATATGAATTTTCGTTGAGTCATTGTCCAACACTTAATAATTCGCTTTGCAAATATAACACCTTCGCGGTGTTCAACTCGCATCACAACTTACTCGATATTTAAGAATAAAAATTGTGTATGTATGTAAATTCTGCCTATCTTAAACCTACCCTAACTTCCAAACCTCTTCTGTAAATATATATATATTTATATGTTTCACAATATTGCGACCGGAAATTGCCGAAAACATACAATCCATGAATTATCATTAACATCATTATTACCGTTGTTGTAAAGACATAAGCACTTTTCTTAAATATATACAAATGTAATCCTAAAATGAATTAGATCCACTTAAAAAAATTCAATATGTTTAGTATGTTAAATAATAATTTCGAAGTAATTGTTAGTATCTAAACTAGCATGTATTTCCTCCAAATAGGTTTACGACGCTATCGTTTCTATATCATTATTAATAATAATAATATAATTTGGTTCATATTGTTTGAATGTGTAAATATGCAAAATTTTACCATCCTATGACATACTCAACGGTATGTGGGCAATCACAGTTTATGAAAATATGTCTCCTGTTTTAGATAAGTAGATCTCCCTCATACTGCACCGTGGCGGAGCACAGTGTTTTTTTTTCATACACTTTCAATCCATGTAATTTTTGTTGACATTATTAACAACGAAATTGTTTTATTTATAAAAGTAAATAACAATGAAAGCGTGCTCCATCATGTCGTGTACACTGTATGGTCTTTATAATTAAGTTTGTGTGGTATTGTAAGTTATTTGAAATCATTGGTTTATCACATTATTAATATTGTATATATCTGGAACACTTACATACATATACAGAGTTTTCTTTAATCTATTCACCAGTAGCCTTAAGATTAGGACAGCAATACTTCATTTTGTGTACTGTCCTTGTGTCGCAAGCCGTGATTAAATTCAAACAAACGTAAAGTGTCATAATCCCTAGTGCCGAGCTGTCTCGACGCGTCGTTAGTTACCAGTAGTTGTAAGGTTGCTAGCAACATTATGATCAAAACAATGTTGTTCTGAGATGTTCTACTCGATGTTCTGATGCTTTATTGTTTAGTTGTCAATATCACAGCAGTTTTGTCCGAGACCGAGACTGTCAGCGCTACCTCGCCACCATCGTCTCTCCGCGTCCTTACGACGCACACCCTCCAATCGACCATTGCAATCACTAGAACTCTATGTTACTGGTAGTAACTAGCTGGCAGTTATTCTACTGTGATATTAATAATTCTATTTATTATTTTCTTAGATTATTATTTATATCTTTAATGTTGAATGTGAGCGTGTGTTAATATTTTACTGATATCATGTTAGATTTAGGCGATGTTATTTTATATTGTACCTAATGCTAAAAGGTCCAGAATGTGTTCCAAACGATTGATTTTATGAAATATAGATATTACAATTATATTACCTATTGAAATGTTTATGTTATCGTGTTGAAATAAAAATGTTGGAGATGTGTAATACGTATTAAAGAAAGTTGTTAGTATTAATCGAAACAAACTGAGCATCACAAAACTGAACATCATTTTACGTGATCGCAGGAGCTCTCTATAATGTATGATGCATTTCATAGCGAACGAAACTTGACTATGAAAGTTGTGTACCTACTCAATAAATGTTATAATTGCGAGGAATCTTTAAGAATATAAAATGTTATTATTTGATAATAATGTGCTACTTGTAGTACACTATTTGCCTGATATATTATACCTCAATAAGTTTAGTATGGATTTTGTGTGTCTTAAAAAAAATATATATCGATTATTAGAACCCCGGTGGCATTATTTTTCATTCCTCTTCGAAGTTATCATGATCTTTGGTGTGATATAATGATGCAAATACTTAGGTATTTCTTACCTAAAAGTAATTTTGAAAAATAGAATCATATGATAACTTTCAAGAACTTCTGTGCATTCTATAGAACCGAGTTCAAGAATCAACGGAATACATAATAGTACCTAAGAAAATAATAATATCCAAGATGAAATAAGTCAACGTAGAAAGAGAATATTACGAATAATGTTTTATGGAACAACTCTAGACCTAAATTAATTTATTTCAAAACGTGTTATTTTATCCATTATATATTTACAAATATAAACAATAGATTTTATTAAACTTTGTTTTAATACACCCCCTTGAATGAACAGAGAATTATTACAAAACGGAAATCGTAGCTACGAAGGGAATAAAGTAGCGTAGCTACAGTGCTACGAGATTTTTTTAAGTGGCATAAAAAACATCACGCCACCCATGAAGTACCGCGAGTCTCATAATCGTTCAAAAAGATCGACTCGACTGCCTTTCGGGATACAGAAGGTACTTATTCCATATACTACTAAGAACGCAGTGTCAAATGAACGAGATTCTACTTACGCTATAATATTAGGACTGTCAAAGATAGAAGAAGAGAAAAATTGACCAAAATCGTGCTGATTTTGCATTACTTCGATTTCTGCACACGAGTCATGTTGCGACTGCTGATATTCACTGATGCGGCTACGAACAACTTCATCACCCACCCTATAGTCCAGACCTGACTTCCATTATTTATTTTTAACCCCCGACGCAGCGCAAATAAGAGGGGTGTTATAAGTTGAAGCCTATGTCTGTCTGTCTGTCTGTACGTATATTCGTAGAGCCTAAACGAATCAAGCGATTTCAATGCGGTTTTTTTTTATTGAAAGCTAAATTAATCGAGATGGTTCTTAGCCACGTTAGATGAAAATCCATCCGGCCATTTATAGAGATGGTCAACTGCCTGCCGAAACGGTAAAAGATACAAAGGTGGCGCTTTGACTAAAATAATGTACACCCTGGGCAAATTTAGGTACAGCAAAAAAAATAACAAAATGGCGGCAATTTTTTTTTTCTTTATGTACATAAATATTCGTAGTGCCTAAACGAATTAAGCGATTGCAATGCGGTGTTTTATTTAATTTTGTGTGTAATTTAAAAAGGATGAAATAAAAATAAAATTTTAAAAACCACCTGACACAAAAAAAACTTCAAAAACATAAAATTTCTCTCTCGGTTGGGGGACCACAAATAGAAAAATACTAAAAGAGTATATTATACGTTGGGGGTCCCCCGACCGAGAGAGAAATTTGATTTTTTTTAAGGTTTTTTTGTACCGGGGGGTTTTTTAAATTTTATTTTAAGCAGAATCAGGTACCTGAAAAAAAAATTAAGTCAAAGAAGTGGTGCAATCGCCAATTTTGACGTGAAGGAACGATTTTTTTTATCAAATGATTTGATCGATCTGAGGAATATATTAGAGTTATAGAAGAACATATTAAAAATGAAAAATATTTTCTTATTTAATTTGTAACTCCTTGGCCCCTTTACCGGTTACGTTACGATCACCTCTCGTATAGGTACCGTTGTACTATTAAGTATTCTGTGCGTCTACATACAATATAGGTACCCTAAACAATGCGTTGATTCTTTGGCCAAAAATATTTTGGCTGTCTGTCTGGGCCGCATTTTTTTCAACCGATTTTGATGAAAGGACAATAGGAGGATTGTCTCAAGTGTTGTAAAACTAAGTTGTTAACATTAGAAAAGTATTGTTTAGTAGATTAATTCATTGTATGACAGCTCGGCTGTATTTCTGGATGATGTTATTTTGATTGACCGAGATGAATCAACTTGCCAGAATAGCTTCCCCAGAAATCCGTAGGGCCATAGTAAGCTGCATGGTCGCCTCATTTTATCAAAGCCTGAAATTCTGAGGGATGGGAAAACTGTGAGAATCGTAGTGCAGCATCCCAAAGAGTTGGTCTTAGTGATGCGAAATAGATTGTGTGATGCTTCTTAAATGAACATGGATAAAACGAAAACTGAAATCTCAAGCAATTATTAAAAACTAATAATGACAAAATGGAACTCAATGAATTTCAATTCTCATGCGAATTGAATTTGCATAAGTATTTTTTTTTTTTATTACTTTGACGTTACATAAATCAATAATAGAGCAATTATCGAACGCGGTTTTTTATTAGGGGTAAAATAGGGGGTTAAAGCTTGCTGTAGCGTTACTTTATAATCGGATTTAATCCAAATCCGGATTTTTAATTCAGTAGAGTAATTTAACAGGTTGTCAATGTCACTTTGTAAAAATAATGCTGAATTAAAATTTTGCTATAGGTAATGCTAATATTGAATTTGTGTACGTGAATGGAATCAACACCACATCAACACTTACTCAACTTGAACTGGATCTGAGCAAATCATTACGAAAAACAGATGAAAGCAAATTACTTTAACAAAGTGACATTGACAACCTGTCTAATTACTCTTCTGAATAAAAAAATCGACTTAACACAAGATGCTTTGAAAAAAAATCCAAACAGTGGAGGGGGGAAATGAAGGGAAAGTTTGCTGTCGGTAGTGTTATAATATATGGCCGGATATACATTTTTAGACCTTTTTGGAAATTCATTACGCAATCCTTTCCGCCTTAGTGAGACGAACTCGTAGACACCAGACTCGACCTCCTAGGACCAAACGAACGGGAGTAATCACTAACCTGCGTTGTTTTCGACGTAGTTTTTGAAACAGTTGCACTTAGTAATAGCATAAGTGTATTCTTTGGTTGCACACTGCACATATATTTTTTTTTGTACCTAGCATTAATGTTGTGTCGTACGTACCAGGCAGTGAAATCATTGGCAGAAAAAAGAGAGGAATGGAAAATACTCCACCGACAAGAACGCAGCTCTTAAAAAGAAGAAGAAGTATTAGGATCAATCTCCAAAACGGGCGTATTCGTGTGATCGCTCTGGTGCTTTTCAGATATTGATATTTAATGGTAATAATGTATCTCATTAAAAAGAATGATATTCAAATAGTACATTTTTACTATTGGCCTTCAATTTACACAAACAGTTATGGAAATATTTAAGTTCAAAAAATTTCGCGACCAGAGCAATCATAATTGGTGCCAGAGCGATCATAAATGGTAAAACCAGTAAAACAAAAAAATATATTGATAAAATATTATTTATTTAGCCGTTTTCAGCCATATTCAGTATACGTGTAACAAGTTTATATGTAAGAGAAATGTATTATTTTAGAAAAATCAGTCATGCATATCAAAAATACGGAATATGTTATAAAAAATAATTGCTAAAATAACAAATTAACATAATTATAAAAATCAACTTTTGGATTGGTTTCATTTATTTGGACTTAATTAAATCGCTTCTAGGTAAATGAGACAAAATTAAAAACCTTTTGAAATCAACCATTAATACCTTCAGTCTTTTATAGTTATAAAATGACATAGACTCATTTAATATTAGTTTTTAAAAAGTTATTAAAGAAAACTAACGTTTATAAAGAACAAGATAAAATTCTTAAAAATAAACAATTTATAAACGTAACTATTTGTATATTGCTTAATAGGATTTAGAATCATGACTAAAGAACAGTTTTTTCAAGATTATCTAAGAGATTTGTAATAATTACATTTTCCTTAACTATATCTTTAGTGGAAAGTAAAGAATTAAAAAGAACAACACAAAGTAATATGCAATTTAGATAATCAGATCAGATTAAAATATTGTTTGCAAATTATAATGATACAAATTTTAACACCAAGTAAAAAAAATACAATTTCTATAAGGCTTAGTTGATCAACAAACAGAAAATTAGGTTTATTGGAAGCTCAGAAAATTGAATAGTCATCGGAGTCGGAGTCGGGTAAATCTTCTGCTGCAGCAACCTTTGTCAAGGTGTTATCGTTTTGCATCAAAGATAAAACTACCTCGGAAATATTCAATAGATGGGACTACATCCCAAAAACTGTCCGGCAGGTCCGAGTTGTATAATGATTGTTGACTTTGATTTGCAGTTATAGTCTGTCTATTATTTAGCATTTGTGGGAGCTGAATTTGCTTCTCCTGATTGCATTTTTTTGAACGCTTAACCAGCGAAGGTCGGCTTGTCTTCCTTGATGCCCGTGACATGTATGTCTTTGAGGTGTTTTGGTTCGAGTCGCTATTAATTTGGTAAAAGCCTAAGTGTTTGCCGTGCGGACATTGTACAGCCTCTTGTGAGCAGTTGTCTAAATCGTAGCTTAGTTGCCTCATAGCCAAAACGTTTTTAGTATTTGCTGACCAAATACCTGGTTTACCATCATAGTAGGTACCCTGAAATTCTTTTATTTCTTGCGGTATTAACATTTCTTTTTCTAATATGGCAGATTCTGCAATTTCTTCCAGGATAATTCCTGACACATTTGTTTTGAGAAAAGGTATAAACGTTTTCGTAGCAGGTATATTTAATCCATGAGTCGCCATTTTATCGGCAGTCCTCTTAAGTGTTCCTCCAGCACCATCAGGAGCACTTTACCGTGACTATTTTCCGAATAGTTCCATATAACTTTACATAGACTTGGGTATTGCCAGTGTAGTTTTGATATAGGTAATCTGTTTATGGGTTTAGGTTACCCAAAAAACCCAGGAAAGGTTATAAATTAAAGGTTATATGCATAGGTCATCGTTTGTCATTGTTACAGTCCGGTACTAAGTACTACTTAAAATAGATTTATAACGTACAATTAATGCAAAATATCATCGCTCTGGTCTTTTTGGACAGAGCAATCACAGCCATAGCGATCACAAAAAGTCACAAAATCGTAAATATAGCCGAATTTAAAAGGAGTAGAAAGTTGTGATTACGTCTCATAAAAAACATCATAACGATCACAAAATTCACATAACAAACACATTCACAAGCTTACTATTTAATTTAAATAACGTGCCAAAGCAATCATACAATTCGAGAACCAAATCCAGAGCAATCATGAACTTACCTTCGTAATGTCGGAGCGCGGGAACGTGACACACAGGTATCCTCCTCAGCGGTTAAACCACAAATTATATAGTGTACAGATAGGAATCAAGCCTGCTATTGGCCGTTTCTTAGTCTAATGTCAGCTTCACATTGATAGTGCGGCAAAGTCTATCGAACGACATATCGAAATACTAAAAATTATCGATATCGATACAAGCAGCACTACAGCCCTAGTGTACTTTTTAAATCCTATACTTTTAAATGTTCAAATGAATAAAACAACAAAATAAGATTAAATTTTTATTTAATTCAAATCACAATAATACAACAATATGACTAACCTAGTAAAAAAAATAAGTTATTATTAATAAACTGTAAAATTGCATTTTTAATGAAGTAATAAGTCAAGAGCATTGGACCGCATTTCCAAAGGTCGCGGGTTCGATTCCCGTCTGAGATTTCACTTGTGGCCGAGTCAATTTTTTCCAATATTTTTCTATTTAAAATTTACCATAAGTATAAAAATAGCATTGAAAAATGCAAAAATTACAAAATCATAAAGTAATAAGTCATTACTTATAATCATTACCTATAAGCTAAAAAATAATGTATAAATACTACTTTTCAATACCTAAGAAGTGTGAATGACTAAAATATAACATTTCTTTTATCAGTACATAATGATTGAAGAAGATAAACAATTATAAACAGTGATTTCAACAACTTGTGATACAACCATGTGTTTAATGAAAAAGAAGAAACATTTATTTAAATTTTTAGAAGCGTTATGACTTGACAAGTAATACACTAACTATTACTAAGCGATGACATGTAGGAACCAGGTACCGATTTCATTTAATAGCAAATTTAGTGTTATTACATACTTAATGTTAGAATTAAAATAAGATTGCAAAAAGAAGAACGCAATTGGAATCTAGTTCTGGCTTTTTTCTTATTATGCACGGGAAAAATGCATTTACGCATTAGCGCATTACACTAAGTCGGTCACTTAATGTAATGTGGGACTCGCCGAGCACAATGCCCGTCCTACCCATGCTGCCACTGGTCTCTTCTCCGGGATTCTGAGAACAAAGATAGGTACATTGTATATAATAGCTGTATTGCAGCTACAAGTAACATATTTAAATGAAACAAAACCTGTAAAAAAATCATTGCCTGCCAATCATCATCACATATAAAAAAATACAATTATTTTATTGATTGTAATTTTCTTTCAGTAGGTATACCTTTTGCGCTTTTCAAGTGCCAATTGATGCATAACAAAATTAATATTAATACTAGATTCTGAAAAAGACCCTTTTATATTTTTATTTATTATTGTACAAAACTTATGAATTTCGACTCTACAAACAATAACAATGAAAAAATTTAAAGCATCAGCATGATGCGGAAGACCTCAAACCAATCAATGTGAACTGATTTAAAAAACTTGTTTCTGATGTTGATCAGTATGTTTGGTTGGTGTGGATATTTGTTCATGACTTATTAATTATTTCAATCAGGGTTCTTAAAATCATGACAAAAGAGGCATTGGGTCAAGGGCAAAGTCAAAGAGTTTTATTCAAATAGACCATTTTTTTTCCCTACCAAACATTCGGGACATCTTTGAACTGATAAGACGAACGTCCGCAACAAACTTATCAGCTTTAACAGAAACAAGAACATTTACAATGGAATGTTGTTGCCAAACACAAATCTATAATCTTGAAATATATTTAAATAAGAGGAAAATTTTCTTATACTCAGTTTTTCATACAAAAGTATCACATCCATGCATTTTCTTTTAAATAATCATCTACCTTTGCTTAAGTGTCTTTATAACATTTAAATTTATGGAAAAACATGTCAACTAAAAATGTAAGGTAACAAACAGTTAGGTACTTTCACATTTATGACATCAGTGAGGATATAAATTTACCTTCATTCGTTGTGATGATGTCGGTTGAATGTGGTCATCTGTAGTTTTATGCAGCATTCGTATATCAGTTTTGGCACATAATGACAGGTCTTTGCTTAGTATGTATGCCCTTTATAAGGATGGATCATAAATAATACAGAATTTGTGTCCATTAATGGCGATTTAAATTTTAATGACCTGAAAAAATATAGCAGCTTGGTGGTACAAAATGTGTGAATTAACTCAATGTTCACAAGACATAGGTTTATGTGAAAAAATATAATATAAATATAAATAAATTTTAAAGTTAATGATTTCCATTTCTTCAGAAGTTCTAAGTACTAACCTTCAGGCATCTCATTAATCAAGTTTTCACGCTTGGTGTCTGCTTGAAATCTTTTCAAGCATGTTCAGAATGTAGATCCTTGGTCACAAATTATCGACATAGGAGGGAACTGTTTGTTTTAAAGCCTTCACAACTTCCTGAAAACACAGATACAAGTTTTTTTATATAGGTTATTGAACATAAACTCTCACTCCGTAAATCCTTTGCAGAGTTGGCAGATCATCAAGCTACTAATTTAAACTTACTGTTATAATGTTTTTCAATGTAGCAGCAGGGGTAGTTCCTTCACAAACATAAAATGCTACCAATTGTTGTGGATAATTATTATTTACTCTCGTGAAAGTCGTTACTCGTTAAAACGTTCACAGAATAATGAGAAAATATGATAATTTTAAGAGTATTAGTAAGAGCTGTCAAATTGCGCGGCCCGGTAGTCTGTGGTTCGAAAATGGCTACCTCAACATGGAGTTTTGACTTGTGAAGCATTTTTTTTTTAAAAACTACGAACCACCTTTTTGTAGGGGTGATTCCTACGGCTGGGTTAAACCACTACTGGCATTGCCCCGCGGGAGGGAAATAGAGTGTCTATAACGCGTATCTAGGGATGAGCGCGATGTTTTACCTCAGCGCAGAGCGATGAGATAAAATGCCCGGTCACGATTTTATTTTCAAATTGTGGCAAAAGTATTGTTAATATAACTAAAAATATTTTATTACTATGAAGAATAACTATTTGTTATGTAATCTAAATAAGTTGTTTCATATGAACCTTCTCATTAAAAAGTTAAAGAATATTTTTTTCATTCAATCGGGAGTTGGGTCAACCCAGAGCGATCAGGATTTTAGGGTTTAAGATATTTTTTTTAATATTTAAAATAAACTTATTCATTATATTAGCCTTGTATCACGTAGATTAGACACCGAACTATATATAAAAAAATATTTTGAAAACGTTTTTCGATTTTAAAATGGGTTTATCCAGCCCGACACGAAAAAAAATGCCTCTGGAGATCGACCCATTAGCATGTCATGTCTTGAAAAATAGGCTGTATAATATTATCACCAAGGCCATTTTAAATTAACAAAAAAAGTAGTGGTTTGTGTACTGTCACTGTCAGTTTCAGGTCAGCCAGCTGTCAAATCGAAATGAAAGTGAAATGGTGTCTTCTTTTTCTCTAGAGTTTGATTATTTGATTTACTTTTGTTGAAGCTTGAGGCAAATTGTTTATTGTTTTCTTCACTTATTCGCTAAAACGTCTTGTAAAATTCTTATTTATCTGCATATTTATTGCCATCCACAAATTAGAAGAGAGTGAAAAACTATGGGTGCTGTTTTAGGTCTTTGTTCTGCAGCGCAGGTATGTTTTTTATCGATTTCTTATTTTTAGCATTAGTTTATTAGCTTTTTATTTACCTTAATAATACAAATACAAATCACACCCACTCTTACTAAATATTGAATAGAAACCAATTATTTACCTGAATCAGAATTCTGAAGGTGAGATTGAGGAAAACACTTGATTGTAAATAGAGATATTTAGATGTTAATTCTACAATATTTTTTTGTAGGGTCAGGAATCAGTCGTATAAGCATTTTACTACCTTAGTCATAGAAATATGGCAAACAATAAAATGATTGAATTGAATTGAATTGAAATATAAATTACTATTACCTCTAAACTATTATTGATAATTTGTTCAGATCTTTCAGGTTTTACCCAACAAACACAGTAGATAAGCTATGTGTCATAGTCATTAATAGGTGTTCTTAAAGTGTTTATCACCAAATAGAATTCAAGAAAGAAAACTTAAACCATTATAATGAAATGACAAAGCAGGTGTTTTTTACCTACCATCATAAATTTTTCACATGCATTAAAATGTAAGAGACTTTGATAAGTCTCTTACATTTTAATCATCAGATCAATCAATCAATCAGATCAGATCAGATCAATAGGTACCTTCATATTATAGTTATTCATTCTTGGTATGATTATATGGTCTATTAGTGAGTCAGCTAGGTTGTGTGGGGTTTTCTAATGGCAATGGCAGCCTCCATTACTGGCTGCTAATTATCCTCATAACCTCTTTTTATTTGCACAACTTGTTCTTGTTTTCTCTTTGCATACATCTAAATAAAAAATAAAATATTGGCAACTACAATATTTTTTTACAAACAGTGTCACTGCATATTTTGCATCTTTATTCTTGTAACTTTTTAGACTAATAGGTAGTGATTTAATTCATCAAACCCAATCCGGACACCGGTGTTCAGAGAACAATGGAATATCTATTGTGTCCCATAATCCGGGGCTTGAAAGGTTAAGAACCAACTGAACAGCTAACTTGCCAGTTTTTAATAATAAAGTCACCCTTAGTTCTTAATTCGACAACAGAGTAAATAGTAATCACGGTATTATATGGTACTTTGGAAACAGGATCAAACTGTTTGCCGTTCTAATTATTCAGCTAACTAAACATAGATAAACCACTATTGTATTGTGTAGTGGTAGTCAAGTTAGAGTAAATGTGTCTATTTCTTGTAATTATATAATAAATACAATTTCTGACCTTGACCATAGCTGGCCTGCTGCTGCGGAAGTGCGGCCTGCTCACTATGTTGCTCAGCATGCCCGTCATGCGCAAACTCAACCTCTACTCGACTGATGTACACTTTGATGCTGCTTCTGGTCATGATTGCAGCTTGCATCACACTTGCACCGGGCCTTCAAAATGAACTACGGAAAGTAAGTATTACATTAGGGCCAAAAATCCTTATTTCAGATTGGATATGATTTACCTATATATTGAAAACAGAACTGGAATAACCGTTTCGTTTTCAATATTGAAATGTTATAAGTGTATGAAGATGATTTTCCTAATTTTAGCTTTAATATTATTAATACTAATACATAATATTATTTCAAAGGTAAAAATGTCACTTAATAATGTTTGTTGAAGTTAAATAAAATTATGTACGCGCGCGGCGTCGCTAATAATAATCCATGTAAAAACTTCATCTGCAACAGAGTCGTAAGACAATGGAATAAGCTTCCAGAAGATGTTGTTTCAGTTGCCAACATCAACCAATTCAAGAACAGACTTGATAAATATCTACAAAATATAGAATATTACATTCCACTGGTCCAAGTCCACTGGTATATGTAAAAAATATGAATTGTGTGTGCGGGATTATTGATTATTGTTTACATGTTTCAGGTACCATTTTGTGCAAATTCGACAGGTACTCCTATAATACCGGGAAGCCTCAAAGTAGACTGTAATGAAGCTGTTGGCTATCTGGCTGTTTATAGGTAAGAATATTTGTGCAAATTGTATGTTACTTATATTTAATGAATCAGACTTGGTACATTTTTGCAAATAAACTTTATTCCATTTGAAGACACATCACTAATTACAATCTTAATGTTTTCTTATTTGTTATTTAAACTTATTGTGGTTTATATAACTCAAATAAGAAAAAATAAGATTGCAATTTGTAGTCATTTTCTAAAGCACTGTTAAAATATCTTCATTTGAGTTTAAAGCTCACCTATTTAATACGAACTTTTCATTTTAGAATATGCTTTGCGGCATGTCTCTTCTTTGTACTGATGGCGCTTGTTATGATTGGGGTGAGATCTTCAAAGGATCCTCGAGCCGGGATACAGAACGGGTAAGAAATCTGTCAAATGACCTGTATTTTATAATTTTCAGTATATTACGTCGACGTATACATCTCAACTATAAGAAGCCCTCTAAAAAAGTAGGCAGAGTAAAGGTCTCCCTGAAGTAGGGGCATTACTGAATTACCAAGTCTTGTTGCTTTATCTGAGGGTTGTAACATTACCGGTGACACTTACACAGCATTACATGAAGAAAAATTCTCTTAAATCGTCTATGAGAGCCAGCCAAGTCACATCTAACCGAAACGTCGTCGGCGGTCTTTCGTTATGTAATATACTCGACTCCACGTGACGTACAAATGCATCTTCGGTCAAATGCGCGATGCGAGATGTTTATATGAAATAACGTGTATCGGCGTTATGCAACGGACGATCGGCACTTTGTTCTTTAAGCTGTAACAGCCAGGCGATTGCGTAAAGTCAATCGTATTCACTTGGCAGTTCATATTGTATCATAAATGTCATTCCATTCGAATTGCAGCCGATTGAATACGATATGAACTGTCAAATAAATACGATTACCTCACGCAACCGCAGTATTTCTGATTTTCTCGTTGATTACATTTCATCCAGGTTCTGGGGCATCAAATACTTACTGGTGATCGGTGGTATCATCGGAGCGTTCTTCATCCCGGAGGGCCAGTTCGCGCATACCTGGATGGTGTTCGGCATGATCGGCGGCTTCTGCTTCATCGTCATCCAGCTCGTCCTGATTATAGACTTCGCCCACTCTTGGGCGGAGAACTGGGTTTGTGAGTACTTTTTTTCTTGCAAGTTGTTTTATTAACTACATGCTAAGATTTTAAATATATTATGTTGTTTTCCTGTTCCTTTAATTTAAAACTTTACGTGAACGTGTTGACCACCATTGTAATTTTCCTCCAAAATCAGGCCCGCGGTTTCAGCCGGGAACCATGCCCGTTCCAGTGGGAATTTCGGGATAAAATGTATCCTTTATTTTAATCCTGCCATTAAACAATCTGTGTGCCAAATTTCATTCAATTCCGATCAAATGGTATTGCGTAAAACATCCAAACTTTTACACATATCGATCGATAACATCGGTCAACAATAGAATGATTAGAAACTATCGATCGACATCGATTAGTGCAGTCGATCGACGATCGATCGATTGGTGTGGAATTTTGATCGAAACTTTATATCCCCCAGCAAAATACGAAGAGACGGAGTCCCGGGGCTGGTACGCAGCTCTCCTTATAGCCATGCTGACGTGCTTCGCCCTCACGATCACTGGCATCGTTTTACTCTATGTATTCTACACTAAGGTACGTTATTATAAGATCGATATGTAATCCAAAAAATACTTATAAAAATGTTTCTTCTCTTTTTTATTATAATAGTCTTCGAAAAGTTTATATGGTTTTTAAAAGACAAAGACTCAAATATGGTAAACAAAAGATAAACAACGAAGCAACATGTCAATTAGTGTAACATGACTCCACTCCATTGTTCCAGTCGAGCGGATGCGACTTATCGAAGTTCTTCATAAGCATCAACCTAATACTGATGGTGATCGCGAGTGCGGTGTCTATCCTGCCCGCAGTCCAAGAGAGACAACCTCGTTCAGGACTGCTGCAGTCGGCCGTAGTATCGCTCTACGTCACCTACCTCACCTGGTCCGCCCTCTCCAACGCGCCCGCCGAGTGCAACTCCATCTCGGGCGGCAATCAGGTATGTGTCCCGTCAGTGTATAGCTCTTGGTGGAACCAAAGCGCAGACATCCGAAGCGGGCACGAGAAGAGATGTTTAGAACACGTTTCTTCTCTCGTCTCTGTTTTGGTGGAATCCAGGATTTATTCATAGTGTACTGATGGGGACAGGAGCGAGAAATACCGCGCGGATTTGGCCATCTTTACATCCGACTCGTGATTTATAAATACACTCTCGGACAATGAAATCGAGTAGGTACTGCGTTATTTTCATACAAACATGCTTACTTACTTTACGGTGTCGCAATTTAAAAAGTTTTTATAACAGTAATGCCTCATGTAATTACAATGAATGAATTTTATTTATGTGAAAAACTGTAAATATACTTGATTTTATATTATGTATTATACTGTTTAAAACGCACAACCAGGACGCAAAAACAACATATTGGGTATGTACTACATACGCGGGGTAGTTCTGTCCTTAAATTTTACATCACATTATAAATTGTCCATTACATTAGTTACATAATTGTCATATCTTATTGCTTATTTTCCAAATCATGTATGCATTTATCATGTTAAGTTTTTAGTACCTCACTTTGAAACATCATTCAGTCGATTATCTTTTATCTTCTATAAACATACATCTTCACTAAGTTTGTAGCATCCCATGTTAGTATTGTTTGTATAATAGTGTCTTGCCATTTAAATACAAATAAAAAACGTAATTTTGAATTCTATTCATATTCATAGACTCAACACTGCGCTATTTTCAGTCTTATAATAAGGTTTGGTGTCACAAATTATCACAAAATTACATAGGTAGCATGTTTCTTGATTCTATGAAATCTTTTTCTTCTAGGTTCATCTTTTATCTAGATTGGAAATATTGGAATGTCTATTTACATCACAAAGATAAGGATAAATATGGCATATTTTTTTATTACTCTTGTCTTTATCCCACTCTTGTTATGAAAATATTTTACAGTTATACCAACCTTAAACTTTGAAGGATACCATAAGGTCATTTTTCGTTGATAGAATTTTCGAGTAAGTGAGTTTAAACCTACTAGAACTAGAAAAAACAAATCTAATAATAAAAAAAAAATTGTTGGCTAATAAAATCATTTCATCCACAGAGTTCTTTCGACAAACAGTCGATGATCGGGCTGGCGATCTGGGTGTGCAGCATGTTGTACTCCAGCGTCCGCACTGCCTCCTCCTCTTCCAAGATCACAATGTCCGAACACATCCTCGCTAAGGAAGGGAGCGGAGGTGAATATAGCTTTTCTACTATGTTTTCTATTAAAGAGATTAGCTTTTTATTTTGTTTATTTCTTTAGTTTTTTCATGATTTTATTATAACAATTCCTCTTTTTATTCAGTTTTTTACTAAAGAGGTGTATTTGTATCTGCTTTAAGTACGGCAGCTGAAGGAATGCGTTTCTGAACGGTTCATGTCCATTATTTTGCTAATAAACTACGATATTCGAAAATAAGCTCTATTTACTTGATTTTTCGAGCCTTTGACTTATGAACGCACCTCATCGGTCGTACTTAAAAAAATGTTACTGAAACGAGACAAATATATTAAGTTGGGATCGTTTCCCCTTCAATTAAATATTTAATTTTTATTTTGTTTATTTAATATTGTATACTAACACAAGTATTGTGCATTCCTTGCGGCGGTCGCGCGGCGGCGACGCGGTAGGCCAAGGAGGGCTCATTGCTAACGAAGGTAACGCTATAACTACACATGCTTGGACTAACCATCGCAAACTTAATTGACTTATGGCTCAACTAAAAAGTATCATCACTTTGAAAATCAAAATTAAGAAATGAAAAATGTTTTTTTCGTTAACAGTTCCAGTTACATAAAGTGGCTGGCTAGAACCAACCTATTACATATCTGACTAGATTTCTCGGCCACAGTGTCCCAGAAAAAAAAACCACATGTCAACATTACGAAGGAGTTTGTAGAAAACTAATAAAGAAAACCCCAAATTTGCACAACCGATATTCAGAAATAGAATGAGATAATGAGAATGAGATAAAGAGATAGAGGAATGAGATCTCTATGTAGCTCCCGTTTCTGAGATCAGCGTGGCCGAGCGGTTCTCCACGTTTCGCCTGCGCGGCCACGGTTAAGCCCTTTCAACTTTCTGAATATCGGTTCTTCAAATTTGGGGTTTTCTTTATTAGTTTTCTACAAATTCCTTCGTATTGTTGGCATAGTCTTTTTTTTCTGGGACACTGGCCAAGCAGTCGGAACGGATACTACATATCTACAGTATTCTCATACTTTTACTCACGTATAGTCACTTTTGTGCTTGTATGTTTGTAAATGAGGTCATGATACAGTGGTGAACGGTCATCATTAATTTTAAGCACAAAAATGTTGTAGCACCAGTCAGAATATATCGTGTAAATTCGAAACATTTACTGAAAGTTATTAATAAAATATCAACATAAATCGTTAACGACTTTCGAAATGATCTAGTTTCTATTGATTCGACAAAATAAAGTATTGTGTTTATTAGTAGGTAATATTATTTACACGAAGTAAATTACTTTCCAGTTCAATTGTTTTGGAATTGGTTAAGAGACGCCAACTAAGAAGTCTATCGTTTGGCAGATAAAAGAACAATATGGCTTGGAGGCTGGAAAACGGCCAAAAGTAGATTTATTTTGATCTTTTTTTCTTATAGTTAACATAACCTTAATAAATAATACTCATTTTAGATAGATAATTGAAAGTTATACACCATGTAGAATTTAATAAACTAATACATCTTTCACTACCCTTTTAAGTACACATAGTTACTGGAATTTAATAAATTGAAAAGTAAGTTCAAACTAACACTGCAGATCAACAATAAGTATGCGTCTATCGACTGACTCTTTTTTTACGGCCTCCTAAAATGCATATTTATTGACGGTCTGTAAATGTAGCTGAAATAAGGATCGGTAATGTCAAAGTATATCGTAGTCACTCACTAGCATCTTTAGACAGTATGTTTTGATAAAATATGAAAAATCGCGTATACAAAAATAGCACTAGATTACCTGTTTGAGAGCAACAAGTCCCACTCCCCATCTTAAATGTGGAGAGTGACTTGGATCATTGGGATATCATTTCCCCTCTTAACAAGACTTAATGCAAGTCAAATCTGTATGTACTGTATTCTATGTCACATCTGAGGGGCTGATGTGAATTTGCAAATGTCCAAAGTTACTATCGCGTAATACAAAAATTTTGAGAGAAACTCCTTAATACAATGAGAATAAGGTTGAGAATTAAACTCTTTAACGCAAATGCTATAGTAACGTTTGGACATTTTTAACCGCCTCTGTGGTCTAGTGGTACAACCACCGGTATCAGACCCAGGGGTCCCGGTTTCGATTCCCAGCGGGGATACATATTGTATTCGGTTTGGTTGGTTGTAGGACTTGTTGTAAGTCCGCCTGGCTAGCTACCACCATCTTATCTAAGTCTGACACCATAACAACAATGTTTTCAGCATTGTGTATTTCCGACAGTTAGAGATAAGATAGCCAGTTCCTCAGTGATTGAGGATTCCGGGATAGGCTCGCTTCCATCTTCAGCCTTATTAATACTTAACAACAGGTATGGTGAAGGCTATGAGTCTCCGCGTTGTTAATAAAATAAAAATAAACTCATACCAAGCCCTCTGTATGTAATATGGATACAGTATGTTATAACTACAGTAATCGAAATCCATATTATAGTAGTTAAATGTATAAATTACATTATTTACCTTCTTATTACTGACTTCTTGATATTACCTATTATATTAATATCAAACAAAATCGTAACAAGGTGTCTGGTAACATGAGATTCACGTTAGGTTATAATAGCCGTGTAGTGCCGGCTTAGAATAGCACTACCCCCTCTCGTCCCGTGGGTGTCGTAAAAGTCGACTAAGGGAGTATAGCATGCAGGTCGCGGGCAGCAGCGTACCGTACGCAGCCATACTGCGATCGCCTACCCGCCTGCCAAGCGTTTCGATTATGGCAAAAGGACTCGGCATCAACGTTAATAACCAGTATCTAAAACACCTCCGTTTTGCCGATGATATAGTTCTTATGGCTGAGACCTTGGAGGACCTGAACACATGCTCTAAGATCTCTGTAGTGCTTCCCAAAGAGTGGGTCTTTGGATGAACGTGAATAAAACGAAAATTATGTCAAACTCCCATGTTGTACCCACTCCAGTTAACGTTGGGAACACTACTCTCGAAGTTGTTGACCACTACGTTGACCTTGGACAGACAGTCCAGTTAGATAAGTCCAACATTGAGAAAAAAATCTCTCGTCGAATCCAACTCGGATAGCAGCATTCGGAAAGCTCCGTAAAATTTTCGCGACCAACTTACCTGTGTGTCTCTAGACAAAAGTGTGTGTTGTTCGTGACAGATGACTTATGGAAGTGAAACGTGGTCGCTAACTATGGGTCTGATAAGAAGGCTCAAGGTCACACAGCATAAAATGGAGAGAGCTATGCTCGGGGTTTCCCTAAGTGATCGAATCAGAAATGAGGAGATCCGTAGGAGAATTATAGTAACCGACATCGCTTGAAGGATTGCTCGGCTGAAGTGGCAGTGGGCGGGACACATAGCGAGAAGAACCGATGGCCGTACCGGACGACGCTCTGTAGGTAGGCCTCCGACTAGGTGGACCCACGATCTGGTGAAGGTCGCGGGAAACTGCTGGATGCGGGCAGCGCAGGACCGATCTTCGTAGAGATACTTGGGGGAGGCCTATACCTAGCAGTGGGTGTTATGTGGCTGTGACGATGACACGATAATTATAATAGTGATTCACATAGTAGGATCATCTTTTAAATCACGCAGATATTATCCAACGCCTTTCTTTATCGTAAATTAGGGTAATAGTTATCTTCTTTTTATAAATATGTATGGTAAAGAGATGCTATTGAGAAGCGTCTGCGCAGGATATTTTGTATCCACAAATCGGCCTAATTCGAAGTTAATAATTCTCACTTTCACGTGAAATGTTTCATTGTATTTCGTAGCCATCTGGTTTAATCAGGAATCTTAGGAAGACTAGCCTGTTAATTAAACGCTTGCATTCAATTGAATGCCTGGGCCGATGGTTGATTGAAATAGATAACTTAACATTCAACTAGTTAGCTTATAATAAGCTGGCCGAAATAATATCAGGCAGGTGGTGGTTTAAATTTAGTAAATTTTTTGCTTCATGTTACCAAACACTTTATAGTAGGAACTTGAACGATTCCGCTAAAGAGTGGTGTGGTGCGGCTCACTGAGCGCAGGGTATGGTTCCATAGAGGGCGGCGACGGCGGGGAGGCAGGCGCGGGGGGCGACGCGAAGGTGTTCGACAACGAAGCCGACGGCGTGGCCTACTCCTGGACCTTCTTCCACATCGTTTTCGCGCTCGCCACACTGTACATCATGATGACACTCACCAACTGGTTCAAGTAAGTAAACCTATCATCTTCAAGTATTTACCAATACCTTGGCAACCTTGTTTGGTTGACGACCTGTTTGGCCCAGGGGTACTAAGCCCTCCCTCTGCGCCAGAGGTCCGAGTATCGATCGCCGGACAGGACAAATATTTATGTGCATGAACATGTCTATTTGTCTTGGTCAGTGTCTAATATATATTATGTACTTACAAAAAAAGTAGGTATATAATTGTTTATCCATTATCTAGTATCCATAACACAAGTTCTTCATGAATTTCTTCATTCGTGGGCTAGATAATTGTTTGTATGCAATTATTTATTTATTAAAAAAAGTATATAAGTATGTTTATCCGTTATCTAGTATCCATATCACAAGTTCTTCATGATACTTAACGTGGGCTAGATAATTGGTGTGATTGTATGGAAATATTTATATTTATTTACTTTGCCATGCATAAATAAGTAACTTAGACTAATTCCAAAATCCGAACTACTCCAAAAAAACCTTTCCCGCAAATATTTACACATATATAATCTAAAATTCTTTTTTTGCAGCCCGAGCTCTGAATTGTCCAAGGAAAATGCTGCATCCATGTGGATCAAGATAACATCCTCTTGGCTGTGCGTTGGACTCTACATATGGACCCTGGCGGCACCGGCCATCTTCCGTGACCGCGATTTCAGTTAAACGCATTTTGAATAAAAGCCAATTAATTTGGCCCAATAATTTAGTATATATCAAATAGCATGCATTCAAATAAAATTGAATCTGAGCATTTAGCAAAAACGAGCTAGAATAGAATAAATATTATTCCTGTGATGTCTGCTAAAATATTATACATAAATGCATGAGTTTTGTATGAGTATCAAAATACGAAAAACGATATTCAATTTGTGGTATTGACAAGACGAATCCATGTAAAAATTGGGACTGGTTAGGTCCCACCCAACTCACATCAAATATTGAGATCTCGTTCTGTGTATGATTGAATTTCTTTGATAGATTATTTTTTATGTTTCTTACCTAAAATTAGTACTACTTAAGTTATAATGTCTGATTTAAAAAACTTACTCTTGTAGCCCTGTTTGGTCATTCACTGTGTAAGGATTTAGTAGAATTAGAAATCATCAGCTTTAACCATTAGGTGTACATTATAAATATTATTTTCATGATGATGATGTGAACCCATAATAAATGTGATTATAAAATAAAGATATCTTAACTCCAGCATTACTTTTATTTACTTATTCATACAAAAATAGAACTTCCACATAAAAATACGAAATACAAAATGAAAAATTTGAAGTACAAAATGCAACAATATTAATTCTCATGATATTTTAATCAGATCATCATCTTTTTTCACATCATATTTTACTAATGAGGCATATTTCTTTAATAATTTTCTCCAATAACATTTCACATCTTTGTCTCTCAAGTTATCCCAAATATGTTGGAATCCTCTATGTGCTATCTCTTTAGCTAATGTGTCATTTTCCTTGAAGTATTCAATGTACCTTTTTATTTCATCTTGAGAGGCACTTGGTGATATAGGAACATAATGCACCCATGGTTTCAAAGATGGGTAAAAAAATTCTAACCAATCATCCCCAACATGAAATACTAGAGATTTGCATAAGAATAAGTGCTTAAAGCGAAAACTAGCTGCAACACCTTTGTAATTAAAGAGATATTTGTACTTGCAATGTTCTTCAAATAAAACTTCTGATGCTGGTTTTGCATATAAGGTGTCCTGAAAATTTTAAAGACAAAATCATCCATTCTTGCTGATTAGTACTATAAATTCTACTTTTGACTGGGACATTAATTGTGTAGTGAAAGACCATGGTCAGATATTATGTACTTTCATCAGTATCATATATTAAAGTGATATAATAAAAAGTTGTATGTACCGCATCAGACTTCCAGGCTTGGTTTTTAGTGTACTGAGCATCTACCAACTCGGGATTACTTCGAGACAACAGTATAAGAGCATCCCTTTGTTCACTCGTTCTAGATCCTCTGAAGAATGCTTGATTATTTTTTTTCTCCCATGGCCACCTATAAAATTAAAGAAGTTGAATTGGATGTAACAAAACAACAATTTTGTTTCCGCCTTCATAGCCACTTACTTTTCAGCAGCAGCACTTATTGATTCTCTGTGTTTATCCCATCTTCCAATACCAGTTGGATATAAGGCTATAGCCGGCCCTCCTTCCCAAAAACTCCAAGCTGGGTACATTATGTCATAATAATCTTTAGTCTGAAACATAGTAGGTATACTTATAAAATACCTAATTCAGAGGGTCTAAAAAGGGTGCTAACGCAATATTGCTAAGTGAATTCCCTAACAATTCAATCAATTGTTTCTTTTCTATGGAGTTTAGAACTGTGTCAGTGTCAATGTAGCAGAATTTGCTTATAATTTTTTGAAGGCATGAAAATTACTTGCAGCAAATTCCATTGGAAATAAAGAAATAAATAAATTGTTAAGGAACTCCTCAATAATATTGCTTTAGCACCATTTTTAGATCCCCAAAATTCAACTCTACCAAATTGTTTTTATAAAGTACAAAAGTCACAACTTTACTAAAAGAAAACACTGGTGCTTTTTGATGACCCCATGCTCTATTGAATTGTGGCCAGTCTCTTGTATTCACAGATATCTCCAATTTAGGTAATTTTGGTGCCAACGCCAATAGATAATGCTCCACTCCAGCACATCTTGCAGGAAAGTGACAATCTTTCTCTCTGTATAAATTTCCATCTATTATCTTAAAGAAAATTCCGTAGGTAAAGTACAATAATAATTAGTCCAACAACTGAATTTTTTAATTCAAAATAATAATTATTTATTTTAGTGCCGATTCCACATGGTCTTAACTACTTGAACATGAAATTGAATGTGTAATTTTATTTTAAGCTGATCAGAAACTGCAAAACAGGCTTATAGTATTTTAATCTTGCCTTGGAACAAATTACAAAATAAGGGTCAGGAGTCTTACCTGATATTTGGTACCTTTTGTTCGCGCTAATGCAAATTGTTCCTTTGTAATGCCCTCTGCAAATGCTTCTAAATCATTATTTATAACAAAAATGTAGCAGTTACAGTTTTTGTTCTCACACGGGCTATATTTATTTAATTCGAAGCTTACTACTTTATTTATTTTGGCTGTTAATTCATTGACTTCTGAAAAAGGTTAGAACCAGTTAACTTCAATAGTTCTAATAAAAACTATTTTACCTTCAAAACATACCTTTGCTATACTTATTAAAACTTTTATCTGAACAATTTCCTTCAAGAGAGCACGAATCATCGTCCGAAACAGACTGAGATTGCTGCACAATTATACACAACAAGAAAACAAAGTTCCGAAAGTACTTCATGATTTGTCTTGTCCTCGTGTATGCAAATCACTCAAACATCTAATATTAACTTTTACTTTCCTTAGAGAAAAACAGGGTTACGAATTACGATCGTCAGTAAAATTTAATTTCATGTTCTTTTATTAAAATAAACAAAAGTTCACCAAAACCGAAACGTTGTTGTTGTCACATGCACAAATTATATAGGTCACATGTATGTACACAGAATACTATTATTACTCCTAGCGGAGCCATTGACTTGTTTCTCTAAGAGCGGAGCACAGTGAGTGTTGTTGAGTTGTCACTGTCAATGTTAAATATCTGTCAAAATTGTTGCTTTTCATGAAGTTTGCTGTGTTGTATAATTCCGCGAATGTCACGTACTGTAACTTGTTAGGTGAAACGGAACGGACTCTAAATAGAATTTACAGTCAACAGCAGCTGCAGCTTTATACTTTAACCTTGAGAGCGCCCTTGCGTCGGTCGGCCGTACGTGCTGTTGACCGTACTTAGTTTGTGTCTCGAAAGGGCTCTTTAATGGAGAAGATAACAGGATTACAATATTACACTTTTAAATGCGTAGAATAAAAGTCTAGACCGTATACACTATTCTAGTTTTTATTTCACATGGATCGGTGCAGTATTACCAAAGTTATAAGCGTGGGAAGTTTACGTACGTTTTGTAAATCTCGTCAGTGTTCGCGAGTACCGTGTGACGTCATCTCGTCCATACGGCACGAAGGCGACCCCGCTTCATACGTCCGTAGTACATTTCGCGGGTAAGTTGTCTGCTCTCGTGTGCTCTGGTGTTATTTATTGATTTTAAATAATGCTGATTGATTAAGTGTATTGTGTAAATTATTGTTTTAGAACTAAAATGGAAGAAGGGTTTGAAAAAGGCCAATCCGACAACCTTCCCATAGTCCACGATATGATGGTGGCAGAATATTTTATAAAAAATAAAGATTTTGTAGCAGCTGAAATCAAGTTTAAAATTGAAAAAAATTATAATAGTTATTTATCTCAGAAAGTTTGCGGGCCGCAAAGTAAAAGATTGAACAGCTCTGCTTTCTGTTTAGTTTTTGCTCGAAATATCGTAAAATCATTAAATATATTTACACATTGCTTTCCAAATAATCAAACATCAACCGCTAAGATCATATTTATAAACATTTTACTGCAAAACATGCGCAAACTTTCGAACTCTACGTCAATCTTGAAGAACGACTTAGGTCATTAGGTCTACTGTGTAAGTGTAACCCAAGTTTGGGTGTTTATTTACATTGAATACTGTAGTTTTAACCTTATAATCAATGTTTCTTCTTGAGATTATAATGATCATTAACCTTGGAAACGAAAGGTTCAATACATCGTTAGTTTCAATACACTGCGATCGAGTGCAGCTACATACGTACTAAAAACCATGTACCTAGTTAAGTTACTAGCAATAACCAAGTACCTACCTACTACTTAGTATTTCACATGACAAGGTATAGGTATAAATAGTATTTTAATAATTAATCGAAATGATCCTCACAACAAGATGCTGTCGTGTTTGGTCCTAATGGATGCGCTTTTCTCATCGCATTTGTCCATTTTTACTGATTTTCGGATCCCTAGGAACGTGAAAAAACAACTTTTCGGGTGTTTTCGTGGCCGTATTTTTACACTTAGGCACACTACAATATTTAATAGATGGACTCATGTTGTTTTTATTGTTTCTTAATCAAAATAAACAAAGTAGTTCCGCGTGCGTCGGACACATTCGGGTAAATGCTTCGATTCACCGAGTTCAGAGTTGCTCGCGCGGAGATGGACGACGTGACGTCATGAACGATATCGCGCTCGGTCCGCGGCTTAGACCGAAAATGTTAACTTGGCACTTTTATTCTCGGTCAGTTTTAAAGATAGAAAAACAATAAAAACACAGTTATTCTTGTAATTTTTTGTAGAATTTTTTGGCATATAAAACAAAAAATGGTTATCTTCTCATAAAAGGACCATGCAAAAAAGCGTCCCCACCCACAATCTTATGCTTATTAAAATAATGCCTTTATATGTATAAATAAATATGCCTGTTTCTGCCAAAAGAAAAAAAATGAGAGACGTGATCATTATGCATATTATATTGAGATAATGCCAAACGTTTTTATGACAAACGATTACTGGAATTAAAATGTGGTTTGCTTATCTCTATACTAATAAGATCTTGTTTTCGAATGTTATAGGCGACTGCAGAGCATTCCCACGCTGCTCCCACGGGCCATAATTGTGGGACGGACTCCACATTTCTATATAGTTTGCGTATATTACCATATAATAATTGAGGGAATGTAAGAAAAAACTTTTTATCAAAATAAATTTATATTGGCGTAATTAAACATGCTTACAAATTACATACTTTTAAAATATATGTTTTAGAAAATAATATTAGTAATTGAACCAATTCAATAAGACATTCACTTACTCTCTTCATAATAATTCAAATTAAAATAATGTAAGTATAAAATTGTATTTCTTAATTACTCATTTACACAAATGTTAACAATTTGATTGTGAATAATCAGTCATCGGTTCAAACTCAGTCTTCCTTTTACTATATTGTATTTATTATTAAATACGAAGCCATTTTACATCCAAATGTATTACCATCATCGGAAAGCAATTTTTGGGTTGCTGTAAATCAGTTTCAGTAGCGATAGTTTCTTAATAAATTGACAAATAATAACAATATTTCACTTAATAAAGCTACTTTGCATATTAATGTGCTAAATGCGTATGCGCACATTAACTAAAGTTTAACATAATGATCGTAACATTTACTTCATGTGTATCTTACATACTTTTTCAAAGTAATTAAATTAGCTACTTTTATTTACTTCCGTGGCTTTTGCACTCACGGCTCAATTTACTACACCTTTAATTCATTGATAGTTTTCAGGAAGAGTATCTACGGAATATGTACTGTTCATAGACAAAATCTCACTGGGTCACATTTTTTTTAAATCTATTTTGTGGATAATTTACGCTCGAGTTGATCGGCAATAGCGAGGAGGAAATCTTCGGTGTGTAAGAACATTCCTTCCTTGGTGTTCGCCAAGCCATGAATACAAATCACCAAGTCCTTTGTCATTTTGCCGCTGTTAATGCACTCCACGCAAGCCTGTAAGCATAATAATCCCCAATCACTCTCAATAAAATAAACGCACTTTAAGGTCGGATTGCACCTAAAGCTTGTGCCGCAAAAACTCCATGATTCGTGCACAAACCGAAATAGTGCGTCAACTACGTGCTCTTTGTTCATTGCTTAAGTTTTGGGTAAATTTTGTAAGCGAACAGTCCTGCACTTACTACGTCGTGTGTGTGAACAAATAAATGTTTTCGCTCTAACAACGGAAACAAAGCGCTACGAGTGTACGCACATTTTGTAAATATTTGCTAAAGAGAGTCCAGCGAAAGAAACATTTGTGCAGAAATCTGTGCAGCACAGGGTCGCACTGGTGGAATTGCGCCTTAACATATTGCCCCTAAGCAGACTCTTATCACGTTGCATTTAAGAGTGGTGTTCTCTGTTCATATTTAATGAGCAATCACAAGTGATAGTGAATTCGGAACATTATCATGTCATTCTTTTATCTAGTCACCTTCAATTAAGAGAGATTACAAGGTATGTACAAAATAACACGTCATTGACGTCATAAATAAACGACTATTAACAATGCAAATTATATTATCAGCTGTTAACGATTATGTAACTAGACTGAAACTTTATAGTAAGGAAAGTATTGTTCTACTTCTGAATTAAAGGACAAAATGATGATAATATGCTAGACATTAACTTATAACCTTTATAATATATAATTATTCCAGGGCTAGAGCGAAGCGCGCCAGCTCAGGCGTGCTGAGTTGTACGAATCCTCTAGTCCACACGTAGATAGACGCCACAGGGTTAGAGGAAGGTGGTCTCCCTTGGTGGTCCTACTATGGTGGTAAATTGTCTCGCTACTAAAGGTTTATAGCGGTGATTCACCTTGTTATGATCATATACTCACTTCTTCGAGGGCCAGAGCGAAGCGCGCCAGCTCTGGCGTGTTGTCTAACTTGGCTCTGTGTATGAGCCCTCTGGTCCACGCGTAAATTGACGCTACAGGGTTGGTAGAGGTCGGCTTTCCTTGCTGGTGCATACGGTAGTGACGCGTCACGGTTCCGTGGGCAGCTTCCGATTCTACAGTCTTGCCGTCAGGGCACATTAGCACTGACGTCATCATGCCTAAAGATCCGTAACCCTGAAAAGAAATAAATTATTTAAAAAAAAATGAAAACCGACTTCAAAAAACTAAAAAGCAAAAAATAAACCTTTTGTAGTTGGTGCCAGCCAAGGCATTCTACTTTGCGGTGCTACTATTTTATTTTTCTTGCCTTGGTTGGCACTGACTCCAAAAGGTTTATTTTTTGCTTTTTAGTTTTTTGAGGTCGGTTTTCATTTTTTTATAAAAAGTTTTTATTTCAAAATTTTTAAAGGTAGAAGAGGTCCTGGGCCTACGCTGATAACCTTATGACAACTCCTCATCACCTTTTACAAAATGCTGCTTTTCCCGGTGCAGGGACGTTACTTATTGAGGAGTTCTCCCGATACTTCATCATCAGCTGCACTTCATCACATGCATTGAGTCGAGCATAAAAATGCTAATGAACTACATTTAAGTAATCGTATAGCTGCCGTGAAATGCTAAGTATTTAATAGTTCCGATGACCATTTGTGGTCTTCATCATCAGTTCCACTTCACCAAACGGTGCATTTCGGAAGCATATGCATAAGTTACTATAGAAAACACCGAAATCGCTATAGGAGTGCCTACAATATTTGAAGAGTTCCCTGGATTTCTCCAGGATCCCATCATCAGATCCTGTCATGATGACAATGGGACCACATGTGAAGTATACCCTTTCGAACAAAAAAATAATTACTCAAATCGGTCCAGCCGTCTTCGAGTAATCGAGTAACAAACATAAAAAAAAAAAAAAAAGTTCCGTCGAATTGAGAACCTCCTCCTTTTTTTGAAGTCGGTTAAAAATATGATTAAAAATACAATTTTGTTTTTGGTCCTTCGTGTCCTGCCACGGATCAACTAACGGTTGTTGCATTAGTTTTTTATTGTTGGAAATTGTTAGATCGTGCTAATGACAGTACAGAAGTCAATTGTTGGAAGCTTTGAGATCGCGCTACTGCCAGAGTCTACTGTTGGAAACTTTTATATTATTTGAAAGGAATCCTCAACCCAGCCGCCGTGATAGTTACGGCAACTCAGAATTTTTAGGGAACCAGCATATAAAAGGGCTTCTTGTAACCCAGAAAGAGAAAAGGGACTTATGGCAAGCCGAAGCCTAATGAGGTATGAAAACTCTTTCGTCGTTTCAACACCACAGAGGGATAAGTTACCTGCGCCACAATATCGGACTGCACGTCGCCGTCGTAGTTCTTGCAGGCCCACACGAAGCCGCCGGAGCTCTTTATGGCCTGCGCCACCATGTCGTCGATCAGCCGGTGCTCGTACCAGATCTTAGCGTCTTCGAACTGTTTCTTGTAATCGCTACAATGGAGGAAAGTTAGTAAGTACGGTGTATTTTTTTAGCTAAAAATAATATTTTATTTACCCTCCAAAGAGTATGAGGTCTTTTCTCAAAAACACTGTATTTATCTACTTGTCTTTAAGTAAACATTTTTATTTTCAAATACCAGAACCTATCTCTAACAGGCAAGACTTTCCGTCCGTTTTCCGTTTTTGCGTGATTGAGTAACAAACATCCAAACATCTAAACATCCAAACTTTCACATTTATAATATTAGTAGGATAATACACCTTTCTAGCAATTTAAATGGCTGGTTGTCGTTTGGTTAACAACAGCATGAGACATTATTAATTAAATAAACATACCTTTGGTAAATTTCTTCAAAGATATCCTTGAAACGACCGTCATATCGTTTCAATATTGTGTTCTTAGTAGACAAATATAGAGGCCATTTCTTTTGTAACGCCACCTGAATATATTAAAAACATCTTTGTTATCAAATGTTTGCTCCTGTTTATTTTTAGTTGTTTTTCTGCTTAAACATATGATAGTGTTACAGTACTTATAGAAATTCATTTGTTCTTATTCATTTTGATTCGTGCTTCTATCAAGATTTCATTATTGTCCAGTATGGTTCACACATTCCTATGGTAATGGATATGAACAATGCGTAATTACAATCAAGGATAGTCACGGGACTGTTAAGTTTGGCAACAAATAGATTTGGTTTGAATTAGATTCTGTGCGTATATTTATTGTGTGCGTATATTCAGAGGATCCCGTGGCGCAGTGGTTCACGCGCTCGGCCTGCACTTGTTGAGGATAAGCAACTTTCGCAATGGTCGGTCACGGGGTGGGTGCCCAAAAATTTACCATCACGAGCCCCTCCGTGCTTCGGAAGGCACGTTAAGCCGTTGTCCCAGCTGCATTTGCAGTCGTTAAACCCACCAATCCGCATTGCGCCCGCGTGCCGAGTCAGGGCCCGTTCTCCTTATCCATCCATAAGGAAGGCCAGTGCCCCAGCAGTAGTGGGGACATTAGAAATGGCTGATGACGAATTCATTGTGTTTGTGTCACTGAGTGCAACAACTTGGGTTGAGATACGATAAACGATAATGTTACGATAAGAGGGTTAATAAGTTAAGGTTCAAAATAAATTGGATTTTTTTATAGTTTTGTATAACTTTCTACGGCATTGTATTGCGATGTTGTGTACGCACATTCAAAAGATTGCGAATATGAAGACGGATGATTAGAAAAAGTAAGACTGGAAACAGTAGTCCTCACCTGAAAACTGGAATGAGCGAAGCTTTTGATTGACTCGTCTAAGTTGTACATGCCCATAGCAACGCCTGGCGATTTGAAGTCGTATAGCAGCGTCTTGGTGACTGTGCCGTCCGCTGCCGTGTAAACCATTTCAACCTTAATGGAAAATAATTATATTAGACATTTGTCTTTATTACAAAGCTATGAAATAATTTTGTAAGTATTGTTATTGAAAAGGAATAGATTTTTAACGAGAATAACTGGCGAGGAACTCATCAAGGGCTGTTTCCCCCTAAAATGGGCCTACTGGGCTTATGGAACATAGTGGCGTCGTGGATCCTCAAAACTTGATTCGGGCTCAAATAAAAAAAAACGCTGAGAGAAGTTGCACAAACCTTCCCTGGTTGAAACGACGAAGTCATACGGGTGCCCGTCGATCACAATCGGCTTGGTTCAGCCAGGCACCATGCGCGGAATGCTCGCACATTGCAGAAGATGGGTTTATGAAGTACGGTGCCATCAGGTATCTCCAAAATTTGACTCGGGTGCTTATAAAAAAAATTAGAGAAGTTGCACAAACCTTCCCCGGTTGAGGAACGAGGAAGTCCTGTGCCTTGTATTGGTCTCCGTGCGCGTGCCTCCCAATCACAATCGGCTTAGTCCAGCCAGGCACCAAACGCGGGATTTTGGCGCACAGGATGGGCTCGCGGAACACGGTGCCACCAAGGATGTTACGGATCGTCCCGTTGGGGCTGAGCCACATCTTCTTAAGTTTGAATTCTGGTTACGTACAATGTGGAAAAATATAAGTATCAGCAATGCTTTTACACATCATTTCAGACTTGCATTACATAGATAGGTATATAAATCCGTGCATAGGACAAATGATTTTGATCTTTTTTTAATTTTTGTGGTTTTAATTATTGTGGTTGCTTCGCTTTCAAAAACCTTGAAGACATTACCGATATAAGTACAAGGTATATATTTAAAACACGGAACACTCGTTACTTGTGTTTTCGTACCTACTAGTACTTATTCTTTAGATCAATTTGGATACCCACAATAGCACAGACGTTATGATATGAATTCGTAATGTCCATTCATCTATTTGCACATAAATAAGTAAGTATGAATACTAAACTACGTTTTGCAAATTATTTATTACATACAGACAACAGATGGCAAGCAGGAACCTGTTCCTCTCTGAACTTGTTTTAAAAATACATTATTCTAGACCAAGGTAAAACATAATTCATGGCCGGTTAACAACCACATTCCCAAATTCGTTCCTACGCCAACAATATCAATATTTCAATAATGTGATAGTGTACGATAGAAAAAACCGAATAAATATAAAAAAGAGTATGCAGGCATACAAAAGCTGTTCCTAATAAGCGACTTTAAAGACTGTTTATAGTACCTAAGGTTAGGTCTCTACAAGCGCTTTCAGAGTTCATGGCTGAGCTGGGATTGTTGGAATTACCCAGCCACACCCACAGAACAGACACAAGCAAGAATAGCCTTGCAGAAACCGAACGTATTTTAAGGAGAACAGGGTCCAATTGTTAACCAACCTTCAACCCTTTGCTCGTCGGGCGTGATGGTGGCGCACTTGATGCCGACGTTGTGCTTCAGCACCGCATGCGCCGCGTCTATTGTCACCTGGTCATCGGTCGCGTCACGGTGCGGCAGACCCAGGTCAAAGTACAAGCAGTCCAGCTAAGCAACAACCAAAGTAGACATTAAAGTTTACAGGATCTTCTGTGCCTTACATTATTAAGACTGCAAGACTAGAAACTTAAAGACCTAGCTGGACGTAGTCCAGATAACTCTTTAAGTTTCCATTTCATTTATATTTATATACTTCGAAACGAATTCTAGGTACACAGATTTGGTAGAAAAACGGAAATGTACCGATCCGGTCGGGATAACGCACAAGGATGCTAGAGATGGACGATGATAACACTTAGTTGTGATTCTTCGTTATTAGTTGGTATTGGTAATCATCATAACAACGGGCGATTGTATTAGCGAGCGGCTCGTACCGATTTCATGATTTTAAGAAAGAAAAGAAACAACATATTTAATTTTAGTACTTTACTACTGAATCGATGATCGTGGCGTATTTAGACGATCAGCTATATTGCATCAACAGTCCCCGTTATTCATGTCACATCACATCATTTCATTGAGACAATATTGCATGTCCTTTCTGATTACTACGATAAATAGACCGATCGCGCCGAGTTATTTTGTAGGCAAAACCTTCAAAAATTCTAAAGTTTATAAAAACTTGCCTGTGGATGTATTTGCATATAAAAAGCTTATTTTTGCGTTTTGTGTCATTTCTTGCCTATGCATCTATAGAAATTCGAATATTTGTGGTGGATATAAATAATTCAAAATAAAACTTACAAAATTGATTTCAAGTTAAAAAACGCAATGGTATTGAATTTAAGATAGCCTGCGTAGTGTACAAACCTAGTTTGTGTCACATACGGCCAGGGGAAAGTGACTTAAAGTCAGTACATTAATTACTAAGGCAAAAAAAAATTTGAGTTTAAATAACTAGTACCATAATCTGCAGATTACTTAAATAAACCCATGAAATAAATTTGTGCCAGATTCAGGCATGGGATTTTAGTATTTTAATTTTTTTTGTTTGTCCGAGCTATAAGTGCTTTAAAAAAATATTACAATTATTAGAATTTACTTATTTGATATTAAAAATGCATGATTGATGGACATTTGTGTCATATTAATGCACGGCATTATTAATTAAGAAAAAAATACAAAAAAAGCGCACGAAGTTAGTAGGTACATAGCGCGCGATGCGAACGAAGCGCAGGCGGCAAGCCCGGCGCGGTCGACCTACCTATACGCGTGGACCGTGTGACATCGCGGCGTCCGTCTCAGTCGGGTTATATTCGGTACCTTCTATAATAGGTAATTAGATTATCCCGTGATTAGATCAGATTAGGTAAGGATTGAATTGATGAACGAAAGAACACACGCTCGGTTATGTAGAGATTATCATCACAGTCTATATTAAGCGTTAGTCTACTATGCAGACGCAGATCACATCTAATTTTCAATACTGTTACTTTTATGCAAGTGAAAGAATGACAGGGTGTCCGTGTCCGGGTCGTCGGTCGCATAGCAGAGCAGATATTATACCTATATGAGTTATTTAGTAGATTTTCACTTTTACTTACAGGTACCTATCGCTTTTCGGTAGTTTTTATTTTTTTATTTATCATATAAAAAAAAGTATTCTGCTTTAAGTAGAGTCAGCAAAACAAAATTTATACTTACTAAATACGGCATAGTCGTTGATTTACAGGAACCGGGTCCGATACTCCGTTAAGAGAACCGAGAATATCGCTACTCCCGGTACTGAGAAACCCCTAAAGCTTTTTTGTATTATTGAGCTGTTTAAAATGTGTGCATAAATGAAAATATTAGACGCAAGATGAAAGAACCATAGAAAGTGCTGCTGCTGTGAAACAATTTTTCGGTAGTTCCCCGCGTAACAGACACAAAATTCAGCTTTTATACTATAACGTACTATTGAAATACGCTCATATTACCGGTCATATTACTGTCTGGCTATTGCTGTCTCACTCTGATAAATAGGTCACTGCCCTGTTATACCGCCTAATGATAAGCTAGGAGTATCATACAATCAACGATGAGCCTAGAAGGTATTCATTAGGGATTTAGAATCCCCGGTTTTGTAAGTATTCGGAAACACAAGAACAGGTAAGAAGTTACACTCTAGCGCGGTATAGAAGATAAAAGAATCAAAACGCTTAGCCGATTTCGACGCATTGAACGCCAGTCTTTGGAATATATTGTGAAGTACATATTCGTATTTATGCTTGTCTAATGGCAGGGGAAGAGTATAGCTGTCCATTTCAGACCGAAATATATCAGATAATAAAGCGTTAAGCTCGCAACAACGCTACTTTCTGTCTCTGCTCAAGGGGTTTGCGTTAAAGCTTATAACAAAAATATCTTTTGTGCGGCGTCGGTACCGCCACAAAAATAGATAGATACCGACGCCGCACTGTAACCGCACCGCGCGCTTTGTATGGAAACAAACGACCGTCCGTGCGCAAGACGACAAATGCACCGCTTCGGCACCGCAGCGATCCGACAAGAAACGTCTAAACTAAAAGCGCCCTTAAAGATGTTTGGATCTAAACTTCGATCATCAAGTCGTAGTCATCGTTTAAGCCACATGACACCCACTGCTAGGTATAAGACTCCCCCAAGATTCCACGATTCACTACCGTAAGTCATCACTGACAACACACACTGGTCATAGACTTTCGTCTTGAGACACTCCGGTAAGTTGGACGCGATGATTTTACGGAGCTTCCTGAATGCTGCCCATCCGAGTTGGATTCGACGGGAGATCTCTTTCTCGAAGTTGGACTTACCTAACTGGATTGTCTGTCCAAGGTAAACGTAGTGGTCAACATTTCGAGTATAGGGTTCCCAACGTGAACTGAAGTGGGTATAACATAAGAATTTAACATGATTTTCGCCTTTTCCATGTTCATCTTAAGACCCAATGTTTGGGAAGCACTACGGAGATCTTCGAGCATTGTGTTCAGATCTTCCAAGGACTCAGCCGCAAGGACTATATCATTGGCTAAACGATGATGTGTCAGATACTGGCCATTAATGTTGATGCCGAGTCCTTTCGAGTCCAAGAGCTTAAAGATATCCTTCGACGCAGCTGTGAACAGTTTCCGAGAAATGACGTCTCCCTGTCTCACACCTCGCTGAAGTTGGATGGGATTTGTGTTCTGGTTCTGTAATCGGTCCGACATGGTGGCATGTTCGTATAAGTACCTCAACACCTCGAAATACCTATAAACCACTTGGCACCTCTGGAGAGAATGCAGCACGTCTCTATCGTATCGAAGGCTTTCTTATAGTTCGCAAAGCCAAGCAAAGTAGTAAATTATACTCCTCGGTCTTCTGTATAACCTGCCGAAGCGTATGGATGTGGTCTTTGGTGTTAAAGCCTTTTCAGAACCCGGCTTGTTCGTGAGGAAGTCGTCGAACCTGCGAGCTAGACGACTCGTTATGACTCTCGAAAACAACTGAGTTTGCGTTTGGTATAGTTGGAGGAACCATTTCAGCGTAAAAAACCTTTGCCAGTAAAGCAAAGCTTTTTTCATGCTAATTAAAATTTTAATGAAATATTAAAAGTTGAAACTTAATGAAAATGACACGCATGATCAGCAAGCATATCCCTCAAAGTAGGATTCAGGTTGAAAGGACTGACCTGTTTCTTATCCTGTTAATCTTACAGCCTCAGTGGACAACCGAATTAGGGAATTAGCATTGGCTTGGCTATTTCACTAAAGGCCAGGGCGAAAAAAATTAACGATTCTACATCTATATCAATAAAAGCTATAGACTTGCTCGGTCGTCAACTAAAGCTTTTTGGGTTACATGACAAGGGGGCAGAGTTGTATTGCGCTATTAAGAGTCTGCCTGCGGAGACAGGTTCATGAACCAGTTCAGTAGGGGCTCGTGCATCAAATTTAAATTCAAATTCAATATCATTTATTCAGTCTAGCACTACAAGCACTTATGAACGTCAAAGAAGCTACGCCATCGGCTCACAAACCCTACGGCTGGATACTGGATTTTCTTTGCTAGGAAGGCATTGAATGATGACCCGATATTCAATTTTCTCCATACTTGTGAACAACGATAAGATGCTTAATTAGTAGCTACCTGGGCAAATGAACCTGTCTCCACAATCCCCCCAAAACCGGAAAGTTTCCGATCTCAGGAGATTGCAATGCAAATATGGCTAGCCAAAGGAAAGGTCAGAAGTCAGATAATGTCAAAGTCAAAGTTAAAGATTTTTATTCAAATAGACTTATAGATAAGTACTTTCGAATAGTCCAAAAATTTTTTTTTCCCTACCAGCCATTCAGGACATCTTTTAACTGATAAGAAGAAGAAGAAGAAGAAAATGTTTATATAACATCGATAAATAATGCTAGGGCATAGTCCCAGGAACTCCTGGTTACGAATTTTCCCGAGATTCCCGATACGGTACTTACTGGGGCCATTAACTGGCATCGGTTTTAACATGGTATCGCAGAACCGGTTCTCATTAATAGTAAACTTCAATATAAATATATTCAAATGAATGAATTCGAGATAGGGAAAAGTACCGGGAATTCAACGTTCAATTTTTTCCCCGGGACTCCCAGTACTGACGCAAATTAACTGACACCGGTACCATCGTATAGAAGAACCAGTATTCTTGGTTCTCATTAATAATAATGAATGGGTTAGAAATGCAAAACTATAAAACAAAATGTATTAAACGAGTGATTGACAGTGGGTGCATGATTTCTAATTTCAATTTTAACAATCAGAAAGGCTGTCATTTAGAATAGTGGCACTTGAGGTGGTATAAAGTAAAAACAAATTATACTTACTTACTTGCCTAGATCAGATATATATCCTGTTTTCTTTTTTTGCTTTTTATTTAATGTTTACCTACTTCTAAAAAACATCTTAGTCTGGTCATCAACTTACTTAAAAATAATTAAGTAGGTACCATCTTGACTAGCAATGTAGGTACCGTCAACAGCACGTAGGTACGGCTTTTCATTTGCACTACGAAAACCACCGACGAGCGACGTAAGGGCGCTCACACACACCGCTCGCGTGTCGCGTCGCGTCTAGTGATGTGCCGTTCCCGGGAATATTGGAAACATTGGGAATATTCCCAGAAGCGTTCCCGGCAATATTCCCATAAGCGGAAATTTAGGGGAAAATTGCTTGTGTTGTATTAAAGTATTTTTTTGTTGTATGCTAACCATTCTATTGGCAATATTACAAGGCTTAATGAATATGCCAAAGGAAAATTATCACTTATGGCGAAAATTTCCAATTTTCCTGGGAATATTCCCAGTAAATTTCCAATGTTTCCGGGAATATTTCCAATACCCATATAGTAAATATAATAAAACTGTAAGCGATCCAATTCTGTACATTGAAAATAATTAATAGAAAAAATACCTCTAGGGGTCTTCTTAAACGAAACAGATACCAAAAATATACATTTTGAATTTTTTGTCTGTCTGTCTGCCTGTCTGTTATCAGCGTTTCACGAAAAAAATACCGAATGGATTTTAATGAAACTTTTTTTGTTATACAGCTATTGGTCCTCGCCAATATATAGGCTATAATTTATTTTGAAGATCGCAATATCTGATGTGGAACCATAGCAGTCCAGTCAAACTATGAGAGATATATAAATACGGTCTTAAGGAAAATTGTTTAGCGTGATGAGCATTTTCTATTGACATACAAAGTTTGAAGATCTAGTACACATGATGTGGAACCCTAACAGCCAAGTTAAACTATATGAGATACAAACATAGCGTCTTAAGAAAAGTTGATTAACGTAATGAACATTTTCTATTGACGGAAAAATATCGAAGGTCTGGTACACCTGATGTGGAACCCTAGCAGCCCAGCTAAATTATACTTACTTACTTCGCTGGCTCAGCGACCCGAAGTGGATCTTGGCCTCCGACATCAAAATGCGCCATGCGTTCCTGTTTTGTACCAAGCCTGACCAGTCGGGTACTTCCAGTTCCTTTAGGTCTTAGCAAATTCGTCTTTCCAGCGGTATCTTGGGCGACCAACCGGACGTCGTCCGGCTGGTAGTCCAAGATACGCCCTTTTGGCAGCTCGATCCTCTCCCTTTCTCTCCACGTGCGCTTGCCAGCGAAGTCGGGCAGATTTTATTTCCTCGATGATATTCGGCTATGACACCAGTTGTGTTATTTCTTGGTTGAAACTTTGCCTCCACAACCCGTCCTCTCCTCTTGTTGGTCCCAGTATCTTTCGCAGGATTTTTCGTTCGGCAACTAAGAGTTTCCTTTCCTCCTTCAGGGTTATCGTCCAAGTTTCACACCCATACATTAAAATCGGCCTTATTATCGTTTTTTAGACGCGAATTTTTGTAGCTCTGCTTATCAACTTGGACACCAGGACTTTCTGCAAGGCTGCGGTACATCTTAGCGCGTTGACTATACGGTTAACGATTTCTTCCTCCCTTTGGTTAGTGTCAGTAAACGTGCACCCGATATACTTAAATTTGCTGATACCTCTGAAAGTTGTTCCTTTTACCATAAGATCTTTTCTCTTGGCCCTATGATCCTTGTATCTCTTCATATGGAGATACTCCGTGTTCTCATGACTGATTCTGAGACCAAGCTGTTTCACTTCTTCTTCTAATACCTTTGCCATCTCTATCACTTCTCTCTCACACTGCCCCAGTATGGCAAGGTCGTCGGCGTACCCAAAAACTTTGTGCCTTCCATTTAGCTCTGCCCCCCCATCTATCAATAAGACTTTATGGATGATGACAAGGTTAAACAGTATAGGCGATAGGGGCGTCTCGTTGCTTTAGACCGGCCACTACTTCGAACTCCTCGGTCAGTTCTCCTCCGACTCTAACTCGCATTTTGCTGGTGCTCGTGGCGACTTTAATCATTCTGACGAGTTTTGCTGGTATTTGGAAAGATGATATGATCCGATAGAGCGTTTCTCGATCGATACTATCGTATGCTTTGGTAAAATCCACAAAGAGGCAGTGTATGCTTACGGCATACTCCCACCGTTTCCCCATAATTTGTTTTAGGAGAAACATTTGGTCCACTGTACTCCTGTTCCTGCGAAATCCGCACTGATAGTCGCCGAGTGTTTGCTCTGCGTAGGGTTCTAAGCGAGCCAGAAGAACGTTCGAGAGCACCTTGTACGCAGTCGAAAGCAGCGCAATCCCTCTGTAGTTGCCACACTTCTTCTTGCATCCCTTCTTATGTATAGGACAGATAATGCCCGTATTCCACTGCGTGGGCTGTTGTTCTTCCGTCCATACTTTACGGATGATTTCATACAGTCGAGATTGTACTGCTTCTCCCCCTTATTTCCACATTTCTCCTGGTATGTTGTCAATTCCTGGAGACTTGTGGTTCTTAAGCCGCATGATGGCCTTGCACACTTTATCAAGGGTTGGTGGTTCCTGGTGGTCAACATCTAGTCTGGTGTTCAGGTTCGCATCTATTTCGGTTGGCAGTTGAGTAGTTCTTGAAAGTACTGGTGCCACATCGATTTTTGTTTTTCAGGGTCTGAGACAAGGTTTCCGTCTTCATCTTCTAGAAGTTGAGTTACGGGCTGGTAGGCTTTCTTAGCTGATCTGACTTCTTGATAAAACTTTCGTGATTCGTTTGCTCTTATTAGTGTTTCCATGTCTCTCAAGATTTTAGTCATATGATCCCTCTTTGCTCTTCTTACCAGTCTCCTGAATTCTATTCGTGCTTCTTTGTGGATGTCATCCCATTTCCTGTTCTGCTCGGCCATAATTCTAAGTTCTCTCTTTCTGTTCATCGTCTCTTCACATTTCTCAGTCCACCATTTTCTTCTCTTCTGTCGTTTCTTTTTGCCCAGTAATCGGATTCCTACGTCTTTGACTATCTGTTCTGTTCTTTCCTAAGCTTTATCCATGTCTTCAGAGTCATTCAATTCTGCGAATCTGTTACTTAACTCTAGGTTGAATGCAGCTAAGGTTTCTTTGTCTTTTAGAGCATCGGTATTCATGGAAGGTTCTCTATAACAGCTAAACTATAAGTGATACAAATATAGCATCTTGAGAGAAATTGTTCAGCGTAATATGTATTTTCTTTTGACATACAATCTATACTAATGTTATAAATGTGAAAGTGTGTTTGTTTGTATGTCCGTCTTTCACGTGAAAACGGAGCAACGGATTGACGTGTTTTGAAGTATGTGGGTAAATTTAGGAGCTAGAGAGTGACCTAGGCGAAACCGCGGGCGGTAGGCTATGTGATATAATTTTTTAATGTGTTAAATATGCATTCGTAGCGCTGTACTAATATATAAATAAAAATAAAAAACAAAAAAGCTTATTAGCATTAAAAATTAAAAATGCTGCCGAAAATCACTATTCCACGCGGACGAAGTCGCGGGCAAAAACACAAAAATATAAGAAATAATCATTTATCTAAATAATATGAATTATGACATTTCTTTAAATGAAGAGCAAATTTTGTTGCATTTTTATATTTGTATACAATTTTACAAAATGAACATATATAATTTTTTGTTCGTTAAGAGTTTGTAATAGAAAGTAATCAAAAATTTTACTTTTTGGTTTATTATGACTAACACAGCTAGCACAGACTCGACAATCAAAGCAACACTGGGGTAAACATGTTTCTTTTGTTTTAAAGTAGAGAAAAGGGGAGGGGGCGGCGCGGCGGGACCCTCCCCTCGCGGCTCAAGCAAGCGCATGCACATACTTGTTGTTGCGTAACCGTGGGAGTAAGAAGAAAATATAAATAGCACAGAATTTTTACCATACTTGAAAATATATTATTTTGGAAACTTTGGGAAAGTTTCCGGGAATAATGGGAATATTCCCGTAAGTTTACAACGAGTAAATTACTTGGAAATGGGAATATTCCCAGCGGCACATCGCTAGTCGCGTCCCATGCGCTTGCTCTTAGCGGCAAATTTCAAAATGTTCCGGATTTAAACTGAATCTAATAATATAAGATTCCATGGATAAAAACGACACAAATTTTGAATAGTGTTTCGTTATATCATAAAGATAATAAAAACATAAACTTTAATTTTCTTTTGTGACTTTTACAGCGTTTTGAACAAAAAAAGGAAAGTTTCTGAAAATGCCATGGAGGAATCTGACACAAAACATTATAAACAAAAGATACCATTGATCTAAAACTTATAACACTTATTTCACCAACTCTAATATTCTTTTGAGCTACTGAGGCGACATCTTAGGTAATGGTTAAATAACAGTATTCCCGTGGAGAGAGATGACACAAAAACCTCGTGTACATCGTTTACGACTTTCTAATCCCCATGAAAGTAAAATTATCGTCTCTAATTTTCTTTCCGACCGATAATGTCAGAAAAGACAAAAACGTCAATATATACTTATCCCTGCACCTAAAATGACACAAAATCATATATTAGGTTAAGTAAATGGTCCTGGAACTGTATACCAAAAATCAAGAACTTTAATATTTTTGAAACCTCAAAACTTATCCCTATCGGTCTAAAACCAAGTAAAACAATGACACCAATGCGATAGTAACCGCCTAGTTTCATTTGACTAGTATGGTGATAGAAGCCCTACATTTTAATTGCACTATGTGTTACTACTTTAGATACAGTAGCAGTCATGTTGTATGTACAGTCGGCAGCAGCTACGGCCTTAACTTTGACCTTGAGAGCGCCCTCACGTTCGCTCGTAATAGCGGCTTTCGTAGTACGCCGTACGTGCTGTTGACCGTACTTTCTGAATAGGAAATTTATACGGTCCGCTGGGAACAATGGAAGAAACCCGATATACAATCAAGTGGTAAGGTTTCAACTTAAGCCTACCTCACACATTAAATTAAAAGTAATCGCCAATGAAAGCAAAGCCAATGATCGATAAAATACCGTATAGGTAAATCGTTATCGCCTAAAGCATTGAATTAGGGATTCCGTTTCTGTACTTGTTAGAAGTCCCAACTAATAGTCCCTAATCAAACGTATTCTAGTGTGGTGTTACTGTGGGTTGGAATTTTCAGTGAATAGAACACACATGTTTTTCTCCAGCAATATCGAGCCATTAATTGAGCACAACAGATGCTCCAATTGGCATAGTTGAGAGGTCACGACTCTAGTTTCACTATAATGAATGTTGACGAAAACACTCATTAAGCTAGTGTTACACATCCTACTATTTAAGTGTTATAAAGTTATTATCTGAAATTCCAGTCATTTTGGTTACTCCATTCTTTTTATTCGTGGTCTGTACAGATTGGGTCAACATCCTTTTAAATGTCAATGGTTATTTAAGGCTCGAGTAAATTAGTAAAAAAGGCTCGAGCTCCGAAAAGCTGTTTAGCGAGTACCGTGGCAGTAAGGATGGCGATTGGTAAATGCAGTGTTATCGTTATATTTATCATGCCATAAACGTAAGGCGACGTGCGAACATCCGGTTGATCAGTCGTAAAGCCGTTAAAGTACGCGTTCGAAAGTTATGATGTAGTTAAAAGTTTTTATCATATTTTGTTATAATAAATTGTCGTTTATACTAACAATAAAATAAACAATCAAATCGTATCTAGGCGAAGTGTTTATACGGATACTTATTTAAAACCGTCATTATTAGATGCAAGAAAAAAAATTATGACTGATGAAACTGCTTAATTAAACGATACTACAAAACTAAAAAACAACTTCTTCAAAAATAATAATCATATCTACATTATCATACTTTTAATGAGTATTCATATTAAATTACTTATTGCTATCATTCAAGTAGGTAGATTTTCATGTAAGTGTTTTGATATCAACCCTATGTCCCAAGTCTCGGTAGCTCAGCGGTAAGAGCATTGGACCGGATTTCCAAAGGTCGTGGGTTCGATTCCCATCTGAGAATTCACTTGTAGCCGAGGTAATTTTTTCCAATATTTTTATATTTAAAATTTATCGTAAGTATAAAAATAGCATTGAAAAATGCAAAATATTTAAAAATCATAACCTATGTCCCAATTCAATTCCGTTGGATAAAAATAATTCTCACATATGATGTGGGTGCGTAAATTCGAGATAGCAACGCATGTCCTTGACTGTAGCGCGGACATCCATTATTGGTGCAAAATATAAGCACGGGTCAATAAACTTAAGCGCGTGTATGTTCCTCACAGTAAGGACTTTAAAAATTAGCTGTAAAGAAATAATTTTGAAGAGAAAAATATTATGTAAGCCCCTTTTCAATTATGTGTTATTATAATATGTATTAGCTTAGACCATGATGTGCAATGAATGAATGAATTAATAAACTTTTGCAAAGAAATAAAATAAGTAATAAAAAATATATCATCGATGCTTGTGTATGGTAGCCATATTTATGTGCACCACTTGTAGTATTATGCTTAATTTTATATTTCTTTTTTCCTTGTCTTTTCTCTTCTTTGAGTACTCATAGGCAAGAGGCTACCTTTAATTACATAATAAAAGACCTTTCAGAAAAAAAAATATACATGACTTAAAAATTACATAAGTTTATACACTTTTGATATCCTTATCTATCCATAAAGAAGCAGTCACAGCTAGAGATGGGCGGTGGGTTTTTGTCTTTTCTGCCCAATGGGTTTTAATCGGGCACAAAGGATTTAAATCGGGCAGAAATGGATATTTGCCCATTTTGGCGGGCATAAATGAAAATTACAACAAATTACCTATATTTTGTTTGCAAAACTTCATTTGGAAAATATTAAATGACGAGAACCAGGATAAAAACATAAACAAACATAGGTCGGGGTCAACTTCGATTCTCGCTTTTAATACTTTAAACTTTCTTTGCTTAGTTATGAACTGCAAAAAGGAAAAAAAGAAAATCCTGAGATTGTTTTATTCAGTGAGTTGTCATCAACTTACCTACAGTCTGTAGGCAATGTCAATGTCAGTGTACGGATACTTAAATTTATTACTTAATAGGTCAGTTACATTCGCGGCTTTCCTCGTGGCTCGCGCGGTCGCCTCCAAAGCAGGGATTTTTTGGCATGAGTATGCGAGGCGAGCCACGCGCGCGCGCCTGTTCACACCCTCGCCTCGCTACTCACTGGAATATCTCTTTCTATCGCTTGACAGGAGTTACCAAGCAGAGCAATACAATAATCCTTTCGAACTTTTTTATTTTTTTTATCCTCCAGGGGGAAATGCCCGCGCATACCTTTCTGTCCGGGGAGACAGGTAGGATAAGTGGGACTCGAACCCACTAAAACCCCCTGGTTGTTCCCTCCACGCGTTGGCGGAGATTGTCGGGGTTGGGGTGACAGTCGCCGGGCCTCCGCCCGCGTGTATCCTTTGGACACTCCCAGCGGAACGTCAGTTCCTCTATTCACAGGAGGTCCTCATTGGACGATATTTATTTTGCGAACAGTTAAAGAATGGAATGCGCTGCCTGCTCATGTGTTCCCTGATTCTTACAACCTTGGCCTCTTCAAGGCGAGATAGGGAATAGCCCTTTCCTGGGCAAGCATGCAAGCAACACCTTAGACCACATCCTGTTTGTTAAGCACGATGGTGATTGGTGGTCAAACGCTTGCCCAATTATTATTTAAAAAAATACCTATTCGTGTTTAGATAGGTCTTTAAAAATTACATTGAGGTTCCCTTAACTATTTTTTCTCAAGGTCAACTCTAACTTTTAACGAATATCGGTTCGAACGAAATATAGTTGGCAATTTTTAAAATATAGCACATTTTCCAAATGGCACTGAAATTAAAGAAAAAATTGCATATGTCTTTAAAAATTACATTGAGGTTCCTAAAACATTTTTTTCTCAAAGCCAACCATTCGAAAGATGTACACTTCAAAGGTAAAAAGTGTGTCCCCCCCCCTACTTTAACTTTTAAAATAAGAAAGTGAAAAATAAAAAAAATGCTGTAGAAATTACGAGTAATAAAAACTTTCAACGAAGTTTTGTTAGCAATTTTAAACATATAGCACAATTTCCGCGAATATAACTTTGTCATTTTATACAAACACTATGAAAACCAAAGTAATTTTTGCAGACGAAAAATGTTAGTGATATTTTGACTTGCGCGTGACCCGACCCCTACTTGGCCGCTTTTTTATCGTTTGTTAATCCCTACATTATTTTCAATGTACAAACATTTAAGTTAAGTTCGTATTTCACCTTGCTGTAGCTTCTTTTGTCACCGATTAAACACTAAAAGGAAACAAATTAATTTAATTTCTGCCCGGCATTTATTAAAAACGCCCGGCATTTATTGGGCAGAAATGGGTTTTAATCCAGCGGTGGATTTTAATCCGGGCGTTTACCCATCCCTAGTCACAGCACAGCAGTGGGCACATTAAATGGCTTATAATGATAATAAAGAAAAATACTTAAGTAACAACCAACTATTTATACGTATTTGTACAACTTTGCTTCTATCTTTTGGACTAACTGTTGGGAAAAGCTCATTGACTTATATAATAAAAGCTTGAGAAAAGGCATATTTTGATTAAATTCTTTGTTAATTGTTAATTTTAACATGGTCTATAGTTAATTCAAAACATTTCTCCAATTGATTTTCAAACTTAATTCACTAAACATTAGGTTGAAAGTAGATTGATGACATACTGGTAAGTCATCATACTGATAGCACAGTGTAACGAAGGAGCTACAGTGGGACAACGCCCTTGAAATTATTCTTCTATTTTTATGTAATGGCGGTGCCCTTTTGGATTTCGCCAATGTCAAGTATTTCGCTCCGTATTCGGTTGTTTCTACAGACTTAGTGCTTCTTCTAGGCGTCGTGTAAGAGTACTGGTATGCACAAATATAGAGGTGGTGAGATCCTAGATTTTGAAGCTGTAGAACCCCTTGAAATTTCGCGGCCATGCCGCTTTTGACAAAACTTTCATTTGACAGGACATATTATGTCATAGTCCCGAGTGAGCGTATGGCAGCTCGGTCTCGCTAGCACCCCCTCTCGCCCCGCGAACCCCGCACGATTGCTCTTGCAAAACGTGTCCGTCGGACGACTGTATGCATAGATAGACTGTGCTGATAGTGTCTACATAACAAAAACATACTTAAATAAATAAATAAGTATACCTACATGAACAAATCAAGAATTACTTATCATGTAATGTGTTTGTGCATGAAATACTTTTTAACTTTCCTAATTACATTATAAAAGTAGGTAGATTTGTTATATTGTTAAGTCTATAAGTATATATGAATAACATTGGCCCAGTAAACTGATAAGCTGTGACATGTACAGTGATAACCTGCTGTGATAAATATTTACCACCACTATTTACAATTTTATTTTAATGGCTGAAAATAGGATCTCACACTTTTGATAAACCTGCACTAAAAGTTAAGGTTTATTCAAACAATAATAATATTCTTGACATCACAATGAAGTTTCTTTTTGTGTACCTATAAAAAAGAAGCAAAGAATTGGTTATAGCTTTTTAATTTTGCATTAAACAATGCTATTTTTAAGTGATAAATATTAAACAAGAAAATATACTAGAAAAAAACAACTTGTCTAATATCGCCCTCCCGTCTCAGGGCGCCCCTCTCTTAATATTTACCAAAGAATTGGGTTTGGATTGCCCCTGTATGTTTCATTTCTTTAAACCTCTTTGATTGTAATAAATATTTTACAAGGTTTAAAAATTAATTGGAGAAATGCAACAGTAATGATTAATTTGATTTGTATGAATACTTTTAATATCTCATGCTGTACTGGGAATGAAAGAAAACAGAATATGCTAGCTAGCAGTGTTCTAGTCTCCGGGAGTGATGTTTATATGTTAATAGTTTTTCGCGATTTCTGACTTTCCCAGTGCTCATACCTCAGTTGATGTCAAAGAGTGTTTTGATCCTCATGAGAAACAGGATTGATCGCCATAAAAAAACATATTTTTGAAAACTCATCATTTTTCTGCTCACAATAATTTTTTTTCTATAAAAATTTATAGTGAGCAGAAAAATGCTCACTATAAATTTATAGCGATTTTCAAAATCGGTGAATGCAGTTTCCAAAATCCTCAAAAAAATAAGGATGGTTTCCTAACAACGTTTTCATGTAGCTACATCGGTTAAGGTACCTGCCCTTTGTGCCCCGTTTTAAATTTCCACCCTTTATAATGCACAATATATATTATAGTGCACCTAAATCCGTAAAAGCTTTTTTATTTCAATAAATTCTTCATCAGATTCCATAAAATGTAAATGGCCATAAAAAAAGGTTTTGCTTAAACAATGGTTTGGAAATGGGAAGAGGTTTTTAAAACTCTTTTAAGTGCTCATTGGACAGTCTAATGCTTAACTTAAACATTAGCATGCAGATCTTTGCAGAAATATGTTCACATTTAATGTATAGAGTCACAAAGTGAGCATGTTTGTATGAAAATAAGGAGGTGGGCCAATAAATGTGCCGGTGAGTGTATTATGCCTTTTCAATTCATAATTGGGTAGTTTTAGATTCCTATAATATCATTATAAGACAGTAAATATAATCAGTTACCTTGACATATGGGAAAATAAGCTTTTCTTTTATTTTAGCCCAAATTATACGAGTCATCTCATCTCCATCCATTTCCACAACAGGCTTTGAAGCCACAACTCTCTTTGCCGTGCCATCTAAAACAAAATATGACTTTATAATTAATCCCAAACTGGCATGATTCATAAGAAGTAAAATTTAATAGGTATGATAACTGCTACTTATATGATCAATTTCATTCATTACTAAGCATAGCAACATTAGCAACATTGTTTGATTTCAATGATTTTTTAGATATATATGATGGAATAGATTAGATACTGCATGCAGTTAATTATTTGTTTGATTTTTTTTGTAAGTAATGATAATTATCATTTTCTACAAACAAACGCCGACAGAGAATAACAGAAGGTAGATTTACTTATTTCTATGATTGCTGTTTCTTGAAAACTATGCCACTGTGAACTTCATTATGTTATAAACTCTAGGGTTTAATTGAAAATCTGCCTTTTATAAAGGTAAATCTACCTTGTAATAAAATAGTAGACTTTAAACTTTCACGAAGTTACCTAACCAATAAATAAATAAAAAAATGACTTACAGTTCCTTGAAGAGAGTGAAGATGCTTCAGTAAAATACTTGAACAATCGTTTTGAGCTGTTGCTAGCCATTTCGAATAATTAAAGTTTTTTCGCGATGTATTTCAGGCTAAATTCACGCACCGACATTCAACCAACCAACTCAACAAACCTGTCTATCTCTGTATGCGTTTCGTCCGTCCGTATTGTGTGCACAAAACAAATTGTGTGTGTGTTTGTATTCATGTTCACACACCACCGCCCACACGTCACGTTCACGTCACATTGTACAATGTACAATAGTGATGAGAAATCAAATCGATTATACCTGTTAGTCGACATAATTTACACATATTTTAGATATTTTTATTTAAGGCTACAGCTTGTGGACTACCTTTAGCGGTGAGATACAAATATTCTCATTTAAAAATAAATGCCTTTGGGTTCCGATAATGCTGTTTAAAATAAATAATATAGTTCGCGGATAATAAAATACGCTAAAACCTATTTGCTATCCACTAATATTTTAGACCACGTTGAAAGTATTTATGTAATACAAAGATAAGACATAATGAAACATGTGTTAAATATTATGTAATATTTAATTGAATTTTGGTAAACAAGTAAGTACCGTGTAGGTTTATGTAAGTACCTAATACGCTTAATTTTGGTTTTTTAAATCGACGATGATACTAGGTGAGTATTTCCTTGAGATCTAACACATTAATCGCAAATCATCATTATAATATTAATATTCTAATACATGAATAATTATGAATGAAAGTCCTTGTCGAAAATCCTTGTCGATCGATTTGGCAGTTTTATAAACGAGTAGATGTGCTTACGTAGTCGATCCTAACATCACTACTGTCAAATCAAGCTTCCGCCAGCTGGACGCCCGCCCCGGTACGATAGGCCGTAGGCCGGCACGGTGCGGTGACACGATTGGCGAAGGATCGTTGTGAGTTGTTTTTATTAGCTTTTTCATTGTGCTTTTGAGTTTTAGATGGTTCTTGTATTGGATTGAAATTGAGTTTTTAAATATTCGATAGCATCCAGTATAGGGTCCAGCAACCCGGGCTAGGCATATTGCTGCCCTATCGTTTATTTATTGAAATAGTATTAATTGACTACCACTTTTTTTTTATAATACGTTTACAAATCGACACAAATGTATGCTCGTGCTCTTGTTTTACTGAATTACCTACGGACAGAACGGAGATAACATTTTTACGACTCACGATAGAGTTGAGGGAGGTAAGAAGAACTTTTGTTTTTCTAAATAAAATGAGACAGGTTTCAAATTACTTGCGTATATTTCGCTATAAATAGCAATTTCAATTGCAATAGATAACTTTTTTGATGTTCTTTTGTTTCAGTTAATTTTTTCATTTCCTACTGGTCCGCTAATAATAGCAATGAAATACGCACACCCGGGTAGATAAATCATATCACGGTCTTAAATGCTCCCTGTGGTGTAGGTACCGTGTAGTGTGCGTTATTATTATTATACCTTTTAATGTGAAATGCATTTCTTGCCGAATGCAATTTTTTCGATGTGATTTTCTGTTACAAAAAAAACCTTACGACGTATGCACTAAGATTCATTTTAGCTTGGTGTTAGTAACTTTGTCTTTACTGTAAAAACTTAGCAGGTAGTTTTTTTCTAATTTTAATCTATGCTATGATCGCAAGTTCGATTCCTCGGAGTGTAAATGGTTTGAATTATTAAACACATTACGAATCTTCGGTTTGGTGGCATTCATTATTATGTGAAAGGTTTGTGGTATTTGTAAAGTTTACGATTATTAATTTTGCGTGAACGTTACGTGCTTTGTAGTCTTTAGGTACCATCGTCAACACATCAAACTTTACACGTTAACCTTGAATGAATGCTTATTGCGAGCGTTTGCGCTTTCCTCTGTAGCTGTAGCCTGTCGGTAGGCTTATAAGGAGTTTGGCAAACTTGACATACCTATACAATTAACGATATACAAAAACTTCTCTGTAGGTGTTAAGTAAAACGTTAACTTATACAGTGGGGCAAGGCTTTTAATAAACATAGCGAAAAAGGAACAAACATGAAACGTCATTATTGACAGTGGGGCAGCGCCTCTGCCGGCGTTAATAATAAGCCTTGTCGCACTTTCGATACGCGGGGCTATTACCTATCTTTGCAACAGCAACGCGACAGCAGAAATTGCGCGATAATTGCTTTACGTCACGTATCAACAGTGCGGTCTCTACCGAACAAACGATGAACTGCAATGTAGGTACATTCATTTAGTTCCTGTTACTGCTACCAAATTGTTTTTGGCGCTAGCGTCGTCATAGCAACACGCGGCGTCTCACTCTCGCACCTATGTAGGAGCATGAGAGAGTAAGACGCCGCTATACGAACCAAGCGATTAGCCAGCAATCACATATGTAATACCATTTTTATTTTGACGTTCCGCAGCGATCGCGCGATAAATCCGCATTTTATGGTAATAGCCCCGACCGCCTTTAATGAACATGACAAAAAAGAACTAACACCGCCATCTTGTGTTTACGTCAATTTTGACAGTTACCGAGCTCCCGACAGTACCCCTCAGTACAAGAGCAGTGCATCCGATACCTAATTTAAGGTGATATGACTAGAGTTGCAAAACTTCTGAAATATTCGTAATACTTATGGAATAATTCTCAGAAAGTTTATTTTAATTAGAATTTTTCAAAATAAATTTAATCAGAAATATTGTCATTTTTTTATCTTTAATGTTGCTAGCAAATATCGTATGCCCGAGTACCGTCCGCCCGCTCGACGAAGCCGACACGATGAGATACAAGATGGACGAACGAACGAAAAACACGTGCGCGACAGGATATGACAGTAAAATCGTAAACGTAGCGTTGCTTCCGACTCAGACGTCCGATCCGACTATCGGATCGGATGTGTATTGTGTGTTCAAACAAATGTATGATACGAGCGCCTACCGATTGTCTGATCAGACTATCGGATCCGACTATCGGATGGAAAAATCTGACGTGTATTTCCAGCCTTAAATGTCTGTGGAAGTTTTAAGTGTTGAAGTACACACGGCGGCACATCAGACTATACATGACCTTGAGACCGCCTTTATGCACTACGTAATAAAAGCTGTTATCGCAGTTCAACTGTTTAACTTGATGTGCTGTCGAGTGTACCTACCTACTTAAAGAGCTTATTACACCTTACTGAATTTAGTCGTCTAAATGAATTCAGTCAAATGTAATAGCATTTAGTTTTTCCTTTTACGTTTACGGTACCTTACGTTTCCACTATTTTAATCGAACTAATCCTTCAATTTCCCTCCAACCACGAATTATTCCGAAACATTATGAATCTTTCTCGGCGGGGACGGGGAGCCGGCGAATACTTCCCCGGGGGGACCCCCGCCACTCCCCGCCTGTCTGCATACATTCTGTATGGAGACGAAAAAGATGTCCGATTTCTCCTTCCGATTTGCCAGTTGACTCTCTAACGTGACACTGAACACAACACACATTCGCGCGAGAACGCCCTTTCGTCGTCACTCGTAATAGCGGCGCGCGCGCGGGGCGGTTTTCGTAGTGCAAATGTAAAGTCGTACGTGCTGTTGACTGTACCTAATTGATTGGGTGAATCCAATATCGACGTTTTTTCTTCTTTCGAACACGAGCAAATACGCAATAAGTAACAGTAATTCGTCCTCCAACTTTGCTTTCTTTGCATACCCTGTACCTACGCAAGCACTCTACTCGTGGTAATAGCTCAAGAACGACTAAGCGTAGAAAAAGTCGGACGCAAAAATCGGACGTGTATGGAGTGAATCCGATCCGATTGTCTGATCAGACAATCGGAAGCAAAATCGGACGTCTATTGCCAGTGTGTTTAAGAGGTACCTAGATAGTAAGGTAGGTATATCTATCCATAGATACTTTTACTATAATCAGAGAATGATTTACTTTTTTTCTTGCTAGGTATGTAGGTATTTAAAAATAAGTGTCAACTGCTTTCTGCTGCTGTTTTGACCGACTGCTGCTTTTTTAGCTTTTTTATCGTTTCTCCCATAGGTATTTTTGGAATATCGAAGTATTCTGAATGTTTCGTAATACTTCAGAATATTTCGAAAGTATTCCACGGGAATGATTCGGAATTTTTCCCGACAGCAACTCTAGATGTGACACAGGAGGGGACAGTAGGGATACCTACATGTTGCATTAAAACAAGCTGTTTTTAAGTTATGTAGGTAGCGACAGCACGTCAGATTTTACAGTTTGACCTGGAAAGCACCCTTGTGTCTCTTATAAGGGTTTTCGTAGTGCAAATGCACCTAACGTGATGTTGACTTGGCGGTGTAAGTACGTGATAAAGGGGCCTCAAGGTCAACACTTTGATCTTGACGATTTGCTGTTGACTGTACTTACATACCACTATTTTGAAATAATATGATCTTGAATAAGTTTCAGACTTTATAAACTGTTCACTCCATTCGATTTGAAACTTTATCGCATTAGATTTAAATTCCAAATAGAACACAACTGTCTTCTTACTTATTTGTTTGTTTCAGTAAAATAAGCAACAATGTGTGGGTGTTTACGGGTACTGCAGGCGTACAGGCCGCTGCCCCGCACTCTTCATTGCAGACTCTCTTCTAGCTCCTCTGCAGCCCCACCGCAAGTGCCTGGGGTTCCATACACCAAGCTAAGCATAGGCATACCTAAAGAGCTATGGCAGGATGAAAGAAGGTAAGATTTAAAGCAATACCTAGATATTAGACCAACCAAATGCTGTTAAACGGACTTAATTCACTAATTATTGGTATATAATACTGAAACACCCACCATAACCAGCTGCCATATTATTAATAATCATGTTAATAGTTCAGGCAGAAAAAAATTGGCTGTTAAAGTCTATACTATACAGCACAGACCTATATCAACATAGGTATGTGCTATACAGGCTGGAAAGTTAAAACACCTACCATCAACTTTACTACGATTCATTTTAGGTAGTAAGAGACTATTAAGTATTCTGTGGTAAGAGTGAGACGCCGCTGTAGTAAGAGTATGACTGCATCCCGCGCTCTCACCCTAAAAATAACCTAAAATGAATCGCATTACAGTTGATGGTATGGCCCCAGGGTATGAAGGGCAAGTACTGTAACCGTTATAGCTACATGGAAACCATCTTTAATTTTTTAGAAAATCTTAAAGTACACTCACAGATTTTGAAAAAAATGTAAGTAAAAAGAAACGTAAGTAAATTAAACCAAAACGGAGTATTAAAATTAATTTAAAGCTATTTACGACTGTATTTTTCTCAAAATCAGTGAATGACGTTCACATTTTTTCAAAAAAATAAGATTGGTTTTCTAAGATCGTTTTCATGTAGCTACAACGATTAAGGTACCTGCCCGTCATGTCCCGTCTTAACATTTCATCCTGTTTACGTAACATATTTTAAAACCAACTCATCAGTTTTACAACAATAATAAATCCCAAAAATTGAAGCTTCTTGAATAAAACAACCACCATATTGTGGATTAGTCTTAGGTACTTACACATCCACTTTATCCATTTTATGCAATTAAAAGAAAGAGAGAGTTGAATATACATTCTCTGAAAAAAGATGTATAATTAATTTTGGTAATGGTTTCAGAGTTGCAGTAGTACCAGCAGTAGTTAGCAAATTAGTAAAAAAAGGCTTTACTGTTAATATAGAAGAGAATGCTGGAGCCCTAGCCAATTTTCCAAACAAAACATATGAAGAAGCCGGTGCTAAAGTCACTTCTGTAAAGGATACATTCCAATCAAGTAATACAATATGTTGCATTTTTTTCACCTTATACTTGCTTGGACCTTTCAAAAACTAAAATCATTAATATTCTTACAGATATCATCTTAAAAGTAAGACCACTTTTAGATAGTGAAATCAACCAAGTACAAGATACAGGGACTCTCATATCATTTCTGTACCCAGCACAAAATCAAGATTTAATTAAGAAATTGGCTGCTAAAAAAGTCAATGCATTTGGTAAGTTACACTGTAACAGTACTGCATACACTATTATTTATATGTTAAGTCCAGTACACCTCCTGTATAAGTCTGGTGATGATACAACAGTAGATAAATAATACTGTCCTGTCTATATTAAGGTTAATATTATTCTATTGTCCTAAGTACCTATTAAGGGGATGTGTGCTTACATAATATACCCATGCCATGTGATAATAAATAATGCGGTGGGTGTGGTATCCGTATATAGGAAGTTATATAATTTTATAAAAGAATTTTAAAAGCTAATTTTAGCGAGGATATTTTTATTAATAAAGGTTGAATGTTTACAGCGATGGACTGCATTCCACGTATCAGCCGTGCGCAGGCTTTCGACGCCCTCAGTTCCATGGCCAACGTGGCGGGGTACCGAGCAGTTATTGAAGCGGCCGCAAATTTTCCTAGATTTTTCTCAGGTAAGAAATGAGTTTGTCACGTAGACGATATCAAAAGACTTATTATCTTCAATAGCCCAGTAACTCTGAAAGAGCTCGTAGACGAAATCAAAAGGCTTGTCTTTAAAAAGGATACATACTGGAATTCAAGGTATTGAAGACTAGTCTTTTGACCCTCTAACTCTGAAAGTGTTCATAGACGAGATCAAAAGACTTTTCTTCAATAGCGCAGTAACTGGATAGAGCTCGTGGACGAGATCAAAATAAAAGGCTTGTCTTTTAGGAACCTGTGAGCTCGTAGACGACATCAAAAAGTTTATCTTCCAGTAACTCTGGAAACGAGATCAATATTAGGCTGCTCTTCAATAGCAGTAACTCGCCAGTCATACCGCGTGGTGTGCGGCGGTTTTGCTTGCTTAAATAGCGCAGTTACTCTGGAAGAGCTCGTAGACGAGATCAAAATACCGCTTCAATAGCGCAATAACAGTGGAAGAGCTCGTAGGCAAGCGAGACCAAAAGGCTTGTCTTCAATAGCAATACCTCCCTGTCAATATTTATATTGAAGGTATCTCTGAATTTTAATATTGTATGATCTTGCTTCGTTTTAATAAATCAGTCTACAACCGATACCCGTAGTTTCAATACATATTACATGGCGCAGTCGGTAGGATTTAAAAGTTATTTTGTGCGGTGATATTAACAGTAATAATTATGGAAAGTATTTTGTCGCCTCCGCGATCATTTAGCTATGATAGCAATGCAGTGGATTTATTATCTGGAAATCTTAGTGATATGTGGATAAAATGGAGGAGTAGCTACGAGATTTACACAAAGGCGTGTCAAATTACAGCGAAACCACAGGATGTTCAGTATAACATATTTCTTCACATTGTTGGTGAGCACTGTCGTGAAATTTTAAACCAAGATGGTGCAATCATTGTAACCGTGGACAGTGCGTTGAAAAAATTGGATGATTATTTCAAATGTAAGAAAAATATAACGGTCGAGCGGCATAAATTTTTTACAAGAGAACAGAAGGAAGGTGAATCCATCGATCAGTACGTGTTTGAATTGCGTAAATTATCTCAATCGTGTGTTTTTAATAATATGAACGAAGAATTGATTAAAGACAGACTAGTTTGCGGCGTGTCCAGTGCGAACATACGAGAGCGTTTGCTGCGGGAGGACGATTTAACTTTAAAAAAGGCGTTAGAAATATGTCGAGCTGCGGTTGTATCCAGGATTTACTCGGAAAACATAAAAAAGGAGATGGAACCAGTTTTTCATGTTCAAGATGAAACTCGAGAAACTGATGATGAGATATACGCAGTGAGGAGATATGATGAAGGGAAAAGACGAGGAAATTTTCATGCGTCATCATGGCGAGGAGCTCGCGGTCGCGGCCACAGCTCATGGGCGCGCGGCGCCCGCTCGCAGCCAGCTTCGTTCCCGCGCGGTGCGTGGCGCGGTCCCGGCGGGAGCGGGCATCGCCAGTATGGAAACAGACCGTGTAACAACTGTGGAGCTGTGCATGACAAAAATTGCTGCCCCGCATATGGAAGAAAATGCATGCGGTGCTCGAAGATGAATCATTTTGCTAAAATGTGTAAGGTGTTTTACGTGGACAGCTCAAATGAACAGGTATCAAATATTTATTCGATAGAAAGTTGGGATATAGATTTAGTAGTAAATGGTCAGGTTTTAAGATTTAAATTAGATACAGGGGCCGATGTTAATGTTTTGCCCTTATATTATTTATTAAAAATCGGATTTAAAGAAACTGATTTGTTGACGACAAATACTAAATTAACTGCCTATGCAGGTAGTACAATAAATGTTTTAGGGAAAATATATTTAAGAGTTAATTATAAAAATAAATGTTTTTTACTACAGTTTAAGGTAGCTGATGTTCAATCTGTTCCAATTTTAGGTCGGCAGGCATGTACAGAACTAGATGTGGTAAGGCGTGTGATGTCAATACAGCAAAGTGCGGTGAGTAACAAAGACATTCCTAAATATTTAGAACAGTATAGTGATGTGTTTAGTGGATTGGGATGTTTGCCGGGAAAATACTCAATTAAGTTGAAAGAAAATTCGGTACCAGTCGTGCACGCTCCTAGAAAGCTGCCTTTTTCTATAAAGGAAAAAGTAAAAGATAAACTGTCGGAGATGGAATGTCAGGGGATTATTTCAAAGGTCGAGGGTCCATCCGACTGGGTTAGTAGTGTGACAGTTGTTAAAAAACCAAATGGGGACTTACGCATTTGTCTAGATCCGAAAGAGTTAAATGAATGTATAAAAAGGGAACATTTTAGGATACCCACGTTAGACGAAATTGTAAGTAAACTTTCAGGTGCAAAATACTTTAGCACTTTAGACGCCTCTAATGGGTTTTGGCAAGTAATGCTGGATGATTCCAGTTCTTTGTGTACATTTAATACGCCCTTTGGTAGATACAAGTTCATGCGAATGCCGTACGGTATTTGTTCTGCATCTGAAGTATTTCACAAAAAAATGTATGAAAATTTTGATGACCTTGAGGGCGTTTGTATGTATATTGATGACTTGCTTGTATACGGGTCTAGTAAGAGTAGCCACGATGAAAACTTAAAGAAAGTCTTAGAAAGGTGTCGAAAAATTAATTTAAAGTTAAATTTGAACAAATGCCGATTTGGATTAAAAGAAATAAAGTATTTAGGTCATTTGATAACTGATAATGGTATTTATCCCGATGATTCACATATATCTGCAATAAGTAACATGCCAACACCTAAAAATAAAAAAGACGTAGAAAGACTATTAGGGCTAGTCACATATGTGGGTTCTTTCATACCTAATCTGTCCGATAAAACCTTAGCTCTGCGAGAATTATTACAGAAAAGTAATGAGTGGCAATGGTATGATAGACACGATAAATGCTTTTCGGAAATAAAAAAGCACTTATCGAGCCGTCCGGTACTTCAATATTTTGATATAAATAGACCAATCATAATCACGGTTGATGCTAGTAAAACCGGTCTTGGTGCGTGTTTGTTACAAAATAACTTACCAGTTTGTTATGCCTCGAAAGCATTAACTACAGCTGAGCAAAAATATGCTCAGATAGAAAAAGAGCTTTACGCCGTATTGTTTGCATGTGAGAGATTTAATGTATATATTTATGGTAGATCGGACGTCATTATAGAAACGGATCATAAGCCATTAATTAGCGTAATGAAAAAACCGATAGTTGATTCCCCCGCTCGCTTGCAGAGAATGTTGTTACGGTTGCAACGTTATACTTTTAAACTCATCTATAAGCCAGGTAAATACATGTATATCGCAGACACTTTGTCGCGGGCGCACGAGGCTGACGGTGCCGCCGCGAACGCGCTGAGTCACGCAGCAGAGCATTCGTCCAGCTCGATTCATGACGAAGTATGTGTGGTGTCGCGCGATATGATGGCGCAAGCATCACACCAATTTGATGACATACAACTTGTAAAAATACAAAAATATACGGAAAAAGATGATGAGTTGAAATCGCTTCAACAATACATTATTAATGGATGGCCTTGTGATAAAAATGATATTATAGATAACTCAAAACCGTATTGGAATTACAAAGAAAATTTAACAATAGCTTTTGGTATTATTTGGAAGGATGAAAGAATAGTTATTCCGAAAATATTAAGAAAAGACACGTTGAATAAACTTCATATAGGACATATGGGTTTAGAAAAATGTAAATTAAGGGCTCGAGAAACTGTCTTTTGGCCTGGCCTAAATAATGATTTACAAAATATGATTAACAATTGTGATATATGTTTATCGCACAGAAAAAAATGTCAAAAGGAAACTTTACAACCTCACGATATTCCAAATAGGCCTTGGGAAAAACTTGGGGTAGATTTATTTTGTTTTAAGAACAAAAACTATCTTTTATTAATTGATTATTATAGTAAATTTTTTGAAGTGATTGAATTACAAACGACTACCTCAGATTATATTATTAACTGCATGAAAGATATTTTCAGTCGTCAAGGAATTCCTGTTATCGTTATGTCAGATGGTGGTCCACAGTTTGCATCACATCATTTTAGGCAATTTGCTTCCGAATGGAATTTCACTCACATTACGTCCTCTCCCCATTACCCACAATCCAATGGACAGGTTGAGCGGACTGTGCAGACAGTAAAAAACATAATGCGAAAGTGTGATGAAAATAGGTCAGATTATCGTCTCGCCCTTTTAGAATATTTAAATACTCCCTTGGCGGATGACATTGCATCTCCTGCAGAATTATTGCAGAGTAGAAAATTACGTAGCATTATACCTATGTCATTCACACGTTTGGAACCTAAAGTACAAAATAATGTTTATAGTAAATTATTTGATCGTCAAACAAAGCAAAAACTGTATTATGACCGTTATGCAAAAGATTTGAGCTCTTTACACGTTGGTCAAAAAGTTAAAATCTTACAGTTAAACAATTTTCGTAAAGGGCGCTGGATGGCTGGTACCATAACTCGTATATTGAGAAATCGTTCATATGAAGTACAATTATTAACGGGTGTTAAAGTAGTCCGAAATCGCAGACACATCATTATAGATTCACCAGGTAGACAGGACACGCCTTATCACAACTTTGAATATGATGATATAGTGTTAAATGATAAAAATAGCACAATTAATGAGCAAAATAGTGGTGGTGAAACTGGTGAACAACACATGCGTGTTACTCGTTATGGCAGAACGGTTAGACCGCCGGATAGGTGGGGATATTAGATGTAGAACCTAGGTAGCATTAATTATATATTGTATGCATTATTGTTCCAGTAATAACTTGTTTGGTTGTAGAAATAATTGTTTAACATGTTGAAAAAATATTACTATATATATTTTTTAGTTAAGTACTTATATATATTTTTGTAATTTTATACACAAAGCTTTTAATCAAATAAAGAAAAAGTAACATATGTAATAAAAATGATGTACTATTTAAAACTACAATTTAGTTACATATAATTACTATTTAAATTCTATTTGTATAATTTAATTAAAATGTAATTAAAGGCACAATATTTAATATCCATGTAATAATTCTAAAGTCATTATTTATGACTTCTTAAGCTCAAATTATGTGACAGTAGAATGATGTTTGAAATCAATATTTGTAAATTTTGATTAAATAAAAAAAAATAAAAAAAAAACTATTATCTGATGATTAAATTACTTATGTTTATCTTTAAACTATGTTGCGATGTAAAATAAATTTCTAAATTACATAATTGTGTAACAAGAAATAAGTAGCCATTATTTAATTATAAGTGTATCCTGCATGTATTTTTTTTTTCTTTCTTTGTTTTTTTTTGAGGAGGATGATGTCAATATTTATATTGAAGGTATCTCTGAATTTTAATATTGTATGATCTTGCTTCGTTTTAATAAATCAGTCTACAACCGATACCCGTAGTTTCAATACATATTACACTCCCCACGGGGGTTATTCTTGCCGGGATCGCGTGGATATCGATATTGAATATCAATATTTATTAGGGATTAGATCTCGACGTTGATTCGATTTTGGCGCTACAATCGATTTCTAGAGTACATACAAAATTACTTTATTTACTAATTTCAAGTATTAATTTTTATTTATTAACACTTTATTAAAACACCACAAATATGAAATATTAACAAATAAAAACTTAATTTAGGTTTTATAAAGACGGCCTTATCGCTCGAAGCGATCTCTACCAGGCAACCTAATATAGAATGGAGAGATTGACTTAGAATGCAAGCGGGTGTAAAAGGCAGAGAATAAAATTATCTATCTAGAATTCTAATACCGACTAAACTGTGGAACTGTCATTTCTGGGACCACCCATGTTGTTTTCCTGAATCAGGCAATCAACAGACAGGGGTCCGAGCGCGCTATGATTCACAATTTCCTTCTTTTCTCTGAATATCTAAATATATAAAAGAAGAAACTGACTGACTGACTGACTGACTGACATATCAACGCACAGCCCAAGCCGCTAGGTCTAGAGACTTCAAATTTGGCACATAGGTTCCTTGTGAGGTCTAGGGGTGCACTAAGAGAGGATTTTTCGAAATTCTACCCCTAAGGGGGTGAAACAGGAGATGAAAGTTTGTATGAAAGTCCGTCAGTTTTGGAGTTAGGATCTTCAAATTTTATATTTAGGTAAAGGATTAAAAATAAACATTTACCTGTCTCAGCGTTTTTGAAAATTCCATCCGTAAAGGGGCGAAAAGGGGGATGGAGTTTTGTAAGAAAAATCCTTTAATTTCAAAGTAAAAGTGACTTATTTTATTATTATTAGGCTCATGGTTGAAACTTAAAAACAAATAAACAAATCTATATTTTGTGATTTGACAGAAATCAACCCCTAGAATGGAAAAAAGGGTCATCTATCTTGATTTCCAATTTTTAGATTACGAATTTCACTTTCCCGAAAACGTTTAGACACCGAAACACGATTGACAAAGGTTTAAAATTCCGATTTTTTGTTGTAATTTTTTTCAAATTTTAAATGTTTTGTAATCTAAATATATAAAAGAAGAAACTGAATGATTCTATTCAAATTCGCAGAGCTCAAAGTACTTGACGGATTGAGTTGAAATTTGGCATGTAGATAGGTAAGAAAGGATTTTCCCTTAAGGGGAAAGTAGAATCTACGCGGACGAAGTCGCGGGCGGAAAACTAATGCATGTATAAAAGGATTCCACGCGGACGAAGTCGCGGGTAACAGCTAGTAATTATACATAAGTTTAAAGACATACACAATAATAATTAATAGTTTAATTACTTATGTTTAGTTTAATTACACTCATAATAACTGACTTTCGACATTAATTCAATATCGATCTCAACGCGATCACGTCAAGAGTAAGGGTACAGATGACGGCTGAGTCATGTGCCCCTCTTGCCACGTTAGAGAGGCTCTTGTGTAAATTTAAGGGGTTCCGTAGCCTAATGGCAAAAAACGGAACCCTTATAGATTCGTCATCTCTGTCTGTCCGACGTATGTCACAGCTACTTTATTCAAACTATGATTACACAGTTGAAACTTGGTAGGTAGATGTATTCTGTAAACCGCTTTACGGTTTTACACAAAAATAAAAATATATACTTATATATTAACATGTAACTGAAACTGTTTTTTTTTTCATTAAACCTATACGTGTGGGTAATCTTAAGGTAGGTCTTTAAAAATTACATTGAGGTTGATAAATATTTTCTTGTTTAATATTTATCACATAAAAATAGCATTGTGAAATACAAAATTAAAAAGGTATAATTACATTATTTATTGCAAAGGAGGCGAAAGCGGGTATGCACAGAATACGCAACACTGGCAAGACCAAATGGCATTCTCAAGCACTGAGATCTTTACAGGAATCTATGCTTGAGCTCGATCTGCTATCGATGACGACGGATGTCATGCTCCCACTGTGCAATTTCACCAGAAATTACTCGGTGGAAATACCAAGCAGAGAAGAGTGTTCTGAGGATCACTATTCCTGCAAGGCTGGAAGTCTGGTTTGGTTTACAGACGGCTCCAAAATGGGTGAAAATGTAGGATGTGGAATATTCGGCGTGAGTCCCAGAGTCAGTAAAAGTTTGAATCTAGGCAAACACGCCACAATATTCCAAGCGGAGGTTTACGCCATTATAGAATGTGCGGAAGTCAACCGTCAACGAAACTATACAAACCAATCAATCTTTATTTTCTCAGATAGTCAAGCAGCGCTAAACGCCATAAACTCGAATACCATAAATTCGAAACTGGTGAAAGACTGCGTCAATAAATTAAATGAACTGGGTCAAAGGAATAAAGTTATTCTGAAATGGGTACCAGGTCATTCGGGAGTCGTTGGCAATGAAAAAGCTGATGAACTTGCAAGGAAGGGGGCTCAGGGACTACAGATGGGCCCAGAACCTTTCTGTGGCATCTCAAAGAACCAGGCCATGCAACTGCTTAAGGACAACCTTCTTGACGAAGCAAAAAAATACTGGCTTAACCAACCGGGATTACTGCACGCCAAGTCCCTTATAGAAGGATACTCGCTAAAGCGAACTGCAGAACTTTTAGAGCTCAGCAGGACGAACATCTGTGCGATTGTCAGAGCCTTAACCGGACACTGCAAATTAAACAGGCACCAATTTCACATGAAGTTGAGTGATACTGATATTTGCCGCTACTGTAAACAGGAGAGGGAGACACCAAAGCACCTTCTGTGTGACTGCGGGCCAATTATGCACAAACGCAGTATTCACCTGGGTCGACACATTATCGACCCAGTGGAACTAAAATCTCTAAAAGCTAGGAAGATTCTTGACTTTCTTGAAGCAACCGGGCTAAAAGAGGTACTATAAATAGGTGGCGAGTTACAATAGATCTCTTAGGTCGCAGTGACTACAGCCCTCAACAGGGCTGCAAAGCCCCTAGATCCTTAAATAATAATAATACATTGAGGATCCTAAAACAGTTTTTTATCAAAGTCAACCGTTTGAATGATATACACTTTCAAAGTGGAAAAAGTTATCTCCCCTCTAACTTTTAAAATTAAAAAAGTGAAAAATCGAAAAAAAAAAATATGCTGTAGATCTTTATAAAAACTTTGAACGAAATATATTTAGTAGTTTCAGAACCTAAAATAACATTTTCCAAAACTGCAAATATAACTTTGTCATTCATACAAACACTATGAAAAACAAAGTTATTTTTGCAGACGAAAAATTATAGTGTTATTTTTATTGCACACGATACAAAAAAAAACACATACAGTGAAAATTAAAAAAAGTGAAACACACAATAGGCGGCCTTATGCTAGGTACATAGCAATCTCTTCCAGGCAACCTTGGGTGAGAGACGGAACCCTTCATGTGCGAGTTCGACGCGAACTTGGCCGATTTTTTTTATTTACGCAAACTCGACAGGTCAGATGACGGCAGCAGGGCGCGTGCCCCCTTGCCGCGTTCTGGTTGTGGGCGGCGGAGTGGCCGGGTTGGCGGCGGCCGCGCAGGCCCGCTGCATGGGTGCTGCGGTTAGAGCCTTCGACACTCGGCCTGCGGTGCGCGAGCAGATCGAGAGCTTGGGTGCGCAGTTCATCACTATGGAAATGAAGGTAGGAAGGTCATCCCGTGACCACGGCAGCTAAAAAGGTGCCGAAACGTCGGAAAAATAAATAAAAAACCTAAAAATACGGACAATTAGTGCTCATATCTCCAGACCAGTCTTAGATAAAACAGACAGACACCAAAATTTGGCATATCAATATTTTAGGCTGGCAAGCCTGAGCCATCAATATAATTCAAAATATTGATTGTATCCCATCATCTTACTAGGTATACTTTATTATAATTTTCTACTCAGTCAATCTAGTTTTCCTCTCACATGACATGCAATAAGCATGCGCATGCTCAATGACCCTTTTGCGGTGGAAAATAGAATGTGTATCACATTTCCCATCGCTGTTGTTTACTCAACAAATCAGCAAATGCATCATTATTGATCTGACATTGGTCTATGCGTGATATTTGTTTTTCAGCTTCAATTATCGTTGGAATAATCCTACCGATATACTTAGTTATCGAAAGATAATTTCCAAGTTTAAAAAGTGCATTTATTATCATTATCTCCTAATTGAGAGCGACCTATTTAATTATCTTGCGTATCGGACTTGCTGTACGCTAGCAGTTATTCATTTATCAAGATAATAATTTATCTGCATTATTTTTACGTTAATCTGCTATTAAATAGTAATTCATTATCTGCACCAGTATTTTATCCATATCTTTTATATAATGTAGCGGCTGAAAAGCAATAAAGTGACATTAAAGTTTGCCGAAACATACTTACTGTCGATAAGAATGTTTACATAACAAGAATACTTACATCGTGAATAAATAAACGGTAAACTCTACAATGCGAGCTCCATGTTCAACAATAGTGTATGACCTTGCTTAGGTTACTGACACTTTTGCATAGGTAGATAATATTTAGTTTCAAAATATGGGTGTTGTAAATTCTCGCTTGTTAACACCTAAGATACTGACATTTCTTTACGGCGCCGGCGATTAGGTAGAATGTCAAAGCCACGCTCGTTGACACTAACTATAATTGACAACAGATTCTAACTAAAGTTAACACTAAAACACTGGTATTTTATAGCATGACAAAAGATTGAAAATATTAGACACTAGCTTCCGCCCGCGGTTTCACCAGCGTAGTTCACGTTCCCGTGGGAATATCGGGATAAAAAGTTATGTTACTCTCCGCCCTTTATGCCAAAAATCAAGTCGATTGGTTGCTTAGTACGGCGTAAAGAAAGTACATACAAACATACTTTCGCATTATAATATAATATTGGTTAGGATTAGGTTTGCCCTATGCGGGTTTTTTTTAAGAATTAAATAAAAGTGGGTCGTCTATCCTACGTTCTCCTCTCCTTAGAGTTCACGCTAGCCTCAAAATAACCATCTTGAACTAGTAAAATTACCAATAAACCCACTTTCACTGCCCTTGTGAAATCATGCCATAATAAAAACAGGCATACCCCGTTTACGACATAAGTTTTATATTTTTAAATAGTATTTAGTACGGTCAGCAGCATGTAAGGCTTTCAAAACTGTCAACATGCAAAGCCATTGACTTTGAAACTGTTTGAATAAGACTTATTACTCACTAGCGGCCGCTCGCGGTTTCATCCTCGTCGTTCCGTTCCCGTGGGATTGTCAGGATAAAATGTTGCCTATGTGATAATCCACTACTCGAAGTCCCTACATACCATCCAAACCCGTTCAGTAGTATTTGCGTGAAAGAGAAACAAACAATCTAACAAATAAACAAACAAACTGACATACTTTCACATTTATAATATTAGTAGGTTGGATTGTATAAGCCGTTGTTGCCTTGACTGCACATATTACATTCCTTGATGCTTAAAGTTTGCCAAATAATTCTCATTTTATATATAAAACAGGAAGAAGGGTCCGGCGTGGGCGGCTACGCCAAAGAGATGAGTCAAGAGTTCCTGGATGCTGAGAGGGCTCTCCTCGGAAAAGAAGCTAGAACGTCTGACGTCGTCATCAGCACAGCTCTCATTCCTGGCAAACCTGCTCCTATATTGATATTGGAGGTTAGTCTTTAACCTGTAAGAAATAAGGTTCAGTATCTTTACAATGATTATTAAAATAGAAGTGTTATTTACTTCGAATCAGTATTAGAAGTAAAGAATACCGGATTTCATTTAAAATTGTTGGGATTTTTTAAAGTTGCTAACAAAAACCTTATAAATATATACAGAAGCATAATAGGTACTTAAATGTTTCATTAGTCTTATATTATATATCTGAAATACTATTATACAATTGCATGATAATTTCGTAAAAGATAGACATAATATACTTAACTTCAGTACATTTTATCAGACGTTTATCTAATGAAAGTTCATACGTGAACTCGACCACGCCTGAATGCAATAAACGCACGCAAATATGAATCTTATAACAACAAGATTATAATTTTATCAACTTCCCGTGAGAGTTCTCCTATTTATGACATGACCTATATAATATTCAAGGAACGTGTTATGAAGAATACTAGCTCATCTGGTTAAATCGTCCTGTGCTATTTAAAATGTTGTTCAGTTGATCTCTGCCACAGTTCAGCATATGAGTCATACAAGTGCTTTACGGGTAACGTGGTAAATGTAGGTAGATTTTAATCAACGGGAGAATAATATTCAACAAACACTTAAGATTGTACATTGCTTCTGGGATTGTGTGTTCTTTTTTCCGTGACGTGTATCTTTAGATTGAGGAAAGAGGTTGAACTGTCGCCTCCTCTCACTCAACAAGCACATGCATGAGCAATGTGGGATATCTTAATTCACTCCCTAATATAAGTGATCAATAATCAATACCGTTGGTTTAAACGTAGGTTTATCTGAATATGGTCATTGAGAGTCATAATGTCTTTTGTGCGAGCGTTTTCTAGTTTATACTAAGTACCAACTAAGTACTAAGAAAAAGTAATGATTCCAAGAATATAGGATAAATGACACCTGATGGTGACTGTGGCCATTGTAAGCCTCGATTGTGGACACATTTTTCATTTAATTTTTATTTACATAACTTGGTTTCAATGTGCTATAAGTGGGACACAGATACAAGATGGTCGTCTACCCTACATAGTTTATTTTCTCTGATAGATATGTTAGATAACTCCTAGAATAACTAGGTGTACCGTTTTTATAAAACAGTTAATTGATCTAACTTTTAGAGACTTCAACATAATGGGAATTCAACTTAATGGTCCTGAAGGATCACTTCTAACTTTCAACTCAATCTCGCAGGATGCCGTCCGTGACATGGCCCCGGGTAGCGTGATAGTGGACCTAGCGGCCGAGATGGGAGGCAACGTGCAGACCACCAAGAAGGGCGAGATTACCAAAGTGCACGGTGTCACCCACATCGGCCTCACGGATCTGCCTAGTCGCATGCCTGCGCACGCGTCTACGTTGTACGCTAACAATATCTCCGGATTTCTCTTCAGTTTAGGTAAAACATTATTCATACACATTTAAAAAAAATTAGACAGCATGTTTTGCTCGTTTTGAATCTAAAGTATGTAGACCTCAGCCAGCTTACGGACACAACCATCAACATTAAGACAAGAAGACTACTTACACACTTTACGCTATACAGTAAAATCGTTTCCCCGATGTACACCGATGTGCAAGCCACTCAAGCATCACAACCATGTAGGTTTGTTGAACAGCTCAACAGCTCAGACAGTGTCGCAAAATGTTACGGATTATTGATCTTTCGCAGCGTCCTACGTGAGCGATTGGATGCAAAAGCGAAACGGCGCGGTGCGGCGTGAAAAAAATACCGTCAGACATCTTGGCCCACGTTAGGCGAGGCGACTAGTTTTTGTAGTTACTGCGCATCTTTTGTTTAAAGACAATAGAACTCAATAGAAAACTGCGATTGATCACATAGGATAATTCAATAAGTATTGACTGTTTATCGCTTCGCGTTCACATCCAGATCGTTCGCATAGGAAACTGCCTGTCTTATTCAAATGTGAGCCTAATGTAATTCTAATAAAGCTAACATTAGAATTATTGAATGTACGGTCAACAGCAACTACGGTTTATACAAATTGTCAAAATACTACAGGCAAATGTGAACTCAACGGCATATGTCTTAAAGTCCAAATGTTTGACATGCGCGAACTGTTACCGACACTTTGTACCTGCATTTACATAGGAGGATTGCCTGGCGTCGAAGCAAAATGATAAAAAAAAATTAAAAATTGTAAATAATATGTATTAGATTTTTGTGAACGATTCCTTTTATGTTTTTGAGTTAATAATTCGTTGGAAAATGCCGCATGGTTTAGATATACAGCCTAATTTATTGCTGTTTATTTGTTTATTCCTTAACAAGAACAAATATTTCAGAATGCTCCAACTCTTTATCATTCAATTATCGCCGAACTTAAATCCCTCCTTGACGTTATCTTTATCACTACAGTTTCCAAGGAAAACAAAACATAATTATGTATACTGTCAAAACGCCACGTCTTCAGTTCAGAATCCTCATCCTCAATGTTGATAATATTTGTAAGTTTGTTGTTGTACAACAAACCAAAAAATTGTGGGCCATTACGAATTGCGAAACAAGTTTACGTTTACTTCGCAGTCTTAATGTCTCATTAATCGGTAATGTTTTGTATAATAAACATTGCAAGTCAAAGTCATAAGATCTTCAGTAAAACTTTACTGTACTTTGATTACTTTTTATACCGATGTTTTATACTTCTATCAAGGCAAAGAATAGTGTTCCAAAAGAACAGTGCAATATCGCAAATAGTCTAAAAAATAACCCATGATCAATGACCGCACATTTTTTATGAAACTGAGACTACAAAGAAAATATTTTATTATAAGTATAAAGCTAGGCGATGAGCAGATACTATTAATTATTCTGTCTTACATCTCTCCTTTATAACATTACGACAGGCACGAACGATCATTTCCACATCAACCTTGAAGACGAAGTGACCCGTGGCGCCATAGTCCTGAAGGCCGGGGAACTGCTATGGCCGCCACCACCACCACCCAGTATGGCGGTCACACAGCAAGCTGCCAAGCCCACTGCCGTTGCCAAACCAGAGCCGCCCAATCCATTCAATGAGACGCTCAAAGACTGCTTCTTGTATTCTACTGGTAAGCAGATTGTTTAAAGAGCGTCTTCCATATCAAACTTGACTTCGAAGTGACTCGTACTGAAAGCCTATGGCCGCTACCACCACCGCCCAGTATGGCGATCGCACAGCAAGTCGCCAAACCCAACGCCATCGCCAAACCAGGGCCGCCCAACTCATTCCATGAGACGCACAAAAAGACTGCTTTTTGTATTCTACTGGTAAGTAAATTACAGGAACAGTAAGTATCTTCCATATCAAGTTTGAAGACGAAGTGACCCGTACTGAATGCAGAATATGCTATGGACACCGCCCAGTATGGCGGTCGCACAGCAAATCGTCAAGCCCACCGCTGTTGCCAACCCGGAGCCGCCCAACCCATTGAATGAGACGCTCAAAGACTGCTTGCATTCTACAGGTAAGTAGATTATAGGGACAGCATCTTCCATATCAAAGGCGAAGTGACAGTACCTGCTATAGCCGTCGCCCAGTATGGCAGTCGCAAAGCAAGTTGCTAGCCCACTGCTGTCGCCTAACCAAGAGCCACCCAACACGTCCAATGAGACGCTTAAAGATTTCTTGAATTCTACTGTTAAGAAAATTATAGAAACAGCACCTTCCATATCAAGTTTGTAGACGAAGTGACTCGTACTATGGCCGCCGCCAAGCCCACCTCCGTAGCCAAACCAGAGCTGCCGAAACCATTCAGTGAGGCGCTCAATAATGGTTATATGAACAGCTTTATCAAAACCTCAAGGTAAATTTAATTGAACATGATACTAGAGGACATCAGCATAGTCTAAACATAAACAGTCGTTGCACTCGGTCGATATGACGCGCTCACGCGCCGCTTGCTTTCGCTGCACGGCCGGCCAGCCCCTCGATCACACTGGTTGTCACCAGTAAAACAGTTCCGACGCGCGTGCAGCGGCGCGTATCTATGTGAGTGCGGCCGTTTGTAGGCTGTGCAAAGACTGTTAGACAGTGACACCAGTGTGGAAGCGCCACCTTTAGGCTAAGTTTTATGATGCCAAGCTTTATGATGCCCTGACAGCATTATACCATAATATATGTTAGATAAACAATACTGCCTCGCTTAACTGTTCTTTCTCTTTTGTTCAGGATTGGCCAGTTTGATTGGGCTCGGAATAGCGTCACCAAACCCAGCCTTTACAACAATGACTACTACCCTCGCTTTGTCCGGTAAGAACTTTTTTTTTTTATTATTAAAGTGCCGTTGCTGGAAAATGCGTTTCTGACACATTCCTGTCAAGTACGTTGTTTTCTAAATAAAAATCATTTTCGTACATCCTGAATAGTAAGATATAAAAGCTTTATTTACTTCACATAAAGAACTGAAACGACTGGTCAGGAACGAATTCTCTCACAGGAATAATTTATGAGGGTCTAAACTAGTAGTAAATGACTACTAAGTATTTCAGGCTAATTCGTCCCTTAACGGTTTCTTTATCTTGTAGGGGTGGTTGGATACCATACTGTCTGGGGCGTTGTACCCGCTCTCCACTCGCCCCTGATGTCGGTCACCAACGCCGTGTCTGGTATCACGGCGGTGGGCGGGCTGCTGCTCATGGGCGGCGGGTACGTGCCCGAGACGCCCGTGCATGTAAGTTATTACATTTTCTCAAACATGTTTGGAAATGTGAGCATTATTTTGACAACCTTCTTCGAGATAAATCGATATTGCTGTACTGGCCACATACATGCAAGCAGCGGCCGGCAAAAGTTGTATGAAAATCCATATCTGTCGTGTTTAGCGGCCAAATAAATTACATAGTAAATTCATATCTGTCGTGTAATTTCAAAATGTAACGATCTTCTACTCCGAAATATGACAACCAAAGAGGTAACTTATCAAAGGTTTTATTTATTTAATGTTTGGAAGACCAACACCGAGTAGACAGAGTTGATTTTTGACATAAAAACAGTAAGGCAATAATAGGTCTTCACGTATATAAAACATATTTTAAATGGTTAAGTGTAGACAATAAGATGCTCTTGGAAAACTTAATCTAAAACTATTACAAACTAAGACAGTGCCTATAATGTGATTAGTTAAAGTTACTTAAATTGACATTTACTTATCAATCAATCAATCAATCAAATTTATTTATTTGCAAAATATGGGTAGGTACATAATTAAGGTCTTACAAGTCATAAGAACGCCATATTTAACCATTCGGCATGCAACACTTTCAAAGGAAAAAAAACACAATACGTATTAAAATATGACATATCAAATACAATAGAGTCGAGGAGTATTATCGTGAATAATAGGTAATACTTATAACTAACAACAGTCACTAGTACATTTTCCATATTAAAAGGGTAATCAAAAACACCAAGAATATTTAATTTCATTTTTTAACATTCGATTTAAAATAATAATAATAAATATGTAATACAATAATAACCATGTCATGCAAATGTAACCAAAAGTCAAAAAAATGTAAAATAAATTAATCTAAAAGAATAAAATGTCAGTTGATATTTATATAAAAATTTGCTACATGTCAATATTTTTGTCTGTAATAAATTCATTAATGGTATAATACGTTCTTTCAACCAAAAATTTTTTTAGCCTTTTCTTAAATATTATGAATGATTCAGCATCTTTAACATTCTTCGGCAGATGGTTGTAAATAGTAACTTGCATGACAAATACGCTATTTCCTAACAGAGTGGTCCTGCAGGGTTGGGTCCTTATCCTCGTCATATGTCGTTTACTCATTAATGTATCATATTTTTTTATGTTCTTTCGGACATTTAATGCGGCTTCTAATATATATAGCGAAGGAAGTGTCAATATTTTTAATTTATGAAAATGTGGCTTACATGAATCGGTCGGTTTTAACTTACAGATAGCTCTAATGCATTTTTTCTGTGCCTTAAATGCCTTTTCTTTATCTGTGGCATTTCCCCAGACTAAGACCCCGTATTTAAGCACTGAACCCGCGTACGCATGATAAGCGGTCAAAAGTGCATTTAGATTTGCTACTTTTTGTAACATATATAGTGCATAGGAACATTTGCTTAAAGTAGCACAAACATGATCAATATGTTCCTTCCAAGATAATTTATTGTCAATCAGAATTCCTAAAAATTTAGTAGATGATATTACATTAATCTTTTTTCCAATGTAATGTATGTTTAAATTATTTGATGTCGTGTTTTTGTTTCTAAAATTTATTACATTTGTTTTGTCAAGATTTATTTTAAGATTATGGTTATTCAACCAATTAATAATAGAAATTAGAGATTTATTTACGTTATTTTCATGGGAGCCCGTATCATCATCTACAAATATAACTGTACTGTCATCAGCAAATAGTATCATAGGATGATTAACGACTTATGGAAGGTCATTAATGTAGATGAGGAATAGCAGAGGTCCCAAAATGCTACCTTGTGGCACACCATATTTTATATTTCTCCAGTCCGATAAATATTTGGTTCTAATTTTTGTAACTGAATCTGTTCTAGTTATTTCAGTAGCTTGTTTTCTGTTGGTTAGATATGACCGAATGAGACTTAATGGCGTACCTCTTATCCCATACGATTCTAACTTTGTGAGCAAAATGTCGTGATGAACGTGATCAAAAGCCTTAGTCATATCCATGAAAAGCGCTGTAACTCTCTTTTTAATGTCTAGTGCTTTCAAAACCTTTTCAAGAAAATCGAGTATGGCCATATTCGTGGATTTCTCTTTACGAAAGCCTGCTTGTTCCTTTGCAAATATATTTTGTTTTTCAAAGTAGCCATTAATGCTATTATAAATAACTTTCTCGAAAATCTTAGAAAATATAGGCACAAGAGCAATAGGTCTATAGAATTTCATGTCTTCCTTATCTTGATTTTTGAATATTGGTATTACTATAGAGCTTTTAAGTTCGTCAGGATATACACCGTATTCAATACTCTTATTAATGATATGACTGAGAACTGGTGCTATAAATTCAGCTGATCGTTTGACTATTTTTGTACTAATCTCGTCATGTCCCGTGCTATTGGTATTTCTTAATTGCTTAATGATTTGTTGTAATTCGAAGCTATTTGTTGGTAGAATAAAACAGGAATTCAACCGACAATCTGTCAAAGTATTTTTGTAGATTAGGTTTTTTCTTATGTCTTTGATGTCATCAGTGAAAAAATTGTTAAAGTTCTCTGCAATTTTGTTTGGATTTTTTATTAATGAATTATTAATTTTTAACTGTTCTATCTCTTGTTTTAAGTTGTATTTCTTATTTTTATTAATTATATCCCAGATTGTCTTAGACTTATTTGATGCATGTTGAATACGATAGTTATTTTGGGCTTTTTGTGTTAAAAATCACGTTTTATCACTTTTGGTGGCCGATATATACTAACTATAACTATACGATGCTCAACTAGTTCAATGCCGCACACTTCAACTAGGTTGTTTATACTTAGTGAACTTAAGTCTTTCAATTCTTTAAATTTATGTTGATTATGAATTAAAATGCAAGAGCCACCATTCCTATTAGGTCTGCAGAAATCAGCTGCTTTAGTATAGTTCGGTATATTTAGTAAGGTTTTGTCATCCTCAACCATGTTGTGTTCAGTTAAACATATTACATCCACAAAAGTATTACTATTTCTCTGTAAATTATCTATGTTAACAATTAATTCGTCTGCTTTTGTGATGAGTCCGTTAATATTTTGATGCATTATATTTAAATAATTATAAGCGAAAAAAAGTATCATTAGTCATATGACTAACATTGTTACTAAATTGTTTAAAATTACTCATGTCATTATTCTTACAGTACACATCATTATAACCATACATCAATAATTCATTCACGCAGTGTTTAAGACAGTCGAAAATGTTGCACAAGCCTTGATTATTCAGTCTACCAGTATATCGCGAGAAGTTGCGTTCGTCATAATGTAGTTCCAAATTAGAGTCCAATAGGTAGGCATATTTGTGTGAGCTTATATCTAAATACAATAGGTTGTTAAAGTTTTCTACTCTACAATTGAACATAGTTGAGTATTTATTGAACTTATATGTTGGAAGACATAGGATTATATATGTATGCTGCAAAGGTTCAAGTATTTTTCTTAAATGGATGACTAAGTCTATGTGATTGTCAGTTTTTTTAAAGTCTTCTTCGCCGATCAAAATCATACAAACATCCTGTAGTGTGAAATTCTTCAACTTAATATCAATATCTTCAACTAATTTTCTTATGCCAACGTGTGGTGTCATGTAATGACAAACTTGTAATTCCCCAAAATTATCTTCAGCAATTTTAAGTAGTTTATTATAGTTATTACTACTCAAGATGCACAACTGCTGTCTTTCTTTAGTACAGCTTCCTAATTGTTTTTTGTGGCTAGGATTAAGATTTGTATCTGATATCTGCGGATTTGTTGACTTGGGAGTTTTTATTTCTTCGTGGTTAAGTTCCTGTATTTGTTTTGCTGAACGTCTACTTGGAGTATTTACTTTAGATTTTTTCTTTGGAGTGCAGATAGTGTTACCCAAATCATTTGTTACCTTTTTTATCACCTCGTATTTTGCATTTGTTTCCATTACTTGTTTTTTAAGTTCCATATTTTCTAAAGATAAATTTGCTATTTCATTATGGGCCGTAGTTAGTTCTGTATTTAGCTTTTCTATTTGTTGTCGGAGTTCTTCAAGTTGTTCATCATTCTCATGTGATACATTTGGTAAGCTATTTGTGCTTTCATCTAGCGGGGAACATGTCGATTTATCACTCAATATTGTACTCTCATTGAGAGATTGTGTTCTGGGTCTTCGAAATGTAATATTTTCTAGGAAATTCATCATTGATATAATAACATGCAATATAAAAATTCAAACTTCTTGCCCAAAGCTGTAAGCTCGATAAGCACGCGTAGCCAAAGCGGAAAACATATATATTTGCGCACTTATATCACACTTCGATTACACCGTTTTTTCTGCTTATAACGATGTAAAACTTTTATTCCAACTCGCACTTTTAACTGCACTTTAAGTATAAAAATCGTGGAGAATACAGATACATATCTGACATCGGCTGGAGGTACCCCCTCTCTCTAAAAGAAAGTAACTTGCCCGAAGTTGCGTTCAAACGCAGCACGGTGGCGTTCAAGTACGTCTGAACGTAGCACGAAGCGGCCGGACGACGACGACGCTCGACGACGGTGGCCGATGTCGGTGACTCAACACCAGCGGGCGCACTGCGGGTTGTCGTAGGTCACGGTCGGCAGTTGATATTAGTAAAATTTTGAATTTAAATTTGCTATATCATGGAAAATAGAGTGAATTTCAGATAGCGGTTTTCAATAAGCACTTCACTGTTCCACTCACTACAAAATTATTATAAGTTATATGCTCAAAAATCACTGTAAAGCACGATTTCGATTAAAATTTCGCGGAGCAAAATTGTATGGACCTGCTTTGAACAAGTATCGGACGAAAATTAAAGAAATCCTCACATAATAAGCGCCTCGCAATTGCTAAACTAGAGTGATATATATCAAGATTTTTAGATTTACACAAGTTATTAAGACTTTTGCTTGCTCGCAGCAGGAAGGAGTTTTGGAGGTAGTTTGACGAGACCAGTGGTACACAAAATGGAGCAAAGTGTCTAGCAGACCTACTTGGAATATTGAAACTTATCTTTGACAGAAGTTCGGGAGAGTCGACCGAGTTAGATATAATTTTTAGTAAGTAGGTAACATCTGACACTTCGCGTCTCTTTACTAAAGGAGGAAAATTCGCACATAGACTTAAATATTGGTTTGATTCATAAGGAATCCTGAGACGGTAACATAGAAATTTTATAAATTTCATTTGGAGTCGCTCAATCCGATTGATGTAATATCGCGGGTTCCAGATCTTAAGTTTTATTTAAATTTCGAACTGGCTTGCAAATAGAAAGCTGTTTTAGAAAAAAAAAACAACAAATGGACACTTTAACGCGGGAAAAAATATTGTTGTTCGTCTGATTTTGAAAAGTAGATTTAATGTCCGCGCAATTTTTGAGGAAAGTACTATACAAGCCTTGGCACAACTAGGCATTGATGGACTTACGTATGTGTGCAGTGTGCCTCGGCTTCACCTCGGCCCACATTTACGCGTTCCCCATGAATGCCTCTTACTAGCCGCTGCAGTAATGTACTATTTTGGTCTCTCATCCCGAACAAATATTGCGAAAGTATGAGTATATTGCACAGAATTCCACACTCAGATAATATAATACCACAGTCTATCTATCTTCTCTTCCATATATAACAATCGTCCGACGGGCACGTTTTGACAGAACAATCGTGCGGGTTTCGCAGGGCGAGAGGGGGTGCTTGCGAGCCCCAACTGCCTTATAACTCGTTAGGGACAATGACAATGTCCTGTCAAATACTAAGAAGTCTTGTCAAAAGCGGCATGGCGCGAGGTTTCAAGGGCGTTATCCCGCTGTTAGTTCCTTAGTTTTCTTTTCAGTCGTTCCCTCATATCTGAGGATCGCGATCACTGGCCGCTTTAATAAGTTGTCTCCATTGGTATCGGTCTGTGGTAGCCTCGCCGCTTGGTGAAATTGCTTGAGGATTATTTTGGAGTTTCCTGCTTTTATTTGGTCAGACCATCTGGTTGGCGTACGACTACGAGCTCTCTTGCCTTCCATTCCACCAACAACGACCAGCTTTTCAAGAGTCATCTCCTCTTCGCATTATGTGGCCAAAGTATGATAGTACGCGCTGTACGCAAATAGTGGACAGCTGAGTCTTGATCTTTAGCTGAGCAAGAATAGATACATTTGTGAGTTCCTTAGTTACGTTGTGATAGTGCTATGATAGTACAGAACAAATACCCAAAGACAATGGACACAATTTCTCGTCTTAAAAGAGCGATTATGGGCGATTTATACTTGTTGACGGGGTAAAGCACATGTAAGTGCGCTAGATGGTACTCTTATCGCAACAGAAAAAAAACATGACTATGACTGCATTGCTCCAGTCAGAATTTTATTTTTTTTCAACTTACTGAATAATTTTTGGCTGATGATACTGAGAAGATTTTTTTTTACAGTGGCTTGCTAGTACCGCTGCCCTCATTTCGTTTATAAACGTTTTCGGAGGATTCCTGGTCACACAGCGTATGTTGGACATGTTCAAAAGGTTAGTTATCACTTCATTGTTAGTGTTATCATTTTTATACTTAATACTTATCAAGATCTGAAAAATAATTATATTATGTTACATCTAGGCCGGGTGACCCACCAGAATATGGATACCTGTACGGCATCCCCGCGGCGGCTCTCCTGGGAGGATACATCACCACAGCCATGCAGGTATTTTACACCTTAATAACGAAACTTTCTGAAAACGCACACCGAAAAGAATTGTTCAAATGTGCATAATCTACTATTATGAACGACGATTTTATAATTAGAATGAAATTTTAATTATAAAATCTCTATGTCGAGTAAATTAAGCCTATTTTTCAATATCTTTCTGAATACATTTCTGAATAAAAGAAAATAAACCTTATTCTATCATAAACGCAAGCCCATGTCACATCATAGTCTTCTGTTCTGTATAATGTGACATGGGCTTTGAACCAATCGCACTTTATTTTAGGCCTACCCTGAAGTACACCAGGTGGCGTACTTGGTGTACTTTTCCGAATTTTAGTAAATGAATGGTTCATTTAGAAGACTTAGCGATCTGTCGCATTCTTTCAGCCGCCGCACTTTAACATATAAAGTATTCTTCTCTATGATATGACAAGGGCTTTGAACGTGGCACTTTATTTTAGGGCTACCCCGAAGTGCACCAGATGGCATACTTGGCGTCGTCGCTGTGCTGCGTTGGCGCACTCGCCGGCCTCAGCTCTCAGACCACTGCTAGAAAAGGAAACTACCTTGGAATGGTACGTATATACCTACTGTATTATTTTTAGCTCGGCAACTTACCAGCTGCTAATGTAAATACCCACTGACGGTTATACTACTATCAGCGCCCTAGAGCGAGATTCTACCCTTCCCTCTCCCTGTAAATCGATATTGTTTAATTTTTTTTCAATTCGCTTGCGACGTCTTTCTAATAAACAAATTAAACCCAACACTTAGCAAACTCACTGAAATCTTTTCGGTATTACGACCATTTTCTATCGAAGCAAAGACAGTGAGGATACTAATCCATCTAGCAACACAATTTCCAGCCACTGCAGATGCGTTTGCTGTGGGTGGCAACGTTTGTCTTCATTTGAGCAAAGCGTATTGAAAGCTTGAAATAGAGACATTAAAATGTTGTACAAAATATCATAATGAACTGCATTGTTTATAAAAAAATATCCACAGGTTGCGATTTAAGTCTTGAGCCTGAAATTTTCAAATCCTGGGGGCTAATTGTCTAATTTTAAAATCTATCGCAATCCTTATAATTCGTCATCTGATAAATATTCACATACTTCAAACCTATTTGACATTTAATAGGGATAGTGATCGTGACGTGTTTTGAAAGGTATCGAATGAACGAAATTGAACTGTCTAAGCAAAGTGACACTCGAAAATATCTTTCAAACGTATGAAGAAGTATCAAGTATCATTCGTTCCGAAAGGAATTGCGACTATAAGTTACACAATTCCATATATCACTATCACTGTCACAATACCTTTGAAAGGGATTGTGATAGATTTTGAAATTAGACAATTAGGGGCGGGTCAGTCGACTAATTTATTATGGTTTAAAATGTGGCTCGAAACTATTTAAATTATGTTTAGCGTTAATCCGCCGGCTATTGTACATCATCTTCTTCTTGGCTTATATTTGTTAAGACCAAATTTCAGCCACCGAAACGGCACTGTCGTCTATGGCCTTGTTACTTAATTACTTCTATTTACTTTAACCTAGATCGGCGTGACAGGAGGCATCGCCGCAACCCTCGGTTTGTTGACACCCAGCGCCGAAGTCTTAGCCCAAATGTTGGGCGTGGCGGGTATCGGCGGATTGATCGGAGGCACCATCGCTAAGAAGATCGAAATTACTGACCTGCCGCAACTGGTAGCCGGGTTCCATAGGTGAGTGAGAAGTTGGCTGGACTGAGTGGGCAGGACAGGGCCCTGACTCTGGAAGTCCGCTGAGCCAATTCCTCAGTGATTGAGGATTCTGAAAAAATTGCCAGCTAAAGTTTGACCGCGCTGGTTGAACGTGTTCAAGACAGGTCGTGTCAGTTCTCAGTCAAGTAAATAAATCCTATTTTCGAATAGGTTAGCCTATCTTTTGTGGATAATCGAAAATGAACTTTATAGGAACCTCTTAGGGAGAAAAAAACAGTGTTTGAGGATTTTAGTTTTTATATCCTCTACTCGTTTTATACAGTCTGGTCGGCATGGCGGCCGTGCTGACCTGCATAGCGACGTACATGCACGACTTCCCCGCCATGGCGATGGACCCGACTGCCGCCACCCTCAAGACTTCGCTCTTCCTCGGCACCTACATCGGTGGAATCACATTCACGTATGTATTTGAAATTAACTGTAATGTAACTATAGACGTTTTCATGGCTCAAATCGCACACGATAGCTAATAGGAAATCACTAAATTAATTTCTAAAAAATAAATCAAACTATTCACGGGTTTAGACTTTGAAAATGTCAGTAAACAATATTTTTTTCGTATTGGCTATTTTAATGTATGCATTTAATGAACCTATCTTGTGTTAGCGGGTCATTGGTAGCATACGGCAAGCTGCAAGGCACGCTGTCGTCGGCGCCACTACTGCTGCCAGGGCGGCACGCCATCAACGCAGGACTGCTAGTCGGCTCGCTGGGCTGCGGCGGCGCACTGCTGGCGATGCCCGACGCGCCCGGCCTGCCGCTGCTGTCCGCCGCCGCGCTGCTCAGCGGCGTGCAGGGGCTCACGCTCACCGCCGCCATCGGAGGTGAGCTGGCTGGCAGACGGATACGGCACCACCGTACAGCGGCATCGTCTACAAGCTTTACTAGTGATCCATAAAACATTGTCAGTTTCTAAAAATGTATGAGATAAAGAGTATTTGAGTAAATTTTACATCAAAATATTCACTTCCTTAAAAAAATTGTTTCTGGTCTTTCGCCGGCTGCTGCCGCGGCACACTCTCTACGCTCGCTTGGCTCGCGCGTGTTTTGGTCGCAGTTGTAACTTAACCTAAACTTAGTTATACCTACAGTACTTCGTGGCGGAGGACGTCGCCTCCCGACCCCCTTGTGGGGCTAGTCCCAAGAGTTTGATACGTTCTTTGAGCAGCTGGGTCCCCACTCCAACCAATCGCCTCGCCTCCCTGACAGTTCTAAACTTAACCTAACCTAAAAAAGAATTATGCGTTTCCGCGTTAAATGCTTTGGTGGGGGGGATGGGGGGACACATCCCTCCCTTTGAATTTATTGGAATGGGTGTGAGGGGCACACCCATTCCTCTAAATTCAGATTCACAAACTCTTTATATGACCCTTGACGACTGTAGATTTCATGGCGAATCAGCTGTAGTTTTTCACGGCAGAAAAACCGTGTGTGTACAATAGGCCTCGGGCGCGGTCCACCATAAGTTCCGCCTTCTATTTCTTCTAAAGAAAGTATGTTTTACTCCGTTCCGCCTACAAACGGGTGGTATCAACCGATCTCTCCAACTAATTATCGCATAATTTCCAGGCGCGGACATGCCCGTGGTGATCACAGTACTGAACAGTTATTCGGGCTGGGCGCTGTGCGCTGAAGGCTTCATGTTGAACAACTCGCTCATGACGATCGTGGGAGCCCTCATCGGCAGTTCTGGTGCCATCCTCTCGTACATCATGTGCAAGGTGAGAATACACACCACATCATCATCCATCAAAAGCCTGTGGACGTCCACTGCTGGACATAGGCCTCTCCTAGCTCACGCCTATTGTGGCGTTCATAGGAGGCTATTAGCCTACTGCTACCACGCTGGCCAGACGGGTTGGTAGAGGGTTTGTTTCAAGTGTTCCTTCTCTCGCACAGGTTTTCATTGCGTCGAGCCTCTTAGTCGACTCTTACGACATCCCAGGCATGTAAGGGAGTGGAGACACTTGTATTCTTAGGCCGTCACCACACGGCATGGCACTTTGTTTTATTAGCAATTGAATTCTACATAGTGCATGATTTTGAGTCGCTTTCCTTATAGTTCGAACGGGCATTTTTGTCACATTATGTAGTCAAGCACACACAAAGTAAATATTGCTAAAATTATTATTGTTAAGGAGAATTTGTCTGCTACCAGGCTATGAATCGTTCTCTCCCGAACGTAATTCTGGGCGGATACGGCGTTACGACTGGTGGCTCGGCCCGTCCAGCCGGCGCTACTCACACGGAAGTCAACGTGGACTCTGCGGCGGACCTCATACACCGCGCCGCTAACATCATCATCACGCCTGGTGAGGAAATCATGTTATAATAGTAAATCATCATCATCATCTCAGCCACATCCACATGACACCAATTCCTGGGTATTAGGCCTTCCCTAAGGATCTCCACGACGATCGATCGGTCCTACGCTGCCCACATCCAGCGGCTTCCCGCGACTACGCACCTGATCTTCGGTCTAGCTTGTCAGGGGGCCAACCCACGGAGCGTCGTCCAGTGCGCGTCGCCATCCCACCCCAAAGGTCATTGATGATACTTAAACATGAGTCTATTGTGGGCGGGGATATAATGTAGAAATCATATTACAGTAGATTATATAGATACATCTAGGAGTCTATTCTGGGCGGGAATGGTTTACGCCGGCGCTACTCACATGGAAGTCAAAGTGGACTCTGGGGCGGACCTAATACCTACCTACACCGTGCTGCTAACATTTATTCATCATCACTCTTGGTAAGCAAATTATATTATTTATGATAGTAAATCAACATCGTCATTTCAGCCACGTCAGATGACACCCATTGATGGGTATAGGCCTCCCCCAAGGGTCTCCACGACCATCGGTCCACTTTGTCTGGGGCCTACCCACGGAGACGGAGCTGCTTCCGGTTTGCGGTAGCCGTTACAGAACCGCCCCGCCCCAATAACGGCCATCAGTGATAGTAAATAGGAGTCTATTCTGAGCGGGGATATATCTGGGAATAAAGATCGATGGATACAGAAGTTATTTCTGGGCGGGTATAGTGTGTGGCGCTACTCACACAGAAGTCAACGTAGACTCTGCGGCCGACCTTATACACCGCGCCGCTAACATCATCATCACCCCTGGTGTGGGAATAATCTTAAAATGCGGCCGGCCTATGGAGATAATATGTTCCTGGAGGATCCTTACATCTACGGAATAAAGTACATTTTGGATTATCTGAAAAAGTGAGATGTTCGAAACAGGTCAGGTACACGCTGCTGATTTTCTCTCAGCGGCTACATGATAGGGACGTCGTCGCGGCTGGCGGGTGCCGCACAGTGCTTAAGTGGTCCTACTCCTACAACGACCTTAGTAGTCCTGGTGACTCAATAATGCCCAATGCACCTTTTAGGGAATGCGCGGTAGCCATACTTCTCGCTTTTATTGTAACTACCAATTGCCTCAAAGATTTATCGTATCCCTAATTAAGTCTTAATTCTCAAATGAACGACTTTACTTCTGATTGGACGTTCTGCTACACAATGCGCTTTAAGCAGCAACCAAGCATCCAAGGTTTAGCGCAGCTTAATGTGTCTCCGGTCCTACCCTATTTCGTGATTCATCTTATTTCAAAGTAGGTAAACGATTTATGCTCCATGAGTTCTAATTATTATTCTGTTTCGGCCAGGTTACGGATTATGTGTTGCCAAGGCCCAATATCCCATCGCTGAACTGGTGGACCTACTTAAAGGAATGGGGAAGAAAGTGCGGTTCGCGATCCATCCCGTTGCTGGTAAGATAATGCAAAGTTATTGCCCCTTCGTCAAAGTTTGTGGAAAGATTTTTACTTATTATTATTTTTAGTTATTTTGGTTTTGTTTACTTTAGTTATTACTGTACTTTAGTAGTGTTGATGTTATGTCGTTCTGGTTGTCACTGTGTCAAGCAGAATATCAGAGCAGCAGGCCCAGCTTGCTGCCTATACTAATCTTGGCACAGTTTGGCGTCATGCGACGATGCGCAGTGTGCGTTTTTTATTTATGTCTGTATTTTATTTTTATTTTTTAAATCTGTATCTGTTGTATCGTCGTGTGTATGCCAAATAAACATTTTTCTTTCTTCTTTCTTTCTTCGCTCACTCAATACAAGACTAAGAGCTAGCGCAGACGACGGATAACTGAGGACTTTTTGTCCGCGACACGTCTTTATTGTTAACAAAATAAGATTCAACTTAGACCGCGTATATCCGCGAAAAGTACGCGATAGTCCTCGTTATTTATTCAACTTTATGTTCTTAGTAGGTCGTGTCGCGGACAAAAAGTCCTTCAATGTCCGTCGTCTGCGCAGGCCATAAAAGAAGACTACGTAGTAGGCAGAATCGCTACTGAAAATTGCACTCATCGAGCTTTGAAACTTATAAACCTTGATTATATAGAACAAAGATGATGTTATTTAAATTGATAGTAATGGACGCAATTATTTTTTTATTGGCCCCATTCAAAACCTACTTTTTTCAAAGGTCGCATGCCTGGCCAACTGAACGTACTGCTGGCTGAAGCTGGTGTGCCTTATGATGACGTCTTTGAAATGGAGGAAATTAACGAGGAGTTCCCTGAAACGGACCTAGTGTTGGTGATCGGTGAGTCTATTTTTTATGCCAATCACAATATATTGCCGTTCCAATGCTGGGGCCTCTTTCCATAGTAAATCACAAAATAATTGTAAACTGAGCTGTTATGTTATGGCTCTGCTAACTGTAAATGCTAGTTTTATTTCTACCACGCTCCAATTTATACTTACTTGATAAAATTACTACTGATACTTATTGGTAAATTAGTACTTACATATACCGTTTAATAAATATAAATATAAAGAATCTTTTGTTATCTAAGGTGCCAATGACACGGTGAACAGCGCTGCGGAAGATGACCCTAACTCGCCAATTGCTGGAATGCCTGTACTCAAAGTCTGGAAGGCCAATCAAGTGAGTTTATTTTGTTTCTAATATTTCAAAAGATTTAAAATCAAGGTGTAAAATGTCATGTTTCGCTCTGTAAGCATTTGAAAGTCATAAACCAGTAAATAAAGCAGTTTCTTATGTCACGGGCAGCATATTGAATTTTGAGCGAAATTAAGATTAAGATTCTGTAAGATGATATAGTAAGAATCCTTAATGGAGCGAAATATTGAAATCTGCCCAAGGTTAAGACACTTTAATCCCCGTGGAGCATACTCTACTTCATACACCTACTGTGTGTTTATAATTGAAATATATAAAAAAGTCATTTGCTTTGTGATCTCTGTCCCAGACCACACACTTTACTATTTCACAATTTGCCATGTTTACTGATATCATATGATTATGATAATAGGACAAAAGCAAACAAAAGACACAAAAAATCCAGAAATTAAAGAGATAGCTAATTTGTATTAGTGCACATATTCCAATTTCAATTTTTTTCTTAGTGCAATCCATCCCGATACATACAGCCAAATTATTTTTTACTTGCGGCCGCTCGCGGTCTCACCCGCGTGGTTCCCGTTCCCGTGGGAATATCGGTATAAAAGTAAAAAGTAACCAGGCTATCTACTATCTGTGTACCAAATTTTATCCAAATCCGTTCAGTAGTGTCGGAGCCTATTCAATACAAACAAACAATCAAATCTTTACTCTTTATAATATTAGTATAGATAGGAGTAAAATCTCTTTGAAGGGACAATTTTACAGGTAAAACCTCCTTGGACCAAGGAAGCTAGGCCTTGAACAGCCTTGTTATATTTCTCGAAACTGTTTTTTTCGTGGCCAAATTTAAATGTCATCATAATTACCCAAGGGAACTTCCATACAACATTAGCTCCCTCGGGCTCATATAGCTTACTATAAATTAAGAATACTTGACATTTAATACGTGCACCAGATGCAGGTGGTGTATAAAATGGGTGCGATTCGGTTGGCATAAAAACAGTTGATCTAATTTCAATGTCACTAACGTTCACTTGATATAATTTTTATTTGACCTAAAAATATATGACATAATCATTATTTAACCTACTGTTCATTTCTTTTATTTTAAATTACCCTAACGTTTATATCCCATAAGTGTCATTTGATATAATGTTTTCTTCACATAACTATCATTTTATATACGTATCATTTGACCTAATTTTATATGTAATAATAAACTCTTATAACTTTTTAATTTTGCATTTTACAATGCTATTTTTATGTGATAATTTTTAATCAAGTAAATAACTAGAAAAAAGCAACTTGTCTCATGTCGCCCTGACGGGACTCGAACCCGCATCCTTAGGAATCCGGCCCAATGCACTGACCAATTTATGCTACAGAGACCTACGAGAACACGTTGAAATTCTCTAGTATATTCACCTTTTTCTACGGTGTTGGCCACCGTCGTTTCATCAATGAGAGAAATATCCTCGCATTCGAAAGAAACGTCTTTACAGATGTTTGACTATCGATTAAGATGAAACTTCCATCTACTTATAACTTTTTAATCCTTGGGAATCCGGCCCAATGCACTGACCAATTATGCTACAGAGACCTACGAGAACACGCTGAAATTCTCTAGTATATTCACCTTTTTCTACGGTGTTGGCCACCGTCGTTTCATCAATGAGAGAAATATCCTCGCATTGGCTGTATAGTTCAGACTATAATTGCTAAAAAAAATAAAAAAGTAACAAAAGCGCGGTTCAGCGAAATTTTTTTTTAATTTAGTGACTTTTATGCTAAAAATGAGCTCTCAAAGCGAAAATTCTTTCGATTCAATATGTTTTACACCGCCAGACATTAAAGATGAAGCTAAATTAGTGGTTGAAAATTTAATATCGCGAAACTCAAAGGAAAACTATTACTTGCTGATTTTATTTAGATTAGGTACTTGCATTTTGAGTAAAGCACTATACAAGCCTTGGCCCACAATGACTACTTCGCTGGTCACGCTTTGATTGCCTCGAGCTAGCCTAGCTACGCCTTCCAGCTTGGCCATCATTGCAGCCCTTGCTGTCCTCGCTGTAAAGGCCTCGACCTACGGTCTCGGCCTTTATCTAAGCTCGTCCATCAAGTGCTGCACGCTGACCGCGCTGTGTCGGCCTGGAGCTGCGCTGTCGGCCATCATCAGCGCGACCAGCAAAGTAGTCATTATAGACCGCGGCAGTAATGTACTATTAAGTGTTAGGCTTGGGTTTTTATGGCATTTAAAGTACTTATAGGTAAAACAAAATTGTGTGAAATGTTGATTAGACTATATGAATGTTATGTAAAAGGAGCATTATATCATTGAATGAGAAGGTCAAATAATTTTTAGGCCAATCGATTTTTATATAAAGTCGAATTATGGTAAATGAAATTATATCATTCGTATGTTATATAATGCGATCGGTATGTCAAATGAAATTATATGAAATGTTATTCTATCAACTGATCGTTAGTTCATGTAAATTTATGTCATACATTACACACCCGTATAAAATGGTTTATGATGACGACTGTGTAATTTACGGTTTTGGTAATTTCTACGTAAAGAAAGTTAAGATGTTCTAACGTCTATATGTTTTGTAGGTAAGAATGATGTTAATATTCAATAACTTATCGCTTTTTAGGTGGTGGTGATGAAACGTTCGATGGGCGTGGGTTACGCCGCCGTAGACAACCCGATCTTCTACAACCCCAATACAGCGATGTTACTTGGAGATGCGAAGAAAACCTGCGATGCTTTGTTAGAACGAGTCAAGCACCTTGCTGCGTAGAACGGATAGAAACTCGGAGTCTGCCTCAAATACTAAGGACTCTTACCGCTTAACATTTTCAGCGCAATTGAAGCATTTTTCAGGTATACTCTTGTATGGTATAGTAACGTGCTACATTGAGCGCATTAGAAGACGGAAAGCGGGTGCAGCCTCTCATTTTCATTAAATCCCGTGAATCTATGGCTACTTGTGAAGAGGATAGGCGTTTTTTCCCAATTCGTACGCTTATACGTCGATTGTTCGTATACTAAAATGAATCGAACGAAACTCGTGCTTATGTTGTAGGTGTTATAAATGCGCGTACAAAACGATGATATAATCTGAAATACAGGTAATGAAAATACACACTACAGGTCCTTTGAAAAACAATACGTTACAGAATGCAATTTACATAGGTAAGTATGGGTTTTGGCGCAAACACTCAGTGGGTACGGTCAACGGCAGGTACGGCTTTACACAATTGTCAAATTTCTCCAATCGACTTTAAACTTCATGATGCCGTTGCGTTCGGAATTGTCTGTAGAAAATTGTTGCGGTTGCTGTACAAGCGTCGGTCTGTCGATTTATAAATGCATTTTTGAAGCCATAAAGACTGATGAAAATTTTGTTCGATATTTAGATATTTTAAAGATTAAATGTACCTATTTAAATTGATGATATGAACATTTTTACAGATATTATATACAATTTTTGAATGTTTTTGCATTATTATATTTATTATTAATTTAGATTGACTTGTAATGACAGCTACTGTTAATAGAAAATAAAATGCCTTATTTACAATGATTTTTTATAAACATGTAAGTACCTATACATTTTTGACACAAATGTTGATTATTCGTGTAATAGAGGTAATCGAGATTTATAGAATTAATATTTTTTACACTAAAGCATTTACCAAGTAAGTTAATGTTAGTTTTTCTTTGGCTGCTTCGAGATTATCCCCTAATTAACAGTTTGACCTCCCTTGACATTCCATTTACAGCATATTGTTTTGTTTCAATTATTTGTATGTTTTCTAATATTTTGAGTGAACTTAAATGTCAAATACATTATGATATATAGTTATTATTTCAAAATTGAAAATGATGTTTATTATAATAAGTACTGGTAATAACTGCGGTACTATCATTCCATATTTATTAAATGTGTTCACAGATAAGTAGTCGTTTTCGCTAGAAAATAATATTATTAAATGTTAAAATTCATTTGGTCTGATATTTGAATTTCTTCTTTTGCCATAAGTATGAATTGAGATGTATTTAGATAAGATATTTTGAAATAAATAAGTATGAAAATTACTTTTTTTGTTCAAAAAGTCCTAGACGCACGTTTTTTCATTTTTGTTTCTTATTTGAAGTCTGAAACAAAGGGTACGAGTAGGGCGGCTCGTCACAGATCAATAAATTGCGCTCGTGCTCGTGCGTTCAAGCCATCCGCATGATCGCGTTCTGCGTTCTAGTGTGCTGCAGTTGCTTAAAAACCCTGGTGCCTGTTCTGTTAATGTCAAGGAAGTACAAGAATACAAATTTGTTACAGAAGAACGTTATTAAAAACACAATAGGCTTACTATTTACATAAATATTTCGTTGAATGAAATAACACTGTTACGGAACACTCTTCGTTAAATCAATCAATAACATTTGGTCCTTCGAAACGGATACCTATACTTCGGTCAGTCAGTGGGAGTGACAACTTGGACGAATTAACCACTGGACGCGTAATCAGGCCCGCGTTCGCCTTTACCCCTCTAGTCACTTACTGAGCCTTTTAGACACAGTAAGCAATATGGCGTTGTCAGTATGACGCGAGATCTCGAAGTGGAACATTATCTCAAAAATGGGTCAATGGGCTGCGTTAATTTGTAAAAATCATACGGGACAATCAAAAAAATTTTGCTTTTCGAGCGTTAGTACAATTTCAATCTATTAGAATTTTTCGTAAAATAAATAAAATTTGGTATGTAAACAAAATGTGGTACATCATTTCAAAAAGTAATCATTGTACATGTAAATTTTTCAAAGATATTGAATAAGTAATTTTGTTGGGTTATATGAATCACACATTCAACCAATTGTCATTTTTATGTCGTATAGGGCTTGAACATATCGATATCGATGTATGTAAATGAACGAACGAATCCAATAATGTAGGAACTATTCAAATTAATTTCAGATTTACAGTTGAACCCCTAACAAGAAGGAATTGGGTGGAAGCGGTACGCAGGGAGATAACATGGAGAGTACTAAGGTCTTAGATAACATCTTAGTCTGATGATGGAGCCAGAAGATGGCTATAGGAACTCTGTAATTAAACGACGCAACCCTACGAACTTTGAGCTCGTTAAATTTGAAATATAGCTTCAAACCTAAAAAAAAATATTGCTTATTTCACCCGCATGGTTTCCGTTCCCGTTGTAATATCAAAAATCCTTTCTTTCTTAGTGCTCGCCAACATCGTTAAAAGAACCTGTATGCAAAATTTTAGTTTAATTGGTTTAGCCGTTTGGGCTGTGCGTTACCTGTCAGTCAGTCACGGTATTGTTTTTTAGTATTAGACTTATGTTGTACATTGTCATGGTGTGCTGTACATTAACATTTAAAATTTATCATAAGTATAAAAATAGCATTGACAACGCAAAAATTTAAAAATCATTAATTATTAGCTGTTGCATCATAATTGATCGTTAAACATTTGTTTTTTTTTCTCTTTCGAATGCAAGGAAGGATATTCTTACAGCGTATTAAAAATAATAAGTCTCGGTAGCTCATTTGGTTAGAGCAGTGGGCCGGATTCCCAAAGGTCGTGGGTTCAAGTCCCATCTGAAAATTCACTTGTGGCCGAATTCATTTGTTCCAATATTTTTCTTGTTAAAATTTTTTCTTTATTCTAGTATATTTTCTTGTTTAATATTTAGCGCATAATGCTATCATTATATATAATTTTTATTTTCAATACAAAAAAGTAAATAAGTCATTGACTTATATATTACTAGCGTAAGGACCCGGCCAACGGTGCTAAAAAGCGTGCCAAATCGTTGGCCCTAAAATATCAGTTTAGGGCCAACGGCGACTCAGTTGTCTACGGGAGACTGAAGTTGAAAGACGTTGGCTGTTATTTCATAAAAATGCCGAATTTGTGTAGTAAAATGGTGCAAAAATTATGACCCAATAATTAACAAGATCCATGGAATATCGTATCACCCGTAAATAGCTTTACATGATTTTTATTGCATGTCTAACAATTTTATTTAAACGATATTAACTGTTACAAGAATTGTTCGAAGACAGTCTTAACCCTAGAGTGGTCGCGTACTAAAATTACCTGATTGGTCGCGACGTTCGTCGCGAGGAATACAGGTGTCTGCCAAATATATATGATAATAGAAAAAATATGTTATTCTACCGGAGGATAATTGTCATAATATTGACTGTCATACTAAAGTACGAAGTGCAAATATCGATGTACTGAATTCAAAAAGTATAAAAGTTTGAATAACGGGACCCGCCGTTTCCACTGCCGAAACAATTTCAAGAAAATATGATTTAAACGTATAATGCGACGACTGAGAGAATGCAATATTTGATAGCTCCTATCGAGATAGGACAGGAGCGCGACAGCACTGACGTGCTGTCCAGCTGAGACTACTGCCCGATCTAGTCTATACGTACCCAATTGCTGGGTCCGTAATTCTGAAAAACTAAGTCCAGTCACTCGTGTAAATAACGCATTAATTTGAAAAAGTATTTAAGCGGTCGCGCACATTATTTCCATAAGTAAAAGTTGACTTCGAGGAATAAACATCTTCAGAATATTATAAAGATCACAGATTAGCACTATACAATGTTTTATATTGATAGGATTTGAAGCTATTGTAGATGAAACAATTTCAAGAACTTTATCACTTTCCCGTATATTGAACAGTAATGCAAAAAATGTGATATTGTGCTGTTATTCTACCGGAATGAGCAAATATGTAATCCGTGCGACCACTAGCAGGGTTAATGGCAGAAGATCAAAGCACTAGAGATGGGACATTATTATGAACGATTCATAAATCTGAATGAATGAATCATTGGTCTAGTATGAAAGGAGACGGTTCAAAATTCCCTTGAAATTCAGCTGGCATAATGAGATTAATAGGCGAAGCTTAAAAATCCGAATGTCCTCACGTAATTATTAAAATTCTAAAGCTAGCCAATTTTTTATATATTGTTTTTAAAATATAAATATATACTTTTAGATAATATATATATATATATATATATCTTACACTCTCACCTATTTACCTATTACCCCAAAGTAGGTACTGTAAGGCTGTGTTATGGGATACTAAAGTAACGGATATAAATACATGTAATTATACATACCTATATAAGTATTTATGAAGTAGAAATATATATAAACGTCCATGACTCAGGTACAAATGCTCGTATTCATCATACAAACATTTGCCCCTACCGGGATTCGAACTCAGGACCTCACAAGTAGGCGACACCTTAAAACCGGTATACATACGTACCGGTCGTCATGAAACGAACTATGAAACGAACGTATTCTTGACATAAGACAGTGGAAACACTTGTAGGCTGTCACTGTCAAAGGAACTAAAATCAATGAAGTAAGACCAAAATGTAACGAAACTATGAAAACTCAGTCGCTATCACCGATTACCAGGTGCCGGTTTTTATAGAAATACCTTCATAGCGACAAAGAGTTACTTTTTTCAGTTGCTCCCACCGTTCTACCAATGGCGCTAGTTTCTATGGAAATATTTTCATAGCCAAAGAGCCAATAGAGTAAAACTTAAAGTATGTTTTGGATGCTATTAAATATATAAATAAATAAATATTTCCATACAATCACACCAATTATCTAGCCCACGTTAAGTATCATGAAGAACTTGTGTTATGGATACTAGATAACGGATAAACATACTTATATAATTTTTCTTTGTAAATACATACATAATATACATATTAAACATCCAGACCAAGACAAATATTTGTCTTGTCCGGGGATCGAACCCGGGACCTCTGGCGCAGAAGGTGGGGTTAGTACCCCTGCGCCAAACAGGTTGTCTATTTTCAACATATTGTGAAGAATCGTTGCATATCGGAAATATCCTTGCATTCGAAAGAAACATCTTTTCAGGTGTTTAACGATCGATTAAGATGCAACTGCCAATAATTTATGATTTTGTAATTTTTGCATTTTTCAATGCTATTTTTATACTTATGGTAAATTTTAAATAGAAAAATATTGGAAAAAATTAACTCGGCCACAAGTGAATTCTCAGGCTGGAATCGAACCAGCGACCTTTGGAAATCCGGTCCAATGCTCTAACCGCTGAGCTACCGAGACTTGCGAACCACCGTCGAAATTCTCCAATACTTTTATATTTTTAATACGCTGTAGGCCAGCGTTGTTACATCAATGCTAGGAAATATCCTTGCATTCGAAAGAAACATCTTTTCAGGTGTTTAACGATCGATTAAGATGCAACTGCCAATAATTTATGATTTTGTAATTTTTGCATTTTTCAATGCTATTTTTATACGTATGGTAAATTTTAAATAGAAAAATATTGGAAAAAATTAACTCGGCCACAAGTGAATTCTCAGGCTGGAATCGAACCAGCGACCTTTGGAAATCCGGTCCAATGCTCTAACCGCTGAGCTACCGAGACTTGCGAACCACCGTCGAAATTCTCCAATACTTTTATATTTTTAATACGCTGTAGGCCAGCGTTGTTACATCAATGCTAGGAAATATCCTTGCATTCGAAAGAAACAGCTTTTCAGGTGTTTAACGATCGATTAAGATGCAACTGCCAATAATTTATGATTTTGTAATTTTTGCTGTTTTATTTCATACAGAGTCGTCAAATTGAAAAGTGACCTTAACATGTCAGTAAGGTCAATTTCCATCACAAAAGGAAAATACTAATTAAAATATTACATTTTATGGTTATTGTAAACGTAAACAATTTTTAACTGGCAAAGAAAGACTTGTCTATCATACATTACAACATTTCCCGCACCACAAGACTACTACACTGCAAGTTGTGAGGTACATACAGGTCAGTATCAATTTATTTTAGATAAAAATATTTAGGCTTTAAGCACAGCATTAAGATAAGTAGACTGAGGTAGACCCATTTCCGCTGGCGGCACCCGTTCACGAGCATGACGCATGAACCAGCCATCGCTTCGCTCAACCATATTTTAGGGAACGTAACGACCCGCCTCACACGACACCGCCGAAGAAACGTTTGAGTGAGCATGACGTACTTCAGGTACTTATGTTAAGCTGTATAAATATAAAAAAAATACAGTGGCAACAGCAAAAAAAGAAAGATAAAAGTGCCTTAATGTAAGACACAACACAACCTACAATGTCACTAGAAGACGCATCAGCTGGGTCACAATCTCAATCGTAATTAAAGTTAAAAAAATAAATAAAAAAAGCTTTTATATATTTGGAATAATTGAAAACATTATTTACCTTTGTTTACTCTGATCAAGCAGTGCCACGCATCTCAACTCAAAACATCATAAATAACATAAAATCCAAACAACATATATCTCTACACATTTTAACACAAGCAAACATGAGCAGACCCATCCCGCTGGCAGCACCCGTTCATGAGCATGACGCATGAACCAGCCATCGCTTCTCGCGAGTTCTTCATCGCGAGTGGGGGTCTTAATATGCAAGTCTAGGTTATAGCTTAGCAGTATTTCTGTAAATTCTTTCGATAACTTTGTGTCTTTCAAGGTGTCGATGTTCCAGTCTCCTGTTAGAATTATACTTTTCCTAGAAGTTTTAAGTTTATCAAGAAGAAGTTGTAACCTATCAAAAAATATTTTAACATTAGCTTTAGGGGTTCTGTAAATACAAATTAGAATTATTTTATAATCTACAATCTCCAATCCACAACATTCAAAAGTTTCTTCAGTAGCCAAATCCTTCAGAAATAATAGCTCTTTAGTCTTAATATTATGATCATGCATGATACATACCCCACCACGCTTTTGCTTAGATCTACAAAAAGAAGTTCCTAATTTGAAACCCTTTAGTTGAATATTTGTTTCACTATGTTTTAGTATAAATGTTTCGGTCAGACAAATCAAATCAATTGGGCGGTTGGTATTTTCTGATATTTCATTAAGTGTTATTTCCAATATTTCTTTCTTACTTAACAGTCCTGCTATATTTTGATGCATAATAAATAAAGCGTCGTCATTTATAAAAAAGGAAGTGTGTTATGTATCCGCGAATTCTGTTCATAAAGCATTTCATCTGTTGGATTGTCCACTGTTTCTGTTATTGGAAAACAAGACGATTCCAAGATGTCCGCGCCCTCGTGACACTGGGAAAGGAAAGATGACTGCTTATACCTGCGATTTGCTACATGTACTATATCACGAAATATACCAAAACTCAAATCTGATATATAGTATTTAGACCCTAGAAAAGATCTACTGTAATTTTTTTTAACAAAAACACAATGGCCGAAGCCCTGGCAAATTAATTCTATATCCTTATTTATAAAATGGTTCAAGTGCTCGTAGTTGCATCTTAATCGATCGTTAAACACCTGAAAAGATGTTTCATTCGAATGCAAGGATATTTCCTAGCATTGATAAAAGTATTGGAGAATTTCGACGGTGGTTCGCAAGTCTCGGTAGCTCAGCGGTTAGAGCATTGGACCGGATTTCCAAAGGTCGCTGGTTCGATTCCAGCCTGAGAATTCACTTGTGGCCGAGTTAATTTTTTCCAATATTTTTCTATTTAAAATTTACCATAAGTATAAAAATAGCATTGAAAAATGCAAAAATTACAAAATCATAAATTATTGGCAGTTGCATCTTAATCGATCGTTAAACACCTGAAAAGATGTTTCTTTCGAATGCAAGGATATTTCCTAGCATTGATGTAACAACGCTGGCCTACAGCGTATTAAAAATATAAAAGTATTGGAGAATTTCGACGGTGGTTCGCAAGTCTCGGTAGCTCAGCGGTTAGAGCATTGGACCGGATTTCCAAAGGTCGCTGGTTCGATTCCAGCCTGAGAATTCACTTGTGGCCGAGTTAATTTTTTCCAATATTTTTCTATTTAAAATTTACCATAAGTATAAAAATAGCATTGAAAAATGCAAAAATTACAAAATCATAAATTATTGGCAGTTGCATCTTAATCGATCGTTAAACACCTGAAAAGATGTTTCTTTCGAATGCAAGGATATTTCCTAGCATTGATGTAACAACGCTGGCCTACAGCGTATTAAAAATATAAAAGTATTGGAGAATTTCGACGGTGGTTCGCAAGTCTCGGTAGCTCAGCGGTTAGAGCATTGGACCGGATTTCCAAAGGTCGCTGGTTCGATTCCAGCCTGAGAATTCACTTGTGGCCGAGTTAATTTTTTCCAATATTTTTCTATTTAAAATTTACCATAAGTATAAAAATAGCATTGAAAAATGCAAAAATTACAAAATCATAAATTATTGGCAGTTGCATCTTAATCGATCGTTAAACACCTGAAAAGATGTTTCTTTCGAATGCAAGGATATTTCCTAGCATTGATGTAACAACGCTGGCCTACAGCGTATTAAAAATATAAAAGTATTGGAGAATTTCGACGGTGGTTCGCAAGTCTCGGTAGCTCAGCGGTTAGAGCATTGGACCGGATTTCCAAAGGTCGCTGGTTCGATTCCAGCCTGAGAATTCACTTGTGGCCGAGTTAATTTTTTCCAATATTTTTCTATTTTAAATTTACCATAAGTATAAAAATAGCATTGAAAAATGCAAAAATTACAAAATCATAAATTATTGGCAGTTGCATCTTAATCGATCGTTAAACACCTGAAAAGATGTTTCTTTCGAATGCAAGGATATTTCCTAGCATTGATGTAACAACGCTGGCCTACAGCGTATTAAAAATATAAAAGTATTGGAGAATTTCGACGGTGGTTCGCAAGTCTCGGTAGCTCAGCGGTTAGAGCATTGGACCGGATTTCCAAAGGTCGCTGGTTCGATTCCAGCCTGAGAATTCACTTGTGGCCGAGTTAATTTTTTCCAATATTTTTCTATTTAAAATTTACCATAAGTATAAAAATAGCATTGAAAAATGCAAAATTACAAAATCATAAATTATTGGCAGTTGCATCTTAATCGATCGTTAAACACCTGAAAAGATGTTTCTTTCGAATGCAAGGATATTTCCTAGCATTGATGTAACAACGCTGGCCTACAGCGTATTAAAAATATAAAAGTATTGGAGAATTTCGACGGTGGTTCGCAAGTCTCGGTAGCTCAGCGGTTAGAGTATTGGACCGGTTTTCCAAAGGTCGCTGGTTCGATTCCAGCCTGAGAATTCACTTGTGGCCGAGTTAATTTTTCCAATATTTTTCTATTTAAAATTTACCATAAGTATAAAAATAGCATTGAAAAATGCAAAAATTACAAAATCATAAATTATTGGCAGTTGCATCTTAATCGATCGTTAAACACCTGAAAAGATGTTTCTTTCGAATGCAAGGATATTTCCTAGCATTGATGTAACAACGCTGGCCTAAAAATATAAAAGTATTGGAGAATTTCGACGGTGGTTCGCAAGTCTCGGTAGCTCGGCGGTTAGAGCATTGGACCGGATTTCCAAAGGTCGCTGGTTCGATTCCAGCCTGAGAATTCACTTGTGGCCGAGTTAATTTTTTCCAATATTTTTCTATTTAAAATTTACCATAAGTATAAAAATAGCATTGAAAAATGCAAAAATTACAAAATCATAAATTATTGGCAGTTGCATCTTAATCGATCGTTAAACACCTGAAAAGATGTTTCTTTCGAATGCAAGGATATTTCCTAGCATTGATGTAACAACGCTGGCCTACAGCGTATTAAAAATATAAAAGTATTGGAGAATTTCGACGGTGGTTCGCAAGTCTCGGTAGCTCAGCGGTTAGAGCATTGGACCGGATTTCCAAAGGTCGCTGGGTTCGATTCCAGCCTGAGAATTCACTTGTGGCCGAGTTAATTTTTTCCAATATTTTTCTATTTAAAATTTACTATAAATATCAAAACATTTTAAAATAGTATTAGCTCCCCAAATAAACTAGATGAGTGATAGATAAGATAGCTCTAATTGAACGAAATCGTTCACTTCTATAATTTTTTTGCCCCCCTCTAATACACCTATGCGATGCGAAAAGTTCGAGAGAGTTGTTCACAGATGGCTCTGATTTTACTGGTATGAGACAGTTTTATGTCAAATGTTCAGATGGGCGCATCCTTCCTTTTGAAATCATTGAAATAAGTACAAATTCGTCGTTCATTAAAAGAAAATATATTTTAAAAAAAGCTAGCCCTCTCTTGTCTTGGTTGGTCCTTCTTTCTTAATTAATGGCGTGCTCACGATAAATACGCGAATTTTGCCAATGTCGAGTAAATATACCGTGCAATTTTTTTATTGACCCAAGCTTAAGGGGAAGGTCATGTTAAGTGTTAAGAATAAAATGAATAAGGAATTTTATTTTTTAAAAATACTTTTATTTTTTAATAATTTTTGTTTTTATAACTTATCGTCAATCATTCGGATATAAAACCCAAACAAAGGCAAAAATAAAAAAATAAAAGCAAAAATAAATTAAATAAGTAAAAATAATAAAACAGCTGATCGCCGACGCGGTAGGTGCGCGCGCGGTCATTAGCTCACGGCGCGACCTGTGTTGACCTCGCACAACCACACGCTCTCCTATGCCCTCTGATTACCGATCCATTTCTACAACTGAGACGAGACAAGCAAAATGAAAGAATTTTTCAAACGAGTTAATGAATAAATAAACGTCTGTTGATAAAACCAACTTACGATTACGGTCACATCACAGTACCAACCGTACTACCTACTGTTATTTTCTCGGAAAGTTATTACCAATTTTTTATTTTGTCAAAACAATGTAATCGTTGATTTTTCGGATACTTATTAAAACGTCACCCAAATAGTCAAACAAAACCACTGTTTGCAACTTCTAACTTAACGATCTCACTGCCTACCTACTGTTACTTACGCGGGAAAGTTGCGTTTTATCTTAAACCAACATCAGCAAAAAATTTAATAATTACAAACGACTTTCGAGATAAAATAGAAATACCAATTTAAAATCTAAACTGTGTAGGTTCAGTTTAAATACTTACATACTTAATGTCGAACGAGTCTCCTTCAACACTTTCATTAATAACACTAGAAAGGTGATAACTTTCCATCACACTTAACAGGCTTTGGAATGACGAACTAATGCAATAATAACTAAATCATGACTTTTTTTCCCTGAATAACGTTATCATTTTAGAATTCTTAGGTTATCTTGAAATAAGTAGTTAAAACACGAAATAATGAAACATCTCTCAAAACTGCGATGCTCGACTCGTACACCAAACCAAACCTTTCATGATAGAGGTGCACCGCAGCTCTAAGCACTTCATTGCTTTCCCGATAACAAATTACCATCTCCAGGTACTCCTGGTTGGTATACCGACGAGGCATGTTTATGTTTGCAAACGCGCGCGACAAGCAAGAGTAACATGCAAATGCAAACTGAATAAATAAAATCAGAGCGCGATATAATTATTTTTATTCTATGCTTTAGGCCTAGTTCACACTAAGTACATCTTAAGTTTTGGCCCGCACTGTTCATTCAACTCGTATCGAATTGAATAAATATCAAATCAACAAAGTATTTTTTTTTATCAGTAAAAAATTAATTGCTTACTACGAATAGAAATTAACTTTTAGGGGCAGAGTTTTAGTTCTTCTACTAGTATCGTATTCTTCTATAACTATGATTCTCTAGGGCGGATAGCCGGATAGTGATAAGTAAAATAGGTACCTAAGAAAAGTAAAAAAAAAACAACTATCAAAAATTGACTAAATGCAGATAGCAATGCGATATACTCACATGTTTTTTTAAACGAAAATTATTATTATTAGATATTTCATCCAGTGGCTGTGTCCACGTGGTTCTGTTTCAATGGGGGAAAGTATTCTTTGTCCCTAGTCCGACTTTGGATAATGGTCTGCAAATTGCAAATTGAGCAACAAAAACAAACCCGTACCATTACTTTTGCTTAAATCCTACTAATATTATAAATGCAAAAGTATGTCAGTTTGTTGGTTTGTTACTCTTTCACGCTAAGATTTCTTTTAGCGTGAAAGAGTAACAAAAGTTAAATTTGGCACAGAGATAGTAGAACATAGGATACTTTTTATCCCGATATTTGCACGGGAACGAAAACGACGCAGATGAAACCGCGGGCGGCCGCTTGTGTCTAATAATGTCTATCAATAAATTATTTTATTTTCGAGATTGAACTTTAGTAAGTAAAGTTGAATTACAGAATTTACACAGTTCATCGAAAAGTATGTATGCACCCTTATTAGAACGGTCATTTTTGATCACTGAGGTACTTTGACACAAAGTCATGCCGCCGCCCCGTGCCGCCTTTCGGCAGGCGCACCGGCAAAACGCAAAGAATCAGTACACCTACACTGCATTATGATTAACGATTGAAAGTTTTAATTTCGCTATGACTTTTAGAAGAGAACATGAATGCATCTTACTTATATTTTTTTTTGTGCGTACCATTATTGAAATAAAACATTATTTAAGTAATTAATCGCGTTTTGTTTAAAAAAAACAGTGTGTTTAAATGCTGTACCTATTTTTGTTGATGAATTCAAATTAAATGAAACTTATTTAAATTATTCCTTGGAAGGATGGTGCCAATTCTGGACCCACCCTTTTTTATTTAATAGGATGAAGCTAGTTTTGGACCCACCCTCAAACAGCTACGTGGGTAATATACGGGCTCTGGGCTTTCATAACAAATAATTTTGTTATGAAAGTTACTTGCTGCTAAGTTCCAAATCTTAGTCCGTTCAAATTTATTATTTATTAAGCATGTCAGTTTATTGGAATTTTGTACACACAAGCGCAAGTCTCAATCACACTCATCAGGTATTTGTGGACCGTCAATTTAGACAACAATTCTGGCGGCAGGCATTTATGCGCGGGAGCGCTAGCACTGGGTATGCTAGATTATTCGTTTTGTATGTCTTTGGTTTTATTTAAACTACTACTAAAAAATCCAGGTTTTTGTTATTTTATGAAATAACAATAAGCGTAGTATAGTAATGTTTAATACACTCAAAAAGAAGTATCTGACGACGTGTCACATACCTATTGAAGGGTAGGCTCAGCGTTTATGCAAATCGTTGAAAAGTCTTTTATTATTACTTTGATTAAAAACATGTATCCAAACTCTAAAACACCAATTTGCTATTTAAATGTATTATAAACTTGTGAGCATTTTAATCCGTAACAGTAATTTTATTTCAGTATCGCAGCTGCCTGCCTAGGTACTATTAGTTTATAGTAAAAAAGGGCGAAATGTATTTATTAAATGTTACAATAGTCTGTAGGTGTACCATTTGAGCGGAAGAATTGCTAAGAAACGGAGCGGCACGATACGATTTATGTACCTACTCGCGTCCGTCGCTGGCGCTTGCTTGTATGCATCCCAGATTCCTGTGCGTAACTTCTAAGCACATCAAGAGTAAATTAAAAAAAATATAGGATTTTGAGAATAATGCCGAAATTGATGGACCGTTTACATACACTGTTTATTTACCTTAAACACCAGGTTAGCTGCTTGTAAGTACTTACATTCAGGTTTTTTTTTATAAAATTTATTTTATAAACAAACGTTTGAACTTTTACGGGGTTCGTCTCAGTTGTAGAAATGGATCGGTAGTCAGAAGGCACATGCGAGCGTGTGGTTGTGCGGGGTCGACACAGGTCGCGCCGCGGGCTAGTGACCGCGCGAGCACCTACCGCGCCGGCGATCAGCTGTTTTACTATTTTTACCTATTTAATTTGTTTTTTGCTTTTTTTTTCATTTTTGGAGTTGTTTGGGTATTATATCCGAATGATTGTCGATAAAATATAAAAATAAAAATTATTAAAAAATAAAAATATTTAATAAAAATAAAATTCCTTATTCATTTTATTCTAAACACTTAACATGACCTTCCCCTTAAGCTTGGGTCAATAAAAAAATTGCACGGTATATATTTTGTAGTATAAGAAATTTGTACGGTAGATTGAGTTAAAAATGGAGCCTCACAACACGTGTTATTACGAAAAGAACTCGGGTGAAACTCTGGTTGGTCCTTTGATATCAATGTCTTAGGCAGCATTATTGACATGACATGAACATGACAATGACAGAAAAGTCATCGCATGTCGTCTTCTAAAGCAAGAGAATGCTCCTCAAGGCCGAATAATTTTAAGTCAAAATCAAATTGTAACCCGACTATTCAGATTATTCTTCCACAATATTTTATACATTATTCCGGGTGTATCTTTCATTACGGGACGTTGGCGAAATTTCTGTGAGGAACAGAAGAAACCCATTAAACCTAATGACGAGGCAGTATGGTCTATGACCCTAGCCTGTTCTAAGGAACGAAAAAAAAAAAAAACCCATTAAAAAAAAATGTCATCGCTAATGTCATAACAAAAACTTCTGAAATTGTGAAATCGATTTTCATAACCTTTTTATTATTAACTTGCTATAGTCATGAAATACCTAAGTTAGAATTACACCGTTACATCCTGTTTCAGTTTTAAGAGCAGCATTTTGAAACCTCTTACTCAATAAAAAATTGTATCTAAATGAATGTTACTTCATAGCTCCACGCTCGGAATTTCTCAATAGATTACGTGCGGTACGCTTGGTTAGTCGTATTTGTGATGTTTTTACGATAAGTACCTAATTTTCTATAGTGTTCGCTCAGTATAGCACCCACCATGGTACGTTTATTTTAGATGTGTTTTATTCATCCTCATTCAACTTTAACACGAATACTTTGAATGCTAGATTTCTCATTTATGAAGATTCTATAAATAAATATGACTCTGTGCCACGCTTTTCATGATTAGATGTTTTTGTGTTAGCATCACCTATAATTAGATTGTGTTTGCTTATTGATAAAAAATTTAAAGCCTGCATTTAAGGAAGTGGATGTTCTAATGAAGTTTAGTCATTGTGTTCATTCTTTCTAAATTCCTACTCATCTAATTTCCCTTGTCAAAATCATTGAAAAAACTATAATTTTGGTCTTTTACTCACAGATTATTTTTGCATTATTTTATTTTGCAGGCGACCAACAATAAAATGGTTGCACCTTCCAAATCAGCACTGCCACCAATAAGTGATGGTGATGGCAATGTGCTGTCTGTGATCTACAAATTCTTCAAGAAGGTATGAAAAAAACATCTTTAGGCAATGTACCTACACAAATTTGGTTGGTTTGGTGAGAGATTTTAGGAAATATGAGAAACATTCTAATTCATGTCCCATTAAAAACGTTAATAAATTGACATGCTTAATATTATTTACAAAAAAATATGATAATAGTAATATTTTGCTTTACTTTTTTTTAATACAATACAAAACTTGTTTTTATTCAAGCAATGCTCACTAAAGGTTTGGTTGAAATGTGTTTATAACAGTTATCTATCTAAATTGAGAACCAATACTTGTTTAACTTGTCCTACAGTCAGCATGTTCTGAGTCAGCTGTGACCTTGCCATATCAGACTATATAGTTTGAGTCATTAGATGGGCATTTGACCTTCACTGCCCAACCTAACTGATTTGGTTATATTTTGTAAACATTTTTTTAATGAACACTGTAAATAATGTTAATTTATTAGTAAATAATCTGGTAAAATAGAAAACTCTATGTTTAGCTTATCAGAACTTCCTTATTATTGTTGACTGTAGAAATAAAAACTGTTATAAATAAGATATCAACAATGTGTATAGTGACAGTTACAGACAAGTCTCCACGCAAATTCAAGAAGTCACAAATTATTTTATTTACATTGAGCTACAGTTAAATTTAACATTGAGTGTTGCATATAAATTGTGTGGTTACTACACTATTGATAAGCATGACATCATAGCCAGTCAATTATTCCCACTGGAAGTAAAAATATGATGTTTGCTTGATATGGCTTCGGTTCAACTTGAATTGAACCTTAATATTGTGCAATAAGAATAAAACTTGGTATACTCTAAAGATGAAAAAATGGTTTTATTTTTAAATGAGTTTTTATAACATCCTGTTTTATTGTGCTATTGTTTTCTTATATGGAATAGAATCTAGTTGATAGCTATATACTTCAGTATTATACACTCACCGTAATGCAGTTAGTAGTGGTAAAAGTAATTGAATTGCAGATTTATACTCATGAATAATGCAAAACTATCTACTATGGTGTATGGCCTTAGTATGCACTTTTAACAGTTAATCTGAGTTATGGAAATTAATCTACAACTTAACGCAAGGTGCATTAAAATTGTGTTCTCATAGTGATAGTAATCCTTTTTTCTATTAGGTTGAGCAAAGTTTCTTTCTGTGTCATTAACTGGTTAAGTTGAAGATCACAAGTCTTTTAAAAATTGATACTATTAAAATCAGCATGGGCGCCCGATAAGTTGCATCGAAATTGTGTCAAATCTTGATCTCCAAAAACCAAAAAAACCATCTGCCCTATACCAATCTTTACTTAATTCTCTGGTGATCGACAATAGTTGGTGTTTGGACTTACAAGTTATCTCAAGGGAATTTTGTTGTAGCTCGATAATTCCACTCCACTGCTGTTGTTCACGATCTCACTGACTTCGATAATCGGCAATTATTGATTCAAAGAGCTTTATACTTCATTTCTGTCGTAACATAAATATACTACAACTATACTATATTGTTGTAGGTGGCAGTAGTCGGCGCTGTGTACTTAGTTGGTTACATGCAATGGAGCGTGGCGTGGCTGATCGGCCCAGTCATCCTCTCGGTTTTGAGGGACCAATGGCGCAAGGAGAACGAATACAAACGCAACATGGCGAAGGCGGCGGCGCTGTCTTCAGAGAAAGACGTAGTATTGGCGCGTTTGAGCGACCTGCCATCATGGGTAAGCATTCAATATCTGCATCAGGTCCAGGCGAGTTCAATAAAATACTTCAAAAACTTACATTATTACTAAACGACTTAGAGATTTCACCTTGATGCTTTAAGTTAAAAGATGAAAGACAAGACAAGACAAAAGTGTAATCATATTTTTCATGAACTTGACTGAACAAGCAAATTAGTCTTTGCGTGGTGGGCTCATGGAATCATAAAGATTAAATGAGTGTAAAACTATCTGTGAAGGAAGTAATATAAGCTGATAATGTCTGCATTAATCACACTTTAGATGTTCGCACTTTTGTGTGAAAGAAATAACGCAATGTAGTAAGGCAATGAGGTCATAACAAGGCCTTCCATTCGTCGTGTAATAAACAGTGCACTATAGGTACTTATACTTCCAGGTATTTTTACCTTGTTGCTGAGTCATACTTAGATCCATTTGCATTTTACACTCACATACCTGACCAATACATGCTCTGTGTCACCACAGTTTGTTTACATAAATCTAGACTGCTATGTAAATATAGTTACTGTAAACCATTGCATGATTAAAAATAAATATTATCTTTCTCACTATAAATGTGTAAGTGTTTGTTTATCCTTCCATCTCGCCCTAACTAAAGCAATCAATCGACTTAGTTTTTAGCATAGATGTAGTTAAAAGGGTTGGAGAGTACCATAGGCTACTTTTTATCCCAATATTCCCATATAGAGCGGTAACCACGCGGGGGAAACCGTGGGCGGCCGCTAAGTATATTTTCTTAATAAATTCTAGTATAATGTAAAGTGTTACTTTACTGTATTTATTTTATGACCGAACTGTAATAACGTGGACATAAGGCCAGTTCGGCGCTACGCAAACGAACAGCTCAGCAAATTACATTTGATGCAATTTGCACATTTTATTAATTACCATTTATTTTAAGTGAATTTAATTTATAATTTTAAACTTTATAATTTTAAAACCATAACATATACCATAATATCTTCAAAGGTTGTCTGAAGCTAACCAAAGAGCTCAATATAAACCTTTTCAAGGCCTAACTGATCAATTGATCATTGAACCGGTAAAGATTGAGCTGAATATCAGTAATATAAATATAGACGACTTGAAAATTGAAACGTACCCTAAGACTCGCGCAATCATTATGGCGTAGCTTCTTTGGCGTGCATAGGGTGCTTCTAACAGCGTAAAGGCTAAGCTAAACCACACATTTACCAACTTAACTGAATTTATGTCACCGATCTTCTGTTGCGTTTGCGTAACGCCGATGTACCTACATAATTCCATATAAACATGTTTGACCGATCTTTAATAATGTATAGGCAAAACCTAATGGAATTGGAAACTAGGTAACCCTAAGTAATCGATTCTGTATTTCTATTATTATTGTAGGTATTGATAGAATGCTTTAATAATATATAAACTGATATGGTAAATGGATAAATAATAGCCTATTCGATAATACATCGTCGGTCATGTCATAGCTATTATACTATCATTAAGTGTACATATTTAAGTAGTTCTTATAATTTATGTTATCAACCCGCCGCCGGTCGTAGGTTGATAAATAGAATAGCAAGAATCCATGCTAATTTAACACGTTAAGGCGATACTCGAAAAAAATATGCTGAAGCGAGATAGCAATGAGAAAGCGACGCGCACGGAAGCGAGACCGATTTTGTAGATTAGGCAAAAAAATACAAAATCACTTCGTATTAAAAAACTACAGCGATTTAAAAAAAAATGCTTCTATCGAGTCTAAATATTATTGGTGTCCACTTATTAAACCAATTTCCAATAGTGTAAGTTAACTTAGTAGTTAGTGTAACCCCATTTAAGTAATTTTAGAGATCTTTTCGAAAAGATAAAGTGTCGAGGCAAAATCATAAAATTGTGTTTTTGAAACTATACGAATCTAGATAAAGGTATGAAGAAATATATATGTTATTACCAGATTTGTAACAACTGTAACCGTGCTATAGTTTTAGGGGCCGTCCATTAATCACGTGATCTTTTTTTAAGCATTTTTTAACCCCCCCTCCCCCTTGGTGATACATGGTGAGGTTTAAGACTACCCCCCACCCCCCATCTAACATCACGTGTATTTTTCGTATCTACAAAAAATCTTAAATTTTTTAGAACTAGAATTGTCTTGCGCGCGCAAGCGCGCGTGTTGAATTTGGTATCGTATATGTCATGATATATTTTTGTGTCATTTTACTATAATACATGTAACTGTCAGCCAATCACAAGCCTGGAAGCTTGGCTTCACATATATTTGATCTCTTTCTTATGGTAGGATATTTTAGAATATTATCTTAAATACATGTATAAAGTATAATCTTATTTTATTCTGAAATTAAGGACCATGATAAAAATGTCTGACAGAAAGGTTGCAGGTTGTTTTTGATTGGCATAAAAATAATAATAAACGAATGGTGTAATCATGCGAAAAACATATATTGTACTTTGTACATGAACATATTTAATGTACATGTCCTCAGACCACGGATTAGCAAGACATTCTTCAACACTAACAACTGGATAAGAATCTTGCAGATCAGTTGTTGGAACTGTGCTTTGTTGAAGATCAATGTCAGTTTCATCAAGCCACTCGGTGTCATCATTTTCGCGCACAACGCAGAGAACCTCTCTCGATCTACTGATCGATCGTCGCGTGAGGATACGTGATGGACGAACATTGTGCATCTGTAGACTATTATTGCTCGGATTAGGTTGCTTGTGACATGAATTTACATGTTCCTTAACTTTCTTCTTTGTACAGAAGTACAATCCACATCGTCGGCACGTCCTTTCCAAAAGTTGCTGACGATCCTTCTGCAGACTAGGGTAATACAGGTCATAAGGCAATTTGTTAAAACCCTCATGCGTTGGGGTGATTCCAAGAGACCGACGCAGAAGAAATGTAGCAAACGTCTTGCCATCATGCTCTTGAGGCTTCGGAATACATAAGCCACTAGATGTCTGCAAAATTGGGTATCTACTAAAAGATCATTCGCCCACTTCATAAATTCTTCTTTTGTAGTATGTTTTTGTTTCGCACTAGCCCACAACTCATTAAATTCTTTCTGAGCGATACTAGGTTTTTTTCCTTTCTTATACTCTGCAAAAAGGTCTTTATACAGATCACCTACTTTAAACATTGTTTTAATAATGCAAAACGTACTAAGGTATTATAACAGTTTACGCATGTATTCGGCGCGAAAACAACAGAATAACTGGCGATTGGCGTGCCGAGCGGGCGGTCGTCGGCGGCGCGTGAGAAGGTACTTCGTTCGTTGCCTAGCAACGGCGAGTCAAGGTCACACTACATGCCGCTTTTCGATTTAAAAATCGCGCGTTTGAAAAAATAATGAAAAAATAAATACACGTGATATCTTACTACACCCCCCCCTCCCCCCTTGTGACATTTCGTGATTTTTGTCAAACCCCTCCCCCCCCTTTCAAGCCTCACGTGATTAATGGACGGCCCCTTATATCAAAAAGTCCATACTTTTTCCGAGTAGCGCCTTAACAGTCCCCATACATATTTATTTTACAATCCTTTATGTCCCAATAAGATTTTAATATATGTATATTTGATAGTATGTTGCAAAAACGGGGAAACCTTTATTTCCCGGAAAATATGTTATGACAATGAGTTTTCCCTGATTTTCGCGTGACCCCCATAGGGGGCACGGACTTGTGAGGTAAAAAGACAGTGGGGTCACGGACTTGTGATACAAAAAATAAAGATCTTTTGAGAGTAGAATGTTAAAAAACTGTGATAAAACTACCAGCCGCTAGTCACATAAATCATAACATAATATGATTTATTTGCATTCTTAGTTTGTGAATGTGTCGTTCAAGATGTGAACTTTGCCCGAAAAAGATACTTATAAATTTCAAGTCACACCACCACACACCACTTTTTGGTAGGACTGAATAGAATTCCTGGAAAAAACTTTTCTGGAAAAGATTTTTATTTCATTCTGTATTGCCCGGAGGCGACTTTTGTTAAAGCAGTCTACGTGATTTAACGGTTTTTATTGACCTTTTCATCAAAAAATTGTATTAAAAATATTTTGTGGAATGTTTTTAAAATAATTCGCCTTTTTCTTTATTCACAAGTCCACAAAATTGCATAAACATATTCATAAGTCTGAGCAATTTATTGAAGTATTAATATGTATAGGTATCGTGCCCCCGCACAGACTGGACACCTTACTTCACAGTGACCCCCTATGGGGGCACTGGACTGTGAACGTGTTAAAAGACCCCAATACGTGAGAATAGTTGTATAGGGAGACGAATAGTTGTGTGATATTGGATTGCTTTGCAATCAATTTATCATGGTAGCAAAGCAACTCTAAGGTGATTAATGGGTTGTAACATTGTGATACAGTACATCCAGTTTCATGTTGACCATGAACTCGCATTTATCGCGCACGTAATAAGTGCTGTTTCCTTTTGGCAACTGATAGCCTGCTGGCTTTTGACTGCACTAAACATTGTGGATTATTTCATGATGTGTCAGCATCCAAGTGTTTCGTCTGTAGGTACTCAAACTTAAGCGATTACGCCGAACCAAGCTCGTAATTTTAAAGTGTATGGTCGAGATATTACATAGCATATTGGCAGGAATAAATTGTATATAATTCTAATTCTAATGTCTTTAACAAATAACAATATAATAGTATCGAATACATTAGCCGAAATTTATATTTACGTTATTTAAAAAAAGTAATTGTTTCAGGTATTTTTCCCTGACGTTGAACGAGCAGAATGGCTAAATAGGGTAAGAATTAAGAATCATTTTGTTTTATTTTCGTTTTATTGTAGGATTGTAAACTTTCTCAAAGTTGGAAAAATAAATTAAAAACATCTTGGTTTATCTTGTTTGCAGATATTACTTCAAGTATGGCCGAATGTGAATCATTACGCTCGCAGCTTGTTGAAAGATTCCATTGAACCTGCTGTCGCGGAATCTCTAGCTAATTACAAGCTAAATGGATTCAAATTTGAGAGAATGATTCTTGGAACAATTGTAAGTATTTCAAAAGAATTTAGATACAAAACTTAATAATAGGCTAAGACTATTAAGAAAGTTCTTATCTATAAATCTACCTGTCAAATACGATGAATCATATACGCGAATGAAGGCGTATAGAAAGATTTGATCTTGAAAGGGGTAACTTTGAATAACAGTACGTGACAATAGCAGAGTTACATTCAAATTTTCATCAACAAGAATTGGCAAATAATTTTCAATGTAGTTGATAAAGCGTAGTGCAGTAATTGCACATTTTCACTCGCAGGCTCCTCGTGTGGGCGGCGTCAAAGTGTACGATAAGAACCTAGCTAGAAACGAAATCATCATGGACATCGACTTGTTGTGAGTATTAATGACACGGAAAATGTGGGACTAGTAAATTAACAAGTTAAATAACGAGATCATCAGGTGAGAAATAATAATATAAATTAAAAAATATCAGCACCAACTACAATATCCTAACTATAAAATATTACAATTGTAAATAATATTAACACCCAGACATGGAAAAATAAATATTCATGACAAGAATATCGAAACCACAACCCTTGACTTAGACAGCAGGTCCTCTTCCTACTGCCTTATGTTTCAGTTAAGTTTACATATTCCTGTGTTTCAGTTATGCCGGTGACTGCGATATATCCTTCGTGCTGCAGCGCATTAGAGGAGGCATTAAGGACTTACAGGTACCTTTTTAAAATATCGTATCAAATTCTGAATGAATGCCCTTTTTAATATCGAAATAAGTTATTTATCACCACCGTATCTCCAATTGCTTGTTTATTGCTACAGATGCAAAATAATTTCGATTTTTCTCAGTCTGTTATCAAAGCGGAAACTTTAACCGCACCCGCATATCAGTATCGAAACTAATTAAGGCGGTACCCCCACCGAAAGTGGCGCCGCGTTGAATTTTATTTAATATCGTAATTCTAATTCACAATTTTAATAAAACTAAACGTGGAATTTTTAGAGCCCATAGTCTAGTATTTTTAGACGGTATCATTACATTCCCTCGTATTCACTGCTAGAAGTAGATAGCAAAACTGCTAAAAGTGGCCGTTTTTGACACATTTGCTATCTACTTCTACGAATGACTATGACGAGATGTAGCGATACCTTCTAAAAATACAAGACAATGGGCTCTAAAAATTCCACGTTTAGTTTTATTAAAATTGTGAATTAGAATTACGATATTAAATAAAATTCAACGCGGCGCCACTTTCGGTGGGGGTACCGCCTTAATAAATATCAGTTTTTAAGGAAAATTTTGAATTACAAAACAACTCAAAAGTTAGGGTAAAAATCGGTGGCTATTTAATCTGTCAACTTCACTGAGGTACAGGATAAATACACTTTAATACCAGCCTAGTAATAAGATTGAGCGCACACTTTTGTCGTCATTATTAAATACAAGCGGCCGCCCACGGTTTCACCCGCATGGTTGCCGTTCCCATGAGAATCTCCAAAAAAATCTTCCTTAGTGCTCGCCTACATTGTTAAATGATCCTGTATGTAAAATGTCAGCCTAATCGGTTCAGCTGTTTGAGCTGTGCGTTGTCTGTCAGTCAGTCATGGTATTGTTTTATTAGTTAAGATTCCTAGTTTAATCTTGATGGTAATTTAATCGTAATGGCAAGTTTGGTTTTAGTATGTATTGTACCATTGAACAACGTGTCTTGATCAGTTGCCAGCGATGGGTTGGTTGGTTTGGATTCTTTGATTAATTGGCATATTGGCATACTTTTATGAGCTATCAATATCCGATTCTATTATATTTGCAAGCTGTGATGTCACTCATATGCTACCTCAGTTGAATAATCTAGTTATAGAGAACTAGCCGCTCGAGGTATCAGCCGCGTGGTTACCGTTTCCGTGGGAATATCGGGATAAAATGTAACCAATGTTACTCGCGGATAGTGCAGCTTCCCAATGGTGAAAGAATTTTTCAAATCGGTCCAGTAGTTTCGGAGCCTAATCAAACAAACAAACAAATAATCAAATCTTTCCTCCTTATAATATTAGTATAGAAGATCAATGGACTCTAGGGAGGAAAGGAGTAAGGACACAAGCGGGGCTATTACCTATCTTTGAAACAGCAACGCGAGAGAAGAAATTGCGCGATAATTGCTTTACGCCACGTATCAACAGTGCGGCCTCTACCGAACAAACGATTCCTTTATTGCTAACAAATTGTTTTTACCGGCAAGTGTCATAGCAACACGTGGCGCCTCACTCTCGCACCTATATAGGTAGGAGCACGAGAGAGAAAGACGCCGCTATACGAACCATCAGCGAGCGACTAGCCAGCAATCACATACGTAATACCATTTTTATTTTGACGTGCCGCAGCGGTCGCGCGATAATTGATAATTTTTTGGGTAATATCCCCGAAGGTTTGTTCATAGGAAGGTGAAAAATATGACCATATTAAATTTTGAATTTATTTATTACAGATGACAGATTATAAGAAAACAATTTATTGAATCATTGGAAATAAATTCATTGAAATTTAGCACTTTCAAGGATTAAAAAGAGAGCGTAGCTTACCGAACAGAGTAACAGAGGTTCGTTTTCCGCCCTCTGTATCTATGGCGACGTAAGAAACTTTTAAATTTCATTGTAAACCCAAGTAGGAACGACGCAAGACGAACTTTTTGCTAGCTTTCGATTTCGATTAACGATATTCTTTAACGTGACCGTGTCCGTCAGATCCACGGTATGGTGCGCGTGGTGATGAAGCCACTGATCAGCAAGATCCCGCTGGTGGGTGGGCTGCAGGTGTTCTTCCTGAACAACCCGTCCATCGACTTCAACCTGGTGGGCGCGGCGGACGTGCTGGACATGCCCGGCTTCAGGTACTGTAACCACGCCAGTTCAGATACTGACCACGGCATGATCGCTGGTGATAAAGCCGTTGATCATTAAGATGCTGCCCGTTATGTATGTAGCCGATACCCTTACTAATATAATAAATCATGATGTTCAGAAAATCATGCCTATTTCCTTTTACAGCGACATACTGCGGCGCTGCATAGTAGAGCAGGTGGCGGCCATGATGGTGCTGCCCAACAAGCTGCCCATCAAGCTCAGTGACGAGATCCCCACCGTGGACCTGCGCATGCCTGAGCCAGAGGTAAAACCGTAACATAGTCTAGTCTATCCTAGTATTTTTTCCAGAAGATCATCATTAGCTTCATTATTCATAATCACCTTAGCCTTATGACACCCACTGCTGGGATTATGACAGTCGGCAGTGATCTGCCCTGCACTGCCCGCATCCAGCGGCTTCCCGCGACCTTCACCAGGTCATCGGTCCAGCTTGTCGGCCTACCCACAAAATTTCGTCCGGTGCGCGGTCGCCATTCCACAACCGCCCCACCCCAACGACCATCGCTTTTTCTCGCTATGTGTCCCGCCCACTGCCACTTCAGCTGAGCAATCCTTCGATAGATGTCGGTAACTTTAGGTCTCCTAAGGATCTCCTCATTTCTGATTTGATCACGCAGGGAAACGCCAAGAATGGTTTTCTCCATTACATGCTGGGTGACCTCGAGCCTTCTTATGAGACCACGTACGCGGAACCAGTTCGAATTTGTGGCTTGGCTTTTAACGGCTATAAGCTGCAAATACGCCCGAATGCCTTCTGAAATACGTTAAATTTTATTGCATTCTGCATGAGAAATGATTGTATTCAGGGGCATAGTTTGGATCATAAGACTATATTAGTGACTTTCAAATAATTTGTGCTTGTGCTTATTTATCGTTTTTTTTGTTACAGGGCGTACTTCGCATTCATCTTGTTAAAGCTGAAAATCTTATGAAGAAAGATGTATCCATGATAGGTAAGCTATTAAATATAATCTTTGGTCATAAGCGCATTGAGTTTCTACCATCTCATAATATTTTGATAGACTTTGAACTGGACATGAAACTCTTAGAACGTCAAACATAAATTATGTTTTGAATTGTTAAAATCGTTCTATAAACTTTCTTCTCATACCAATTTTAAAAAGTATTAAAGCTGTTCTAAATAAATACAGGTAAGGGTAAGTCAGATCCGTACGCGATAATAACTGTAGGCGCACAGCAATGGAAGACGAAACATATCGACAACGACGTCAACCCGAAATGGGACTACTGGTGTGAGGTGAGAACCAATTATATCTGTTTCCTTCTATTTTAATATTTTTAATATTATGACACTTACTTAGCAACATTTTGTCGTATACTTTTATTAACCAATTATTACAGCCTAGTGTGCACATTTTTACTTATATTTTTATATTCTATTTGGGATACTGTTTGATTAATCTCTCGGTCCTTGGGTGAGTTCAGTTAGTGTTAGCTCATTTCTGATTTATATAAGTATTCACTGTTTTTGGATTTGAACATTTATCATTGCTGCATTATTATGAAAACTCATTATGACGAGAAATGCTCCCAAAACATTTTATGAAACGGTTAAAACAATAAATACGTACCTTTGCATTTTTCTTCTACCGAGTACTCTTATTTATTGTTTTAACCTTAACATCAGGAATGAGCATGAATCTTTCTGAATGAAAACAGCACATTATCTTTATTAGACCAAACTGCACTAGTGAAGTTTTAATTCCGCTCCAACGTCTTAATTGTGCTAACAAAATTGTGGGTAAAAGGAATACATACTTATATTACATAATTTATTTAATGGGATGCAATCAATTTGAATTTGATTGGATGGAATGTTGATAAATAAGATAATTGGATATTACAATTGGTTTATTATGGAGAAGTTATAATTTTACAGATGATAGAAGTGGAAATGAAATAATTGTTTGACAAAGATTTGAAGTTGTAACTTTCATTGGCATGTTATTTCATTATCGCTCTCTTCTTATTTGAAGGATTTGGAAGATAACTTAAAAAGAATCCTAAATCTTGATGTTTTTTTTTCTTACGGCTTGTCATTAACTATTGGTGCGTGCTTCATTGGCCAATTTCTGCAAATGTTTTGTTTTTATTTCTTTCTAATATAAAAGTAAGTAGTTGTGAAAATAGTATTTGTTTTCCCTAATGTATGTTTGCGTCGGATTGCGTTGGGCCTAAAGGCGCGAGTAATGCAAGCAATGGGGCAGACGTTGGAAATTGAAGTGTTGGACAAGGACGACGGCAACGATGACGACAAACTGGGCAGGTCAGTGCTCTGCGAGACTGCAGGCCAGGAATACACATATCTATTGTTTAATCACTTTGAACGTCGCATTGACAGTTTGAAGTATACTATTGATACAAACAAAATATATCAAATTAAATAGATTCATTTTTACAAAATAATGTGATTGTTTATACCAGAGAGAGAAAAAGGTTTCCATGTAATAGCTTACATATTCAGATTCTAGAAAGATATTTGATCAACTCATTAAAAATATCACACCGGCTCAAATAAGTTGTAGTTGCTACGAATTTAGAGTTGGTAGGAAAGTTATCTAAAACAAGACGTGAGAGAGAAAAGTGATTAAATAATAGAGCAACGGGGTTTTACTAAAACTTGTTTCAAAAGTTTGTGGTAAGGCTCCAGATGGACCTCTCTAAATCGAGACGAAAATTAACTTTATAATCTTGAAAGGCTGAAGGCCCTAATTTACAGCATAAATTGATTTTAAACCCAATTTCGTCTCGTTTTGTAGAGTAGTCTTAGGTACCAGGTGAGAACAGGACAACAGGTGTAATACACTGGAGTGGGGGCGCGGCGCATTTGACTGGTGGTAGAGCTTTGCTAATTTAAAAAAAAACTGCTATTATACAACAAGCTTACCATCTTGTATTGATCGAAATAGAAAAAAGGTAAATATTTACCTTTTTAAACGCTCAAGCACCCGTTAAGGAGAAGCGAAATAAAACAGACGGTCTTTACGTGATGAAATTAAGATTGATGCGTTTAGCTTTGCTATCAGTGTGGTCAGAGCTTTACATCAAACATTACAAACTATTTATTTTACCTCTACTTTAAACCAAATACGTTATTCATAATACCAAGATTGTAACCTTTTTTCCATTTTTGATTGAAACAGACTAAGCTGTAACAGGGATGTGATAACAGTGATTTGAGAAAATGTTATGCTATTCTGAAGTTAATTTCACTGAAATATCGTTACTGTACTCATGGCTCTGTGTTGCTTGCATGCCATATTTTTCTAGTGGAGCGATGTAACTACAGGATACTTCTTATTTAAAATTATATCGTTCGCACTAAAGTTCAATTTGTAAAAGCTGAAAAAGAAGGAATTATTTTCGATAGCATTTATACTATCAATAAATCTATACAACTCCTTCTTTTTCGTAGTTTGCTTGCAATGTCGCAATTAATAGTAGTATTTTATAATTTATTTTATCATGGGTAGTAAATGTAGTGATCATAAACACATATGGGATCATCAACGGTAAGTTTAGCTGGAGCTGGTCCAAAATTTATTTACTTGAATATTCTTTTATTTCGAAATGATTTGATACAATTTACTTTACAAACTTTGTTACTTATGAAAAACATCCTGGCAACATTGACCAGCAGCATGCCCGCTTATTCATGCGTGCGCATCGTGAGCCGCTGACTCAGTGTTGTCATACATTCACCTCACACGTGTCAAAATCGTGCCAAATCCAAAAACTGTACAAATTGACCATAATCTAATGTCTCGTTGTGGTTTGTCCCAAGGCGATAGTAAGCTCAAGGAAGGGCCAAACGCTGCAGTGCGAGCTGTGGGACTGGGACCCAGGGATGGGCATTGAGAACGATGACTTTCTCGGCAGGTCCGTTTCGGCGCTACCTCACGATAGCGACACTCATTCCCGTGTTTTCGTTTTTATGTCATAATATGTAATAGTTTTTACTGTCATAAATAAATAACGCTTAATAATATCGGCTGTAAAGAAGTTGTGTTTGACAATAAAAACTATTTGATCATAACATTTGTTTATTGTAATTTATAAACTTTTGTTTATACGCTAATAACGGTGTGATGTTTTTATTTCGTTATTGTAATATTTACTTAACAGTTCACTGTTTAGGATAAGCAGGACGTTAACCTCGATGGTCTACATACACTGTATAGCAAAGCAACTAATTGTACATTTGTAACACACGCGCTAAGATTGAGATTTCGCAGTGTTATGTATGTGTAATGTGGTGTGTGGGGTTGTGCAGTCGGTACTGCACAGCAGCGCGCAGAGCGCGGTGGTGAAGCTTTACGACTGGGACCGCGCGGGCCGGGACGAACGCCTGGGCAGGTCGGTGCCTGCACTGCTCGATGCATTCGGCAACTGCTCTTGATTTATGGCGTCGCTAGCTTTAATTTAATAGGCCTGTTCATAAAAATTTTAAGTCATGTTTTAGATTCCACTTATCCAATATCATGGTCCAATATTATAAATGACAGATACGCAATAGAATCTCATTCAATACATTTGGCGAAGTCATCCAATGTCTTTGATCAAATCTAAATTGGACCAAGATATTGGATAAATGGAACACTACCCTCAGTTAAGCAGTGTTGCAGTCACTTTCGATCTCATTACAAAGTCAAGGAGATCGAAAGTACCTTTGTGATGAGATCGAAAGTGACAGCAACACTGCTTAATTAAAACATGATATTTTTATGAATAATGGTTAAAGAGATGTACAGAATTATGCAATTAGCCGTTCCGCTACCTTTAAACAACATCCTCTGTGGTGATTTGAATGACAAAATATCCCAATCTAAACTAATTTTATGAAGAGGGAGTCGGATTAAAAAGGTTGTTCACATGAAAAGTTCGAATTGATGAACGCATTAGGTAAATAGCAAAGCCAATCCCAGTTTTGTTTGAGTTTTACATAGGTACCTACTTAATTAAATAGCCCTAGAATCCTTTATATGCGTCAGTGACTAACTTACTGATTATACGATTATTACAAATTTAAATACCTTCTATCCTAGCGGCGCCATTGTCTCTATATGAACTTGTTGCTCACCGCCCGTAGGAATGTGCATCGAACAAAGGTCACTGCACACCGCTTCAAATGAGATGAGCGTCACTGAAAACGTATTCTTGAACTATGGCTGAAGATACTTCAACTCATCTAACACTGATCCACTATACACACTTTATCATAAAACAAGAGTAAAACTGCTTTCGTGACGTTTGGAACTGTAATATAAATAAAAATTGTAGCATAAACAAAAAGCTCACACTCACAAAGCAAATAAGAAAGTAGATATCGGCAACCTATTATACATTTTAAACGCAAAACTTACACATGTATATTATACACATTGAACTTCCTTATCCATTGCTTGTACTTCTTTTATTGTTGTAGGTTGTAAGTAAAATGTGAGACTTGACCACAAAGTACAACACTATAAACAATTCTGATTTCCATTGCATTGTTAATATGCTTTTTGCATCTATGTTCATCATAACGTTTTAAATTGAATGTTGTATTGTATTATCATCACTAAATAAATACTGAATGTAACGTAACATACTTTAAAAGTAACTGCCTAGCTTAAATACTACCAACTAACAGTGATAATTAATTCTGCGTCCAGCTGACAGCACATAAGATTATTCACCACTCATTCTTATTACGGCAACTGCTCCCTCAGTAGTATAAATATATTGATAAAATTCCTTCCGGAAAAATATAAATATAATAATATAGATATTTTTTTGGTATAAAGATTTAATGTCGCTCGATAACAGTGAAATACAGAAATAGAAGAGGAATGGATACTTTGATATGCTGTCATCTGTACTAACTACATAATATGTGATCACTTTTCCTTAATTTTTAACGAACTTTCAGGTGTTCATTGGATATATCTCAAGTGGTGCGAGAAGGCCGCCTCGACACGGTAAAATTTGACAAACATTTTTTAAGTTTTACACTAATGTTATTATGACAAACGCCTAGTATCGAAGGACCAAACTATTTTTCAAGTTATACGTTATCTCTTATCAGAAATCCATGTCTCATTATGTTTTGGGTTTTTATTCAATTATATTATTATTTTCAATTATTAATTTAAATCTTTCAGTGGCAAACTCTACAGCAAGCTAAACATGGCAAAGTTCATTTACGGCTATCGTGGCATCGCTTGTCGTCTGATTTACTAGATCTAAGTCACGTAAGTAAACTTTATTGTGATATAAATGAAGTTAAAGTCAATTAAATCTCCGTCATCCCTTTGGGAATAATATTTTTTTTTGTTTTAGGCCATTACTGAAACTCAATTGATTAAGTCAGGTGAAATCAGTTCAGCCGTCCTCAATGTGTATATTGACTCGTGCAGAAACTTACCGGTAAGTTACTACTAAATGAACCTTACTTCATAGGATCATTTTCTATAGAAAGCTCTACGCTAGACTTTCACACCATGTGAGGTTCCTACACCTAAATGACAATAAAATTGAAACCACATTTGCCAAAATGGGCAATCAACGTATTGAAACATTTTCCGTCAACAATGCAAAAAAATAGTTTTTAATTTATTAAGAAAATAGAAAAGATAAAAACGCTAATATATTTGTAGAACGCCCGCGTCCACTCCCGTCCAGACCCGTACTTAGTCGTATCAGTGGGCAAGCGCACGGAGAACTCTGCGGTGCAGATGAGGACGGACAACCCTGTCTACGAGATCGGGTACTCGTTCCTCGTGCAGAACCCCGAGATTAATATCCTCGACATCAAGGTGAGTGCCAATTGCATCTGTAGCCCTAGCATAGGCGGCTTTTATCGACACTCGTAGCTCGATAATGTGACTGTCCCGCTCACTCATATCGTAGCGGGGTAAGCAGGACAGCATCATGCGCATATAACGTCGCGTTATATACCGGGTTCTTGCTCGGGGGACTGAGTGCTTAGAGATCGTAATCAGAGTAGTTCCGGTCCGAAGTAGCTGTCGTATCTACATTGTGTTTGGATTCACGGGGAAATCGGATGACCGAATTTGGATCTAGACTTAAACCACTCTTACAACAGATAACACTATTGCTATTTTGGGCCGACTGCGACTTTCCCGAATCTGGATCGGACGCTGTGCGCAAACTCTCCTTTTTTGTTATTACTATAAATGAAATTAAAATAATTATGATAAATTCTTAAATAGAAAAATATTGGAAAACATCGTCTCAGCCACAAGTGAATTCTCAGGTGGGACTCGAGCCCACGACCTTTGGAAATCCGGTCCAATGCTCTAACCATTGAGCTACCGAGACTTGCGGACCACCTTTATAACTTTTATATTTTTAATACGCTGCCTGTTGGACAGCATTGTCACCCTGGGTCTGATACCGGTGGTTGTTACCACAGACCACAGAGCTCGTCAGGGTGACATGACACAAGTTGCTTTTTTCTAGTATATTTTCTTGCTTTATAATTATCAGCATTAAAACATTTCAACGGTGGTCCGCAAGTCTCGGTAGCTCAGTGGTTAAAGCATTGGACCGGATACCCAAAGGTCGTGGGCTCGAGTGCCATCTTAGAATTGATTTTTTCCAATATTCTATTTCAAAATTTATCATAAGTATAAAAATAGCATTGAAAAATGCAAAAATTCAATCTATAATTAAAATAATTGTTAAAATAATGTACATTACTTTTAGGTGCTAGATCAAAAGACAGGAAATCAATTAGGTCAACTAGTATATTCTATAGCAAATCTATTGAAGGAAAGGGACTTGAGTCTGCTGACGCAGCCACTGAATCTCCAAAAATCGGGAGCTGAATCTAAAATCATCTTGTCATTACAATTGAAGGTAAGGTGCATTCGCATTTTATTTTAGAATTACATTAATTTTGAGAGAAATGCTGAAGTACCTCGAGTACGAGTTAATGTTAACTATCAATGTTATCTTCGGTATTTTTCATATTGATAAAGCAGGCGATGGGTTTGAAAGAGACAGCGATAGTTTCCGATAGCGAACGTTTGCCAAACTCTCTTGAGGTACTTGAGCATTGAATAGTTCAGTCTCTTGTGAAGGTGATTATGTAACTAAGAAAGGGTTCATCACAGTTTCACGTTTCGTTTTCATATAGCTAAACTTTTCACTGTTAGATTCTAAAAGAAGCGATAAAGGAGGAGGATATAGATGAGGCCGAAACTCCTTTAGCCCCCGCTCCCGCGTCCGCGACCACTCCCGCCCCCGCGCCCGCTACTGCCAGCGACGTGACTGATGGCACGGCCCCTACTCCGTCTACCAACGAATCAGGTAATTGAAACGGATTTACCCCAGTAGCTTTACCATAAGAATCTTTTATCAACACTTGTAGCTCGATAACGTGCCAGTGCCACTTCCCTCCCTGATCACATCTTAGGTCCAATATCTGGTCCAATTTGCATATGATCAAAGAAATTCGATAACTTCATCCAATGTTCTAGTAATAGTAACACTGATATTTGATCCAAGTTTATTTGACATTTACTACGCGAAATCTTAGACAAAGTTAAAGGAGAAGGTGGAAGTGGCATCAAAGAAAAACAAATAAAAATATCGCATATATCACGTGATAAGTCTTCCCCATAGTAAAATCTTTCTATTATCTAATTCAAAGCAATCCGACTCGGAATTCCTGGGACATGCGTTCAAACTCTTCATCGTTTTATTTAATTATATTTTTAGCTCCTACGCCAAATGATGTGGACTTAAAGAATATCGACGATAAGGACGATAATGCAACAGAGACATCGTCACAGAAGTCTATTCCACTAGAGCAAATTGCCAAATCAGTTGGTAAGTTAGAAACCCATATGTGGACTAGCATAGCAATTGACTACAACTGTATTTATTTTCATAATAACGATATTATTTTTTCAGACGTGTCACAAGACCAGCAAGCGCCACCGTCGGCGTCGTCCGATCGCGACTCCCCTAAATTGGTTCACAGAACATCTTCGCTGACTACGTAAGTTTTTTCAATGCCGTTATTCTTTAGGGCCAGGGTTCACAATATATTTTCTGACGTAATGTATTATATTTCTCGAGGGCCTAGTGTGCATTTGCAAATGTCCTCCAAACGTTACTATCGCGTTTAATTATCAATTTCATTGTATTAAGATCTATCTATCAAAATTTTACTAACGTTTGGACAATTTTACAAACTCGCACTAGGCCCTCTGTACTTCACACCTACTGTTTTTACTAGACTTCAACAGTGTACTCATTTAAAAAAGAGACCTAATATTTTTCCGCAGTTCTGCAGGAGAAGCCGGCTTAGGGCGAATTTTACTTTCGCTCCGATACAGCATGCAGAACCAAACTCTGTTCATTGTGGTGCATAAAATTGCGTAAGTGCTTCTACTACTAAATACTTATGTTTAGAAGATTCGAACCGACATTTCCAGCTTCGGCTCGGAACTGCCGAGACTTTCTTTGATGGGATATTGTATAGCAGTTTTATTATTTTTTGTAACAAAGCTTTTATTATGCTTAACAGAAACATACCACTAAAAGATCCAACCAACGTGCCTGATCCTTATGTCAAATTGTACTTACTGCCTGGCCGTTCTAAGGATTCCAAACGCAAAACCATAGTAAGTAACAATCGACAACCGTAAAATTTAACTGTTCATAGAAATACCTATTCAACATTTACTATTTTGCAGAAAATACTCGAACACTTATTCAAAACAAACTAAACATCCTATTATTTATAAAAGGAAATTGTGTGAGGATTAAAAGCTAATGGCACCACCACTGACTGTACTCAAAATCTTCTTCTTTCTTAATTAATGGCGTGCTCGCAATAAAATTCGCGAATTTTGCCAATGTCAAGTAAATATATTTCGTAATATATAGAAATTGTACGGTAGATTGAGTTAAAAATGGAGCCTCACAACACGTGTTATTACGAAAAGAACTCGAGTGAAACTCCTACTCAAAATCTGTTGATTGGTTTCAGCCACGTCAAAACTTGAAAATACTTGCATTTTGACAAGTATTTGATCAATCATCAGATTTGGGGTACAATCGGTGGTGGTGCCATATTTCTCAGTAATGATAAGCTACCAAATTCCAATGATATTGTAGGTGGTAAAAGACAGCTGCATGCCGGAGTACGATGAACAGTTCGAGTGGGTGATCCCGCTGGCCGAGCTGCACTCGCGGCAGGTGGAGGTGACCGTCGCAACGCACAAGGGCTTCTTGGGCGGCAGCCCCGTCATCGGACAGGTGGGTTACATGGTTATTTGGATGGATGTATATTTGTTACTCTTTCACGCAAAAACTACTGAACGTATTTAGATGAAACTAGACAGTAGTTAATAGCTTATACATCAGATTAACACATAGGCTACAATTTATCCCGATATTCCCACGGGAACGAGAACCACGCGGGTGAAACAACAGTATTAGTCCTTTTCACACGCACTGTATTATATAGGTACTCACCGGCACATTTAATGGCCCACCTCGTTATTTTCATACAAACATGCTCACTTTGCGACTGTACATAAAAATGACAACTTATTTCTGCTAAGATATGTATGCTAATGTTTAGGTTAAGCTTTCGACTGTCCAATTAGCAATTTTAATGAGTAACGAAACCACTGCATTTGTCCATAGAGGCAGAAAAATGCATACATCATAATCACATTTTAAGTTTCTTCGCGCATTCATCATTGATATAAAAAAGTTTTACGGATTTAAGTGCACTATATAATGCACCTAAATCTGTAAGTTATTTTAATTCGGTAAGTGCTTCATCAGATTCTATACAACGTTTGCTTAAACGAAGCCATGGAAATGGGAGGGGTATAGGGTCGCAAAGTGAGCATGTTTGTATGAAAATAACGGGGTGGGCCATTATATGTGCCGGTGAGTCTATTTATGTGAAAAGCCATACCTTCTTATCACGTAGGTCCTAAGAGCGGTTTTCGTGGTGCAGCTGTTAAGTTTGATGCGCTGTCGAGTGAACTAAGCAATATTAAACATCTTGCTATATTTTTTTTATTTTACTGAAAATAAAAACACTTCAGCCTCTTTTTATAAATTTTTAATTTTGCATTTTGCAATGCTATTTTTGTGTGATAAAGGGCGACATGAGACTAGTTGCTTTTTTCTAGTATATTTTCTTGTTTAATATTTATCACTTCAGCCTCTATTTGACGAACTGTAAAGCGCAAGCCTTGCACATGCTTCTGCTTAGGTCGTGGGTTTGATCCCCTATTTGCTTTGGTCTGGGTGATTTCTACTATGTATGTGTTTACAACAACAAAAAATATGTTTAGCTGTTATCTTGTATAAATAACACAAGTTCTTATTAAGAACTTGTGTTGTGTGTTGTATGTTCTCATTAAAACCTTGGTCATTGAAAGAAATCAAATTAAAAAATATATTTCGAGCCTTGTTCCAAGTTTCATTTCTTGGTAGTGGGACTGTTTAAAATTATGACATGTTCGTCTATATTGAATTAATGTACCAGATTCATAAAATAACCTTGTTTCAGGTTATTATACATCTCAACCAGTATGACTTCAGGGAAGCAAAAACACTGTGGTTTGATCTGATGCCAGAAACGACTCCGAAGGATTAATCAATTAAGGATCTGTTTACTTTAACAGGAGATGTTAACAACAGACTATCTAGTTCCTATATTCTCAATTCCTCCCCCTTTGTCAATGTATTTAAAAAGAATATAAAGTAATAGATATGCTAATTATGCTTGGATTTTCAAAATGATTGTAAAAGTCTGGCTAATGAAAGTAGACACACAGACTACTATCCATATTAGTAACTACTTTTGGAATTCAAATACCAAGACGTTTCATAGAGCGCGTCTATAAAATTCTGTTGTATTTTAATCAACTAGGGTATTCTCTTTAAAAGTTTCCCTCAATGCTCATTTTTTTACGAAAGTTGTTGCATCTCTACACTTTTTATAACTATTTTGTAATTGCATTGTGCAATTTCCAGTCTGATCAACATAATAATTTTATTGAATTTTAAAATAATCCATAGATAGCTAGAATAACTCAAAGAAACTAAGTGCATTTAAATTTTGTCACCTAAGTCACAATCCCAATGTATTGTGATGTTACTCATTATTATTGTTACATTGTTGATATCTTAAATGATGAATGTTGGCTTATTGCACATTTTATTTTTATAATAAATTCTCATTACATTTTAATATACACTAGTTGAGATTTGATTTACAAACTTATGAAGCTTATAAAAATGCATTTAATTCTAAGGATATCTGTTTTGATATTACCATTTTACTTGTATTAAGTATTAATATTACCACAAATAGTGTGGTACCATTAGTAAAGACAAGAAAAGTAACACAATTATATAAACTCTGTTGAACTTGCTTGCATAAATTATTTGTCTGTTTTATTTAAGTTTTATACTTTGGCAATGTATTATTTTGATAATGTTATTGGTAATAAAATGCTTTTATTTATAAAAAGGCAGTTTAGTTTTTGTAAATTGTAATGACCTCACATTATATCAAATGCATATATCTTAAATTACAGTCTTTCATGAGTTCATAATTACTGCTGAGTCGAACACTTAGATATCTTCACATCACACACTTCTTTGATCAACGTTCCAAGGTATTTGGAACAATCTTTTGTGCAATAATTTTTCCATAACCACCTCGTCCACCGTCATAATCAGTCCTGTATTCGTCACGCACCTGTGATGGCCAAGGATTAATCATTAGTATGGTAGACGTTATGATTATAATAAAACATTTACAGTTAAAATGCAAGAATAGTATTGCAGTGCCCAAGTTATTTTTAAGTTTTATGTGATGTATAAACCAGCTGCAAGTTTGTATTTGTTTCAAAAACATTACCTGTCCACCAGTTTTTCCACGTCCATATTGCCTCCCCTCTATGAAGCCTGCATCCCAGTCACATCTAATTATTCTATCATCCAATCTTGTCCCATTTATAAATCTTAAAAAAAAAATGCTTATTTAGGTAAGAGGTATTCATTCAGTGGCATAAGTAGAGCTGAGAGCTAAATGCCACCAACACCTAACCTAATAGTATAATCTGGTTAAATTTATTGAATTATAGCGCAGGACAGACTGAAATCGTCTTATAGTCTTAGACTAACAGTGTCCTAGGCATAAATTCAATAAAATTATCATTTAGGCAAAATGCAACTACATCCATACTGGTTTAATAGGGATATAATTTATCAACATGTTTTTCTTCAGATAAGGCATTTTCTGCCTGTGTTGCTTTTAACAATGTAGAGCTATTAAGACTTTTTTACAACAACAATGAAAACTCACTGCTTTATATCTCCACTATTTGCATGCATATTTCTAATACAATGTGCCCTGTATAGTATCTAATAATCTCCGTTACTTCAGGCTGGCCCCTATGTTTATTTTGTCATTTTCCCTATACACAGATGTGATTCAAAGACTACTGTAGATCCTGTTTGCAATACTACTTCTAATTAAATTTATTATAGCATAATGCTTTTAGATGATATTTGAATATCATCCACAAATTTAGTTCATTTGTTTTTTTCTAACTCAGAACTCGACTACTTACCTCATACAGTTTTCTGCATCTGGTCTTGTATAATATTCCATGAAGCAAAATCCACAAGGGGTTTTTTTGTACTTATCTAATCCCATTACAACTCTTCGAATATCACCACATTTCGAAAACAACTCGTATATCTGCTCTTCTGTTGTATAAAATGATAGATTTCCAATGTAAAGTGTTGATGATGCTTTCAATAAACGTTCCTGTTCACTTCTGGAACCCTGGATGAAAATGGAAATTTAAGGAATAAAATTTATATGTTGAATTGGCACCTCAGCAATTAAAACTTTTGTTTTCTACCACCATTGAAATACCATAAAAATTAACTTTCGAGAACGAGATCAATAAAGACACCCGACATGATGCACCTTAAAATGTTGATCCCGATAGGAGCTTATGTCAACGGAAGAGTTCATAGCTTCATATCCTCTCTTCATTTTTATATATGTTGAATGTTTTTTTAATAGTTTATTTTATTTTAAATGGAATAAACAAACGAAAATTGATTTATTTCAGAAAGTATGCAACGCAATCGAGCGACGACACAAATATTTTGTTGACATTGACATATTGAAAATGTCAAACTAATGACTGACTTTTTTTTTTTCTTAGTTTTGAGAAACTAGCTAATTTGAATTAATCTGCATTCTGCCGTACTAAAAAGTACGAGGGCGGGTCAATAAGTCCGTGACTTTTTGAATTTCTGACCTCTTTACTGAAAAAGCAACACTACTCCTGTCAACAGGCATCTGTCAGTTGACTCCTATCAAAATTTGAACTTGCTGCGTCACTCGTCAGTTAGTTTGTGTTTGACAGCTATCTTTATCAGACTACCCATTAATTTGAAAAAAAAAAATTGAGGTTTGGCGTAGTTTTATCGCATTAAGGAGGAGTTTTTGCGCCGTTTTGTAACCGTGGACGAAACATGGATCCATCACAACACACCAGAGACCAAACAACAGTAAAAACAGTGGGTTTCTAAGGGTGAATCAGCGCCAAAGAAGGCCAAGGTGGTTTGTCAGCCAATCAATCAATCAATAATTTATTTATTTGTCACTTCACAAATTCATTACATATATCAAATCATACACAAGTGTCATAGCATAACCTAAATTTGTGAATGACTGGCGCCTGAAATAGGTTTCTTAGAAACCTGTACCACAGGCCAATAGTTATGGCGACTGTTTTTTATGATGCACGTGGGATAATCCACATTGACTACCTTCAAAAGGGAAGAACAATCAATGGGGAATATTATGCCAACTTATTGGACCGCTTCAATGACGATTTGAAAAAAAACCGACCTCATTTGGCCAAGAAAAAAGTTCTTTTCCACCAAGACAATGCAAGGGTGCACACATGTGCAGTTGCCATGGCCAGGGGGTCGTCGACACTTCATACAAAAATGTAAAATATATGGATTTATGAACGTAGTTTGTACCAACATCTAATTACGAAAAAACCCGACTAATGAAAAAGGAAATTTTAATAGATTTGTCCCATCGTATTATAACGACACCGTAATTTAGCAGTATTATACGTCACGTCATGTTGGCCTGCATGCATGTGACGCTCCGCTGAATTTAACTTTTTCTGTCAGTGATAACGTAATATTTTGCTCAGAAGTTTTTAATTTATTTTTACATAATTTTAATAATGTCATTAATTACAAAGAGACATAAGGTGGCAAATCTTTGCGAATGTGCGAAATTTGTTGTGTCCGTAGAGTGAGAAGGTTGAACAAGGTAATATTATGTCTAAATTCCCGCTTGAGCTGAACAGGTAATATAATCAATTGTTTTAATAAAAACATTGTTTAAAGATTTATCAGAAATACATGAATCATATGGAACCTTGTTTTATTTGTGCAATACTATACTAATAGGTAACTAAGAACTGCCGAGTGGAATGTGATAATTTATAATAGTGTAAGTATTATTTATCGATATCGATAGGTATATGTTTAGGGGTTAGGGGTGCATCCCTAATCCCTTGTCATTTTGACAACTGACACTGTTACGTTGGTACCTCTTAAAAAAAACTGGTAGAAACTACGTTCATAAATAAATCAGTTTAGTGGCTTGTATGGAAGTGCTGTCTCTTAAAAAACGTAGTGATTACTTGCTCAGTAGCCATGGCAAAAATCCATAAATTAGGCTATGAATTGCTCCCTCATCCGCCCTATTCTACAGATTTGGCTCCGAGTGACTACTTCTTGTTCCCAAACCTGAAGAAATGGCTTGGTGGAAAAAGATTTGACTCCAACGTCTCTCACAAACAAAGGCCTATTTTGAGGACCTCGACAAATCATATTTTTTGGAAGGGATAAAGAAATTGGAGAAGCGTTGGACAAACTGTATAGAGCTGAAGGGAGACTACGTTGAAAAATTAAATGATTTATTTATCAAAAAATCTGTTTTATTCCAAAAGTCACGGACTTATTGACCCGCCCTCGTATATTCAGTTTCTGTACTATGTAAACTTTAGTAACATGGCAAGCTTCACCATGCAAGTAATAAAGCAGCCCTCCGAGAGGATGTTCTATGACCTACCGGGCTATCGCGTAAAAAATATGGGTATACAATATACATAATTATGGACTTAACTTGCCAGTTAAAGCTGTATATTGTCTTTCTTTTCCTCTAAACCTTATTAATTTCCTTTCCATTCATATCGCGTGATAAAGCGTTGTTCATGCTAAAGGTACTATATATAGCCATAGTTCAATAAAATAGTATCGACATTGTTTGCCTCATGGCGTTATTAGGTTTGCTAGTATCACTTATAATCGGATTTTTAAATCAGATGTTATCACAGGTTTCGTTACCTCCTCTCCTCAAATAATGTGACATTAATATATATTTATAGACTTTTAGAAGTAAATTAAATTTCTATAAATTTACTTTTGCGTTTTAAATAAACAAATCTATCTATGTAAACGGGTAGGTAAATTCAGTAGGTAGAGTTATTTGACAGGTGCCAATATCACTTATAATAAAAATAACTGTTTTTCTTTCCATAGGTACTATTATTCTAAGGTTGCGTAATGATTTGCTCAGATCCATTTCAAGTTCAGTAAGTATTGACATTAGTATTCTGGCTGTGGTATTGATTCTATTCACGCACACCACACAAATTCAAAAACAATAGCTACATTATAGGGCAGCATTATTTTTCCAAAATAACATTTGAGACCTGTCAAATTACTCTACTGACTAAACTAGAGACTCAACTGGCAAATCGGAAGGAAAATCGGACGTCTATTTCGTCTATTTACAGAAGTATGCATACAGCGCCTTAAAATAGTAAACGCGTAGCGTAGCGTGCTTTCCGACTCGGACGATGGATCCGATAGTCGGATCGGACGTCCGCGTCGGAATTCGTGTATGTGTATTTCGTGTAATGTAGGGCACGAGCGCCTTCAGATTGTCTGATCAGACTATCGGAATTCATTCGAAGCTGCATGTACGTACTCACCAGAGTTTCTTGTATGCCGTTTTCACACATCCGCTGCGAAAGTCGGAGATGACGAAGCGAGTTCCTATATTGTTCTGTGCCCAAAATCCTAAGGATCGCCTTGACTTACTGATTTCCGAGCGAGACAAATTTTTGTTTCACTCGAATTTCGTGACCCGCGCCGGCATCAGTGTGAAAACGGCGATAGTATTTGCGCATTTCATCCGATGCAAAGCGAGAATATTGGAGTCGGCAGTCAGTTTTGAATACAAATTATTCATTAGATTGTTAGAGCAAAGAATAGTATATTGACGTCTGTCTCACGAAAGAAGTCACATGGTATATCACTGCAACTATTATAAAATGTGGGCCTATAAAACGGGCCTTATTTAGCGAGATAAGACTAGTTGAGTCGAGAGAAAGATAAAAAGTAATAATCAAATGAAACACTCTTTTATATAGAAGAATAATTCTATATTATTAAATATTTACTTATTGCATTGGAAGTTCTAACATTCTTATATATTCATGTTCTAAACATAATCATACCTATGAGCAACTTGCATATATATTGCTGTAACATACTAATTTCTGTCCTTTCGTCATTCCTGCGACATAAAATTAAAATGCATTTTATAAATACTGAAGTCTTTGGGAAACAAAAGTTGTACAACAAAGGTTTACCTTTCTAAAATCTAAGCGACGACGTCTTTATTTACAGTGATCACATAACTTATTATAATTATGCATTACTTAATATTAATATCAACAATATTTCGTATTTCGTTAATTTTGGCCACACTTAAAGTTCATTTAACTTACTGTAGTAGAACTTATTGTTACAAATTAAATGACACTATTTCATGAGCATTTATTGGTATGAATCATTTCATTACATATTATTTTATTATTATTTCCTAAGTGGCCTTGAGCAGTTTAAGTTTTTTAATGGGCCTGTTTTGCTTGTGTTGCTATTTTAAGAATTTATTTAAAATACGCTGATATACTTCACAGTATTTATAGCAATTTATATTTACAATTCATTTCTGTTTTTGAATGAAGCTGAGGTGATGACTATAGTTTAACAAGTTTCAGTATTCCACATAATATTGTTGTAACAACACTTTTTTTTTATTGTATAAGGTTATTTTGATATTAAGTTAAATATTAAATTTTTCAGGTACATCTTTCTACTGCGGAATTATTGTGGCATGACAATTTATAGGCCTCCTTTTTAAAATAAAAGACCCCGGAAGCGTTTGCGTATACGTACATGTGCACACGTACGCACGTCCCTGGGTGTGCACGTAGCGACCCTTAAGTATTAACAACGCCATAAATTGCAAATATCTACGCGTTTGCATCAGGTGTGTGTCTGTTTTTAGATTTTAAGCGCTTCATTCCCATAGACTACAAAAGTCTACAACTTTTATAATCAGAGGAATTGACAATTGCGTTTAGGGACGGGCTTTTTGCGTAGCGCGGCGCGAACTGCTTCTTCGAACACCTCGTCGATGTTGACACGCTCCAGTGCGGAACACTCCACCAGGCGAACAGCGCTGCAAATTATAATTAATGTGAAAAATTATATATAATATATACATACGCACATACGCCATAAATCCCTTGCGAGGTTGATGTTGGTAGAGCATCAAAGGCGTAGCTTGTTATGTGAGTGAAATGTATTAACATCTCTTGATCTCTCTAATAGGCTCACCTCAACGAGACGCCACATTAGGCGTTGGTTGGGTCTAAAATCTGCCATGCTGGACCGAATTTTCAATAAAAACAGAATGTGCCGACTGCTGGCTTTCCAGTGCAGAAAGTAAATATAATTAATGAAAACCTATCAATGGACAGGGTATATTCGAGAACTAAATTGTCGAAGGGCTCGCATAGCAATTTGCCACTAATGTTTCTGGACAAGATTACATATAAGAGCATTATAGCTATAATATTGTCCTTTAACTATCTATTTTTCTATTATATTATAACTGTCCGTTTTTTTATTTTAATTGTTATTCACAATAAAAAAAAATAAGTAAGCAGTATCCTCTACCGACAACGGGACAAACCTAGCTATCAATTTATGTTCACTTATATAAAAAATAACGGTCCGAAAATGAAAAGGGCTTTACAATACAATATTAAATTTCAGAATTAATACATTGTTCTGTACATTTGGAGCTTCTGTCGTCACATATCGGCGAGCGTTATCAGCTACGATAAGGACGATAGTGGCTGCCGGCTCTCGCGCCTGATTGTGACCGGCAATTTCACTCACATTCTGTTGTATTCAGAAAACTATAAAAACATTAACTTTTGCAGAGATAAAAAATACTGATATGGTCCAGTCTTGCTGTTAGATAAATAATTTTATGATTACCAGTTATGTTACCACATAATTAGTTGTTTGACACCAACAATTTTATTAATAGCATATATTTATGATCTTTAAAATGTTATTTCCGCTATATTTTAATAATGACCTGACGTCACTTATAGTCAAACAATTCACTATTAATTGATTAGAAAGCAAATTAAACGTAACTTCACTGTTAGATAAAAAAAAGTTGTTACTATTGAGAAGAACTGTGAATTACCCAAGTCACACTTACCGAATTTTCTTCCTTAACTTTTTCCCTTCCTGAGTAGTGATGACTGCCTTGCCGGCCGCTCGCAGGTCCGTCTTAGTGGCTGTAATCAAACGTAAACTTTGTTTAACAGTTTGCGCAATGCTTATTAATTATGACCTTTAGGTATTCCGAAATAAGAACAATGCGAATGATAACAAGCCCGAACAATAGCTTATGAATTCCGGATGCATCGTTACTTTTGAATATCTTAATTATAATGTAAGTAGCATTATGTTAGGAAGTCGGCAGTAACGTCAGCATTGGCTACTGGCCTTCCATTTAGGGAGACCTACGTATTCAATATCCAGAATCGGCGATACACATAATATTAAATAGGTTAGACGACCCGCTTGTGAGCACTTTCATTTAATCCTTATTCTCAAAGTGGTCAAACCGAGGATTCTACTCTACTTTTAATAATCCTACTGCAACGATATTAATTAGGTAGGTAGGTAGTCTAATTTAAGTCTCTGTAATATTTACACAGACTAAAATGAGTACATCCTTTCAATGAACAGTAATTATGTTTAATTTCAACAGATTAACCTCCGGATGTGGTGTCAAAGTTTTTTTGTAAAACATAAAAGGGTAGAAAGTTCAGAAGTGGGACAATTTAGGTCTAGTCCTCAGCACATCACGTTTTATATGTTATCCTTGAACACGGTTTTTTTTGTACCTATATAATAAGAGCTGTTTTCGTAGAGCAAGCTGTTTTAGCTCGATATAATGTTAATAAACAATCTCCTGATTCATCACAGGGACTGTCCCATAGAGTTATTCCAGTTTGATTTAATAAAGTTTCCTCCTTTGTTCTTATTGTCTAACTAACCCTCGAAATAGTCCATGTTTCCCGTACGTAAAATGATGACGTTTTGAAGACTATTAGAATAATACCTAAATATTTGCCTACTCAATGACGACATTTGCTACAATCCTATTAGTCATCGGACATAACACAAACGAGGTAAATTACTCTATTAAATTATTAGTGCAACACGAGCAACGTTAAAACCATACACTAACTATAAGTGTTATTATTTATTTATTACTAACTATAAGTGTTACTATTATGATGAATATGGAGCTTCCTTAACCTTGGTTTTGCTTCAAAAAGTCTACTGTACCTTTATTATCTGTACCTACTGAGTGTGTAGTGTGAGATTTTCTCTTCGTCGGTCGCGTTAACGTAAACGCAATCCTTCTAATATGAATGTGAAAGAGTGTAAGTTTGTTTGCTTATTTGTTTGTTACTTTTTCACGCTAAGACTACTACTGAACGGACTTGGATGACATTTGGCACAGAGATAGTAGATAGCCTGGATAGCCTGACATAGGATACTTTTATCCGGATATTCCCACGGGAACGAGAACCACGTTGGTGAAGCCGCGGGCGAAAGGTAGTTCACTATAAGATTGGTGGCACGCCATCTAGCCGACTACGTCATTCACTACATAAACGCCATACAAATACCTAACGCGTTCACGATCGACCGTCAATAAAAAAAGTCTCTAAACTAACACTAATATTATAATTAATTAATCAATTAATTTTTAAATTTCTATTTTTTTAATGCCGATCAAGGCCGAGTCATAGATACTTCGGCATCCTAAAGCCTTGTTCGGACTAAGCTAATGATTGATTTAAAATGAATTTGGTACTCTCGTACGCAATGAGCGATGAACTTCTACTGACTCTTTACTGCTTGACCATTAGGAACAAGGCATAACAGAGGGTATACTTAGTGCGAGTTTGCAAATTTCCAAACGTTACTATCGCGTTTGCGTTATGAGTTAATTTTCAACCTCACTATCTGTCATAGTGGACTGTGTCATATCTCTGGGTGGACATTTGGAAACTTACTCTCATGAAGTTATAGGTATAAGTTGAGATAACACTCCAAACACATACTTGAAGCCAAAATTTAGTAGCATCATCTCACTCTCCAAAGAATTTTATCTCTTTCAAATTAATTTTGTTTGACTGTTTTAACACTTGCAAGTGAAAGTATAAGTTAGCTTCTTGGATTCCACTTAGTTCCGCAAGTGTGTGCCAAGTGGAGGCCAAAAGGCTAACTTATCCTTTCAGTAATAGTGTTAAAAATAGGAAAACAACGTTAACTAGAAAGAGAGAGAATTCTGTAGAGAGTGAGATAAAGCTACATAGAATCTTGCCCTCAAGTAGGTTTTCGGTGTGTTAGCTCCACTTATACCAATAACTTCATGCTCATGCTAGACCCTCTGGTAATACGGTGAAGCTTAACATTATTAATAATTGTAACTCACCTACAAGGACGACGGGCACAGAACTGCTGAAGTGATTGAGTTCGGGGTACCACTTGTGAACTACGTTCTCGAAGGAGGACCGGCTGCCGACCGAGTAGCAGACCAAGAAGCAGCCTGTCTGAAACGAGACAAAAAATTAATTATTTATTCAACTAATATTATAAATGCGAAAGTATATCAGTTTATTGAAATAAAACAACTTTTACGGGGTTTTGATTTTCCCGACGTTTCGGCACCTTTTCAGCTGCCGTGGTCACGGGATGACTGGCTACTTATAAGTCTATCCTCGAAACGTTAATAAATTTTTTTCGTTAATTTATTATTTTAAGATGTCGTCGTCTCAACCACATAACACCCACTGCTGGGTATTAGGCCTCCCCCAAAAGGGCCACGCTTGGCAGGCGGGTTGGCGATCGCAGTATGGCCAAGTTTGTAGGAGACGCTGCTGCCCGTCTCCTGAAGGCTGAGTCCCTTAGTCGCCTTTTACGACACCCACGGCATGAGAGGGGGTAGTGCTATTCTAAGCCGACACTACACAGCTACACTACATTTTAAGATGTACCTACGCGTATATCAGTTTGTTTGTTTGTTCCACTTTCACACAAAAACTACTGAACGGATTTGTATGAAATTTGGTATGTAGGGATTACAAGTAGTGGACTAACACATAGGCTACTTTTTATTCCGATATTCCCACGGGAACGGAAACCACGCAGTTGAAACCGCGAGCGGCCGATAGTTAGAAATAATTGAAAAAAAGAGGTTTCAGTATGTAAGTATTTTTAAAAAGTATTTGCGTAGTTTGTTTGTTATGCTCTGTACTCTTGAATACATAGATACTACCTATATATGATTATGATTAGGTACTATTTCGGGAAATATTCGCAGCTTAGGTATTTACAATCTTCGGTGACATATGGAACGTCTTTATTTTAACATCATAATATTACTTGAATATTTGGACCTCAGTATAGTATTTCAATACGTTGTTACCCAACAGTAGGTACCTATAGTCAACTCTTCTTAGTAAATATTAAATATAGCTATAGGTACTTACTTGATTGTAAGATAGTGGCCTAAGTCGTTCATAATCCTCTTGTCCCGCTGTGTCCCATAACGCCATTTCCACTTCTTGTCCATCCACGGTGATATAACCAACGTAATTATCGAATCTGTAAAATGATATCGTAAGTATTTTAAAGATCTAGTCAACAACTGGAATAATCTGACCCAGACAATTTGACGCATGACGCGGTATTCAAACAGTTAATCACTGTAGCGCAAATTAATAACATCACATAATTACTGAAGAGCTTTGATAGAAGTGGGCTGCAGGTGCCAAAAGTGCAAAACAGCATTCCTGTCATGCGCCTAATTGTCTTGGTCAGATAGTAGATGTGTAAGATACCCTGTAGTTCATGGGAAAAAATTGGTGAAACCACAAGGATAAAAATAGCAATATCACGATGTCACCGATAAGAACTTGCGGAAAAATTATCTTTGGTATTTTAACTTGTCCGATCAAAAACTCGTTGTTTATTTCCTCTTGTACCAAATCAAAAATATTACGTAGGTACACATATAGAAATATGGGTTTTTGAAAGGTATAACCGGAAAGGAAGTTTGTGTAACTGATGCTCATAACGATCAGCTGTGTTTGTTACAACAGCGTACAGCTTGTCGATTGATGTTCCTATTAAAAGTTTAGGTTTCTATGATATGTTATACTTACGCAGAAACTAGGACCACGAACAAATAATCTATGGATGCAAGTTCATACATTTTGTCGTGCAGCTACAACCAATCAGTTTCTTACACGAGAATGAAAACTTAGAGAAGAAGTTGTTATCAAGAGAGGTCACCAGCGCTCTCAGGATACCTACCTAGACAGATATCATGCCACAGCTGTGCAACCTCACTGCTAGTTCACAGGGAGACAACCGTTCCCGTTGTAACAACAAGACGATTGTTGCTGTCGATTGATGTTTCCATGATGTTATAAATTTTATTATATACCAAAATACTCGCTACAAACAATTAAATAATTGATGTATGCAGGTGCAGGTTCAAAAACTTTGCCACGCCGCTACAGCCTACTTATAAGTGCACCAGAATAAAACCGTAGGGAAGTGTTCTTTTATGATAGTGTTCGTTAGAGGATTACAGCGCCCTCAGGATACTTGCTAGGCAGATATCATCTCACAGCGGTCCAAATATCGAGTTTTTTTTCATCAATAGTTTAGTGAACTCTCACATTATTGCATTGCATATACCTACATCTAGAAACGCCATTCCAGAAATGACTCTCGCAGTTTTTCATACGAGTAATATGGTAACTGAAGTATGTTCACGTACGTAATATAACTCAATATCCATTTACAAACAAATTACAAGCATGCAGATCGGTCTTTTACTGGTCGAACTGATGTCTTACTACTTGGACGACATAATCCAAGAGCCTAGTTCTCTTACAGCATGGAGGGTTCATAGTTAATTATCTGCGTTCCCACTGTGCTTTTTCAGTTCTTGTTTTCGGTGTGCTTTTATTTCTATATAATTTGCTAGATTAGCTCTGCACTTTATTAGGTCAAGTTTGAGCGAATCAGCGTTGTCTATCAGCCGATAAGCGATAAATGTACTTGACAGTGGTATGAAGTCGATTGTACCTACTTATGCACTTCAAAGGTAGAGTTCAATGTTTATTCGTCTCCACTAAATAAGTACTTAGTTATTGCGGCCAAAATATGCTACATTAGCACTATTAGCTACGGGCATTGACTTATGCGTGGGACCCCATGTGAAGTGGAGACAAATCGCAAGGAAGTCGTCAAGACAAGTAGGCGTGCGTCCAGTTTCATAAGGAGGAAGCGACGACCGATCACAATACAACAATGCCGCGACGTATTTGACTTTATAAATAGTGCAGTCCACGATCACGAGGTGAGCAGGTAGGTACGACCTGCTAAATATTTAGCCAGATCGGAACCCGGCGCAGTTATAAAACACATTCGCTAATAGGATGTCCATTCTATTTACAATTAACTAATAAATTAAGCTTGTTAAGTAATTGCTCGGTGCATAATATAAATAACAGTAGTTTATTTTTGCTTCTTTAGCTAAATTAATACACTTAATTAAGAGATAATTAGGTACCCTTTTCATTTCTATTATTTTACCGAGAGATTACTTAATAAGCGCTCATTTAGTAGCTAATTTTAGAGTTATACATAGATGATACATTTAACCACAAATGATTATACTTACTAAGTACTATATTTATCTAAGTATCCAATAATTAAGTTCTTACAAGTCACATTAAACTTTACAGACTTCTTAATACTTAATTGTGTGAGGTGTGATGTGATCTTACATATTTTTACAAATTTTATTAGTCATGTAACTAAATAACGATGTACTTTGCGCGGCAAGCGGCAGTTTGTCAACATTGAAGATGTGTTGTCGATTTAATGGCGTGACGTAAGCTATCGATTCATCACCTATTTTGTGAGCAATGTTTATCTACGGTTTTTATCGAATATATTTATTGCTCATATCTGTTTCCATATAAGGTATGATAGTAGTAAAATATAACATAGCTTAAAAATAATACTTATTCTAACGTCTTGCCATATTAATGCCAAATACGGCCAACAACTAGTCTAAATAGTATTGAAATAAAAACATAATTTGGCTTGGCTAATTTTCAATGGCTCGGAATTTTCTAGATTTTAATACTAAACAGTATGCAACTTGATTTTCCTTCTAAGACTTATTCATTGGCTTTATAAACAAAATAAAAAAAGTATGTAGAACACTGTGAATTCAAATAGTTTAACTAAATAAATTATTTGACTAAACTTCATATGTGCGTCATGCACAAATAAATAGAACCAGTAAATCCATACACCACAGCGAATCACCATACCTGCTGTGACATCACGAATACCTACTCAATGATAACGACGTTACGGCATCATCCCGCTAATTTAGTGGCTCGACCTCACGTATAGTAATTCTCGCGTCGCCGACGATGCTGCCCCAGTGACCCAACGGTCAGCGCACCTGCCAACTACCTCCGTCGGAGGCACTGATACGCGGTGTACTTACACTGTAGGGACATATTCCTCGGGAAACTCGTTCTTGGTATACACGTAGAGCAGGCAGGTCTTGCCGACCATACCGTCGCCCACCACTGTGATCTTTATCGTTTTCTTCGTACCCATGTTGCGTGCCGGGACATCCGACAAACTGACACAATTCACTGATACCGGTCAATATTCCAACGATTAACACTTGCGGGCCTCGCAACAAACGAACATTTTAATTTAACTTAAATTCACTAAAGAGAATAAGGTCCTTGGCGATGTTTATCACAGTGATGTAATGATCTTATCACTCGTAGCACTCGCGATAAAGCGGCGGTTTGGATTGAAACAAGACACGCGCGCGCGCAGCCACTGCTGAATGCAAAATGATTCAGTAACTAGAGACAAAGCTTTATTGGCTAGTCGAGCGAAACGATGCGTAATTTTATCGCCAACCAATCGGTGTAATGCCCGCCAGAGCCTCGAATTCACATTAATTCCAAAAGCGTACAAGCCGTCAAAACTTTAGCGAATCGTCACCACCATTTACTATTTCAGTCAAAGTAAACACAGAGGAAGTTAGATAATACTCATTAAATTCTAATATCATCCTCAAATAAATCGTTTTGTAAGTGAATTCAAATTAGTATTGTCACAAGAATAACAAAATAATTTTTAATAAATGTTGTTTATTGATTTATGGTTACATTTTTTTTTAGTTTTAGTCAACATTACAAAAAGTGGATAAGTCAAAACAAAAAGAAAATCCTTATTTACTAACTTATTAAAATATGAAACCTGTTACAAAAATAATACTTTTATTTCTTAATATTAATTTTTAAATAATTAGTATCAATACTGAAATGTCGAGACGTTAAATAACCACAGGTCGATCTACATTAACTTTAGTTTCATTACATTCATGAGATATTTTTAAGAAATTAAACAAATCTGCATCATTTTGGCTATTGATTTATAAAGGGGTTTTTCAACCGGTTTTATTCACTAAACTAAACTTGATTCTTGTTACTAATTTTAAGTAAGCTGAACCTAAATGGTATATTAAATGTCATGGTCAAAATATATATTTATCATTTCTAAGTTAAGTTTTAAAATTGTGATGCGATTTAACCTTGTACTTTATTTTAACAGCTTATCCTCTCAGCATGTAAAAAGTTAAAAACGATTATTTAAGTAATTTATTAATAAAAAATTACCATTTAACTTAAATTATACTTTAAAAAGCAGATGAGAATTGTCAGAAACTATAGGAATCCTGAAGTGGTTTCTTACTCTAAAATAAATCTTAACTCTAACTGGGGCATGGCGATATTAACAATAATCTTATAACTTATGAATAGCATAAAGCTTCTATAGTCACAACCCAAAATCGATCCATTAAACTGATTTTAAGGACCATAAATACAATTAGATAACAGTCCGAGATTTTAAATTTTGCCAAGCAGTGTGTGCGATGGCGAGCCAGCATTAATCCGCAACACTTGTTACGGTTGTTATGGTTAGGCACGAGGAGCGTTAGTGCGAACATCGACAGTGTTATGAGTAAAACCCTATTGTCAGGTTGATTCACGCACGAGGAGCATGCCGCCTTCTCGAACGAGACAAATAGCATACTTGGAGCGTTCGCACTAGGTTCATTATCGTTGTTTGTTCACGCATGCGAGCTTTCGAGAATCATCTAGCTAGAAGTATTTCTCGTGCGTGAACTTGCATCGTGTCAACCAGTCATATCGGACACTAGCGGCCATCCGCGGTTTCACCCGCGTGGTTCCCGTTCCCGTCGGCATATTGGGATAAAAAGTAGCCTGTTTTATTCCAGGCTATCTTCTATCTGTGTGGCAAATTTCAACCAAATCGGTTCAGTAGTTTTTGAGTTTATTAACTTCAAACAAAAAATCTAATCTTTCCTCTTTATAATAATAGCACAGTGTAACTAAAGAACTAGCAGTGGGACAACGCCCTTGAAACTTCGCGGCCATGTCGCTTACAAGACTTTCATAGTATTTGAAATGTAATATGTCATTGTCCCGAGTGAGCGTATGGCAGCTCGGTATCGCTAGCACCCCCTCTCGCCCCGCGAACCCCGCACGATTGCTCTGGCAAAACGTGTCCGTCGGACGTCTGTATGCATAGATAGACTGTGATATTAGTATAGAAAAAGCGTTTGAGGGCTCAGTGTTCGCGTTCGGCGATTCCGCAAACGCGTAACGCTCGATCACATGACCTCTATCTGATAGGACCCTAGGAAGGTAGCTAGGTAGATGTTATAACTATATTGAAAAACATTAGATGTGCACATCCGATACTCATAGGTGTAATAGAGTACATTATAAGTTATAATTATAACACATAGAAAATAGGCGCAGACATGAATGTGTAATTGCTTGTATACGCGTCGTACCGTTCGTTCGCACGCATCCAAAGTATTTCAACTTAAAATAAAACATGCACTATGCATAGTTTGAACAACTGCAAGCTGGCTCGGAATGAGGTCCCAGCAAGTGCTGCCGCCGCGCCGCTGGTTAGAATTGTACATACCCGTTATTTATTTATATGGTGCGCGACACAAAAAATATTTGCTATATTTTATGAAAAAAATATGTACCTATAATATTATTTCGATTGCTACATACTCAGCAATTCTTATGCTTGAACGCGGTGCCGCTGCTGACGCGGTGCTTTACCTATGACCGCAGTTATTGTTTTTGTTCATCAATAAGAACACAATCATCATCGATTAAATATCTAAATACCTCAGAAGCGGTGTAATACAGTATAATACAATGAACTACTCAAAATATACTAATGAAATACTACAAAAGCAAGGAAAAGTCTGCAAATTTGGAGTCTTCAAGAACTGATTGAGTCCAAGCAATGCCTGCTTAATCTTTATGATAGAAAATCTTGTTAAACTTGTTATAAAAATCGCGCATTATACACAGATAGGATATTACAAATTATAATAAGGCTTGGTTTCAACTATTGTCTGCTGTATATCGAATTGCAGAGTATGAATCAAATCATGCAAATAATTTTACAAAATACGTAATCATAAGTTGACTGACATTTTACCTTACTAAATAACAAAACCTTTGCACAAATGGGTGTTAATGCTTTAACAATTTCAATTTGCTCTGAAATAAGGCATGGTCTAAATATCAAATAAAATTTTGTCAATCAATGCAGCAATAACAAAATTACAGACTAATAACTGCATTTTTTTTAAGTCAACACCCACCATTATAACAATTTTTAATATAGACTGCCTTGTTAAACCAAAAAAAAATATTAAATCATGGTTTTCTATTTTCCAAATCAAACTTTTGTATGCCTCCAAGTATGATTTCCTCCTTGAGAGCTAGCACTTCACGCAACAGCTCTTGATTATTGTTTTGCAACTGAGAAATGACTGACAAGTGCTTACGTTCACGCTCCTTAAGCCGCAATAATGTAGAGTCACATACCTCACTGCAGGACACATGGACACCTAGATGAAGAATAGGTCAGAGTAAATGATCAATACTTGATAAATAATAATACAAAAAATACGACATTGATTGACGATAAAAAATATTCTGTGTTTAAAAATCAAACTGAAATAGATTTACTTGATTTGTTTCTCAGTCGATCCATTAATTTTTCATTTTCTAGCTTTAGCCGGCTAACTTCATTGTGTAAATTCTTCTCAATTGCTTCTTTTTGTTTTGTAACTTTTAAAAGTTTTGCTTTTGCTTCAGTCAATGTTTGAAGAAGTCCTTCTGATTGATCGGACACTCTCTGTGCTGATGCTACACATGCCCTTGATTGATTCTTTTCATATGACAATTTTTCTTTTAATTTACCTACCATACCCTGAAAATTAGTGCAACACAATAAGAAGAACAGTTTGTATGTAACATACATTTATAAAGAAAGGAATATTCAATAGGAACTCACATTTAGTTGTTTACTTTTGTGTTCAAGGACATGATTTTGCTCTGTTAACATGTCAACATTCTCTTTTAAACTTTTATGATAATGTAACAACGTCCAAGTAGAATTAATAAGCTTAACAAGAGCTTCGGGAGTCAGGTTGCCGTTCTCATAATCGATGTATGGATTGAACAGGTAACTTATGTTGTAAAGTCCCAGTTCCTGAAAGTATAACAGATAGGTACTGTAAGTTTCATTTTCTTTCTTTCGTTAGTGTCTATCTCCATTTATTTACCTCATTCAATCCAATTAGGCACTCTTTAATATTATTTTGGGTGCATGGTTCATAAACGGTAGCTCTTTTGTGTTTGTAGTTCTGCAAAAGTTCTCTTACTTCTTCATCTAATATTTCAAACTCGTTGCCAGTTGCCATTTTTAAATTATTTATTTACTATTTGATAGATACCCTAGCTTTTTTATTTAAAGTTTTTTGAACAAAACAAAACAAACTGAAATGTTCTACAGTATGAAATCAAACAAACAAAGCAAACCGACAAAAAAGTTGTCATTGTCAATGTCATTTTCATTCATGTCATGTCAGTCGGTTTTTTGTTCTTTCCAGGTACAGACAGGTCTGAGACCCTTCTATTATAGCTAAGTAGGTACTACAAATCAGTAAAAAAATCGCCGAAGATGTTAAAGCCATAATGCCAGCTTGAGTGGGTTTTTCTTGCATTATTGATGAAAGATTATTAGAAGCCAAATCATAAGACCCGACTCGCGAATCTTTGAGTCCCATCCCATCTGAGAATTCATTTGTGGTCGAGTTGATTTTTTCAATATTTTCCTATTGAAAAATTTATCTAACTATAAAAACAGTTATCCCGTGACCACGGCAGCTGTAAAGGTGCCGAAACGTCGGGAAAATCAAAAAACTCCTAAAAAACCTATAAATACGGACAATTACAACTTAGTTCGTGGAAATATAGCGCGTTTGATATCCGTAAAAGTTGTTTTATTTCAATGAACAGTGCGCGCCAAAACATAAGATGTACGTATATAAAAATTGCATTGAAAAAGGCAAAAAAAAATATGAAAAAAATCTTTATATGGTAGGCTAGCTAGCAGGGCTTGTTTATCCGGAGAATTTTCAAACCGGTACAGCAGCGAGTACATAGAAAGCGTTTCATTAAGGTTTGACTCTACCGAAACCTGAAACAAAACGGTTTCATGAAAGAGCAAAATTAAAAGGGTTTTGAATTAATTAAGCTGTTTATAGAGGTTTTTTCTGCTCTTTATAAGTACATAAGCACAACGACTAACGGTCAGTTTCAATAACCTATCCTCAGTAAGAGATAGGCTTACTAGAGCTTTGTTGCCTAGATATTTTTGTTAATCAGCCTAAAATAACCAAAAATAACAGCGATTGCTAAGTAACGTAACCAAGATAGGCCTACCTCTTGTTAGGGATAAATTATTGAAACCGGCCTTAAGACGATCGTTGATCAGGGCGTTATCCTCTAGGTAACGGGTCAAATAGTTGTTGAGGACCCATTCTAAGACTTTACACAGTATTGAGGTTACAGCTATTGGCCGATTGTTGGCCGGGTCTGAGCGGTCCCCTTTTTTGGGTACGGTTGCACATTGGCGTCTTTCCAAGTCTCATATTGTTCGGCCAGTTCTGGATATATAAATAGCAGTCTTCGTAATAGTTAGCTTGATTTTGATTGGCTTTCTCAAAGGAAGAGAGATTTTGCGAATATTTTACATCGGACAAAATATTGGCAATTTGTCAATTTTCGGGAAAATTAGACGCCTGTAGGATTCATACATATGGCTGCCAAACGTCCTGTATATGTCGTAGGATGATTTAATAAATAGAATTTTCGCAAAAATCCTAGGGATATTGCAAAAACACGGATAATTAGACAATGGTGTTGACATTTCTCAATCTTACTGAAAAAAGTTAGGGTTTTTGCAAGAATACGGGTTGCTTTAGTAACATTGGATATTCTTAACTCTGATTGGCTTAATTTTTACTTTCTTGCCAACTCTTATTCTGATTGGTTCACAGAAAGTTTACTACAAGTGAGAGAATCGATTGACATTTGAAACGTCAAGTCGTCAAACAATTAGAGAAGATGTTGTTTTGGATGATCCGATTAGCCAATCAGTGTTTTGATTTCATAATAGCCAGCGATTCTTTTCGCAGTTTCACTAAGGCAGCCCGTTATTTCGCAAAAACCCTATCTTTTTTCAGTAGGATTGAGAAATGACAACACCATTGTCTAAGTATCCGTCTTTTCACAATATACCTAGGATTTTCGCAAAAAAACGATTTATCTAATTATCCTGCGACATATATACACTACCATGTCCCGTATTCCGATAAAATACGGAAATAGAGGTGAGCGGTAGTGATAGCCACAACGGTGAGAGATTAAAGGGTAGTTGAAAAGCTACAGAAGGGCGTTTTTGTTTTTTTGTTCATCGAAAAAGAAAACGTCCTGTATTGGTTCCTAGAAGTTTTGGCAAACCTATTTATAGAGCTGCGATTGAACTTGAATAATAGCTTTAAAAACTTGTAACGGTTTAAGTTTTGTTATCGGAAACGCATATGTATATATAAAAAACATATTTTTTTAAGCAAGAAAGTGAGAGGTCTCAAAATTTTACATGATTTCGAGTGGTGCGCAGCGAGCACAATTCTTTCCAAGTTGTGGGGTTCAAACAACTTAACTGGGTCTTAAAAATGTAACAAAAATCAAAACCTTCATCGTCCTTTGCTACTTTAGCTTAATTTTGTTATGTTTGGACCACGGCAACTGAAAACGTGCCGAAATGTCGGGAAACCAAAAAACCGCAAATAAACCGAGAAACTATAGTACCAAATTTATATTTCGGGTAAATAAATCCCAATAAATACTCCGCAAAAGTTGTTTTATTTCATTTATGAGTGCGCGAAGAAACTTAAGATGTGCTTATCTATATACTTAATTCAGGTTCGCAAAATTTGTGACGACTCGATAGGGACTTTGGCGCGTAGTACGCGGCCGAGTAAGGTATCAAATTAAAGGTACTCGAGTCTATTTGTTCCGAAAACTATAAAATATACAAAATGTTAAACGTGATGATCACAAACTGCAATTAAAGATTTTCGCATAATTTGGAATTTTTCGTCGATCGACGAACCCGAGTATCGGGTTGTAGTATAATTATCATTATGGTTTTTCTTAAATTGACAAAAATTCATAAACTTAAAAGTTTTGAATTTTGTTGTCGAAGACGCATCGTTTAAAACACGTTTATTGAACAAAAAGTGAAAAAAGTTCCAAACGAAGTTTTGCAACGGGCAAAAGCTTTTCGAAGTTGAAAATTCGGATTCACACTTCCCTAACTGGGCTTAACCCTAACTGTAACCCGAGGAGCCCGTGGTGCAGTGGTTCGCGCGCTCGGCCTGCGATGGTGGAGGTTAAACAACTTTTGCAATGGTCGGTCACCAAAAATTGGGTGGTGACCAAAAATGTTTTCAAATAATGGGACCTAATTGAACTTTTGTATCATTACGGTTCAGTCCAGCCATCGTCGAGGAATCGGTGAACATACATAAAAAAATATACGCGACGAATTGATAAACTCCTTCTTTTAAAGTAGGATAAAAAAAAAAAATATACCTCGCGACAAAATTGATAACCTTCTTCTTTTTTGAAGTCGGTTAAAAACCGAGCTCCGAACTTGGCCCGAATGGCCTCCCCAAAATGAAATTCTGAATCCGCACCTGTTATGGTGGCAAACGAAAAACAAGTATAATTAAATATATTTTATTAGAACTGCATCAATTAACAAGTAGTACAACATAATAGAAATGGCACTAAATAGAGAGCTTACACTGGGGCAATACACTTTGAAGACTTAATTCACAGAAAAGATACACTTTTGGGGCAATTAGTTTCTTAAGTCGAATTAATAAGGTTGTGTATGTAGTGTCACGTCGTGCGGATGCAATTAAAGTTCAGCCATAGCGCACAGCCGGACGCGTTGACCGGCTCCGTAATCACATGTCACTTTTTCCTAGCTCGCTCGAATACTTTGCTCTGAAATAAAATATATATATATGAGTACAGGGTGGAAAAAATCTATGGCCCTGGAGGGGAACTAGCTTAAATCCTTTAGTTAGCCCATTTTACTGAAAGGAAACATTCCTTTATTTTTTTAAAGAAACAGAACTGCATTCAAAGATTTTTGTAAATTCAAAAGAGCCTTGAATAAAAGTGCTGTATCCGTCCCATTGAGTTTTCATGTGTTTCCTTTGATTTAATTTACTATGCTTGTTAGAGAGAGTGGATCCTTTTGATTGACCCTATCGATTGATGGTATTAAAGTACAGCATGTTATTTTTTACAAATTTTAGCTGGTTCGATCCCAGGGTGTGGGAAGCATATTTTTTAAAATATGTTAATGCAGTTGTGTTTCTTTTGAAAAATAAAGGAAAGTTTCCTTTCAGTAAAATGAGCTAACTAAAGGATTTATGGTAGTTCCCCTCCAGGGCCCATAGATTTTTTCCAACCTGTATATGAGAGAGAGTGAGAGAGAGCGTCGCCGCGCTTGCAGAAGTCGCTGTAGTCCAGCCAGAACGCCAGCGTCTGCAGCGACACCTCCGAGTGAGGGCTAGCTTCAAGTGGCGGATGTAAGTACAGCTCACCTTGGCCAGGTTGAGGCCGATCTCGCTTAACCGCTTGTGCTGGTAGGTGAGCGGCTCGTGCAGCTTGGCGTCGCCGCGCTTGTAGAAGTCGCTGTAGTCCAGCCGGAACGCCAGCGTCTGCAGCGACACCTCCGAATGCAGGGCTAACTTTAGGATTAGCGTGGTCACGTGACCCCTGTTCAGAAAAAAAAAAATCACTAGTCGATTTTATTGTGTTGTTTAAAGTGTCTCGTCACCGGCACTACTACTATTGTGGTTTATATCTATAGTGAAAGTGTGTGTCGTGTGATAGCTAGCTAGACTAAGACAGCTGTCTCACCGCCCGCCCCGGCGAGTGAGCGGAGTAACTCTCGGCTAATTTCTCGCTCAAGAAACGTACAATACATAATAAATTAGATTATTTATTGTACATAATGTACATAATACATTACGTGTAACCAAAAGAGATGCAAATATTAATAGTTCATCGCTGGCTGTTCACACCGCCGCCGGCGAGTACTCGCTTTACTAGTTTGTAGCTGAGCGACAAAGATTTACCTGCCGATAATAGTTCACTCGCTCAGCGAGTCCAGTTTGGCGGTCAGAGCAGTGTAACCAGATTCAGTATTTTAATAGGTACATTTTCAAATATTTTGAGAATATAACCGAAAATCAGTATTTTTGTAGGTATATTGCTAAGAAAAATACAGACTTATGTTTCAGTTTATTTTGGGGAAATAATGAAATATGTAATAGAAACATATTTTTAAGGATGTGTTGGTTGTTAAAAACATTTATTGTTTTGCGTTAATGGATGAATAAAACATGTTTAAAAATTCGGTATTTTAATGGTCTAATGGAGGTGCCTCGGTGTTTCCGTCAAATTTAATATGGCCACACTGGGTCAGAGCTCACGCAGGCCGCTCCAACATTTCTACCTAGAGTGGGGATCTGAGTGCACATAATAATAATAATAACTATGAAAGTAGTGGTAGTAACCAGCAACTCCAAGCGAATAAACACCCTAAAACAAATGACAAGCGGCAAGTGGAGCGAGTCCTCGCCCGCCTCACTCATAGCCGAGCGACAGAACTATAATTCGCCGCTTGTTATCTGTTTCTGTTTCTAGATTTACTCGCTACTCGCTCATCGCTGGCAGTCGGACCGGTGTCCAACCATCGTTCGTGGTCATGTCATTTACAAACATTTTCAAAATCGACGAAAAATTTACTAAAATCAAATTCTTAAGATTAATGTTATCTAACCTACCTGTAAGTGCGCGCCCAAACATTCAAATCGGCTTTCCGGCTGGCCAAAAACTGGTGGAATATCTTTCGTTTCTCTTTGTCTTGTTGTTCATCGGCTGCAGTAAATGCGTACTCCCCTATAATAAAAACACATATAATCAAATATTTTTTTGCTTAAATTTTTTAACTACATGTGCATTCATATAAGGTTTGCGGTTATCGGCAGAGATATCAACAGCAGATCGGGTTTACAAAACTGTCAAACCTGAACCGATTTTGAACTTTTAAATGTAAGCCATTGAGTTCGAAAAATTGTTTAAATTGTATTATCTATAATTGCTGTTGGCTGTACTAATAGAGTTTATATTTGTCTGCAATGTAAGTATCTTACCTCTAGCAACTCTTTCTGCCTTCATTTGTTCGATGCGATCGCGCCGCTCGAGCTCAGTGTTGATTCCCCGGTGAAGCGTAGCCTCAAAACTTCGCAACGCCAGTGTCTCATTCAACACATTACCCAAATAGGATTGTAGTTCCTAAAAATATATTCAGTTTTATTCTTAAATCGTTGTCTAGCAGAAAAGAGAAGTATCACAGAGGTAATGCTAAGTTTTATAATAAGAAATATCGGGATAAAATGTATCTTATGTTTTTATCCAGGCTATTTACTACCTCTGTTCCAAATTTCATCCAAATCCATTCAGTAAATAGCGTGAAAGAGTACAAATAAATAAACAAACAAACTGACATACTTTCGCATTTATAATATTAGTAGAAAGTAGGATTGGTTCTGCCCTCCATTTGATTAAATAATGGATGTGTACGCACAACTTATATCGTTTATGATGATCGGTTGGTTCCTGAATTAATAATTTCAATTTGAGAAACCTCTCTCATGCATAATATTGTAACTCAGAATAATAACAAAAGCACAGAAGGAATCATAATCGGTGTAAACAAATTAAAATGGTGACGCTCTTCACTCGTACGGCAAAGTTGTTGCCAATACGAATGAATGGAGCGGACGCCGCATAGGCGTCGCCCGTCGCCCGTCGCCGTCGTGTTACCTGCGTGGTGTGGTGTATCATGGCGTGTATGGAGTGCCTGTCGAGCGCGTTGTGGTGCAGGCGCAGCAGGCGGTCGAGGTCGCGGCGGGCGGCGGCGGCGGCCAGCAGCTCGGCCCAGGCCGGCTCCGCGCCCACGCAGCTCGCCTCTTGCAGCGCGCCGCACAGCCGGAGCGCCTCCGCGCGGAGACACGATACGCGGCGCATTAGACCCCACACCTCTGACGAGATATAATGAGGAGGCTCAGCAAACGCTTTCTCAAATGGAACGCTTTTATCGCGCGTCAGAACGCTAGCGTATAGCGCCAAAATAAAAAGAACCTTGCTTGATATAAAATGAATCTATGGATCAGCTAGGCGATTGCGTAAAGTCAATCGTATTCATTTGACAGTTCATATTATATCATATCATAAGTCATTCCATACAAATTGCAGCCGATAAAATACGATATGAACTGTCAAATGAATACGATTACCTTACGCAATCGCACCCCTGATTGTTTAACACCAATAATTATTAAAATTAAAACTGAAAAAAGATTTTAAACAGCATCTTCCCAATGGATTCAAGAAAAGTCGGAACAGCAAACTCACCAGGCATATACTTGAGCCGCTTCTGCAGTATGGTGTGTTCGCGCCAGGCGTCGTGCAGACCGTACTCGATACGTTTGACGCGCCACAGCTGCGTGAACAGTGCGCGGTAGCGAGCAGCGCAAGTCGCCGGGAACAGCGTGCCGAGCGGCCCGTCCACGCGGTACTGCAGCGCGAATACGTCCCAGCCGCAGTCGTCGCGCCCGTCACCTATACAGACGTGTCGTTAGAGAGGACAACGGATAGCAGACAATGAACATGGCCGGAAACAAAGTGTCCAGCCAGCGGTCCATTTAGAGCCGGCGCTCACTAACGTCACGGCACGCGGTGATGTCGAAACGAGAACATCCTATACTAACTGTGGTGCTACACCACAAGCAACTCATACAGTTGTCGTTAGAAACAAAAATGTCCAGCAGTCCTTACTTGTCCACGTCCATATCGCTAAACGTAACGTTCCCGATTAGCCGTAGATTAGTTCATAGCTGCAACAACAGGCAGTGCAAAATTTAGCCTGCTTTTTCGGTAGCCACAGCAATGCTTTCAAAGCTGCTACTAAAGACGACTAAAGATTTGCTACTCAACAAAAATACTGGCGTATTCCAAACAACGCGTTATCCACAAAGGCACACCTTGCTTTCCATCATTTGATGGCCAGATGCATGCCCATCTAGTACAAACAAAAAGTTGCCCAGCCCTAGCATGAACATTACTGTATCATGCGATAACATCACATCCTGCAATCTTGCTTACCTTGCTATGATGTGAGCGGGACAGTGACACGTTATCGAAGTATCGAATCGATAAAAGCCGCTCATGCTATGGCTACAGCAACATTAATGTAAATGATGATGATGATAATAAACTCACAGTTCGGATACAAGTTGACGTGCAGCCGGGCCAGTACGTGCGGCGGCTCGAACTGCGCGTTGGTGGCGCGCACCGCCGCCTCCAGAGTGCACGTCAGATTGTGCACGTATAAGGATGTCGCGGGTTTGTTTAGTTCGTCCCTGCGATCAAATATTGTGCACGGATAAAGAATGGGATGAAATTGGCGGTTCTCTAAATCTGCTAGGCGATTGCGTAAATTTCAATCGTATTCATTTGACAGATCATATTGTATCATATCAAATGTCATTCCATACAAATTGCAGCCGATTGAATACGATATGAATTGTCAAATGAATACGATTACCTTACGCAATCGCACCCCAGTACCGTTAAAAAAAAGTTTAAAATTTTTACTTATTTTTATAAATATTTAGTAATTTTATAGCAAGTTCATAAAAAAAAAGACACAACGTGATTATCAAATTCATATGTATGTACTTTAAATATTATAACTTTATTTGATTGAAAATATCGTTGTAATTCATCTCCAAATAATTATTTTTATTTTAAATTGAAAGGATAACTATATGTTATCTTTATAAGAATTATTATACATTTAAATTAAAAAATATAAGTATTAGTAGTAAGGTAGAGAAGAAAAATAAACGTTCAAATGGCCAAATTGTTTTTTTCACTTTCAAAACTGTAATTCATTAATTAAACTGTATATTAAGAGTCCAGCTGTTTAAATGAAAATTAAGCTTATTTGAATGGAAAAAAATTGCCTTCGACAATTTTTTTTGTTAAGGTAAGTCCCTCATTGCGTAATCTCACTTCATGCATTTTTTTTGCTAACAGCACGTGCATGTGCGAGTATAGACAGCGATAGTGTGTGAGCGCGATGTAAATAGACGTGACGCCATTTTAGATCCCTTAGTTAATCATATTTAATCAAACATACAGTAATACTTATCAGTAATCATTTTCATTAAGAGCAATTTCGCTGGTCATCCGAGTCGAATACGTGTAAATTCCTTTGTAACTATTGTATGTTAGGTTATTCCGTCAGCCGATTTCTCTTTTAAACTTTCGCGTTACATTATAAATATTGAAAATTGAAACGGGTAAAACGCGTAGCTGTGTAGTGTCGGCTTAGAATAGCACTACCCCCTTTCATCCCGTGGGTGTCGTAAAAGGCGACTAAGGGACTCGGCCTTCAGGAGATGGACAGCAACGTCTCCTACAAACTTGGCCATACTGCGATCGCCAACCCGCCTGCCAAGCGTGGCGATTATGGCAAACCCTCCCCTTTGGGGGAGGCCTATACCCAGCAGTGGCTGTTATATGGCTGAGACGACGACGAGAATGTGATAGGTATTTCACCTACCTAATTTTCCCGACGTTTCGACTAAGTTCCATCGGCCGTGGCCACGGGCTGACTGGAGATGCGATGCTACGTCTCGCCGTCGTCCGAGGTGGAATTTTCATCCACCGTCCAGTTTTTTCTCCACGTACCGTCACACACCACTAATATGTAGTGTCCCTATTCTGTACCGCAGCTGAATTCGGATTCAATGTTGTAGACAATTTAAAACCATCCCCTCGATTGAAATTGTTTAGATGTTTTTTAATTTCAATTGCTTCACGAACCACCCGTGAATAAAAATGGCGATCCGTGGAAAGAACCTGAGTGCGCTGAAATTCTATCCAGTGATTTGTGCCACTCTCTAGTAAATGTTTTGTAATCGCTGATTTAGTAATTTGGCGGTTTTTAACAGCTGTGATGTGTTCACGGACCCTCTCAGTGATAGCACGTTTAGTCCGACCAATATAACAGCTACCAAAATTGCAGTCTGTCTTGTACACACCAGGTGTTTGTAATGGTAAGGTGTCCTTCGGCGTGCCCACTATGTTATTGACTTTTAAACCAAGAGTATATATCGTCGGTATAGAGTAATGACGTAATACGTGTCCGATCTTGTCCGTTACTTCTTTGATATAAGGCATATAGGCAGGTTGTCTTTTCACTTCAGGATGCTTATGCTTCCTTTTTGGCTGCTTGTGTCGTCCGTGCACTTGATATCCGTTTCTCTTCAGTACCTCATGAACATGGGCCAACTCCTTTTCTACGTGTTCAGGGTCACAGAAGTCGTATCGTAGGCTCGGTTTTTTAAAGAAGTGATCACGGATTGCTAATGACGAGGGTGGTGATGCGACGTTGCATGTAGGTATCTATCTGTGTCCGTTGGTTTGCGGTAAACACAATGTCACAATGTTGTCGAGATCAGAGTGAGTCTGATGGGTCCGTACCCATCAGACTCACTCTGATCTCGACATCTAAAAATGGCAACATTCTTTCAATCTCCAACTCATAGGTGAATTTCATCTTTGGGTGAATGGAATTCAGTTTTTTTTATTTTTTATTATTAGATAGGTAAAGCGCTTGACCGCTATCTTGCCTGATGGAAAGCGAATTCAGATGCTGTAGGAGACAATCTACTTCTAGCTCACTACCTTTTATGATGCAAAAAATGTCGTCCATATATCTCTTCCAAAGCCGTATGATAGGTTTAAAATTTAGCAGATTTCTCTCGAAGTGTTCCATCCATATATTGGCAAGTACCGGGGCTACTGGACTCCCCATGGCGACGCCATCTATTTGGAGGTAGTACTGGCCATGGAAAAGGAAGTAGTTCCCTTCTAAGCAATTTTTCAGAAGATCGACATAAATGAGCGGCATCTCTTTGTCATAAAAAGCACTGATATTTTTTTAAATAGAAATGACTTTTGTATCAGTACCCCAACTGTCCTTACCTACAAAAATACTGTTTTTCGGAATAATCTAAAAAATATTTAAAAATATACTGAAAAAGGTCCTAAATACTGAATCAGGTCACACTGCTCTGACCGCTAAGCTTAATCGCCCGCGGTGAGACTGGGTGTCGCTCGGCGAGTGAATCTTTCTCGCTCAGCTACAAATCGCAGGTGGCGGCGGTGTTAACAGCCAGCGATTAACTAGTACGTTTCTTGAGCGAGAAAATAGCCCATAGTTACCCGCGGTGAGACAGGTGCCTATGCCAGAGAAGCACAGCTACTAATCGGTTCCAATGAGGTATACCACGCGTATAACCGTCGACTGTGTGCGGGGAGTGTACGTACTGCAGCAGCGTCATGAGGTGGTGCACGAAGTCCCCCTGCGCGAGCAGCAGGTAGCGGCGGTGCGCGGCCAGGTGGTCCAGCAGGTGGTGGTGCGTGGTGAGCGCAGCTAGCAGGCGCTGCGACGCCGCTGCGTGTGCCAATTCCACGCCCGCGCGTAGACCTTCTGCTTCCCACCACGCTGGACCACCCCCGACTAACCCACCGGCCTCCGTGGTCGATCCCACGTCTGAATAAAAATAGGAATGTATTTAAGTAATTTTCTTACTGAAAGTGATTTATTTATTATTTATTAGAAACAAACAGTCACATACATAATTTCATAAATACACTGTTACACAAAAACCTAAAGTTTCCTACATTAATACATTTGTCTAAGCAATAAAGAAAATATAAACAGAGTGTGCAAAATTATTAATTACAATTTTTCTTTTAAAATTTTGATTAAAGATTTCTTAAAAGAGGCCAACGACGAAAAAGAGAATAAGTCCAAGGGACAAAGCTTGTTGTCTACATAAGTGCATGCTCTTTTAAGATAACTGTTTGCAGCATAAACGGTTCTGCTGCGTGGAATACTAAATAATGGTTTATTTACACAATTTCGCTCACATCTACGTGGTAACTCTAATTGTTGTATTATGTAAAAGGGCGGGGACATCAATGACGTTGGTCAAAATTTTGAACAAAATTAAAGTATCAAAATAGTTGCGACGAAGTTCTAAGGACAATAAATTATATCTTTTCAGTGAGGTTTCGTAGTAAAAGTAATGGTGACCAAATCTATAATCCAAGCATTTTATAAACTTCTTTTGAATTCTTTCTATTCTGTCACTATGTTTTTTATAATGTGATGCCGTACACGCAAACTCTAGATGACTGCGGACAAAACTATTGTAAAGTATTTTATATGTCAGAGGAGACTTGAAAGGTTTACCCATACGTAATATAAATCCCAGCTGCTTATAAGACTTAGTCAAGATGTGATCTATATGAGGAACAAATGTTAATTGAGAATCCATAATGACGCCTAAATCACGAATTTGTGTAACACGTACTAGTACTTTACCGAATAAAGTATAGTCGTGATTAAGAGTGTTGTGTTTTCTACTATAAGTAATTACATGATATTTTTCTAAATTTATTATTATTATTATTATTATTATTTAACAGGCAAGCAGTTGATGCAACTGATACCGCCTGTATCCTGATAGTGGCATAGTTTATTTAATCCATATATTGTAGGTATTTATCGAGTCTGTTCTTGAATTGGTTGATGTTGGCAGCTGAAACAACATCTTCTGGAAGCTTGTTCCACTGTCTTACGACTCTGTTGCAGATGAAGTTTTTACAGGGATTATTATTAGCGACGCCGGTACATAATTTTAAACTGTGACCTCTAAGCCTGCTATTTTCATTACGCTTAAATATATTGTGTATATCACAAAGGTCGTAGTGTCCACTTAGTATTTTGATTGTCTCAATTAAGTCGCCACGGTTCCTGCGGTCGTGCAATGTTGTGAGGTTAAGCACATCTAGTCGCTCTTCGTATGCGAGTCGTTTCAGCGATCTAGGTATTTTGGTAAAACTTCTTTGTACTCTCTCCAACTGCTCAATATCTTTGACAAAGTAGGGACTCCAAACCTGAAACGCGTACTCCAAAATGGGTCTGACAAAAGTTTTATAGATTTTCAGCATCATCTCAGGAGTCAAAGTTTTCCCAAAAGCTTTCCTAATTAAGTAGATCAGGCTTTTAGCTTTTTTCGATATAGATTTTATGTGATTCTCCCATTTCAAGTCTTCAGAAATCTTCACTCCTAAGTCCGTTTGTACTTTGACTTCTGTTAGAGAAACATCTTCTAGCTTGTAAGACAGGTGAGGATTCCGATTGCCTATGTGCAACACCGTGCATTTCGAAGCGTTAAGCCTGAGAAGCCAGTCTTCGGACCAGTTAGCTATTGCGTTCAGATCTGATTGGAGTCGATCGTAGTCAAGTAGCGGGTTCGCAAACAACTTGGTATCGTCTGCAAACATGCTGACGTTACAATGCAAGCAGCGTGGAAGATCGAATGTGTAAATTACGAATAATACCGGACCAAGGACCGAGCCCTGTGGCACGCCACTGAGCACCTCACGCTCGTCCGACAGCTCGTCTCCTATTCTTACTTGAAAGGTCCTATTCTGTAGAAATGCTTCTATCCATTTTAGAAGTTTGCCCCTTATTCCCACATATGCTAGTTTATGCAGAAGTCTTTCTATAGGAACTTTGTCAAATGCCTTCTCATAGTCAAGGTAAATAACGTCTGTAGGTTGTCTTTCATTAAATTGCTCCACCCACTGCGATAAACATGACAGTAGGTTAGACACAGTTGAGCGGCGTGGACAAAAACCATGTTGGTGTTCTGAGATAACTCTGTGTTTGGCAAGAAAGTCTCTTATTACTTTCACAATAATTTTCTCCATCAATCTGCATGGTATACAGGTTAGACTAATAGGTCTGTAGTTAGCGGGGTCAAATTTGTTCCCTTTTTTGAATATAGGAGTAATTATGGCATTTCTCCAACTATCTGGTAGAATTCCAGTATCGTAAGATAACTGCATTAAAGAAGTTAAACTGGCGACAAGATTGTATCTTTTTAAGACAGCTACCGAAATATCATCAGGCCCGGGTGAAGAATCTATTTTCATTTCTTTCAGCGCGTTTAGAATGATGTCTTCAGTGAATATGATGTCCTCCACAGAATCTTTAACCAGGAGTTCAGGATCCAAGTCGGGTAGTGGCCCGGTTGGTTCTTTTTGATATACACTCGAAAACTGTTCCGCGAAGACTTCTGCGATTTCGTGTGATCCAGTTACAATTTGACCCTGCTTGTTACATAGAACTGTTGGTATGCTGACTTTAGAACATAGTTGTTTTTTAAGATATGAGTAGAATTTTTTTGGCCCATAATTAAGAAGATCGCTCTCATATGCAATGCGAGCTGATTTGTTCAGGTTTGCCAGCTTGTTGTTTATTTTTCTATAGTCGTCGTATATGGTGTCAAGTCCGGTTAAAATATATCTTTTCCAAAGATAATGTTTTTTATTTAAGAGCATTCTCGTATCTTTTGATATCCATGGCTTGTCTAAAGCTCCACGTCGTCGTACTTGGATTATAGGCGTACACTCGTTAATTGCTTTCTTGATGGTGTCGGTGAAAATAACATATTGTGTGTTGAGGGAATCAAAGTCTTTCAGTTTTTCAGGTATTGAATTTTTCAAAAGCGAGTTTAATTTGTCGTAATCGGTTTTTTTATAATTCAATCGTATACGGTGAGTATTGACATCTTGCTCGTTTGTTTGAAATTGCATTGAAATAATCATACAGCTGTGATCGCTCTTCCCAATAGGAGCTTGGTGTTCAATAGGTATTCAATAGATCAAGGTCGGATTTGAACTTGACGGTACAAGAACAGGACATATTAAATTCCACAATCTTGGATTCGACAATGTTGAGTATAAATAGCGACTTACATGTAGATGACTTAACAGGAAACAACGAACTGCATCTGGAACTAGAGACATTAAAACAGACATTACTAAGAGCTGACCAAGAAATTGACAAATTAAACATGGAAAACACAGACCTAAAACGTACTATAGAAGGACAAACAAAACAAATTGACTTATTGAAAAAAATTTCATGTGATTTTGGACGAAAATGTAGAATTAATACCCCGATGAGACATAAAATAATTAATATAAATACAAATGCTTTAAGGACATCAACATTGCACTCACAAAAAACGGTTTTTTATAATTCATGCCAAACATCTCCATTTAAATTGTATGCACAAAAAGACGGTAAATTAAATGAGACGATTGCGGACAACTCGATGGTGGAAAATTTTCAAAAAGAAGACGCCAATTCTTCTGAAATTACAAAACACTTAATAGAATCAGACGTAACCCAAGAAAATGTCGAGAAACAATCCAAATCGAAGATCGTCATCTTAGGTGATCAACAAATAAGAGGATTATCTGAAATTATACATAAAACTCGAAGCAACATTCAGAACAACCCGTATATTGTGACCGCCATGGTGAAGAATCAAGCTTCATGTTCTCAAATATTGTCTTCATGCGACGAGCTGGAAAAAACTCTCAGTAAAGATGACATAGTTATTTTAGGCATTGGTGCAAACGACAAAAATCCTTATCAGTTATTTTCGGAAATAGGAAAGGCTCTTCATAAATTGCGACATTGTAAAGTATTTTTTCTAAACATATTATTTAATCAGTATTTAAATATTAATTTATTGAACTATAATATAAATCTATTAATTAAGAATTATGACAATTGTGAATATATTAGCCTTAAGTATAAGAAATCGTATTTACAAGAATTATGCTTTAAAATTAATATTGGTATAGATTATTTACACTACAAAAATGAGTATCTTGTGCCACAGAGACTTAAAACATTTTTGCAAAACAGCCATTATTCAGGAACTCTTAATTCCAATAATTGTACACGTAATCGTAAATCACTTAAACAAAAATTAATATGTGATTACTTTTCAAAGAGTCTTACATGTGATGAGACAAACGTTAACCCAAATAATATTTTTCGTGAACAAAAATAAAGTAGTGCTATTCCACCAAAATATTGCCAGTATACTGAGTAAACAAGATGTATTTGAAGTAACTTTAAATGAACTACAAAATGATATAGGTGAAATTCACATTATATGTCTGACTGAAACATTTATAAAAAAGGGTTCGGAAAATAACTTAAACATAAAAAACTACACTTTGGCTGCGTCATACTGTAGGGATGACCGTAGAGGTGGCTCCTGTATATTGCTAAGACGGGATATTGACTATAAGCAGTTACATATAACTCAATCAAGTAAGTTTGTATTTGAATGTTGTGCTGTTGAAATAATGCAGTATAACTTAATTGTTGTGTGTGTATATAGGACGCCATCCTCAAAAATAGACAAATTCTTTAAACAACTAGAATCGCTTTTAAATGTCCTCTCACGAAAACGTAATAAAAAAATCGTATTATGTGGTGATTGGAACATAGATCTGATGGAAAACAATAATAATAAAAAAGAATTGATGAGTATTTTAAATAATCATGGTATTATAAGTCACATCAATACGCCAACACGCAAGAAAGCATGCTTAGACTTAATCGTTAGCAACTTACAGCATAATAATGTAATCTCAAAAACACATCTTGTATGCTTGTCAGATCATGAAACTGGTCAGAGCATCAAAATGGAGTTAGAGACTAATTCAAAACATAGAAAAAAAGTTACAACCTGGTTTGAGTATCGACGTGATATGTGCAAATACAACATGGATAAATTTGTTGAATGCATCTCTTCTCTAACATTCAACGAAGTTCTAGAAGAAAACAAAACGCAGAGTGCATTTAGCATCTTTTTTGAATTGCTCGCCTTATTCTATAATCTTTGTTTTCCTGTAATAAGGGTAAAAATTGTAAAGAAACCAATAAAAAATAACTGGCTTACAAATGGTATTAAAAAGGCCTGCATTCACAAGAGGAAGCTATATCTCAAACATCGTCTCTTATCATCAAATAAAAGTATTACGAAGAGACGGTATCAGAATTATTCAAGAATATTGAAAAAATGTATTGATCAAGCTCAAAAAAACACAAATACGCAGTACTTAATTAAATCAAAAAATGTTTGCAGGACATCATGGGATATAATAAAAAATAGTGTACAAAGTAACGAAACACAAATTGACATAACTGAATTAAAACTTGACAATAACGAATATATAAATAATCCTCATTCAATATGTAATGAATTCAATAAATATTTTATCAGTAATACAAATAATAAATATGACAACAACAAAAGGCTTAATAACCTCTTAAGTAACATACCTTTTCACCCTAATAGTATTTATTTATCGCCTGTAAATGATGACGATATTTTAAAAATAATAAAAAACTTAAAAAACACGAATTCAGCAGGATATGACAAAATAAATACATACATTATAAAAAAGTGTGCTATTTATATTGTTAGACCATTAGTACACCTAATTAATCTCTCAATGGAACAAGGTTACTTTCCTGCTGAAATGAAATACTCTATAGTGAAGCCACTACATAAGAAGGGATCTCGTAATGATATTAAAAATTACAGACCAATCACACTTAATCCAATTATGTCAAAGATCTGGGAAAAAGTTATGCATGGTAAAATATATACTTTTATTACATCTCAAAACATATTAAAAAAAGAACAGTTCGGATTTCGTAAGGGTAGCTCCACAACTCTGGCTTGTTTTCATCTTGTTAAAGAAATAACTCAAAACCTTGATGATGGTATGCATACTTTAGCTATATTTCTTGATATGAGTAAAGCATTTGACAGTGTTTGTCACAAACTACTCATTAACAAATTAGAAAAACTAGGTATCAGAGGAAATGCACTGTCATGGATAGAGAGTTTTGTATCAGAACGTAAACAATGCGTAGAAATTTCACGACTGTCTGGTAAAATAAGGAAATCTTATAATTCTACGTACTGTGTCAACAGATGTGGTGTTCCTCAAGGCAGTGTCTTAGGGCCGTTGTTGTTTCTATTATATATAAATGATCTGACCACCGTATCGGATCAAAAATGTATACTTTATGCTGATGATGCTACTATTATCATTAAATCTAAGGACAAAAGAGAATTAGAAAACATAGCCAATGTAACTTTAAGCAAAATAATAAACTGGCTAGAGAATAACAACCTAAATATTAACTTAGACAAGACAAAATATATACTATTTAAAACAAAAAATGGTGTAGATATAAATCTGAATATTAATTTTAAAAATAATCAAATAGTGAACGAAAACATGACAAAGTTCCTAGGTATAATAATAGACAAATTTAGTGACTGGAAACCTCACATTGACACACTAGTAACAAAGCTAGATAGATATGTTTATGCTCTTAATAGAATTAGAAGAATAGCATCAAAAGAAGCAGCAATCATGGCCTATCACGGATATGTATCTTCCTTGTTGCGTTATGGTCTCATAATATGGGGAAACTCAGTGGATATTCTCAGAGCTTTTAAGATCCAAAAAAAATGTATAAGGTCAATCTGTGGTACTCATTTTTTAGACAGTTGTAAACCTTTATTTAAAGATTTAAACATATTACCCCTACCATGTCTTTATATATATGAAATCTCGATATTTGTGAAAAACCATAATGACTTGTTTGTAAAGAAAGACATTGTACGCAGACAGAGGGTAGGTAATACATTGCAAATACCTAAGCAAAGACTAGCTTTATATTCAAGGAACGCATATTGTATGGCAATTCGAGTATTTAATAAATTGCCAAATGACATAAAAAACTTGACTATGAATAAATTTCGACATAAATTATTTAATTTCCTCATTGACAAAATGTATTATACAATTAGCGAGCTCTTGAACGATAAAATCTGACTTTTGTTTTATTTACGTATTGACATTTATAATTTACTTGACTATATCTTCAATATATTTCTTATAATCTTGGACATTGTATTGTAATTTGACTATTTTATATTTGTATTCATCACCAATGGCATTATATTCAATTAAACTTGTATTTCATATATTGTATAATGTTAAATTAACCAAAATGTAACAATAATTAGTATTTAAATTTTGCACGTCGTCATATGTACGATAGAATATGTCAGAACGAACCAATTGTAACAACCACCACCACCATATTCTTGCAAATAAATGGATTTATTTATTTATTTATTTATTTATTTATTTATTTATTTATTTATTTATTTATAATGTTCGCTATGAGCGTTTCGTCGTTTGTTAAAATTAGGTCTAGTAAAGATGGTTTATTCCCTGGTCTATATCTGGTGTATCTATCCACTAATTGTTCCAGATTGCTGTCACTGTACCACTGTAAAAAGTTTGTATCTGATGGTGATTCATATCCAGCGTCTTCATCCAACCACTTTATTCCACCGTAATTAAAATCGCCAACTATAACCACCACATTGGATTCCGATGCATGGTTAAGTTCGTCTAATAATAGGTTATCTTGTTCCATAGTTGAATCGTGTCCTCTGTATAACCCACAAACCAAGAACTTGGTCTTTGCATGTCTCTTCATGTGTGTTACAATAGTTGGTATATGGTTTTATTATAATGCAATCGGTCTCGCGGGAGGCGTATATGGCCACTCCACCACTTCGTTTAATAGTACGGTCATCACGGTAAAGGTCGTATCCTGGTATGTTTATCAGTGTATTAGGTATATTTGGTTTCAGCCATGTTTCGGTAATTATAATAATGGTGGGCTTTACGGAGTTCACTCTCGCTATAAATAGATCCAGTTTTGAGTTTATAGACTGTATGTTTGTATAGAATATTGAGATTGTAATTAATGCCGAAGGTACTTTGTGCTGTTTCGATACTGGGTTCAAGTTTTGATTTAAAAGTTTTTTGGGGAGCTGAAAACAGGTCTAGCTTTAACAATCTTCGGATGTCCTTGAACGTATTTGATAGTGAGCTCCTTTTCTCCATTAGCCGTTCGCTGCTCGAGCTCCTCTCGTAAGTATTTTAAGTATTCACGCTGCAACGGAGTGAGGTCCGCCCTGACGACAGATGGTTTGGATAGTTTCCCTTTGTTGCGCAGAACATCTATAGCATCGCTCTTGTTCTTAAGGACAACTTTCAGTGGGCGAGGTGGAGCGTTAGGGTCTGACCTAGGCTTGCCCAAACGGAACATCTTCACTCCGGATAAGTTAACGGCGCTACTTATTCCTTGGATCAACTTGGCACACTCTCGATTATCATGTTCCTGCCTTTGATCGACCCTGTCAGAAGTTGACTCAGGAACCTCGTGGACTATGATATTACGAGCTCGGTTTTCCCTTTCTGACAATTCTTGGATGGCAGCTTCAGTTGCAAGCATATTTTGGCGGACGCGTAATGGACAACATTTCAAAAATATATAATGCAAATTTTCCTATGCATAATAAAACTAGATGTTAAAATACGAGACACGTATTTTTTATTTTTATTATTAGCATTATATTTGTGTATTAAATCCGTATTTCAAAACTTGCTCATTCTAAAAGAGCGTAAGTGCGTTCTCAGGAAGTTAAATTGGTAAGGCTGTTGCTTATTTCGGATTTTAAAAAAAACTGACGTAATGGTTTCTAGTAGTGATGTTGCAGTGGCAGAACTCAAATATCGATTACTACATAAAACCTGTAATTTTCGTTATTTAACCAAAACATGTTTTAAAGATTAACACTTTGGTTAAGATAAAAAAACTTAATAAAAAAAAATTATACGCACAAATTCGCGTTATATAACAATATATACATTTTGGTTATTTAGAATTGAAATGTATATCAAACCATATTGAAATTTAAGGTCTGGTATTTCATTAGTGGAACAAAAAATAACCACTTCGTTAAACACACACAAATTTCTGACCCGTGGTCCACCTGCCTGGTGTCGCGTGGTGGTTTACCTAGCAAACATAAAAAGTAAATCTATTCAGCAATAATCATAAAAACAATGTATTCCAAAAAACTCAAAACAATCACAAACTGTTTTTCATGAGGTTTTATTGGCATTATGTAAATTAGAAAATATCGAATATCGATATCTTAGATTTTGATCGCTCTTTCACTACTTGAAATGACTGTCATTGTCAACTCAGCCAGAGACAACCATTTTTTTTTATATTAGACAGAAATGAAAAGGAATGACGGGATCAAATGCCTGACTTTCTCGATTTGGACTACATTTTAGTTTTTAATAAATATCTCACAAATTACCGATCAGAAAATTCTAAAATAAAAACTGTGAGCTTATGACACTAAAACCTCGAAATGGTTTTTTTATTTTAGTGCTTTATAGAAAATGAAACAAACCGTGGCAGTCACCGCACAAAATGCCTTTACAACAATCACAAGTGACAGACAGCTTCTTATCGTTTGGGCTTTTATTACATTTAGAGCATTTTTCCATTGGTGGAGTATTCTTGGTCTTCACTTTGGTACTCATAATGAGATGGAAGATAGGTAGCTCTCACTCCTCAACAAACCCAAAGTGGTAATTTCCGTTAGAAGCTGGCAACCCAGACTCAGTATGTGGCAGTGTTCCTTAATCTGTGGGTTTGTCTATGGTGTTGCGGAATAGCTAGTCTGTGTCAACTGGGACTGGAGGGTAAACACAAAATTTCAAAAATGTTTCACTGTCAAACGCAAGATTATATTAGAGTAATTTCACATTAATATCGCAAAATACGCAATAATTACACTTGCACTGGAAGTATAGGTATATATAAAGTCCAGAATTATAGTAAGTTCAAGTGGAAAATCACAGTATAAACAATAATCACAATGAAAACTATAAGAGCAACTCGTTCACCAACAACAACTTTGACAACTTCAATTACTTAGGAACTTATTAATTTAGGAACATTTTTTTTCAATGCAATATTTTTCAAATGCCCTTAGATCACTCTGTAGTTTTCACAATCTTGATTATTTTTTATTATTCTAAAAATCTTAGTATCATCCGCGTAAAGTAACACATTACTATTGCAAGCTATAGAATCTATGTCATTTATATATATATATATATATATATATATATATATATATATATATATATATATATATATATATATATTAAATAATAACGGCCCAAGGTGGGATCTCTGAGGAACACCAGAACTGATTTCTTTAAACTGTGACGAAAAACCTCTCAAAACAACCGCTTGAGTTATTTTTATATATGACTTTATCCATCGTAGTAGATCACCATGCACACCGAGTCGATAAAGTTTAAGCAATAAGGTATTATTACAAATTTTGTCGAAACATTTGGCGAAATCAGTATACACAACGTCAACTTGATAATTACCATTCATGGCATTCAATATTGTGTCAGTGAATAACAATAAATTAGTATCGACACTACGACCCCGGAAAAAGCCATGTTAATCAGGATTAATAATTGCGCGAACCGAGGAAGAGATCTGGTCAGTAACTATTTTCTCCAGGATTTTAGCAAACTGACACAACTTAGAGATGCCGCGATAATTTTGAATATCAGAACTGCAATCACCTTTAGGGATTGGGGTTACCCACGCCTGTTTCCAAACACTGGGCATATTGCCCTCACTGAATGATTTTTTATATTTATTTATTTTATTTATGGAAGACCAACAGCGTGTTATAATTACAATATTTAGTACAGTAGGAAACAGATAGCCAATTACAGGTCCTCGCTAATAACAGCTATTTAAAATATTGAAACCTCTATTAACAAGCACATATGTATGAATGAAGAATATAAAAAAAATAAGTTAACATAATCCCACAAGCTGTTCATCGAACTACAAGTATTATCAACAACGATAGTATAATATATTTAGAACTATATAACTTAAAACTATGGGTCAAAAAACCGTCTGCTCAATAATATCTATATAATAAAGTGATCTGCTATATAATAAAGTGATCGGTAAAGACAAAGAGTCAGAACATTTTTTAATCAACAAGGAATGAATTCCATCTGGCCCAGAACCTTTGTTAACGTTAACAGAATCTAAATCTAAGGCTCTAGACAGACGGACTGCAATTCAACTGCAATCCGACTGCCAAATTGCAGTTCCGATGCAGTTTGAATGCAGTTGGCAAGACTGCAATGAAACTGCAAGCCAACTGCCGGTCGACCAGCAGTTTGTGTGCAGTCGTCGTGCAGTTACACCGACTGCACCTGCACGTTGACGGGCAGTTAGCTTGCAGTTTCATTCCAGTCGTGCCAACTGGAATGGAACTGCAATTGGCAGTCGGGATTGCAGTTGAATTGCAGTCCGTCTGTCTAGAGCCTAAGGCTCTAGACAGACGGACTGCAATTCAACTGCAATCCCGATTGCCAGATGCAGTTCCGATGCAGTTTAAATGCAGTTGGCACGACTGGAATGAAACTGCAAGCTAACTGCCCGTCAACGTGCAGGTGCATCCGGTGTAACTGCAAGTCGACTGCACACAAACTGCTGGTCGATCGGCAGTTGGCTTGCAGTTTGATTGCAGTCTTGCCAACTGCATTCAATCTGCATCCGAACTGCAATTTGGCAGTCGGATTGCAGTTGAATTGCCGTCCGTCTGTCTAGAGCCTAAGAGACTGAGTGATTTCAATCGAGCTAATGTCAAGATTGGTTAATCCAGGAGGTTCTAAATTTTCTAATAATAAAGGATCTAAGTTAATAAAGGATCTATGTAGAGATAAAAAAAAAAGCGGCCGACCGACTTTATCCGCGTGGAGATTATTTCGCAAGAAGTAAGCCCATTCAAACAATCTCATTATTCCGATGGATTATGGTACTTACGGATTCTTCTTTTCTATTTTTGAAAGTGATGATCATCGTGCTTGTCGCTTCGCAATACCCGAAACCAAGTCTTAAACAACAAATGCGAGTTCATCTGACCCCGCCCCCACACTGACCGGGGTGCTCCTTCAGCATTGCGTGCAGGTGGTGCGCGTGGTCGCTGGGGCCGGGCTCGTCGGCGCTCGCCTCGCGCATGAACACCACGCTCTCGCCCGTCGCCAGGACCCACTCTACATCGATGCATCGAGCTCATCTGCCCCTGCACTCACCGGTGTGCGCCTTCAGCATCGCGTGCAGGTGGTGCGCGTGGTCGCTGGGGCCGGGCTCGTCGGCGCTCGCCTCGCGCATGAACACCACGCTCTCGCCCGTCGCCAGGACCCACTCTACATCGATGCATCGAGCTCATCTGCCCCTGCACTCACCGGTGTGCGCCTTCAGCATCGCGTGCAGGTGGTGCGCGTGGTCGCTGGGGCCGGGCTCGTCGGCGCACGCCTCGCGCATGAACACCACGCTCTCGCCCGTCGCCAGGACCCACTCTACATCGATGCGCCGAGCTCATCTGCCCCTGCACTCACCGGTGTGCGCCTTCAGCATCGCGTGCAGGTGGTGCGCGTGGTCGCTGGGGCCGGGCTCGTCGGCGCACGCCTCGCGCATGATCACCACGCTCTCGCCCGTCGCCAGGACCCACTCTACATCGATGCGCCGAGCTCATCTGCCCCTGCACTCACCGGTGTGCGCCTTCAGCATCGCGTGCAGGTGGTGCGCGTGGTCGCTGGGGCCGGGCTCGTCGGCGCACGCCTCGCGCATGAACACCACGCTCTCGCCCGTCGCCAGGACCCACTCTACATCGATGCGCCGAGCTCATCTGCCCCTGCACTCACCGGTGTGCGCCTTCAGCATCGCGTGCAGGTGGTGCGCGTGGTCGCTGGGGCCGGGCTCGTCGGCGCACGCCTCGCGCATGAACACCACGCTCTCGCCCGTCGCCAGGACCCACTCTACATCGATGCATCGAGCTCATCTGCCCCTGCACTCACCGGTGTGCGCCTTCAGCATCGCGTGCAGGTGGTGCGCGTGGTCGCTGGGGCCGGGCTCGTCGGCGCACGCCTCGCGCATGAACACCACGCTCTCGCCCGTCGCCAGGACCCACTCTACATCGATGCGCCGAGCTCATCTGCCCCTGCACTCACCGGTGTGCGCCTTCAGCATCGCGTGCAGGTGGTGCGCGTGGTCGCTGGGGCCGGGCTCGTCGGCGCACGCCTCGCGCATGAACACCACGCTCTCGCCCGTCGCCAGGACCCACTCTACATCGATGCGCCGAGCTCATCTGCCCCTGCACTCACCGGTGTGCGCCTTCAGCATCGCGTGCAGGTGGTGCGCGTGGTCGCTGGGGCCGGGCTCGTCGGCGCACGCCTCGCGCATGAACACCACGCTCTCGCCCGTCGCCAGGACCCACTCTACATCGATGCATCGAGCTCATCTGCCCCTGCACTCACCGGTGTGCGCCTTCAGCATCGCGTGCAGGTGGTGCGCGTGGTCGCTGGGGCCGGGCTCGTCGGCGCACGCCTCGCGCATGAACACCACGCTCTCGCCCGTCGCCAGGACCCACTCTACATCGATGCATCGAGCTCATCTGCCCCTGCACTCACCGGTGTGCGCCTTCAGCATCGCGTGCAGGTGGTGCGCGTGGTCGCTGGGGCCGGGCTCGTCGGCGCACGCCTCGCGCATGAACACCACGCTCTTCCCCGTGGCTAGGATCTGCGCCGCCTGCTCGCGCGACATGAACGACGGCACCATCCACTCTCTACAACAATGTGCAACAAACGTGTAATAGGCCTTTAGTCTGTTTACCGAAACGAGCTATTACTTGAAGAATTTGCTCGCTCGTGATTGGCTTGAAATATAATCTATTTGGACGAGGCGTATTTAAAATGAAAACGTCATGTTTGGTGTGTTGTGTAGACGTATATTGAATAATAAAATAATAAATTATAAAATATAAAATTACAAAATATAAAATTATAAAATTACAAAATATAAAATTATAAAATATAAAATTACAAAATATAAAATTATAAAATATAAAATTATAAAATACAATTAACTTTTGATTACTCAGCCAGCGTACTGAATATTCGTTGCTTAGAGTGCTACGTGTGTGTTCCAGATTTTGTTAATTGCTTATTCGCAAAATCAAAGTTAGATATACATCAGGCTAAAGATAAGGGGCATTGAGTCACGAGCGAGAGGATTGCCTATGCGCCTGTAAATGCCAGTACCAAATGTAGCGTCGTTGAGGTGTGCTATGAGAATGATGTTTATATTCTTTTTATACCGTGAGGGGCCTAGAACCGGGGAAAATATTGAAAATAGAGACTCTCTAGAGTATTAGTATTTATTCTGAAAAGATTCCCGTTAATCAAAACCCATGCATTACTCACAATAAGATTTTAAAGTTACGATTCATAATCAGTGTATAATTGCAAAACGATATTATCGCTAATAATGTTGCGAACTTATCGTGGTACAGGGGACAATAATTTTTTTTTACCGCAAAACATCATGTTATCACTATTCATTAGAAAATTTACCTTTAGCTCCTTGAATAGCAACAGCCCCCGTTACTTCCCACAGTTTAAAATCTCTGTTTAATATTAATTAGAATAAGTAGTTTATTATTAAATATCGCAATGACAGTTCTCTGTTTACATTCATTGAGTGCGATAGGAAGACAGTATTATTTTTCTATCAGTCACACATAAATTTTCAAAAATACGTTCCGAGTAGCTCCGAAAAAGTTGAGCGGTACTGTTGTTTGCATTACATTGAATTTACGATTAAGTTTGTTATAAAAATTTAAAAAGTAAAGATTCGGTTTTAATTATTTGGGACCATAATGGTTCAATTACTAGTGACCTATAGAGCCTCCGTTTTTTATATTAACTGCAATTCTGATGCTTTACAAACCCCCGCAAAAGTTATCTGCCAAAGAGGTGTGTGAATGATAATAATTAGATTAGAAACATAAGATTTATGTCATACCTGACTCTATACTTATCATGCCACATCCTGTCAATCGGGACGCCCGATCTACTTTCGATGAAAAATTCATTAAACGGATCGTCAATTTCACCTGTAATGAGAAGGATATTATTGTAGCTAACTCATTTCCAATTTATACATGGCAGTCCATGGACCAGTGGTGGGACTAGCATTAAACTCTTTCGAAAAAGTATCGAGAAAGTATTCAAATCGTCACGTCAAAAAATGTATAGAGGAATTTAGTTCCGTTTACGTCCGGTAGAAACGCTGCTCAATACCTCATACATTTGTTGAACTTAACGATATTTTTTGGATACTTTTTCGCAGGTATAGAGCTAGAAATAGAGACCAGGGCCCGTAGACAAAGTAACATCGTTATGTAGCGAAACGATAATTCGATTCGTTACTGTAATTAACTTGCGGTAAGACCACGTGATTTAGCGCGGCCTTTGCCACTCCGCCAATCCCATACATTTAATTCATTTCGAACTTCGTTATCGTTTTTCAATTGTTACTTTGGCTAAGGGCCCTGGGTATCTTGGTCTCTATTTCTAGCTCTATACCTCACTAGGAGCATCACTATTCTGTCATTCCAAGCTTCACCACAGACGATGGTTCTCACCATGCAGCAGCCACCTGGTCAGCATCAGCAGTAGCGGGTAGGTGAGCGCGGTGAGAAGCCGCCGAGCAAGTGTCGCCACGCGCTCATCTCCGTGTCGAACGAATCGGTGCACGCACGATGCTAACTCGCCGCCTGCCAGTATAAATTACTGATATCAGTCAAAGTCAAAGTCAATATCATTTATTCAGTCTAGGCTGTTACAAGCACTTATGAACGTCAAAGAAGCTACGCCATCGGTCACAAACCCTACGGCGGGAGACCTTGTAACCAGAAGAACCGGCAAAGAAACTCGGCAAGGGCTGATTTTTTCTCCCTATTTTATTTCATATAGAGTCGTCAAATTTAAAAGTGACCTTAACATATCAGTTAGGTCAATTTCCATCACAAAAAGAAAATACAAATTATAATATTACATTTTATGGTTATTGTAGCCGTAAACAATTTTCAGCTGGCAAAGAAATACTTATTATTGGTTTATGTGTTAACTTGTAATTTAGCTTAATTAATGGACGTAGTCCTTTGGTGGGCGGAATGTTCAAAACAGATAAAATACTCTCTGACCAATTTGCGTGACTCTGTGTCGTTAAGGTGGCAAAGAGTACGTGTGCAACTCTCTCTTAAAAATGTTTATAATGGTGGAAGCCGGAATGATTTAATAAATATATTTTTACTATCAATAGAGTGTGTGATTATTTTTAACAATTCACAAATACAGATTTTCTCAAAAATTTTGCTTAAGAGGGGTAATATATTTATTAGTCTATAACAGTGGTGCCCAAACGGTCGATCGCGATCGACCGGTCGATCGCGAGAGGTTTCACGGTCGATCTTAGAGGAGCAAGTACAAGATTTTATTTTCGAAAATTTATAAATTACCTACTGAGCATTCCGATCGTTTTTGTTTCAATTCATTTATTTATGTGACGGACTGACGGACGACGACAGGCGACGCTATGACTGCGTGCGTAGTGCCCAAAGTTACGATAGAGTGAGAGAGTGCTTTCAAGACTTACAAAAAATTCAGGTGGTTCTCACCTTTTTGGCATACCCCTATAATTGCTCGGACACACAAGGAGTTTCTTCATGCATAGCAAACACATTCCATATGGAACTATGTACGGTTGAAAATGAAGTACTAAAACTAATTTCAGATATAAGTTTAAAAGCCCGAGCTGCAGACAACACTCACTTGTCTTCTATGCCAGAAAAAAAGTATCCATTATTAAAACAAGTCAGTCTTCAAATAACCGCATTCTTCGCGTCTACGTATTTGTGCGAGTCTGCGTTTTCTCAGATGAAAACAATCAAGTCAAAATACTGTACCCGCCTCACAAACGAGCACTTGGTAGCCTGCTTCCGTATAGCCTTGAGTGAGAACACACCCAAATTTGAAAAGTTGACTGATGACCAACAATGTCATGCATCTCGTTAATTTTCCGCCACAAGAAAAATATAACTTGACCTGTATTTATTTTCTTGTCTAATAATATTTTTTATGTACAAATGTGTGTCCAAGAGTAAGAAACTATGTAAAACTGTTGATTGTAAACATATTATAAATCTAATCATTAATTATTACTTATTATTACAACATAAACATAAATGATAATATAAATATAAATACGTGTTATTATTAGTAATAGATAATTAAAAAAATACATAAAAATAAAGCTGTCGATCTTAGACCCTTAACTTTTTCTCAAGTCGATCTTCACAGCAAAAAGTATGGGCATCTCTGGTCTATAATAACTTGGGTCTTCTCTATTTCCCGATTTGAATAAAGGTTAACCTTCTTTAATCTGTACTACTACTATTACAATCGTGCAAACCACCATGTTTGGTATACGCCGTAGGAAAATAATACAAATTAAAATAAATTGAGAAGAAGCTGACAGTATACCAATTTCTTAATTTTTTCCCGAAGAGGAACCCAGTTCTGCACCCCGACCGCCTAACGGTATAGCTTGTGTTATCGCTATAGCTATCAAACTTCAAACTCTCATATAATCGTTCAACGATAGAGTTTTTGTCTAATTCCTACATATTTCTTTTCATCTATTCGATCAAATATTGCATTTTTAGTATGAAAGTGATAGCGTCTGCGAAAGCCCTTGTAGGGGGTTTGAAAATTCGATAGCTATAGCGATATCACAAGCTGTACCGTTAGGCGGTCGGGGTGCTGGAACCCAGTTGATAAATGGCCCTTATAGCTCGTTTTTGTAGTCGTCGTCGTCTCAGCCACATAACACCCACTGCTGGGTATAGGCATCTCCCAAGGATCCCCACGACGATCGGTCCTGCGCTGCCCGCATACAGCGGCTTCCCGCGACCTTCACGGAGCCTACCCACGGAGCGTCGTCCGGTACGCGGTCGCCATTCCAGAACCTTTCCGTCCCAACGGCCATCGGTTCCTCTCGCTGTGTCCCGCCCTCTGCCACTTCAGCTGAGCAATCCTTCGAGCGATGTCAGTAACTTTAGTTCTCCTGCGGATCTCCTCATTTCTGATTCGATCACGCAGGGAAACGTCGAGCATAGCTCTCTCCATTGCACGCTGAGTTACCTTGAGCCTCCTTATTAGACCCATAGTTAGCGACCTCGTTTCACTGGGGTAAGTCATCACTGGCAACACACACTGGTCGTAGACTTTCGTCTTGAGACACTGAGGTAAGTTGGACGCGAAGATTTTACGGAGCTTCCCGAATGCTGCCCATCCGAGTTGGATTCGACGAGAGATCTCTTTCTCTAAGTTGGACTTACCTACATACTGGATTGTCTGTCCAATGTAAACGTAATGGTCAACAACTTCGAGTGTAGTGTTCCCAACGTGAAAGGTAGTGGGTATGACATGGGAATTCGACATGATTTTCGTATTTTCCATGTTCATCCTAAGACCCACTCTTTGGGAAGCACTACGCAGATCATCGAGCATTGTGTTCAGGTCCTCCAGGGTCTCACCCATAAGGCATATCATTGGCAAAACAAAGGCACAAATTGCCGCCTGCCAGTATAAATTACTGATATCAGTCAAAGTCAAAGTCAATATCATTTATTCAGTCTAGGCTGTTATTATGAACTTTATTTATTATTAAAGTATTTTAAACTTTACTTATAATTATTATTATGAACGTCAAAGAAGCTACGCCATCGGTCACAAACCCTACGGCGGGAGACCTTGTAACCAGAAGAACCGGCAAAGAAACTCGTCAAGGGCTGATTTTTTCTCCCTATTTTATTTCATACAGAGTCGTCAAATTTAAAAGTGACTTTAACATATCAGTTAGGTAAATTTCCATCACAAAAAGAAAATACAAATTATAATATTACATTTTATGGTTATTGTAGCCGTAAACAATTTTCAGCTGGCAAAGAAATACTTATTATTGGTTTATGTGTTAACTTGTAATTTAGCTTAATTAATGGACGTAGTCCTTTGGTGGGCGGATTGTTCAAAACAGATAAAATACTCTCTGACCAATTTGCGTGGCTCTGTTGACTTTAAGAAAAATCGTTTTAGAAACCCCAATGTAATTTTTAAAGACCTATCTATAGATACCCAACACGTATAGGTTTAATGAATAAAAAAAAACAGTTTCAGTTCCATGTATGGGGAGCCCCCTCTTTATATATATATATATATATATATATATATATATATATATATATATATATATTATTTTATTTTTGTGTAAAATCGTAAAGCAGTTATTAATTACTTACTTACCAAGTTTCAACTGTGTAATCCTCATAGTTTTGGAATAAAGTGGCATACGGACGGACAGACAGACATGACGAATCTATAAGGATTCCGTTTTTTGCCATTAGGCTACGGAACCCTAAAAAGGATTTAGCTATTAATTTAACTAAAACTTTTGTTTTATATTTTTTACTGTGTGTTAATTGGTGCGAGTTTAAGAAATATTTATTATTTATTCTTTTTAACTAACTTTTTATATCCAACTGTCCACTATGGGAAAATCTGGAAGTTATAATAGACATTATTACAAAAAAAAATCAAATATTAATTGCCTTTTTTGTGGTGTGCGGTATGTGCAATATTAGCGAGCCAAGTAAGTCGATGCAAAGGCTCTTGAGCCCACACGCATACGCGACGTAACGTCCCACCACCACCATCTCCTTCACAAGCCTGAAACAAATATAGAATTTATCCTAATACCTATCTTATTTCACTGAATCAGCTCTCAATATTATAAAATGGAACAATATTACACCTGAGATTGAAGTAATGCAACACTCCTGTAATATTCTGTTAATTCATCTCTTATAGATGCAACCAGACCTTCACCCATTAGTCCTGAAAAGAACGAGAGAGTTAAACAATTTGAATGTAATGACGACCTAAAAGTAGTAGAATTATTTACCTTGAGGCATTAGACCTGAGTTAGGGTCAATGAACTCTTTAAGTCTATCATGTAAGAACCCAAGGTGAGCTATTCGTGCATACAGTGTTTGCATGGGCCGCGAAGCGGTGCTCACCCCACGAGTCTTCACTCCAGTTGCTGCTAGCACAGCGTCACGAACGCATTTGCTGTCATTTGGGCGATCTAAACACAATAAAATACAAAGAGTGAATACACAAAAATAATTGAATTATTTACATTTGCAAATCCATACAGAGCTTGAATGATAGTCTCACTGACTCACCATTCGACTGTAAGACCAAGGCCATATTACTTTTTTCAGAAGGTAGGCTTTGGTTGGATCCTGTGTTTTTAGGTGCTCCTTGACTACCCCAGCTTACTGAACCTATTGTACTTTTACTGGAACTTGATCCCGTTCCAGAAAATCCAATAGTTGACATCTATAAATAAAAAACAATTTAGATATTGTTGCTTCGTTGATCATTGGGGCCGTTCAAGTATTACGTAAACACTACACTACCCACACTTTGTCTATGCAGAAAACGAAATGCATTTTCGGGGATTACAGTCCTCTATTCCAAACCTATTCCTTATTCTAGACTTAGAACTGCTGCTCATACATCAATCAATTGTACCAATGTTTACGTAAGTATGGGGGGAGGGGTAAGAGCTTTGCTACTTTTGCTGACGAGGGGGAGGGGTGGATTAATAATTGCAAAAAATCTGCTTACGTAATACTTGAACGGCCCCATTATGAGTGCCCGCAAATTGAACCACTAGTTGCGGCCACTACATAAACGCGACCACAAGCTGTTAACGAGTTTTTTTAATACATTTTGTATAAGTTCGGCGCAAACCGAGCGTTCGAGCCAAAAGCTGCGGGAGTCGCTCTCTCGCAATGGCCGCGTTTGTGGGTCACCTGAGCGCACACTCGGCCACAGTTGCCAGTTTCTTCTCTGGCGACTAGTGACCGCCACTCAGCCACTAGTGGCTGTGATTGGTGGCCGCGACAAGTGGCTTGACTGAGACACTAGTGGTCGTGTTTACTGACCGCACTAGTGGCTGAATGTGCGGGCACTCTATTAGTGCGTGATTGTGGCGAAGTACAGGGCCCACAATGTTAGGGTAGAAAAGGAGTTATTGATTAAGTTATGCTAAATTATAAATACGTGCTGCATGTGGAGCAGTAAATATTTGTTGTAAATGATTACTGATAATATTACCTATTGTTTTAATTAACCATTAAATTAGTATGTCTATTGTAGATATAGTTATTTACCATTATGGTTTTTAAGGATTAAAGAGTGTGTGTGTATTATCTAAAACAACAAAAACTTACAGCAGCCAGCTGAGGTATAGGGAATAGTTGGTGTGTTGATTCAGATTGTTGTTGTGTCTCTGACAATGCCAATAACAGAGCTAGTATTGGAACTCGTTGCTTTAATACAAACTGCAAATACAAAAGTAATTAATATTTATTCTGAGGATCACACATTTTCTATACAACTAGGGAATTCAATTTCGCGAGATTGGTGCGCAGGCGAGAACTCACGAGTTTATGAATACCAATACCGCGAGATCTCGCGAGATTGGCAGTTTTGTATGTTTATTCTTTCAAATAATTTGAATAAATTAGGAAAAAAATAATAAGAATTATAGGTATTATGGATCTAACATTTTTTTTACGATTTTTTACAATAAACTTTCATGTATTAAATTTTAATTTTTTAATATTTTTTTAAGTAGTAAACTTTGACGTATCAACAAGCAAAACAACAACAAACAATCAGTCTTCTCTTCTAATATCAAACAAGTCTTTTAATAATAAAACAGTTCTTTTCAAACCAAACAAGAAGTCAAAAGCTAAAATGAAACTCTTTAATTAAGTTGAGTTGACTATTAAATTGGCAGCAGTCGGTAAACTCCGTAAAATCTTCGCGTCTAACTTACTGCAGTGTCTCAAGACGAAACAATATGACCAGTGTGTGTTGCCAGTGATGATTTACGGTAGTGAAACGTGGTCGCTAACTATGGGTCTGATAAGAAAGCTCAAGGTCACCCAGCGTGCAATGGAGAGGGCAATGCTCGGCGTTTCCCTCCGTGATTGAATCAGAAATAAGTAGATCCGTAGGAGAACTTAAGTAACTGACATCGCTCGAAGGATTGCTCAGCTGAAGTGGCAGTAGGCAGGACACATAACGAGAAAAACCGATGGCCGTTGGGGGGAAAAGGTTCTGGAATGGCGACCGCGCACAGGACGACGCTCCGTGGGTAGGTCCCCGACAAGCTGGACCAACGGTCTGGTGACTGTCACGGGAAGCCGCTGGGTGCGGACTGCGCAGGACCGATCGTTGTGGAGATCTTGGGGGAGGCCTATACCCATCAGTAGGTGTTATGTGGCTGAGATGACAACTATTAAACCATGATATTAATATCAAATAAAGAAAACTATACCTAGTCAGAGATCTATTAGAGATTAATTAACAAAATATACCAATCACATGAAAGGCTGTTCAGTTCACACTATACCCCATTATTACGGATTAATTTTGAAAGTAGCTCCTTAAGAAGCACAAAATATCCAAAGAATCGTCTGTTGAATGACTTCTTATTTTGCTGTTCAGATAACCAGCCGAAAGAGAAAGCCCTTTCGATTAAGTTAAATCAACTCGCGAGAACTCGCCCATTTTTCGGCCAAGATCAATCTTGCTAAAAAAGGCAGAAATCTCGCGAAAACTATATTGCATTCCCTATATACAACATGTTTTTATGTATCCCATAACTTTAGTATTTAATGAGAACATATAAAAGATACAAATGGTATATAATTTTATTTTCAAATCAAAATTTTATTTTTTACTTTTCCATACAAATTCCATTCCGTTCAATAAAACTGTTTTAAATGGAAAAGTTAAAAAACTTGATTTGAAAAACTTATATGCCATTTGATTCTTTTGTATGGTCTCATTAGAATTAGAAACCTTAAGTTGTAGGATATCAAAACCTTTTGTTTATGTAAAAACTTTGAAAATACTTTCATACACTAATGAAAGAAACTTACAGAGGTTTTCAATTTGGTATAATACTCATTAAATTTATCAACATCTCTTGTGGACATATTTGTCAGTCTTGTTTGAATTTTTTGACAAAGCAGCTTCTCATCGTGGTTGGCTCGAGTTTTTTCACCAGTCGATGATAAATATGACACAGCCAGTTCATATGCTCCATCTGTCATGAACAATAGTAAAAACAGCAACACTTATGATTTTCAAAAGTTTGCATTTTCAATGCTATTATACCTAGATGATAAATTTTAATAGAAAAATACTAGAAAAAAACTATTAACAGCAATATTGTTTACTTCAAAATGAACCTCTGAATAAAATAGTTTAAAAACATCAGTAGTAGTAAATGAATATTACCTTTTCTAATTTTACCAACTAAATCTTTAAAATAATCCTGTATATTATACATAGAAAGGTAAGAACACAAATTATAAAGTATGTACAGGTAATAAATGTTTATGTTTGGTTGATGGATGGATTAATTGATGACACCAAATATTGTTTGACAAGAAAGATAAATTTTGAATATGGAACTTTACTTACCTGGATCTGATGACAAACTCACACACAGTTTGTGTAACAAGGCTGCAAAATTATTTGAATTTAAATCCATTGCGGCCGTATTGAAATAATCAAAAGTGACTCATTAGCATTTCCTTCTTTCTGAATCTATTTCCACTTCTACACTTTCAACACCACCTGCATTGTGCGCTTTATTTTATTTTCATAATTTAATTTGCCAATTATCGTATATGTAACTAGGCAAAGCGTTAAAAACTAAATTGTTTCGAAATAACTTCACATCGCACGGCACGGGGTTTGTTGATACATTTTGACAATGACAGTGACAGTTTTGTTTTTTTCTTAGTTCGTTCCTAGGAACAGGCTAAAATCATAGACCATGCTGTCGCTTTATTGTTTTAATTAATTTGACGGATTAACACTGCCATAACACACAAATAGCCTGCGAACATATAAAACATGGAAGCAGTCCCTTCTTACAAGCCTCCAATAATTATCGACACCTTAAAGCTTTTTAATTTTGTCTTTTTTAAATGTTTTTTTCATTTGATAAATATTAAACAAGAAAAGATACTAGAAAAAAGCAACTTGTCTCAACTCAACTTGCTCTGACGGGACCTGCACCCGGGGGCTATCGCGTAAAAAATCTGGGTATGGATATGGACTTAATTTGACAGTTGAAGCTCATATAATTACATAATTATATGGTCATTTAACTGTCAAATGAAGCCCATGTCCATATCCATATTTTTTACGCGATAGCCCCCCCGCATCCTTGGGAATCCGGCCCAATGCACTAACCAATTATGCTACAGAGACCTATGAGGACACGTCGATTTCGGGTTTCCGAGAGAGACACAATTTTGGTTAGACCAATGTTTACGATGTTTTTTTTTGTCATAATAATAATATTTTATTTTGTTTCTTGCAAAAGAATTATTATTAGATACCACTTCTTCAAAAGGATGGGAAATAAAACAACATAAACAAAAAAGATTATATTAAGTACGGTATGGGTTATGAGGAAATGCAAAAACCGTTTACAAAGAGTAGCTTTGTAGACGGTTTTCGAGGTAACTTTCAATTTATGGAATTGTGTAACCTAAGGTCGCAAACCCTTTCGGAACGAATAATATTTTAAATGACACTTTATTTGACACTTCTCCATACATTTGAAAGATATTTACGGCTGTCACTTTGCTTAAACGGTTCAAATTCGTTCATTCAATACCTTTCAAAACGCGTCCCGATGACAGTCTATATCAAATGTCAAATAGTGACGGCCTGAATTATGAGAATATCTTTCAAATGACGAACTGAAAGGGATTGCGATAGATTTTAAAATTAGACTATTAACCCCCTGATCTGAGGGAATCTTTTGTTTCAGAATTGTTACGGTGTGCCTCAGTCAGGGAAGCATTCTCGTCTCGGCCCCTTACTACTATTCATAATATATATTTTTTATTATGTATATTACCTACCAAAATAATGGTCCATTGTGCATTTCGTGTAATTGGATTGGATTGGATGACTTCATTCAATGTAAAATAATTAATCCAAGTTTATTTAACATTTAAATACTATTGGAACTATTTGAAACTGATATTTAATTTTGATCCAAGTTTATTTGACATCATTCATATAAACTATGTAATATATTAATATTGTTATAGAGAGATAGTTTGTTTGTTTGAACGCGCTAAACCGATTTAGAAAATTCTTAGATCATTAGAAAGCTACATTTCTCCCGAGTGACATAGGCTATATTTTATCCCGATATTCTCACGGGAACGGGCACCACGCAAGTAAAACAGCGAGGATCCGCTATTTTTAACTATAGATGCGAATTGCGAAATCTTGGACAGAGATAATATGTCGGACAAGTGGAGTGTAATGGCGGAAATCGAAATACACAGTTCACTTTTGCCTTTCAATTTGGATGAAGCAACCAAATTGAATTGAACAATGTAAACGTAAAAGTGAATCTATTAATGTCAATGTGCGCGTTTATTTCTCCGCCTTTCAACCAAAGTGAATCAATTTGGTTGAACCGTGTAATATTAGCATTATGAGCATACGTCACAAAGTTTGATCCAATATTGGACAAAAAAAATTATGTATCCAAGATATTGGTTAGTTTGAAAGATCATGATGTCTTTTGGCTGAACTGCAGAACTGTGCTGAAGGCTTGAAGCCAGGGCCAGTAAATGTAAAAAAAGTAGATTTACATTAATTTATTTTGTTTTACAAAGTATGTTACAAACTATGTATTAATTTAGTGATAGTAGATGTTATGAATGCTTCACATTGTTCACAATAACATTATTAATGATTATTTGTGCAGCAGAAATTAGATCGTTTATTATACTTATTTTTACGTACTTGATATAAGAAACAACTCCACAGATAAGGCAAAAAACAAAGTTGCTTTTGCTTACTTTGTAAACGCAAATAATATGACGGTTTTGCGAATGGGTTGTGTTGTGTGAATGTGATGTTTATCTACAATTTCTTCAAAGAAATCATTAAATTTAACTTTATTACTGTTCAATGAATAACAATTAAACGTAAGAATGAGTTTTTCCAGCGATGAAGTAAATTTCCTTGTTTATCGGTATCTTCAAGAATCAGGTGAGGTTCATTGAACCAGAGACGCTGACTGAGGCTAGTACGAGCCTTCATTTATATCAACATAAAATTAACACATTTAGATAAATAACTGTTCATTCTTATTTCTTAGGATTTCACCATTCTGCTTACACCTTTGGTATAGAATCTCATATATCACAAAGCAATATCAATGGAGCTTTAGTTCCGCCCGCTGCGTTACTCAATATTGTTCAGAAAGGCCTTCAGTATACCGAAGCAGAAATCGCAATTGGAGAAGATGGTAAAGACTCTGCTTTTGAATGATTATGTACTTTATACACTGGTAGTAAAACATATTAAAATGTTTCAGGTACCGAAACACGCCTTACCGAGAGCTTGAGCTTGATAGATGCCGTCACGCCAGATATTGTTGCTGCTCGACAAAATGCTCACAATGCCCAGAAACAAGCTATCAAAGCAGAGCCAGGTTCAGGAGGAGAACAAAATGGCGTTGATGTAAGTATTTTTCATTGCACTCTGCCTCTCCCCTTTTTCTCCTCATCATCCACTTATCACTATTCAAGGTTGCCTGGAAGAAATTGCTACAAACTTAGCAAAGGGTACCTTTTGTGCGTTTCCTTCTACTGTCACTGTGTATATATCTCTTATGGGTAATAGAGCATTTTATAATTATTAAGTCTTGCCTTTTATTATATAACTATTGTTTTGTGTAATATAGAGGAAATTATAACTGTTAATTATTTTCCAGGGAACTGTGTGTACCACAGCCACAACAACAGGCGGTGCAACAACACCTAGTGCTCCAGAAAATATGGATGTTGACCAGTCTATAGAAATACCCGCTAGCAAAGCTACAGTGTTAAGGGGGCATGAGTCTGAAGTGTTTATTTGTGCTTGGAATCCAAGCACTGACCTTCTTGCCAGTGGATCTGGTGATAGTACTGCCAGGTTAGACTATGCTTTTATGAAATTTAAAAACTAATCCATTCAGTTGCTTTTATTAAAATTCATGGTTTTTACACTTTTCATTGCAGGATATGGGACATGTCTGATAATCCTGCGACTACACCAAATCAGCTAATACTAAGACATTGTATTCAAAAAGGAGGAGCTGAAGTGCCAAGCAACAAAGATGTCACATCTTTAGATTGGAATGTTAGTCATTTATACTATAATAATTTTTTTACTTTTATAAAATATAGATGTAATTAACAGTTTGGGTTAATGTTGTTATTTAGTTTAGAATTCTAGCTTTAGTCCTATTTAACTAACTTCTTATGTTGTAGTGTGATGGCAATTTATTGGCAACTGGGTCATACGATGGTTATGCCCGTATTTGGACTACTGATGGAACATTAGCTTCTACACTAGGACAACACAAAGGTCCTATTTTTGCATTAAAATGGAATAAAAGAGGAAATTATATTTTGAGTGCTGGGGTAACTATCTTCATTGTCATTTACTTAAAAATTTAATTAATATAATAATATTGTCTAACTAATCCAATAATAAACTTACAGGTAGATAAAACAACAATAATATGGGATGCTGCTACAGGGCAATGCACACAACAATTTTCATTTCATCATGCACCAGCTCTTGATGTTGATTGGCAGACCAACACTTCCTTTGCATCCTGTTCTACAGATCAATGTATTCATGTGTGCAAATTGAATGCTGATAAACCCATTAAGAGCTTCCATGGACACAATGTAAGATAACTCATATTTTTTTATATAAACAACTAGTGGCTTCCCTAACTTAATTAATATCTCTGTTTCAGAATGAAGTCAATGCTATTAAATGGGATCCTCAAGGGCAATTATTAGCATCTTGTTCTGATGACATGACTCTAAAAATATGGTCCATGAAACAAGACACCTGTGTCCATGATCTACAAGCACATTCTAAAGAAATCTATACCATTAAATGGTCACCCACAGGCCCAGGAACACAAAATCCCAACATGAATTTGATTTTGGCTAGTGCATCTTTTGACTCCACTGTGCGTTTATGGGATGTAGAGAGGGGAGCATGTATTCACACATTGACTAAGCATACAGAACCCGTCTATAGTGTGGCATTTTCTCCAGATGGCAAATTCCTTGCTAGTGGATCATTTGATAAGTGTGTACACATATGGTCCACACAATCAGGGTCATTAGTACACTCATACAAGGGAACTGGTGGAATATTTGAAGTGTGCTGGAATTCACGTGGTACTAAAGTGGGAGCTAGTGCCAGTGACGGCAGTGTGTTTGTGTTAGACTTGCGCAAATTGTAGTAAACACTGAGCAGCATGTAACTAAACTACATGCTATGTAAACTTAATGTTTAAATACTTCAATTCTTTGAATATGACCTATTACTTGCACTAAGAGCTATTTCATTAGGTTTATAGTATTACTATGACTGGGAAAAATGAAATATTAATGCAGTATTTTTTTCCATTATTTATGTTTTAATGTACAAATATTAATAAGGTGACTTTCATTCATTAAATTTAATAGTGTTTGACACACAATAAACAATAGTACTTTCATATTAATCAATGCATTTATCTCATGAAAGTGAATCTTACTTTGGTTTGCTACTGTAAAGATATGGTTAATTTTTCTTCTTTGTCCCCAATAATACATTTTGCTTTATAAATATAAAATGCTGGTTTGCTTTAAGATAAATGTTCTATTAGTTTATTAAAGTGTAACAAAACTATTATTTTGTATCTAAATAGATTTAATAAACATGGTAGATAATAAAACTGTTTAATTTTAAAACCACATACTTTACCCACATTTTTTAATTAGAAATAAAAGCATACATTTATAAAATATTTAATTAAACTATAACATAGGTCTCTTATAAGCTAGCAAATCTTCGTGTCTGTATAGAGTATGTAGCTTTTCATACATGTATTTAAAAAAATACAGCAAATTGTCATATTGTCCTTTATATGGTATACAATGTGGATGGTCATCATTAGAATCATGCATGGGGTACTGGATTGCACAGAAACTTTGGTAATCTGGACTACGTCCCCAGGCACATAAGTGTAATTCTATTAATAATTGATGCAAAGCCTCAATAGTGGACAAGTACCAACGTGGACTACCTTTTTGATGACGCCAAAACTGTGATGGTCTATTTTGAACAACAACTTTAGGTAGTTTTTGTAGTCTCTCATCAGAAAAGATGCCTCGACTTTGATTCCAAGTACTATCTATTAAGACGACATGGTTGATGGGTAATTCTTTGACATGATATATATTTTCATTTGGAAGCTCATTCAAAATTATTTTACTCCTAAGTGTCCCAACATTATAGCCATGAGGTAGTTCTGAAAGAATGCTTTCGGCATATGAAAAACTTTGTTTACCAGAAAATAACTCATTGACAGTTTTTGCTTCCACACCTGGGTAAAGTAAAACTGTTCTACCATCATTATCATAATCTGGAATTTCTGGATAGGTATATACATTGACATTATCAGGAGCCAAAACAGCAGCATGAGCTGCTGTGCTTTTGCCATCGATTTCCCGTTTGTGTTTAATTATGTCTACTTTTACTGGTAACTGAAACAAAAAAAATTCATAAAAAAGATTTTTTTTATAACTTTAGTTTTGCATTTTACAACCTACAATAAGATTTTTCTTTAGTTTATAGACTTTTTTAAATAACTTGGTCGAGTGAACTTTCATACTCGACTTTGGGCAAGTGGCAATTTGGATTAACCGAAAATCAATACTATACCTATAACAGATATTTATGTAACTTACTTTACACGTAGGAATACAATCTTGTAATGGTAATACTGGAACAAAACAGGTATAACAAAAGTACATTCTAGACTTTCCACATTTTGGGCAAGCACTTCGACTCTTTAATGCATCAAGGGGTTCAGGATTTGCTATTTTCATCCCTTCAAAAGGTCTATCATCACGATTTCTAGCTTCTAAACATTTGGGATTCATAATGTGACATAAAATGTTTTTTAGAACGTATCTACGAATGACCAGTCCAAATGTCTACGACGAGAGTTCCAAAACTCGCTCTTAATGTGTCGGTAAATCTGCTAAATAAATTGTGTAAACGTAAAAACAGTGCTAATAATAATAGTATTATCAATAAATATTATGGATTTGAATCACAATCACAAATTTTATTTATTTATTAATTTTATTCTAATCACAAGTTATATAGTAATGAACAGAGGGTCGACACCACAGATTACTAATAAGTAGCAAGCTACAGATGGGACAGTGCACAGATTACTAATAAGTAGGTCGACACTTCATACAAAAATGTAAATTTAAAGTGTCGTCGACCCCCTTACTTTACTAAATTATATGGATTTATGAACGTAGTTTCTGCCAACATTAAATTACGAAAAAGTCCGACTAATGAAAAAGAAAGTTCAATCACTTTGTCCTATAGTATTATAACGACACGGCAATTTAGCCGCATTATACATCGTCATGTTGGCCTGCATATGACGCGCCGCCAAATTTAACTTTATCTGTCAGTGCACTGAGTAATTAATCACGTTTTTTAAGAGACGGCACTTCCATACAAGCCACTAAACTAATTTATGAACGTAGTTTCTACCAACCTGAGTTTTTTTAAGAGGTACCAACATAACAGTGTCAGTTGTCAAAATGTCAAGGGCTTAGTGATGCACCCCTAACCCCTAAACATATACCAATCGATATCGATAAATAATCTTCAATATTATAAATGATCACATTCCACTCGGCAGTTCTTAGTTACCTATTAGTATAGTATTGCACAAATAAAACAAGGTTCCATATGATTCATGTATTTCTGATAAATCTGTAGCAATATTGGAAGGCAGTATCAGGAAGATGAAGCAGCCACTGATAGAAAGGACAATTCTTCCGAACTGGATGTTATTCGCCCGGGTACCGGGATCCAACCGAAGCTGGGGGGCTATCGCGTAAAAAATATGGGTATGGATATAGGCTTCATTTGACAGTTGAAGCTCATAAAATTACCATATATGGTAATTTAACTGTCAAATGAAGCACATGTCCATATCCATATTTACAAAGCCAAGAAATGACCGTAGTTCTTGAGCGTTAGTAGGCGGTGTCGCGTTTGTTATTTCGATTTAGTTGGTCGTATTCCATGTTTGTAATTGTGTGTCCCAGGTACTCGATATCTGTTTGGAAGAATGAGCATTTGTTTTAATAAAAACATTGTTTAAAGTCTATTTGAGTAAAAACATGTTAATAATAATAGTATTATCAGTAAATATTATGGATTTAAGTAATAATTTTTAGGGGGGCTGGTGGGATATCTGTGAACCTGCCGGATGGCCAATCTGCCACGGTCCCAATGCCGTGAAGAATTACAAAACAAAAGAACATTTTGGCGGGCTATCGTTTTTTGTTTTACAAATAAAAGGTCTCTGGAGTGCCGCGTCGCGAACGCATGGAAAGAAATTATAATTCTCCTCCGCTAGTTAATAATTAAATATTGGCCTATCGCGTAAAAAATATGGATATGATATGGGCTTCATTTGACAGTTAGGTACAGAATTTATAATAGTGTATTTCGCTCTGGTTATTTTCAAGCAAACCTGGGGGCTTATGATAGTTAATAAACAAGAAAATATTTTCTAGTACTAAGTACTAAATAGTAGTTCCATTTCTGTTGGTTTAACGCCCAGGTTTCACAGAAAATTGCCCATCATCCATGCCCTATATCAACAAATGTTGTGAATTTTCTAACACTAACATTTAAAAACTACTTCATAAGAGAATCAGATAGTTCAATTATAAGTAACTACCATAGATGGTTTGTAATCAGCGTAGATATATCGGACGGCTCCTGGTCTGAAATTCTCAAAACAGAAATGAATACGATCGAAAGCGCAAACTAAAGTGACTCAAATTAATACAAACCGTTAGGTTCAAAGTCGATTGCAACAGTGTAGCGCACGGAAAGGCAACCGCGCTATAGCTGCGTCCGAGCCATTTATTTTGAAATTTTTGGCGGTAAACCAGTTTTTTGCCTATAATTTTGAAACTAAGAAGCCCAGTGATTTGAAATTTTGCATGCCGTGTGCACCTATTATAAGGTATCATTTGATTCTTAATACGAGACTCTAACTTATACGGTTACAGTGATTCAAAACGTGTAACGTGTCTCCAGCTTACACATGCTTATCGGTTCGTAGCTTAAAAACTATTCGAGCCGTAGCTTAAAAACTATTCGAGCTAGAGATTAGAAAAATTTGGAGCTTACTGCTCCAATTCGACTCAAAAATTTGAGGTATAAAACATTATCCTACCTCAAATAATTAAGAAGATACAGGTGTGTGTAAGCCAGAGACACGGGTCTCCAGCTAACACACACTTTAATGATCGTAGTTTCAACAGTATTTGAGTGTGACGGTTAGTTTTTTTGGTTCTCATTGCTCCTATTGTGCACTAAATTTCTGACTATAGTCTAAAGCCCTAACCTCACTGGTTTGCCTTAAAACGGCATGTGTCAGCTGGGGACACGTTTCTCCAGCTAACACACAAAAAAAAACTCCTAGTAACGAAGTTATGGTTGCACCTAAAATATCACTGACACGCTTTGGTTGCTCCTAATATGCACAAAAATATGGCATGCTTAGAATTTCTCTGTCTTATGAGGACGCTGTAGACACACACACAGTGTTGCCAGATGAGCAAAATGAAAATGAGGTAGCTGTGCTTAAAAAACGCGGATTTTCAATAAAAAAGTGGAATTTCTTGTTTTAACATTTACCTCGATTTTTCTCTCGATTCGTGTGCTTATTTTCTCATTTATCATTTTATGATTATCATTTTTTTCACACAAAGGCAAGGGAATTTGCAAATTAAAGAGTAAAAACAAAAAAGACATTCATTTATTTATTAAATGTTCTTATACAGTACTATTATCTATTCTGTGCTTATACCTAATTTAAAAAATCAGGAAACTATCCTCAATAGGAATAATCATCCGAAAGAAAATATATCCTCAGCATCGTTTCCTGTTTCTCCAACTTCCGCTTTTGGGAAGTTGTACATTTTAGCTGTCATTTTTTTTAACATATTTATGGAAGCTTTAAAAGTTTTGCAGCAGCCTTCATTCTTTCTGACTGCCTGGTCGGCTAAAAGTACTCCATTAACAGTTGACGTTATCAAACGATTTCGCTTGTCCGTTTTGATATTATTGATTTTTGAGAATTTCCTCTCACAATCCGCGTTTGAAATTGGAACGGACAGAGCTGCGAGCGCAAACTCTGGAAGAATCTGACCACAGAATAACTTAATACAAATTTAATGCGCGCAAAAGAGATGGCACGATAACGGAATTAACGGATCAAACTGAACGACGGAACGCAGCTTTTTATCTTGGACGTGCCGTGTGTAACCGCCAAAAGGAGTTGATCTAGCTAGTAGATTCGTAAAAAGCGGAACCGCGTAGGATAAAAGTGGAAAGTGGAACCATTATCAAAAAGGCGGGGTAAAAAGTGGAAAAGCGGTACATCTGGCAACGCTGCACACACATCATTTTGACAACTGGCACTGTTATGTTGGTACCTCTGAGAAAAACTTAGGTTGGTAGAAACTACGTTCATAAATCAGTTTAGTTACTTGTATGGAAGTGCCGTCTCTTAAAAACGTAGTGATTACTTGCTCAGTGGAAAAGAGTAGAAAAATATTGAGGACGCAACTACAACTAGTCTTCACTCTCAACCGTCTCTCAGATTTGGGTAACGCCAATCTTGTCAGTTTCAATGACACTAAAACACAGGCTTGTTTATTCACTGCAAAACGAAGTCCCCTCCAACTGACTCCGACTTTCCAGGATGTATCCTTACCGATAACCGAAAATCTGCAACTGGCCTGAACCTGTCTTCCAACCGGGGGGTTATCGCGTAAAAAATATGGATATGGACATGGGCTTCATTTGCCAGTTGAAGCTCATAAAATTACCATATATGGTCATTACGAGTACGGCGAGTACCATGACTCCATTGCGAAGTGTGCTGTAAAGAAACTGGGCGTCCTCTCTAAGGCTAGGCGATACTTCTCTCCGAATCAGCTACTCCTTTTATTAAAGTGCAGATTCAGCCGTCTATGGAGTAATGCTGCCACCTGTGCGATGGTTATGCTACGTATCACATAGAGCTTCTGGAATCGATTGAAAACCGTGCCAGGAAACTCATTAGAAACTCGGCATTGGCCACGGCGGAACTTCAGAGCCTCAGTCACCGCCGCAAAGTTGCATGTCTATCGGTCTTTTATAGGATACACTTTGGATAGTGTGCGAGAGAACTGCATGACCTTGTTCCTCCAGCCCCATTCCACCATTGGGGTACCAGACGCAGGTTAGCTTATCACCCGTACGTCGTAGACATTCCAGCGATTCGTAGTTCGTACCAAGCGGTTTGCTGACACATTTCTTATGCGAACCGCTAAAGAATGGAATGCGCTGCCTGCTCATTTGTTCCCCGATTCCTACAACCTTGGCCTCTTCAAGGCGAGAGTGCATAGGCATTTCCTGGGCAAGCATGCAACACCTTAGTTAGACCACAGCCTGTTTGTTAAGCACGAGGGTGGTCAAATGCCTGCCCAGTTATTACAACAAAAAAAAAGAATGCAACTCTACTCGGGGAGATAATTAGACGGAAAAAATGTAAACAAAGAACTGTCAATGTCACAAGTTGAGTACAGGGTTTAGCAACTTTTTTAAATAAACGTTTTTTAAACGACTAAAAGAACCATGAGTTTTCTAGTTCTAATACTTTTTAAGTTCTGGTAATACTTAGAAAGCCAAGTTAGTGAACATCACAATAAATTTAGTTTAAAGGAATCGAAAAATCGGAATAAAATAAAACAAGCGGCCGCTTGCGGTTTCATCCACGTGGGGCCCGTTCCCGTAGAAATATGGGGATACATTTTAGCCAGTGTTTTTCTCATGTATTAGTTATATACTGTAAAATTTAATCTAAATCCGTCAGTAGTTTTTGCGTGAAAGAGTAACGAACATCCATTCAAACTTTCGCATTTATAATACTAGTGGCCGCCCGCTTGGTTTATAATTCATAAGCTTGATTTCTGATGATTTTATTATGATTTTATAAGCTATATATTGTAAAGTTTCATCTAAATCTGTTCAGTAGTTTTTCCGTGAAAGAATAACAAACAAACATCCTCTCAATCTTTCGCATTTATATTATTAGTAGGATTGGATAGGATTTTATATAGTTAAATGGTAGAATTATACTGCAATATGATATCATTAATATTATTTCTAAAATAAAAAGGTTCGTGACCCACGACAATTTGCCACAGTGTGAACAGTACTCAAAAAAATTTTATGTCGAATTGTTGAAAATAAATTTTCAATTGCCGCGGTTTGCGGCATTTATTTTTTTCCATTTTTCAATGCTATTTTTGTACTTATAATAAATTTGAAATAGAAAAATATTTGAAAAAGTAATAATAAACATATTTCTCGGTAGCTCAGTGGTTAGAGCATTGGACCGGATTTCCAAAGGTCGTGAGTTCGAGTCCCACCTAAGAATTCACTTGTGGCTGAGTAAATTTTTTCCAATATTTTACTATTTAAAATTTATCATTAGTTTCATATGATTTATGTAATTCAGATAAATCATAGGAATGTTGGAAGGCAGTATCAGGAGGATGAAGCTGCCACTGATAGAAAGGACAATAGCGGTGAGCTCTTCTTACGGACTGGATGTTTTTCGCCCAGGAACCGGGATCCAACCGATGGAAGTCTTCTTCCCATGACGGACATCTAAAATATAACAATATCGATAACTAATAATTTAACAATAACACAGCACTATGACAATATAGTACAAACACAACAATAATGTAATTTTCATAAAATTATTACTTAAATCTATAATATTTACTGATAAGACTATTATTATGAAAGTTTTTATGAAACAATTGATTATATTACCTGTTCAACTCAAGCGGCAATTTAGCCAAAAAATATTACCTTGTTCAACCATCTCACTCTACGGACACAACAAATTTCGCACATTCGCAAAGATTTGCCACACATTAAGTCTCTTTGTAATTAACATTATTAAAATTATGTAAAAATAAATTAAAAACTTCTGACCAAAATATTAAAATAACACTGACAGAAGTGACAGATAATGTTAAAATTGGCGGCGCATCACATACTGGCCAACATGACGTGATGTATAATGTGGCTAAATAACTGTGTCGAGGACAAAGCAATTAAACTTCCTTTTCCAATAGTCGATTTTTTTCGTAATTTAATGTTGGCACAAACTACGTTCATAAATCCATATATTTTACATTTTTGTATGAATCGTCGATCCCCTGCAACGACGCTTCACGTCGCTCTATTGTATCTTGTTTTTCTGTGTGTTTTACGTGTTTTCTCCTTTTGTTTTACCTTTTTCTTCACTTTTTTAATATACTCTTTTAAACGCTTCGTGACTTTCATTCTGTCCTTCACCTTCCATTCGGTTAGTGAAAACCACTGAGCGGTAGGTAACCGGTTACCGCGTTCTCATAGGTCTCTGGACCTTTTTTTTTGTGCCTTTCCCGAGTTAAAGGCAACCCTCCGGACGCGGGGGAGGGAGATGGTGAACTCCCTCCCCCGCGTCGGCACGGCAGCCTACGTGCCGACGCGGGGGCAGCCAACGTCTGAAGCGACCGTAACCCTGGGGAGGGATACGGCGCGAGCGTCACTCACCTAAGTGAAGTGCGCTATAGAGAAGAACAAATACGTCCGACACCCAGACGGGGCACCGGCCGGAATCTAAATGAAAAGTGACGGCTCCCAGAGGGACCGTCTGAAATCGAATAGCTACACGACTGACACCCTGTGGGGGATCTTCCCAGAATGGGACTTCAGCCGTATGAGAGAGGACGGGGGGTGACCTGAGGGGTCAAGACTGGCGGGCGGTTGTGGCTTCGACCTCCTGAGCCTCCAATAGGCGGTTCAGGGTGGCCGAGAGCTGGTCGGGAGGGTCCGTGAGGACCGATCGGGGTCTACGGGAGTAGAGGTGTAAGGAATCGGGAGGGGTGTACGCCACTGCGTCGCGGATAAGGGGGTTTGGATGGCTCTCTGCTGATTCGATGAATCGCTCGGAGGCCTTGTGGAGGAATTGTTGGATGGTAGGAAGATTTACGTCCCTGTGTAAGTCCGCATTGCGAACATACCAGGGGGCATTGGTCGCTCGGCGACAGAAGATATTTTGAACTACTTGCAATTTGTGCAAGATGGAGGGCTGGGCATGGGCAAATACGGGAGATGCGTAAGTCATGACCGGTCGTATGCAGACCTTATAGAGGGTTCGCTTGTTTCGGAAGAACATCCTACTTTGTCGGCCTAACATGGGAGTGAGGCGGCCCATATAGAAACGGGCGTTGCGTGTCACCCTTTTGACGTGCGGCTTAAAGGTAAGCTGCTGGTCTACGGTGACACCGAGGTATTTGGCGGAGGTTTGCCAGGGGATGGGTTTACCCAGTAGGGTAGGCCTATAGCGTTTGGGAGTGCCTAATTAGTTAGTGTATTGGGCCGGATTCCCAAGAATGTGGGTTCGAATCCCGTCAGGGCGATATGAGACAAGTTGTTTTATTCTAGTATATTTACTTGTTTAATATTTATCACATAAAATAGCATTGTAAAATGCAAAATTAATAAATTAAATTAGATGGCTGTTTCCTCTTAATCGACAGTCAAACAAAAAGAAATTCTGTCAATTAGTAATTCATAATATTCATAAAGTTCAGTTTCAGCAACCTATTACAACAATTTAATTTTTATTATTCTCTCACACATTAAATAGAGAGTTTTAACTACAATAAAACTTACCTATTAATTTTCATCTCCACAAATTTTGAAGTAATGTACAAGTACTCATCTCGTATCGCACCTCGCCTCGCGACACGCGTCTCGCACGGGACTGTAAATACCGTATAAACTAATCTGTGTTTTTCATCTATTTTCGTTCCTTACGTCAAAAAGGTGTAGTGATTTCTATTTGTGATTTTGTTCAAAGATTTACGTGTAATTTGGATATATGTTGAGGGCAGAGGTATGTTTTTGAAATATACTATTGAATACCCTACAGTGTGGAACTTTTATGTAGATAAATAATTAAATACTCAGTATTTCGTCTTGTTTAGAATAGTGACGCCATTTTGTCGCGCCGGCTGATCGCTATGAGTTATTATTTTATTTAGCAAAAGGGTAGGGCCACATATTACAGTTTGTAGAATAGTGGCGATTTATTATTTATTATAATCCAAGTAGGTAGTTATACCATTTATATTTATTACATAAGACGGTCAATTTCGTTTTTGTTCTGAAGCTCTATGTACGCAGATGTACTTACCGAAATTATTTCAAAAATTTCGCAGGGCCAAGCTATCAAGAAATAATCGCCTATTCAATAGAATTGTGTCTAATTCTTTTTATGCAAATAAAGTAATGTGTAGGATACTACATATTTCAATCAATAATATTACTTTTGTCTATGATAGGTACCTACCAAGTTTATCTGTAATATTCTTGAGATTGTTATTTCTGTAAATTGAGTAATTTTGGTGTTTTTCAGAGAGGCAATGAATAGTTTTATAATAAAATAATGACAGTTACTATGAAAGAGCAAGATCCAATGCCTGGGGATGTGAGTAATGTTAACATTTCCATACTATCAATCTTACAGCAGCCGACCTAGCATGAGCGGCTTTTATCGACTATTGACGCATGATAAAGAACCAATATCTTGCTTACACCTTAGTGGGGTAAGCAAGACAGCATGACGTATCATATCATATCGCGTGATATAATGATGGTCATGCTAGGCAGGCTGATGCACCAAAATTCATTTTACGAATTTGTTAAAAGTATAACATATTTTTCTTGTCAAAGCTGACAAATTCCTTACATTTTTATCAACTCAGACAAGACAAGCAAACAAATTACGACAAGCAAATTACGATATATGTTTATACAAATTTGTAAAATTAATTTTGGTGCAATTGGCTGTTAGTTTTAGTTTAGATTGAACAAAGGATATTTTGCAATTACACCTTTATACACCTAAACAAATTAACTTGCACATAAAACAAAGTAAAATTTTACTTTCATAAAAGTACATACTTTCATTATACAGAGTATTAGAAGATGCATAACGAAGCCGAAAGATACACATAGAATACATAAATTAAGTAGTACAGAGGTGGTAACATAACTAACAACACTAGTAGATTTTCATACAATCAAGCTAACTTTGGAGCCTTGGTTCTCTGCCAACGTTTGACCTAGCTGTGATCTGATAATGGCCAACCAGGGAGTGAATGGAGGAGATCCTAGAAGTTCTAGTTTTGTTCCAAGTATTCCGTAGTTAGTTAGTTTAGCGCCATCTATTGAGAACCATGATAATCATTCTGCACTGTGTGATTTGGTAGTGTCGCGTGCTGGATGGGTAGGTGACGTTAGTTTTTTTCATAGCAACTCACTTTTACCAAAATTCTTTTATTTCCTGACTGTATGGGAAAATAAAGTTAAGTTTATTTGAAATCATGTCTGGTACTTTAGTGACTGTTTTAATTAAAGTAAATTAGGAAGAAAAACGGAGTTGGTAACTAACTGGACCGTTACGGTGTCATTTTTCGTAAAACTTCTTGGTTGGTTCTGATAAATTTTAAATAGAAAATATTGGAAAAAAATGAACTCGCCCACAAATGCATTCTCAGATGGGAATCGAACCCACGACCTTTGGAAATACGGTCCAATGCTCTATCCGCTGAGCTACCGAGACTTGCGAACCACCGTCGTAATTCTCCAATACTTTAATTACCGCCTACAGCGTATTAAAAATATAAAAGTATTGGAGTTGGCTGTTGCATCTTAATCGCTTGTTAAACACCTGAAATGTGACAATGCGATATGTTCCTTTGTAAATGTTGTTGCTTCTTTTAAAGCTGATAAGTTTCTTGCGGCCATTCTTCTTATCAGTTAAAAGATGTCCTGAATGGCTGGTAGGAAAAAAAAATCTGACGATTCGAAAGCACTTAAGTCTATTTGAATAAAAATCTTTGACTTTGACTTTGATAGCTATAGCGATACCACAAACTGTACCGTTAGGCGGTCGGGGTGAGGGCCGCATCATTGCGTGCTTTCGACATACATTGCGTTTTGTAACTTCAAAAGCTTATTTATACTTGAAAATTAAAGAAAAATAATAATGTTTCCTTGAAAGAGATTTCGCGAAAATCAAAAAAAAAAATTGTCTTTGATCCTCAATAACTCCTTATCTATCAGTTTCCCAAATTTGGCCATATACAAGAAAATTATAGTAATGATTGGGAGAATACGTGGTTCTCGTTTTCGTTATGGGTGTTTTAATACCTTATATACTAGTCATGTTGGTACTTTTGTAAAAAAACATGGTACTTACATATTTTATTACAATAACTTGTACTTGAACTTGATAGACCTCATCAAATACCTATTTGGATACATGAATGAAACCTTACTTTAGAAAGTTATTTACTTGCATGTCACTATTGCTATTTTGCTATATATATGTACTAACAGTGTATTTATGATATGGGAGAAAATATTGATACTGTTACTACATTAACCTACATTGTTGAGTAATATCAAAAGTATTGCAATTAAAAATTATTGCACTTGTTTAATTTCTTGAAATCTGGATTTGGATGAATCAGTTTTTTGAAAATGTTAGGCTAGGCTTTCATGGACATGGTTACTACTTATAGTAACTGTCTGCTTGTGACCACGGCTGTAGCAACACAGCCGAAACGTCAAGCTGTAAGTACATATGTACTACATAATAAATGTCACGCTCAGTCCTGTTACTCTTTTTATAATTATGGAAACTTTAGTTGGACAGTAATGGACCTGAAATTTAAAATCATAAAGGTCTAATGTGAACTTGAGAGATATCTTCCTATGTGTAAAAACTATTAGTAAACTATTATGCAAATTGTTATAGATGATATTTCCCGAGGCAAAATTAAAAGCATTAGAGGAAAAAATATCACATTCCCGTTGGGTTGTTCCTGTTTTACCTGAACAAGAGTTAGAAGCATTGCTTGTTGCTGCTACTGACCTAGCAGCAAAAGGTATGTAATGCTCATTCAAAATATTCACTATGGGATATCTAAATAGTTATTTTTGATTGTTATATGTGATAATCAGTGATCGGAATAGTGAATCAGTGAGTATATTTACCTACAGTTTGTCGAACAGAAACAAAAATCTGAGACTTCATTAGAGCAATTGTTTTTTAAATGGTAAATTAACCGGGAATTTAATTACGCGAATTTTAACATCTTATCTATTTAATACCTACAGTTTGTAGAACAGAGACAAATATCGGAGACTTCATAGAACAATTTTTTTTTTACACTAAATTAACCGGGACTTTAATTACGTGAATTTTAATATCTTATTTATAATTAAAATTTAAATTACAAATGCTTCTCGTCTTTACACCACTGCTCAAAAAAGGAGTGTAATGTTTTCATTGTTCACATGATCTTCTTTTTTCTTCATTCACATAATTATTACTTTAGTTCACCATAACTTAATCTAGCAAATGGATTTAGGTGTATTGTTTAATGTTAGAATTCTTACATTGCCCGGAGTGACACTGTAATTTTTTATGATGTCACTTGCAGCAAAATTTACCTAAATTTTTTTTATTTCAAATAGTTGGCTCTATGCTGCTGTTTTCAAATTGTAGGAAAAGAATAAGACTTGAAAAAATCTCTCTCTCTCTACCAAGGGCGGATCCAGCTTTAGCACATAGTCGTGGTGAAGTCAAGTTATTATTTAACTTTGATAATAATAGATACAAGCAAAAAGTTAGTATTTTATTAATAAATGTAAGTACCTACTGTACTTAAAAATACCTCGTAATCTCAGCCTCATGACACCCACTGCTGGGTATAGGCTTCCCCTAAAGATCTCCACGACGATCGGTCCTGCGCTGCCCGCATCCAGCGGCTTCCCGCGACCTTCACCAGACGTCGGGCCACCTTGTGGGCGGGGGGGCCTACCAATGGAGCGTCGTCCGGTACGCATTCCAGAACCTTTCCGCCCCAACAGCCACCGGTTCTTCTCGCTATGTGTCCTGCGCACTGCCACTTCAGCTGAGCAATCCTTCGAGCGATGTCAGTAACTTTAGTTTTCCTGCGGATCTCCTTATTTCTGATTCGATCACGCAGGGAAACGGCGAGCATAGCTCTCGCCGTTGCTCGCTGAGTTACCTTAAGCCTCTTTATCAGACTCATAGTTAGCGACCACGTTTCATTGCCGTAAGTCAGCACTGGCAACACGCACTGGTCATAGACTTTCGTCTTGAGACACTGAGGTAAGTTGGACGCGAAGATATTACGGAGCTTCCCATATGCTGCTCATCCGAGTTGGATTCGACGAGAGATCTCTTTCTCGAAGTTACCTAACTGGATTGTCTGTCCAAGGTAAACGTAGTGGTCGACAACTTTGAGTGTAGTGTTTCCAACGTGAACTGTAGTGGGTACGAGATGGGAATTCGACATGATTTTCGTCGTATCCTCAAGTTCATCCTAAGACCCACTCTTTGGGAAGCACTACGGAGATCTTCGAGCAGTTCAGGTCTTCCAAGGTCTCAGCCATAAGAACTATATAATCGGTAAAACGAAGGTGTGTCAGATACTAGCAATTAATGTTGATGCCCAGTCCTATCCAGTCCAATAGCTTAAAGATCTCCTCCAACACAGCTGTGAACTAATGTAATTTCGTCATCAACCGCCGCCTTGTTGTTTTTCAGTTGCTTGAGAGCCATACTAATCTCGTAAAGGCTGAATCCGGGATATCTTCGCTGAAGTGTCGGGTAAGCTTGCTCTGGGGTCTTTAGCCTTGCTTTCAACAGGTGTCTGCGTGGAAACTGCCCATAGAAACTCTCGATCTCCCTCAGGGTTTCAGGTTTCGTAGAAATGATGCGACCGTCGTCAGTTTTCAGTTTCGTCATCTGGCTTTGCCCAATAGATAGATCTCTGGCGAACACCTTGGAACCTTTGTTACGCTCGATAGTCTCTTTAATACAGTTTCGTATTAAATTGGCGAAGATCGCTTGTCAAAGACCTAGAGATCTGCCTATTTAGCTTCCGATAACGATGAGCAACAAGTTTATGACAAACCCTCAGGGTTTGTCATAAACGCCACGCTTGGCAGGCGGGTAATCGATCGCAGTATTGCCAAGATTTTAAAAGACGCTGCTGCCCGTCTTCTGAAGGCTGTATTCCCTTAGTAGCTTTTTACGGCACCCACGGGATGAGGTAGGGGGGTACGGGAGGGGGGTAGTGCTATTCTAGGCCGCACTACCCGGCCGCCAACCTACCTATATTTAAAAACAAAATATTTTTTTCTTAATTACGTCTTCTCCCGAAACGCGTTATCATTTCATCTACTGCAATGGGTACGTTTTTATGGACGTGGAGTAGTGCCAGTCCGGATAGACGTTCTTCAACCATTGAAGCTCTTAGCCACGTTTTGATTTTTCGAAAGGTCGCGAAAGGTCTTTCCGCTGTCGCTACGTTAACGGGTAGTAAGTATAGCCATAATACATAAAAAATATTTTAAAGAGCATTAAAATCAGTTTTGTATTTAACAGCTTGTCCTCTCTCATTACGAGATTGACCACTTTTTTTGGTTTAAAAGACTAGACTATAGATAAATAGTCGAAACAAAGCGCGCGAAAGTGTCACACAAAATGTGACATATGAAAGGTGGCGGTGGCTCGGTAAAATTCAAATTTTCGATGCTTTCGTTTCCTAATAATGCCTTCAAACAAAGTATTATATTAAATTAATATAAATATTGAAAGTACTTAAATTAAATTTATATTGTGACAAAAAATATATAAAAACATTAAGTATGTTTAACAATTTTAATAAGTGGTCCACCTAGGTCCTGGACACAGCCCAGGGGATCCCCCCCCTGGATCCGCCCTTGCTCTCTACTCTCTCTACTTAAAGTACTTAAGGTAGAACTGTGACAAAAAGAACCGTGAACCGAGCGAGAGAAGCGAGTGTGCCGCGGAAGTGGCCGGCGAAATTCCAGAGACGATATTTTTTTTTTATAAAAGTACTAAAATATGAAAATTTAACCCCTTCTGCGACACCCGGATTGCGAGTCCCGGATTATTTTAAAATAAGTACCTTAATGCTAATGTTATCGACTAGTTTTGCATTCCTGAATTTTCTGGAATCCTGGGATTAATATTTAAAAAACAAAATGTTTTAAGAAGCAGCTTCCACAATTTCCAAGCCAAAAATTAACTTAATCCGATCACTGGTTATGGTGAATATTAAAGAAATTGAAAGAAATAACCACAAAAACATTGTAATTATTTTTGAGCAGTTGTGTCAAAACGAAAAGCATTTATAAAAAAAAACTGCGTAAAAAAAACCGACTTCAAAACTAAAAAGCAAAAAATAAGCCTTTTGGAGTCGGTGGCAGCCAAGACATTCTACTTTAAGGTCCTATTCTTTTATTTTTCTTGCCTTGGCTGGCACCGACTCCAAAAGGCTTATTTTTTGCTTTTTAGTTTTGAAGTCGGTTTTTTTTAACGCAGTTTTTTTTTTTTACTTTTTAGTGTCTGTAATATGCTGTTTTGTAAACTACAGCAGGGTTTTTCTAGATTAGATAAGGTTTCATGTACATTATAAACAAAATTATCGTAAATACTACATCATCCAAGTCAACAATAAAATGAAATATATAAAAATGCTCATAACATAAAAAGTACTGGGTCAAACGAAACCAAATTTTTATGGGACCAATTGGCAACTATTCTGCATCGAACAAAAAAAGAATCATGGAAATCTGTTCAGAAATCTCGGCGTAATACCAACCGAATTGAGAACCTCCTCCTTTTTTGAAGTCGGTTAATTAAAATATTAATAAGAAGGTGTTAAAATGCACGTAAATACGGGATTGTATTTTACCGGTAAAAAAAAATAGTTTTAAGGAAGTCTCCGTTCTTGGTCTTTGTTCTATAAACTGTAGGTAAATATACTCAGCCTATACCGATCACTGGTGATAATATAAACAATTTGTTGTATTCTCTTATGTTTTGTTTCTTGTAGGTAATGTAAAATTTTAATTTTCTATAGAAAAAATATCCATAGATATTTTAATTTGGGCTATTTTGGGTTTATTATTTTTCTCTACAGGAGAAGATGGAAATAACCAACTATGCCAGAGATTTTATAATGACGCCCTCACAGTTTCTTTTACAAAAATTCTTACTGATGATGCAGTATCCTCCTGGAAAAATAACATTCAACAGTGTGTGCGATCCAACTGTGAAAAATTGGTTAAACTTTGTGCTATTAAGTTGGATGATCCAAGATTTTTGCATTTATTGTCTATGGCTTTCAATCCTAATAATAAGTAAGTATTTAAAACTATCACTATAATTATTGATCCTTAATTCCAAATGCTTGATAAATAATGATTATATTAAAAACTATAAAAATCATTTCAGGTTTCACACTTTTAATGCATCCCGCACTTGTGAAGGACTTTCTGTTACTACTAGTGCCACTTCTATAGGACAAGGGTCAACACAAGAGCCAGAAGTGTTTGCTAAGTCACAGGACCACCGCACACCTAGAGGATGGCTGGTTCATTTGATTAATGTGTAAGTTGATTTTGGTGGAGATAAAAAATTTGCAAGATCTGTTTTTTTTTCTTCTAAAGTTGCAAGATCTGTTTTTTTATATCTTCTAAATTATCTTTTAATAATTTAACAGGTTTGGTCAGTCTGGAGGTTTTGTGAAGCTTAGGGAGAGGTTTGAAACCATTATGGGATTTCAAAAGCCTGATTTGACGGCGTTAGTGAATTCAGAGGAGAAAATTTCTACAGAAACAGCTGAAAAGGAAAATGAAGATGTCAAAAGCACGAAAACGGATGAAATTGATAGTGCACCAATGATATCAGAAAGCACTGATGTAAAGATTATAACTTTTGTCTGTTTATTAAAACTATATTTGTGATAAGAGTAAACTTTTTTTTTTTTTGTAGCTATTGACACATCGTAACGAACAGCCGTCGTCTTTAGAGCAGTCCACCAGTGGTGAAACACGAGTGGCGGCCGTGTGGCAGTTGCTCAGACCGCTGGGACTCTGCCACGACCTACTCACGCCCCATACTGTCACTACGTACCTGTTGCCAATACTAGTATGTATTAATTTAAAAAAAATTACGGAACCCTATAAAGGCGACTTTACAATTCAGGGAAAAAGGAACAAAAAGGCTACACTTTTTTAAAACGCTTTGTAAATTTTCTGACGCCAATATGCTACTTATATATTTATTATTTACTTCTGTAAATATATAATAAGCCCAAGGATCAACATCTTTTTGTTTTAGGAATGTATCCCGACATTATTAGAGAGTCTTACAGACGAAGAGCTGAAAAGAGAAGCTCGCGGTAGTGAAAATAAGACTGATACGGTATCTTGTCTGATCCGCGCATGCAAGTATGTGTCGATTAAAACTCCACAACATCATAGTTTACTCAAATGTAAGTATTTTTTTTATTTGTCTATAGTCTTTTCTCTCTGCAGCTGCTGGCGCAATTGCTCGATTATTATATTAGTCAATGTATTTTTTTGTAATTCTTATAAAATATTGAACTTCAATAAAGATCAATGCCACTAATGTATGCAGGGTTGGCGCCTTTTCGATAATCGCTGCACACCATTCAAAACTTGTTCAATCGATAGAGTATATATGTAAGAACAATAGTTAATGAGACCGTACATTTCTAAACGGTATCCATTCTGAGATAAATGCACCTGTTCATCGCTACTTTTTCATATATTTAAACTGAACATAATAAAAAAAATTAGATTTTATCAACTTATACCAATGAAATATTATTATTTATACAATCTATTAAATAATCACCTCATTAGGTTCTAGGACGGTAGCGAAATACCGACATCCCCCGAAAAGTAAAATATGATTATTATCATAATTGTTATATTTTTATATATTATCTTATAAGCCAGATAAAATTGCGAATATTGAGTTATTTTTAACCTTAAACTAGAAAATAATAGTGACTCATAGGTGAATTTATATCGGAATGGATACAGTTTAGAAATGTGGTATCTCAGTAACTATTGTTCATAATTAAATACTCTATCCATATATGTCTGAATGGTGTGCAGGCATTTTCGCAAAGGCGCCAAAACTAGGCATTACCCTTTGTCAATGTTTACTATCAATATATTGTATGTTTTACTATAGCTTATAAAAGAAAGGCATGATGAATATTTTATGTAATATTATGTGTCACATACAGGGTGTTAAAAAACCCATACCGAAGTAAAAAAAAAAAATAGACCGAGATTTAGTTTCTTTGATTAGTTTTGATATTCATTGCGGTGTTGTAACTTTAGACGATAATTTTTAAAAATAAATATTGACTTTGATCATCAATAACTCCTAAACTATCAGGGAACTAATTGTCTAATTTTAAAATTTATCGCAATCCCTTTCAATTCGTAATTTGATAGATATTTACTACTTCAGGCCGTCACTATTTGACATGTGAAAGGGATTGTGATCGGGACCCGTTTTGAAAGGTATTGAATGAACGAAATTGAACTGTCTAAGCAAAGTGACACACGAAAATATCTTTCAAATATATGGAATACTGTCAAATGAAGTGTCATTTAAAACATCATTCGTTCGGAAAGGGATTGCGACTATAAGTAACACAATACCATAAATCACTATCACAATCACAATACCTTTGAAAGGGATTGTGATAGATTTTGAAATTAGACAATTAGGGGGCAGGTTACCGGATTTGGCCCTATACAAGAAAATGATAGTAACGATGAAGAGAATACGTGGTTTTCGTTATCGTTATGGGTCTTTTAACACACTGTATATTGTAATAAAATCAGTACTTGGCAATTGTCTACACACATCTATCATCATATGGTATGTCTTCATATTGTAATGTATATTCTGTATTTAATGTCATCCTCAACAGAAACCGCAAAAATAATTGTTAACACACGGATGTTTAGCCTATTCTACTTTAAAAGTCGAAAAATATATACAAAAAACTACTGTCTAGGATAGGAGAACAAAATTGTATCTTAGTGTTGTTGAATTACTTAAATAGTAAATGTTAAGTCTAAACACAGGCAGGCATTCACTAAGTTTTTTATTTCAAAACTCGTTAAATGCTTACAAGAGAACAAAACCCACATGAATTCTCAAAACATAATTTGGTCCTTCGAACCGGATTTTATTGCATACTATTAACGTTAATTTTTTTGTAAAGCAAAGTCTATTAGTTTTGTTAACAACAATTTTAATTTAAAGCTACTATCTAAAATACAATTTGTTTTCATTATTTCATTTTTTTTCTTGGTTACAAAATTGCTTCATAATAAAAAAAAAAAAAAAAAAAGGGATTGGGGGTAGGTTATGGGAAAATACAAATTCATCATTGTAAACTAATTATATGATTTTCATCGGCTGGACAGCTCCATGAAGGTTCATTCGGGTCGGCAGCATACCCTGTAGCTGCTTAGGGGCGCAGTCCACATTCCTCCCCTGTGCAACTACATTGTATGTTACTGCACCCCGCTCGCCTCACCGCTGCACCATTACCATGGGTTGTGTGCTGGTTGCATGGTTGTGTGCAAATATTGTTCATCAACTGGTGTTTTATGTACGATCGTATTATTTTTGTTTAAATGTGTTATGTTCAATGTTTCATTAATTTTAAGTATTTTATTTGTCTTTTGAATACAGGGAACTTGTAGTGCTATGTAATGTAATGTTTGTTTATGCCTATTTTCAATTTGTCGGCACAGAGGAAAAAAGAAAATTCTATATGTGTAGGTAATTGTGTAGTAGGGAACTACGGAATATTTTAGGTTAGCTATTTTTTAAGACTCTGTATTTTTCAGCTTTGGAGATGTTTAGATTGAAAATGATTTTACGATTACTACAAATGTCCTCATTCAATGGTAAAATGTCAGCACTCAATGAAATCAATCAACTTATCAGTACAATATCTCAGCAACCAAAGCCAGAATGGCTTACGCCTGCAGTAATCACTGTAAGTGATAAAATAAAACAATCCTTCTCAAACATGTTGTAATGCAAAGCAATAAATGTCTAACTTATTTTATGTCCGTTTTTAGAACTGGATTCGTGAAAATAAAGTCGTTGATATAGTTCTACGGGACTCCTTGCACCAACCTCAGTATGTAGACCGGTTAGAGAAAATGTTAAGATTTATGATCAAAGAGAACTCGTTGACTAGAGACGACCTAGATGCGATTTGGAAGGCGCAGCACGGCAAACACGAAGCTATCGTCAAGAATCTTCACGACCTTCTCGCGAAACTGGCATGGGACTTTACCCCCGATCAGCTAGACCACCTTTTTGATTGCTTCAAGGTGAGTTAAACTAAAAAATAATCAAATAACTGATTACATTCAATATAACAATTGCTAGTAAATATTTGAATAAAATCTTTCAAAATATAACAAGTTCATTTTTTTTTCATAGGCGAGTTGGGCGACGTCTACTAAGAAACAAAGTGATAAATTATTAGAGGTTATAAGAAGGCTTGCAGAAGACGATAAGGACGGAGTAATGGCAAATAAGGTACTGCATGTTTAGAATTTGTTACACGCAGTATATGTTTACAGATTTAATTACGATATGAACATATTGATAAGCTTTACATTATTATCTTTGACAATTTCTGTTCTTTCAGGTCTTAGTACTTTTTTGGAATTTAGCTCATTCAGAGGAAGTCTGTACGGAAATAATGGATGTGGCCTTAGCCAATCTTATTAAAATCTTAGACTATAGCTGTAGCCAGGACCGCGATGCGCAGAAAACACTTTGGTTGGACAAGTAAGAACTATTAGTTTTTTAGTGCGCGTCATATTCGCGCGCTTCTTATCAAATTCTGTATGTTGTAGTTTCTGGTTGCTTTACTGCGCTAGTTGGCTAAAGTGCAGAATTGGATTGTCCGGTTTCATGAGCTACATTATTAAATCGACAATACTTTTAACTAATTTCCAAACCTAGGTGCGTCGAAGAATTGAAAACCAACGACAAATGGGTCCTACCAGCGCTAAAGATGATGCGCGAAATCTGTTGCCTATACGAGGCGGGCGGCGGCACGGGCTTGCGGCCTCACGTGACGCGGCAGGAGCTCATCGACCGGCTGCAGACGCAACACTCGCTCGTCATACTAGTTACAGACTCGCTCACCACCTATATGGATGGAGTTAGGAGTAAGATTACTGGTAAGTGCTGGTAAAGATCGTTATCGGCCAGTTTCAATAATCTATCCCTAACATGAGTTAGGCCTATCTTAGTTACGTTACTTAGCAACCGCTGTTATTTTGGGTTATTTTAGGCTGGATAACAAAAATATCTAGGCAACAATGCTCTAGTAAGCCTATCTCTTACCATAGACAAGTTATTGAAACCGACCGTATGTTGGGTCTATGAAAGACAGATTGCAACAGCCGAACGATTTTCGTGATACGATTTACTAATTATTTAACCTTATTTCTCTGTCTCGAATTTGAACTATCGTTTGTCCGATAACCGTATTTACTTTTTCGAGCAGGGACTCCGAAAAGAGAGATCTGTTCAGAGTGAGCGAAGACTTCCATACGACACAAAGGACACAAACACTCTTCAAACGAGCACTGTTAGCGCGAGGCTGGCCCGAGATATTTTATTGACATATAGCTTATCTATTTTTTCTATTGCAGAAGAGGGTGATATAGACTGGGAAAATTGGTTGCCCGATGGGAGATATCCACACGCGGCACAAGTTCAAGAGAGATTAAGTTTTCTTAGGTTTCTATTGAAAGATGGACAGTTATGGCTCTGTCAAGAACAGGTAAGAAACTTATACAGAATCAATCATCTTGTCACAGATACAAAAATAAATATAATTCTGATTCTGTTCCAACAAAACACATTAAATTACACAATATAATATAGGAGCGTTTTACATGTTATTAAAACGCATATTGTGTCCGGAGCCTTATTCAAAGCCTTGGTAAATACTTTGAGATAGTCCTTCCGTTTCCGTTCAGTTTCATTTTTTTATTGGCTAATCTTACCGCGTGACGTCACATCCGACCGACGTCATACCTCACTCCACCGAGTTCACCAGGCGGCCATTGCTGCTTTCCCGCGCTCATTGTAGTCTCAAAATCTGGTCAAAAACTCAAAAACTTAAGGTTAAAATCTGCACCAGGCAGCCCTTAAAGTTATTTTATATTTGTGTAAACTAAAACGACTAATATTAGAGAATTTATGTTTATAAATTATAAAAAAATATGATTTTCTTCATTTTGTTTGTTCATAACAGATCACCGAAATCACAAAATAAGTAATAAGTTTGGTGGACCTTTACAATTGACAAGTGATGAGCATCCGTATATGATACGGCTACGTTCAGACGGCATTATTTTACCCGCAAACCACACACTAGTTTTTATTTTTATTAAAAAGAGCAGTGGCAGTAGAAAATACGTGTCCTAATATTCTACATGTGAGAAAATTTCGTGTTTAAGAAATATTTTTCACGTGAACTTCCGAATTTGTCACATAAGAGGCCGAGGCTGGCTGCTTTCAGAAAAAATATTGCCTTGAACGTAGCCTAAATTAACTAAATATAAATCGTCATCCTGACAGACGGAGAGTTTTTTCATGATTTTAATTTCAAGATTTTAACTGTTTCTAAAGTTCCTGAAAGTTGTTTCATACGAAATACTAATATTCCGCTATCCAGCATTATATATTACTAGGTTCAGTGTAAATACATTGCTAGGCAGACAAAATTTAGCCATCTCATTTCAACTTTATTGTAATCAAATGCGTTGATAGAAGCATTCATGAGATAAAAGTATAAGTACTAGCTGTAAAATCACAAACCTCTTGATTGATCTGTTGTTCAGTGTATTCTAATTATCTGATGAGATATCCAAAAGATTTGTTGTCATTTAAACTTGTTTACAGGCCAAACAAATATGGGTGTGTCTGGCTGAAAGGCCGGCGCACCTGGGCGACCGGGAGGCGTGCTTTCGATGGTTCAGCAAGTTGATGGGCGAAGAACCTGACCTAGATCCAAATATTAACTTGAATTTCTTTCGAAATAATATCATGACATTACCTCCCCATCTATTAACACATGCAGGCATCAAATGCTTCGAACGGTAAATAAATTTTCTTTACTTATGTTTTAATGAAAATCATAAGCATATCGTCTATTCATGTTTTGATGTCTGTTGCTTTCCAGATTCTTCAAAGCTGTTAACTCCAAAGAAGGCAAACTTAAAATTAAACGGAGAAGTTTTCTATTGAATGATGCTGATCTTATAGGATTAGATTATTTATGGAGAGTGAGTACATTCAACTCCTTTCGCTGTTTTTTAACCAGAGATTTTCTAGGAAGTGTATGTAGAAAAAATGCATCAATAGTACCCACACCAGTACTTCATCATACCTGTTGTTAAATAATGATAAGGCTGAAGGTGAAAGCGCGCCTCTCGCGGAATCCTCAACCACTGAGGAATTGGCTACCTTATCTCTAATTGCCGGAACGTAATAATGCAGAAAACATTGTTGTAATGTCGTCAGACTTAGATAAGATGGTGATGGTTTGCCAGGCCGACTTACAACAAGTCTTACCACTAACCGAACCGAGCTGTTGTTCAAGAGTTGTTTACCATGCAGGTGATAACGGAATGCGACGATGAGATCTCGGCGCGCGGCATCGAGCTGCTGCGCGAGGTGTGCACGTGCGTGGGCCCGCAGTTCTCGGCCGCGCACCACCACGAGGCGTTCCTCACGCAGTGCTGCGCGCGGACGCAGCGCGTGCAGAAGGAGATGGAGCAGCAGGACGGTAAGATGTTGGCTTATTGCAGAACAAGGTCGTCGTCTTATTTTTGCATGTACACATTGTACACTCGAAAGCGGATCAGGCTTTACAGTTTTGCCTTGAGAACGATTTTTTCTTTCTTTCTTTTTATTTAAGAGCTGTACTCTTCTTCATTGCTTTGTACACATTGCCATCTCCTCCAGTAGGCCAAGCACGAATAACTTTCGAGGAGGTATCGAGGAAGTAAAGTAAACAAAATTATGAGATATTGAACAGCGTTCCTCAGCGGACGTAAACGGAACTACATTTTCCTATACATTTTTTGACATTACGTGGTCGATACTTACTCGATACTATTTCGATAGTTATTCGTGCTAACCCCACTGATACTTCTCGACACTTGTGGTCCCCATTATCTGATCCATATTGGGTTTTTCGAGGCCTCCCCATCTTCCCTTCCACTTTTGCTGTCGTTATCAAATGTTCTAACATCTTTCCTCTTCTGTTATCGCTGACGTGTTGTTGACAGTACTCTAAATGTAGCAAAAGGTCTTATCCAAAGCAATTATTATTTTACAGATACAACAGAAGGATGCACTAGAATGTGTAGAGTAATACGTGCCATACAAGAATATGTAAACGAATGTGATAGAAGGTTCTCGGCGGAGCGACAAATCTTACCGATATACCGCTCGGGTCGGGGGCGGCAGTGCACAATCATAGTCAGATTCAATTTCCAAACCGGCCAAAGACAAATTGATGACATGGAGATATTTTCACATTCAAACGAAACATTGCATTCCTTACGAACTGCGATCCAAAGAAGGTATTTTTATAAATTTTAATCACTAGTATGTTATTGATTTTTTATATCACATCCCTAATATATCCATTCCGTTTTCAGACTCAAATGTGCTACAGATAATAACTTAAAATTAGAGCTGTATGTAAATAAATTAGAACTGTACGTAAACGGGGAGCTTATAGATTCAAGTCACGATCGAAAAATACTCTCACAAATACCACTCCGGGACAAAACTGTGATTGTGGCCAAAGTAAGTGGTATTCATTTTATTTATTTTTAAAAAGGTTCCTTTTTGTGCCAATTTTTGGTTTGAAATAAATTGACATCAAACTTTCATCATTTTTAGACCTTAAACAACAGCAATAAAGTCTAAATTCCCGACTTCGGTCCCTGCAAAGGTGCCGTAGTTAAGGGATGATTTACTTCAAATATTATATAAAATAGATATTACGCGCAGTTCTTAACGTTTCTCATGCATTTACTTGGCAACCTTTCATGGAGCGCCATCTGAGACGCCATCCATAGCGGCATGACGTGACTATCTTGTTCGTTGGTCCTGTATAGATATAAGTAGCAAAATCGGTTCACTTGATGCCACAAGGTGCACGTTCGCTTAGTTGCCCGGATTTTTCAACCTGCTAGAGTTTCTATAATATTTTGAACAAGAAACACCCCATTGATATACACTTAACGTCAAAAAACAGGCACATTTTAAAAAAATTCGTTCTTAACACTACAAATGCGTATATGGCGTGTACCCACACCAATATTGACATCGTTTGATAGCCCAATAAAAAAACTTAATAAACTACATTTCTTTGCATTAAAAAAGCATAATAACACAGATGTGGCATTTAAAAAAAATGCAATTTTGTTCCTTATAAAGGCCGCTAGTTGGGCAATTGTGCTAAAATTTGTGGGTGTTTAAGGGTCAATGCAGGTTCGATAGGGGTTGATTCGTTATCTAACCGTTAAAAAAAAATTTAGTTGTTATAATTTAAAACGCATAATTAAGGAGTATTATTGTTTTGTAAACTTTATATTTTTTTGTTCTATTCTAATAAAAATACGAAAAGATGAATTGTTTGGGTACTCCTTTTCGTTACCTTTCAAATGATATACAACATTTCCCTCATAAATTGATTCCAAATAAGATTTAACTAAGTTTAAAATTGGGATTTTTAAAAGGTGCGATTTTTCTGATGGTGAGCGTAGTTCAACTCATCTGTGCGCGCCGCGCTGTTTCTACGTGCGTTTGTAGCTTTCGAGTCGTCGTCTTATTCATTGGTCGTCGTCTGAGTAACACATGTTCTTACAAGCGCACAAACACAGCTCGGCGCGCAAAGATGCGCTTCTACTCTTAGTAAGAGTTTGTCAAACCCTATTCGTTTTCGATAACTACGAGTATAATATATCTCTTTCATATTATGCGACTGCTTTACCGACATCAGCAGTACATCCGATAGTTGGCGATTACGTTGATAGATAATGTCAACTCGTACTAAGGGTACCTACTGAACTATCTGTAGCTCATTAATAGGCGTGACCGTGTTTAGGTGTACGACGGGCAGGTGTGCGGTAGCGGCGGCTGCGAGTCGTCCAACGAATCCAGCAGCGACTCCAGCACCTCCTCCCCGCCGCTACCACCTACTCCCGAGCACGCGTTACCTGGTGTTGTGAGTACTGACTTTATTTGATTATTTAAAACCGTCTGGAAACTTTTTGTCCTCATTTTTTCTTATTATAACGAGTCGGGAATATCGGCGCCGTGATGTGAGTAGTTAGTTAGTCATCACGTCAGTCATCATATTATTATCATCGTGAAAATAAAAGGATTGGAGGAATTGAGGGATCCGAGTAATTTTAAGTCAGTTGTATGAAGAGATATGAGTAATTTGTATAGCAATGAATTAGTGTTCAACATCTCTTATAATTTTTTACCACCATCTAATGATTCTAATGTATGTTGCTTTGTTTGTACATTGCGTTGCAGTCCTTCGAGCCGGATAAATTGACTTGATTAATATCCTTTTTTAAGTACAAAAGGATTATTTATTGACTTGTAGAATGTGTAAAAGGATTATATAAAAGTATGTCATCGGATAGACTGCATTGCATTGCGTCCACGTCCGGTAAATTTATTGGTTTTATTGGTTTTCTCTACAGCCGAGTGCACACTACTACTTGTGTGCACTCGGTCGGATACAGTCCTGCAGTTAGTAGGGAAGAAATCGCATGGCGATTGCAGTTGTCGCTAGTTATTGGCTCGTGGTTTAGTCTATCCAATAACAATCTATCCTGTTGAACTTTTTCCTCGTTTTTACAGTTGTTTGCGCAAGGATCGTGGTATATACCTTTCATTTTGGAATTGGAGCATATTGGTATCACCAAAGGGCATTCTCAACTAACAGAAGCTGCACACCTTCTCTCACAGATTTGTCCAGCCCACAAGCAAACGGTATGTATATTTTATTAAATAAAAAGAGGATATCCTTTTTACAAACTTATTTTAATTACTTGTTCTTTTATTTAGGTTGAGAAATTAACTGAAGCTCTTCTATGTAAGGAAGATAGGAAGTTGAAAGATATGTTGTATGGACCGGACCCACCTACAGTAGCCTACAATATTGAGGTATGCGCCTTTCTTTGTTTCTTAAACTGTACATAATACAGAACAATGTGCTTACGAATAAAGTTTTCAGGTTTTATACAGCATGGTGATGCCCTCTTCAGACACAAGACTCGAGCGGTGTCGTAGTTTTCAACTTGCTTGCGTAAAGAAAGCACCTTTATTGGTAGAATGTTTGTCAGATAAGGAGTTTTTAAATGGTGCTGCGGCACACACGAGAAGGTAATTATTACCAAGAGTTCTGGTATTGAATGGGCAATGTGATTACGATTAGAGATTGCTTTAATTAATTTTGTTTTTCAGAGTTGGATTTTTAGCGCTCATCAGATTAGCTAAACTGGCTCTGTATACTTTGGGACATTTGTTTGAAATTCTTGCTCCAGATGGTTCGGATATTTCGGTTGACAAGGATTTTAGGTAAGTAACAAGTTGTTTCATGTAAGTTTTATTACTAATGTATTTGCCAAAAATAACAAATATTTTTTTCTTGAAGGATGGATGTAAATATTCTGAGAGAAGCTCTTCAGACTGTTCCTAATCACAACTGTGAGCTGATTGTGAAAGCTATTTCTGAAAAGTTGGCTACAGTTCTCGGGGAACAGGTAAAAACCGTAAGAATATGCTTTTTTCTTTCTTTTTTGTGTTTTTATTTATTTTTTTATTTCTTCTATTACTGATAGTGAACCATTTTAGGTGGTTGCGAGTGGTGAGGATGGCGATTCAGTGTCGCCTTTGGTATGGTGGCGAGTTCCAACTGCCGCCACAGTAAAAGCGTTGTACGCCCTTGCTTACTCGGTAGCACAGCCAACCGAGAGCAACGGCATGGTGCATCCTGATGACGTTACACGTAAATATTATATCCAATTTACCTTACTTATCTCCTTTCTCTGATGCTGCTAGCTAAGTTAAAATGATGATTATTTCGCAGTAGTTCGTGAATGCATGGAAGTGATAACGATATGTATGGCGCTCGGCGGTGGTCATCTTGATACACTTCTTCACGAGAGTTGGTGGCAGGATACAGCGTTATATCTGATGATCGACTGTCCTAGTCCTCAAGTAAGTGCTTTGTTGGGTCTTTCTTCTTTTTGTGCTATAAACATCAAATACGTTTTATGTATACAATCCTAAAGTTAGAAAAAACATGTGATAAAAATCCCAACAGCTTGCGTAGCCGGCAAAATATTTTTATATTTTGTCTGCTTTTGTATGGACACTCCGCCTTCAGCTGTTGTGTTTTTGTTTGTGATAATCATGCGATTTATTTTATAAAAGCTTTGATTACATTTCAATAAAATCAATAAATAGTCATGAGTCCTCTAATTTTGCGACATTATAAACTCATTTGCAAAAAAAAAACGGGCACCTAAGCAATGAACCATTTCAAATGTTAATATTGCTTTGTTTGATAATTATAGGTAGTTTTATCCTCACAATTTGGTAAATTAATAAGAAAATAATCGTTTTCATCAGTATTTCATAAAATTTTGATACAATTTATGGGAAATAATGCTAAACCTCGCTAGTAGTGTATGTTCGCTAGTAGTGCATATACTCATGAAGTAAAAATAAAAAAGTTTTTTTGTTTGTTTTTCTTTAATAAAGTAAAAGCAGATAAATGTTTAGTATCGAGTGTGACCCCCTCTAACTAAAATCACAGCTTGAATTCGTCTGGGCATGCTAGCGAGTATATCCCGGATACTTGCTTGCGGAATACGTTCCCACTCCGCAGTAATCACATTCTTCAGCTCTCTGATGGTCTGCGGAGCCGGGTGTACTGATCTCACGCCGTTTCAGAACGTCCCAGACATGCTCTATGGGATTGAGGTCGGGACTTCGAGCTGGCCAATCCAAACGACGAATGCCGACCTCTTGCACATACGCATTAACATCGCGGGATCGGTGGGCGCGAGCATTGTCGTCCATAAAAATCGAGTCTTCACCTAGAGCGGCCAATGCGGGTTGTGCATGAGGAATTAGAACTTCCGTTATGTATCGATGCCACGTCAGTGAGCCGTTTTCAATGAAGACTAACTCTGTACGATCCATTGAATTTATTCCTGCCCAAAACATAACAGAGCCCCCACCATAAGGTGTGATTTCTTCGAAACATGCCTCTGCGAAGCGTTTTCCTTGTCTTCTTAGCACTCACCGACGTCGATCTTCACCGAACAGAGATATCCTGGCTTCATCAGAGAACAAAACCCTATTCCAATCTTCTTGAGTCCATGATTCACAATTTCTAGCGAACCTAAGCCTGTGAACTCTGTGCTCACGGAGTAATTTGGGGCCGCGGGCCGGGCGGTGACTGCGTATATTGGCAGCGAGAAGCCTCCTCCTGACCGTCCATAGACTAATATGCACATTTCTTACTTCTTGGAGGTTGTTCTTAAGATCTACATACGAAGATTTGCGATTTCTCAATGCGCGACTCACAAGAAAACGATCATCCCGTGGTTGGGTACATGGTTTTCTTCCAGAACCAGGCCTTCTCTCGACGGAACCCGTCTCCTGATATCGCTGCCAGGTCCTTTGGACTGTCGAGCGACTAACATTTAGCCTCCTAGCCACGAAACATTGGCTGCAACCCTCTTCAAGCAGCGCGATAATTTTGGTAGCTTTTACCACTTTATCTACCATTTTTGATACAGCCAAACAGCAATAAATAAAGCTTTGACAGTCAAGGATATGAAATTAATCGATAAAAATTGAATACAAGTTATGAAAGTCGATGTTGACTTCTGGAACTTCGCGCCAAAAATGTAGGATAAAAAGGGGATTTCTGTAAAAATGAGCATCAAATGAAAATTTGAATTTAGAACGTACTTTTTTAAATACCACAGCACTTTTAAAACCGGCCAGTAACGTGTACAAACGATTGAAACCTTTTTGGTATTGTATCTTTTTAAAGATGAATGAAAATCAAAACCGCCCGTTTTTTTTGCAAATGAGTGTATGTTATTTCTTCAATGACGATTGGTAGTATTCATAACACCACTTATTGTCACAATAGATGGTTTCTGCCCAAAAAGGTTAGAGTATCGTGTGCGGAGCAGCTACTAGCGATGTGCGCGTGGGGCGGGGGCGGGTGCGCGCGCGCGGCCCTCGCGGCGTTGGGCGGCGCGGGCGCGGGGGCCGGAGCGGGCGGGGAGAGGTTACAGCGCCACGCGAGACACGCCCAGCAGTTCCTGCTACTGCTGTGCCGGCTCGTGGCGCTCGCGGGATCCACCGAGCGGACGCTCGAGGACCTGGCGTATGAGGTGAGTGGGAGCGTTAGGCGGGCGCGGGGGCCGGAGCGGGCGGGGAGAGGTTACAGCGCCACGCGAGACACGCCCAGCAGTTCCTGCTACTGCTGTGCCGGCTCGTGGCGCTCGCGGGATCCACCGAGCGGACGCTCGAGGACCTGGCGTATGAGGTGAGTGGGAGCGTTAGGCGGGCGCGGGGGCCGGAGCGGGCGGGGAGAGGTTACAGCGCCACGCGAGACACGCCCAGCAGTTCCTGCTACTGCTGTGCCGGCTCGTGGCGCTCGCGGGATCCACCGAGCGGACGCTCGAGGACCTGGCGTATGAGGTGAGTGGGAGCGTTAGGCGGGCGCGGGGGCCGGAGCGGGCGGGGAGAGGTTACAGCGCCACGCGAGACACGCCCAGCAGTTCCTGCTACTGCTGTGCCGGCTCGTGGCGCTCGCGGGATCCACCGAGCGGACGCTCGAGGACCTGGCGTATGAGGTGAGTGGGAGCGTTAGGCGGGCGCGGGGGCCGGAGCGGGAGGGGAGAGGTTACAGCGCCACGCGAGACACGCCCAGCAGTTCCTGCTACTGCTGTGCCGGCTCGTGGCGCTCGCGGGATCCACCGAGCGGACGCTCGAGGACCTGGCGTATGAGGTGAGTGGGAGCGTTAGGCGGGCGCGGGGGCCGGAGCGGGCGGGGAGAGGTTACAGCGCCACGCGAGACACGCCCAGCAGTTCCTGCTACTGCTGTGCCGGCTCGTGGCGCTCGCGGGATCCACCGAGCGGACGCTCGAGGACCTGGCGTATGAGGTGAGTGGGAGCGTTAGGCGGGCGCGGGGGCCGGAGCGGGCGGGGAGAGGTTACAGCGCCACGCGAGACACGCCCAGCAGTTCCTGCTACTGCTGTGCCGGCTCGTGGCGCTCGCGGGATCCACCGAGCGGACGCTCGAGGACCTGGCGTATGAGGTGAGTGGGAGCGTTAGGCGGGCGCGGGGGCCGGAGCGGGCGGGGAGAGGTTACGGCGCCACGCGAGACACGCCCAGCAGTTCCTGCTACTGCTGTGCCGGCTCGTGGCGCTCGCGGGATCCACCGAGCGGACGCTCGAGGACCTGGCGTATGAGGTGAGTGGGAGCGTTAGGCGGGCGCGGGGGCCGGAGCGGGCGGGGAGAGGTTACAGCGCCACGCGAGACACGCCCAGCAGTTCCTGCTACTGCTGTGCCGGCTCGTGGCGCTCGCGGGATCCACCGAGCGGACGCTCGAGGACCTGGCGTATGAGGTGAGTAGGAGCGTTAGGCGGGCGCGGGGGCCGGAGCGGGCAGGGAGAGGTTACAGCGCCACGCGAGACACGCCCAGCAGTTCCTGCTACTGCTGTGCCGGCTCGTGGCGCTCGCGGGATCCACCGAGCGAACGCTCGAGGACCTGGCGTATGAGGTGAGTGGGAGCGTTAGGCGGGCGCGGGGGCCGGAGCGGGCGGGGAGAGGTTACAGCGCCACGCGAGACACGCCCAGCAGTTCCTGCTACTGCTGTGCCGGCTCGTGGCGCTCGCGGGATCCACCGAGCGGACGCTCGAGGACCTGGCGTATGAGGTGACTGGGAGCGTTAGGCGGGCGCGGGGGCCGGAGCGGGAGGGGAGAGGTTACAGCGCCACGCGAGACACGCCCAGCAGTTCCTGCTACTGCTGTGCCGGCTCGTGGCGCTCGCGGGATCCACCGAGCGGACGCTCGAGGACCTGGCGTATGAGGTGAGTGGGAGCGTCAGGCGGGCGCGGGGGCCGGAGCGGGCGGGGAGAGGTTACAGCGCCACGCGAGACACGCCCAGCAGTTCCTGCTACTGCTGTGCCGGCTCGTGGCGCTCACCGGCTCCACTGAGCGGACGCTAGAGGACCTGGCGTATGAGGTGAGTGGGAGCGTTAGGCGGGCGCGGGGGCCGGAGCGGGCGGGGAGAGGTTACAGCGCCACGCGAGACACGCCCAGCAGTTCCTGCTACTGCTGTGCCGGCTCGTGGCGCTCGCGGGATTCACCGAGCGGACGTTCGAGGACCTGGAGCTCTATTTTTGATTCACTCGTCTCGATTATTCTACTGATTTTCGTTCGACGTTTGAGTTTCCGTATTCCTTAAAAGCGACCTTGCTCGTACATACATAGCTTCGCTTTTCGCCTGTAGTACCGCGTCCCAACACAAGCGCGCGAGGGGCAAAGCGAAAAGCGTGCTATGTCTACGCTATAAGGTCGCTAATCGCCTGATCGCCTCATCGTTCGCCTCGCCACTCGCGCGACGAGTGATTCAAAAATAGAGGTCCTGGCGTATGAGGTGAGTGGGAGCGTTAGGCGGGCGCGGGGGCCGGAGCGGGCGGGGAGAGGTTACAGCGCCACGCGAGACACGCCCAGCAGTTCCTGCTACTGCTGTGCCGGTTCGTGGCGCTCGCGGGATCCACCGAGCGGACGCTCGAGGACCTGGCGTATGAGGTGACTGGGAGCGTTAGGCGGGCGCGGGGGCCGGAGCGGGAGGGGAGAGGTTACAGCGCCACGCGAGACACGCCCAGCAGTTCCTGCTACTGCTGTGCCGGCTCGTGGCGCTCGCGGGATCCACCGAGCGGACGCTCGAGGACCTGGCGTATGAGGTGAGTGGGAGCGTTAGGCGGGCGCGGGGGCCGGAGCGGGCGGGGAGAGGTTACAGCGCCACGCGAGACACGCCCAGCAGTTCCTGCTACTGCTGTGCCGGCTCGTGGCGCTCGCGGGATCCACCGAGCGGACGCTCGAGGACCTGGCGTATGAGGTGAGTGGGAGCGTTAGGCGGGCGCGGGGGCCGGAGCGGGCGGGGAGAGGTTACAGCGCCACGCGAGACACGCCCAGCAGTTCCTGCTACTGCTGTGCCGGCTCGTGGCGCTCGCGGGATTCACCGAGCGGACGTTCGAGGACCTGGCGTATGAGGTGAGTGGGAGCGTTAGGCGGGCGCGGGGGCCGGAGCGGGCGGGGAGAGGTTACAGCGCCACGCGAGACACGCCCAGCAGTTCCTGCTACTGCTGTGCCGGCTCGTGGCGCTCACCGGCTCCACTGAGCGGACGCTAGTGACCTGGGTTATGAGGTGAGTGAAACGGGTAGCTTTGCGGGTGGTTAACTTTCTTTGGGCTTTAAGCGGGCCTTTACCCTACCTCATTAAGTTATCGACGATTTCATAGAGTCACTTATACCGTTATTCCTGTGTCGCTGTACGATACGAATATTCAGTGCACGCTGAGTGCAATTTAAAATAACAAGAGAGATCCATGATAGCTAAGGTGACATTATCGAACTTAATTGTGATTCAGCATCATTCAATGATATCAAAGTAATTAATTTCTTTTGTCGACCAGGTAGCATGGTTGCGTGCAGTCCGTGCTAATCCCGAGACGTTGGACGATACGCTTTTGGAGGGTCATTTGAACCTTACCAAGGAGCTGTTTGCGCACGTGCCCGCTCAAGTCAAGTATCAGTATGGAGCGCATCCCGATCACAAAGACTCGGGGCTTATAAAGGTATTGTTCAATGATTTTTTTTGTTTTTAAACGATGCAGCAACATCAATTTTACGTCGCAAATACTTAAATCAACATTGTTAAATCTTTTCTTAAATTTTTTCTTCGACGTGATACGAGTCTTAAAAACATGGTGCGTTTTGTGTAAAACTGATGTTCCTGTGCAGCGCGTTAAAGATGCACGGACAAAGGTTTTCTGTGATGTAGTAAATTGATCTGCCGTATTACTAAAGCGAAAAGACTCGACATTATGTGTTCTGTCGGCAGGAAGTGACCACTGAGTTCCTATGGCCGTACTCGTGGGCGTGGTGCCGTATGGACGCCGGCCCGGGCGGCGGCGGCGAAGAGGCCAACGGCGAGCCGGCGGCCCCGCTATGTCGCACGCCCGGCGCTGCCGCCGCCGCCGCCGACCTCCTGCTGGCGCTGGTGCACGGCTGCGTGCCCAACATGGCCGCGCTCGCCTACCTGCTCGAGCTCATGTTCTACAGCGGTGAGTGGGCGGTATCATCGCCCGGCCGCGCCGCGCCGCTGTGCCGCCGATGTTCATCGATTAGACTAAAGTCGTCATAAAGTCATGTCATTCAGTCACTCATTTATTTATTTATTTACGAACACCAGTGTTTGTTAACACTATATACGTACATATTTCATCAGGCTAAATCTTTAAATTGCTAATTGCTATAAATTTTTAAGGTGAACACCACATTCCGCGATAATTCCTTTACCTCCTTTACGGTTGCTATGGTGATATGTGCGGATGTTATGGTGATTTGGGCGGTTGCTATGGTGGTACGTGACGTAAAGCAATTATCGCGCAATTTTTGGTGTCGCATTGCTGTTGCAAAGATAGGTAATAGCCCCGCAGTAATTTTTCAAATAGCTATTCCAGAAGGCTTACTTCTTCCAGTTTTCTTTCCTGTACTAGAAACTTTCGGTCTTCATTCTAATGGCTGTATTTATTTACAGAGAAAAACGTGCCTTTGACCGAATGGGATTACATGCCATGCGTGGGTCCGCGGCCGCCAGCTGGACTGGTGGGGTTGAAGAACGCGGGTGCTACCTGCTACATGAACTCTGTTTTACAACAACTGTACTGCGTGCGAGCCGTGCGTGACGCGCTGCTCACTGTACAAGGTAATACAACCTTCCTTATATCATCTTACTTTTCGCAAAAGTCATAGTTTTAAATTACGCAACGATTCATCGATAAGTTATTCTCGATTTGTGATCTGCTGCCTTTCCAACAGAGATGTACTACGTAGCTATGTTGCGATGATGTGAACTCTTAGCTTCGAAACTATGTGATCTTTTTTACTGATGCTAAGCCAGAAAGCGAGGCCAGTATGACGTGCTACGAAGATGCACCACCGCGAGGTAGCTGTGCGAGAAAGATGCGCAGTTCGAGCTATGTGATGTATCGACAGTAGGAAGGGCACGGGGAGCAGCATCCATCCATAGCTAGCATCCATCCATAGCTCGCATCCATCCATTTAAAAACATAGCTAAGATAAACCCTTCCGCCAGTGTTAATCAAACGCGTCTATAGGAACATAGTATAGCTACCTACGCGTTTCATACGAATGGCATATTCCTGCGCACGACCGCGCGCGCCGCGCTCCCAACAAGACTGACGTGGGCGACGATGCGCCGCAGTATTTACGTCTCGCAAGTCGCTGAGCCGAGAGAGCGAACCGACGTAGTGACGATCTGCGCACGCCGTTACCACTGGAGTGATGCAACGCATTACGAGATATTTATACTTCGACTGTCCTGCTCTCGCACTTTTGTCTCTTTTCTGTTACAAACAGCTGACCCACATTGCTGTCAATTAAATTCCAAAATATTGTATATAAGTAGCTAAATATTTCCAATAAACATTCATTACAACTTTTGTACTCGTTTGACTAAACTCCTAGCAACCGCTACAATAGCATATCTCCGGTAGAAAAGCATACTAATGATTCTTGATTCTTGATCAAGGATTTGTTTGGTTCTATGTTTCATGATTCTTTCATTCGCAGGTGCGGCAACGGACCCTACTGAAGATTTTTCGGGTGAACATCACATTGTAGAAAATAACACAGAGGTATATAACTCTTTTTCAAAAAACATTATCTTAAATGTGTAAAGTTTTTTTTACCTAAACTTTTATTTACAGAACAACAAGGACTACAACATCACAATTTTAAAGCAAGTCCAAGCAATTTTTGCACATTTACATTACAGTAAGCTTCAGTATTACGTTCCCAGAGGATTATGGGCGCATTTTAGGTAATAATAAATAACTAAAGAAATAATAATTCGTTGATTGATCCAAGTACGAAGTAATTTTGTAAATAACTTTCAGGCTTCAAGGCGAACCGGTTAATTTACGCGAACAACAAGATGCAGTAGAGTTTTTTATGTCACTAGTCGAGTCATTAGATGAAGCCCTCAAGTCACTAGGACAAGAGCAACTGATGGCTAAAACTATGGGAGGCACATATTCAGATCAGAAAATCTGTAAAGGCTGCCCACATCGGTATGTACTTTTTGTCATTGACTGGCACTATATTCTGTAGATCGGAGTACTTCTATACTATGAATTCCTTTCTTAGGTATTGTAAAGAGGAGCCTTTCAGTGTAGTATCTTTGGACATAAGAAATATGTCTAGACTACAGGAATCTCTTGAGGCTTATGTAAGAGGCGAGCTTTTGGAAGGGGCGGATGCTTACCACTGTGATAAGTGCAATAAAAAGGTACGAAATAGCAGATCTCATTGGACAACTTCTTTACCTATGAAGCGTGAGCTAAATCATTTATTATCTTGTTTTTGTTTTAGGTCGTAACAGTAAAACGCTTGTGTTTAAACAAACTACCTCCAGTATTAGTTATACAGTTGAAACGGTTTGAATATGACTTCGAAAAAGTATGTGCAATAAAATTTAATGACTACTTTGAGTTTCCTCGGGACTTGGACGTAGAACCTTACACAGGTAAGTTGTGAATGGCTGTTAGGAAAAAAAAAATACTATTCGAAAGCACTTTTCTATATTTGAATAAAAATATTTTTACGTTGAACATATGAACCTGTTAAATAAAGCAAATTTTAATCTTTCCACATTGCTACTTGGTCCGTAGCGAACATAACATTATAAGTACTTATAATTCGTTAAGTTTGCTACCCTCACTTTCTGAATTACTTTTATTACCTAATCTTTAACGGGATAGTGTCAATCACATTGTGATGTTTCTAGTTTACTAAAATTAAAATTCTAAGTTTTTTTTTTATTTCATGTTTTATCTTTGTGTAGCATGGGGTCTAGCGCGGGCAGAGGGTGACGCCACTCTCTGGGAGGGCGGCGAAGAGAAGACGCCAGAGACACACTACCAACTGAGTGGCATCGTGGTGCACTCGGGGCAGGCCTCCGGTGGACACTACTACTCATACGTATTACTCAGGTTTGTAGAAATAACAACTATGTACTAGTTTATTATAATACAATTTGGCCCTTTAATATATATATTTTTTTGTATTACATACTCTGGCCAAAACCTACATAGGCAAGTCGAGTGCACGCAGAATAGTCGCATGTTCTCGTTCGAGACACGTAATGTGTGCGATTGGGGAACTTCCCAGTTGACCAGTAGTGTTTTTCAGGAAACGTTTTCTCAGAAAGTTTTAAGGTTAAAGAAATAATTTATTATGCAATTGAAATACCTGTTAATGTTCTATTATATGTGATATAAACGTTTTCTATATATCTATTACTTTTTTAAATGAAGCTCCCTAAAATAACTCTGCTGGTCAATCGGGAAGTTGACTGTACATAGGTTTTGATTCGTCTGTTGTTATAGGACATATTTTTGCGTACTAATAATATAGGTTTATGACAATTTCACATCAAAATTCATTAATTAATTTGTTCAACCTTCATCAGGGACAACGGTAGTGAAACAGGGCGGTGGGTGAAGCTAGACGACGGCGACGTGTCCGAGTGCGCGATGCACGACGACGAAGAGATGAAGGCGCAGTGCTTCGGCGGCGAGTACATGGGCGAGGTGAGACACTCGATTTGCAATCTTATCTGCATTGGACGTAACTTCATAAATTAATCATATTTGGAAACTTTGAAATTCTGTATACAGCTTTTCGCTGTGAAAGTTGATTTCTATAAAGTAAACCACACTGCTTCAAATTAAAGGACATCATCCATTTTGGTCCAAATTTTTAAAAAATAATAAAGGCTTGATTCTGATACATCTTGTGCCCCTTAACATTTGATATAATGGCACCAAACCGTAGCATGACTGGTTTTATTAGGGTTTGAAGAGGATTTTTCATACAGTTTTCTTAAGTGAAACTAAAACAAACGGCTTTTTGTTTGCCTGCTTTGCACAAGATTTATCAGTATCAAGCCTTATTTTTATTTGGCCGCACTTTCCCTTTCGACCGAAAATGTATGAAGCCCGGCGGGGCTATTACCTATCTTTTCAGCAGCAACGCGACGGCAGAAATTGCGCGATAATTGCTTTACGTCACGTATCAACAGTGCAGCCTCTACCGAACAAACGATGAACTACAATGTACTTCATTTAGTTCCTGTTATTTCTACCAAATTGTTTTTGGCGATAGCGTCACAGCAACACGCGGCGTCTCACTCTCGCACCTAGGTAGGAGCGCGAAAGAGTGAGACGCCTCGCTATACGAACCATTTGCGAGCGATTCGCCAGCAATCACATACGTAATACCATTTTTATTTTCACGTTCCGCAGCGATCGCGCGATATCTGCGCGATAATTGCTAATTTTTAGGTAATAATTACGCGGACGATGTCCTTTATGAATATTATGCTAGATTAAAGATTTTAGTGAGTGTAACACGAACACTACTGATCATGAAGCAATTTTATGTTTTATAGAGTCCCATCTGAGAATTCACTTGTGGCCGTGTTGATTATTTTCCAATATTCTTCTATTTAACATTTATCATATTAACATTAAATATGTTCTCCTACTGTTGTCGGATTCTTAATTTCATCAATTAGATTATATGAGGTGTTGTTTCCGCGTGAAGTGGTAATTTCTAATAACGTTCTAGGTGTTTGATCCGATGCTAAAGAGGGTACTATACAAGCGCCAAAAGAGATGGTGGAATGCCTACATGCTGTTTTACACCAGGAAAGACACCATAGAAACGTCTAGTCTTGAACAGTCGATGAGGAATTTAACGCTTAAGTATGTCGTTAACATAAATATTATAAATTATTTTCTTACAAGTTCAGGAAGCACTAAATATTGTTTATTTTTTGCAGAGAAAGTGCCATACCTCGGCCTATTTGGCTGTCAGTTCGTCGTTGTAATATAGCATTTTCACATAACCAAGATCAATTTAGTTTGGAACATTTTAATTTTATGAAAAAATTGTGCTGTATGCGGCTGCAGGTTTTGCCTGGTGCACAAAGTGCTGTATGGGTGAGATATGTTCCTTATTTATTTTAGTTCCAAGATCATATTGTTGATGTACTGATGCATGATGTTGTATATTACAGAGCCAGGAGCACGAAGAAATGTCAATGTTGGCTGTGCAATTAGCTTCAAAGTTTCTATTTCAAGTTGGATTTCATACAAAGAAGACGTTACGAGGTCCCGCGACTGATTGGTGAGTTTTTGACTCTTTGCTTGCTTACTTTCCATACAGATTTTATCCCAACGAACATTCTTGACAATGTGACAACGGTCTTAAAGCCACACAATAAAGCTGAAAGTCGTTAAAATTCACTTAATACGTTAAAATACTTCTACTTATTAACTGAAGTAAATATCTAACAATAAATTCCTTTGTTTTAGGCATGACATTTTGTGTCAACATCTGCGGTGTTCACAGACAGTTCGAGCGTGGTTTGCTTCTGATCTCTTCAAACATCCACATAGGTATTTATAACCTATAATTTAATATTAAAGCTTATTCATTTTAGTGGCCTGTGATTAATATTTAATGTTGTTTCAGATTATGTGACTACCTTCTATGTTGTCCTTCTGCTGAGGTTCGGCTGGTTTTCATGAAATTAATCGTTGTTCTAGCACATTTTTCTACCAAAGACCCACCAGGTATGTTGATTGCATTAATCATAATGTTTTTTCTCGGATCTTCGAATACTTCTGGAAATTAATACTGTAGCGACTTTTATCGACACTCGTTGCTGGATAACTCCCTGTGTTACTTTCCTGCTTACATCTAAGCGGGTAAAACAGCATCATGAAAAATAAAATCTAAAGTTTATTCGCGCACTGTTCATTCCTCCTCCGTCATCCCTTGGCCACGGCAGCTGAAAAGGTGCTGAAACGTCTAGAAACACCAAATCTAAAAGTATTGTGCTAATGGTGGAATATAATTATAGCTCTTAAATCCGTACAAGTTGTTTTTTATCATGCGTTTTATTATTTTATTTTATTTATTTATTTCGCATAAGCTTATCACTATTTTTACAGGTCGAGACCTAATGCAATAGGGAAGCCACAATATTCATTAAATTAATACATTATTTCATATACAAATACTTACATTAACAAACAAAATTATTAAACATTATTATTATTACAAAATTAATTATTATACCATCCAATTATAAATAAATTCTTATAAAGATTACATAAATTGTTGAATTATATAAAATTATTATTAATAAAATAACATTAAGTAGATTCAATTAAATACATTGTAGACAAAAAAGGAAAATTAAAATCTCACAAATTGTCAACATTATTATAACATATTACAAATAGCGGTAAACTCACACAAAGAACTGATAAATATGTCAATTTTAGCGTTAATCAAATTTAACATCATCAACGCTCGTGTCTTTACTTAATAAATTAGTTCGGGCCCGAGGCACCGCGAACAAGGGCGCCGACGGTCCACATACCTATCGGGTACAGATAATGCTACGCGACTCAACACCTCCCCATTACATGTCTTACCTCTCAACAATTTGAACACATACAAAACCAATGCTAGGTTCCTTCTCACCTTAAGCTCATTGTATCCGACCATACCCAAAACAAACAAATTGGGATACATCAAATAATAAAAAGGATACACTCCATACAGTCTCAAATATAAATATCTGGTAAATTTGTTTTGTATGCGTTCGTTTGTTATATCGTTGTGATATAGCTGTGTTCATGCTAGGGAGCCGGGAAATGTTATGTGTTCATCCATATGATGTTAATACGGTTGAATTGCACAATATTTGTAAATATTAGCAAAGAATACTAACTATTACAGTCCGCGAGGTCTAAGCTGAGCTTTGCATTTGTGTGAGTAATCAACAAAATTTAGTATTTTTTATTATGTTTTAGGTAGGTACCTACGTAACATAAATGAAGAGGTATTTAGTTAAAATTAAATAAGACCAAATAAGCAAAAAATGAATTAATGTGACTGAGAAAAATAAAAAAATAAAATTCTAACATTAAATAATTGTCAACTGGTAGAGAACGCCGCAAGATTCATTGATAAATTTTTTTCGCTACGTATCCTTTAATCATTGCCCATATATTTTTAATTGGGTTGAAATCCGGGTGATAGTGTGGAAGACGAAGAACGGTGTGACCATGTTCTCCAAGTAAAGTGTCAATTTTATATTCAATAAATCTTTGTTTGTTTTGTAGTATCAATTGATAGAGTTGTGGCTTAAGCATCGATATTGCGATACTTGAGCCAGTCAATCATACATTGTTTACTACTATTTGAGTTCGGAGCGGGATTTTCTAAGAAATTGTGGTAAGATGCATTGTCTACCACCACAACGCTACTGGGCTTTAAATTTGGTATCAATTGTGTTTGTAACCATTTCGTGTAGTTTTCTGCCTTCATATTGTTATGATAATCACCAGTTTTTTTATTTGCTTTGACCATTAGCAGTGCATTTGGTATGAAACCGTCCTCTCCGCCGCACAGTGTGTTTTTGACCCTCATTTTGGGACAGCCTAATTTTTTTGAATGATCGAATGGAGAAATATATCACAAATGCTAGACTAAAACTCCCGCGAGCCTCGCTTTGATAGTTTTTGAAAAAATGCGATCTAAGTAAAAGTACCGGTATTTAATTTTTTTTTTGTTTTTATTATTTTTTCTTTTTTCTATGAATGTAACACTTAATTTTGCAGTGTGACCGTAAAGGCCTATCATAGGACAAAATTATGAACCATGCACGAGGAAGCTACGACTTCACAGTTTCAAGATAATCGCAAAAATAACAAAATTGTAATTATTTTTTTGTGGCTAAAGTATTTAGTATTAGCATTTAATTTTTACTTAAGAACATAACTACATATATGGACTACTACCACAAAAAAAATCGATTGCTAAAACCGTGGGACTTCGGAGATATTAATTTTTAAAAAGTACCGGTTCGTTACCGGTTTTTGGTTAAAGTTCTCAATACCACTTTTTAGCAATATCAAATACAGTTCTTTATTGCAGCCTCTTGGATGCGGAAGAATGCTCTCGCAGGCAAGTATTTCGTGCAAATTCTAGGTATAGGAAATCATTATATGTACAACAAGGATTTTCTAAATAAACTGATTTGCAAAAAAAACGGGCACCTAAGCAATGAACCATTCCAAATGTTAATATTGCTTTGTTTGATAATTATAGGTAGTTTCATCCTCACAATTTGGTAAATTAATAAGAAAATAATCGTTTTCATCAGTATTTCATAAAATTTAGATACAATTTATGGGAAATAATGCTAAACCTCGCTAGTAGTGTATGTTCGCTAGTAGTGCATATACTCATGAAGTAAAAATAAAAAAGATTTTTTGTTTGTTTTTCTTTAATAAAGTAAAAGCAGATAAATGTATAGTATCGAGTGTGACCCCCTCTAGCTAAAATCACAGCTTGAATTCGTCTGGGCGATCTAGCTAGTATATCCCGAATACTTGCTTGCGGAATACGTTCCCACTCCGCAGTAATCACATTCTTCAGCTCTCTGATGGTCTGCGGAGCCGGGTGTACTGATCTCACACGCCGTTTCAGAACGTCCCAGACATGCTCTATGGGATTGAGGTCGGGACTTCGAGCTGGCCAATCCAAACGACGAATGCCGACCTCTTGCACATACGCATTAACATCGCGGGATCGGTGGGTGCGAGCATTGTCGTCCATAAAAATTGAGTCTTCACCTAGAGCGGCCAATGCGGGTTGTGCATGAGGAATTAGAACTTCCGTTATGTATTGATGCCCAGTCAGTGAGCCGTTTTCAATGAAGACTAACTCTGTACGATCCATTAAATTTATTCCTGCCCAAAACATAACAGAGCCCCCACCATAAGGTGTAATTTCTTCGAAACATGCCTCTGCAAAGCGTTCTCCTTGTCTTCTTAGCACTCGCCGACGTCGATCTTCACCGAACAGAGATATCCTGGCTTCATCAGAGAACAAAACCCTATTCCAATCTTCTTGAGTCCATGGTTCACAATTTCTAGCGAACCTAAGCCTGTGAACACTGTGCTCACGGAGTAATTTGGGGCCGCGGGTCGGGCGGTGACTGCGTATATTGGCAGCGAGAAGCCTCCTCCTGACCGTCCATAGACTAATATGCACATTTCTTACTTCTTGGAGGTTGTTCTTAAGATCCACATACGAAGATTTGCGATTTCTCAATGCGCGACTTACAAGAAAACGATCATCCCGTGGTTGGGTACATGGTTTTCTTCCAGAACCAGGCCTTCTCTCGACGGAACCAGTCTCCTGATATCGCTGCCAGGTCCTTTGGACTGTCGAGCGACTAACATTTAGCCTCCTAGCCACGAAACATTGGCTGCAACCCTCTTCAAGCAGCGCGATAATTTTGGTAGCTTTTACCACTTTATCTACCATTTTTGATACAGCCAAACAGCAATAAATAAAGCTTTGATATGAAATTATTCGATAAAAATTGAATAAAAGTTATGAAAGTCGATGTTAACTTCTGGAACTTCGCGCCAAAAATGTAGGATAAAAAGGGGTTTTCTGTAAAAATGAGCATCAAATGAAAATTTGAATTTAGAACGTACTTTTTTAAATACCACATCATTTTTAAAACCGGCCAGTAACGTGTACAAACGATTGAAACCTTTTTAGTATTGTATCTTTTTAAAGATGAATTAAAATCAAAACCGCCCGTTTTTTTTGCAAATCAGTGTATTATAAACGCGCTCCGCCATTGCATGCTTCTCATGTCATGTGGAATGCACGGTCTACCAATCGAATCTTCCGATGATGAGTAATACGTAATGCGGGAAGGAGTCCACCCTCGTCAGGCATGCTGAAACCCCGCATAAATACATATTACCTGGAGGATGCGGGGGTGAGGCGCTATGAAGCCGTTCCAGACTCATAGTGCCACTTTGCCTCAGCAGGGCTTTCTTAAATCATATATTTTTTTTCATTTACACCTCGAATGTGTGATATGTATGATGCATATACAATTATACATTTTCAGAATGTACAGATCACGGCCTTTAATTTAGAACGAGAAGGATATGCTTTACTATTTTCAGCCATGTTTTACAAGAAAATTTTAAAGCGAGAACAAAGTTGTTTACAAATATTTTATAACACAACTATGGGCATGTAGCCTGACAGGCTCTATACGATGTTTAGATGAATATTACTCACATGTTTTTGGTGGAACGATGCAATCTTCTTTATCACTGGATATGTTTCGGATCATGTTTCGATACTAAAACTAAAGCTACTAAGTTGTTCAGGTGCGTAGAGTGTGGGGAAAGTACACAAAACTTAGACACTAACATACTTTCCGGAGCCTTTGAGGCTACACGTCCATACTTAAAAGTTAATGTTAGAAGTTTGAAGTTGTTAAAGAACGGGGAATTTTGCCCATTCTCCCTTTTTAAAATTTAATCGTCGTTACCCTAATATGGTGAGCTACAATAAAGAATTGTATGTGATATTGCTAAAAAGTGACATTGAGAACTTTAACCAAAAACCGGTACCGAACCGGTACTTTTTAAAAATTAATATCTCCGAAGTCCCACGGTTTTAACAATCGATTTTTTTTGTGGTAGTATTCCATATGTGTAGCTATGTTCTTAAATAAAAATTAAATGCTAATACTAAATACTTTAGCCACAAAAAAATAATTCCGATTTTGTTATTTTTGCGATTACCTTGAAACTGTGAAGTCGTAGCTTCCTCGTTCATGGTTCATAATTTTGCCCTATGATAGGCCTTTACGATCACACTGCAAAATTAAGTGTTACATTCATAGAAAAAAGAAAAAATAATAAAAACAATAAAATAAATAAATACCGGTACTTTTACTTAGATCGCATTTTTTCAAAAACTATCAAAGCGAGGTTCGCGGGAGTTTTACTCTAGCATTTGTGATATATTTCTCCATTCGATCATTCAAAAAAATTAGGCTGTCCCAAAATGAGGGTCAAAAACACACTGTGCGCCGGCATGGACTATTATGATACGATTCCCTTTAGAACCTGGTTTCTTCAAATCGGAAGTACTGTCATTACAATAAGATTTTGAAGAAGTGTGAGTCGTGTCTATATATGTTTCGTCGGTATAAACGATTTTCCGGCCCTCGGAGTGCGATATTCGGATTTTTTTTATATAAAAAATTATACGAAGCGTATCTCATGTTTCGCCATTAGAATTTTTCTATTATCTTCTGTCCTTTTCCATTTAAATACTAAAAGAGATACTTCTTTACGCAATGACCAAATTGAACCTGGATAGTTTATTTCTGTCTTTAGCTTTTCATGTATTCGCTTTATTTATCAGTAATGTGGAAGTTGTGAATAGTTCTTCGGATTACCGCTTTATCAAAATCGTCAATGATAATTGAATTTTTCCTACATTTGGTCTTTTTCGGATATTTAAATTGGCTTCCGTCTTCTAAAACACATTTTCCTTCCAATAAAACTCGTTTGACAGTAGACAGCGGAATTCCCGTCGATGTCGCTACCAATTGGACTGATGTTGTGACACTAGACATATCTTTATCGTTCATGTCTTTAACATACCTATCTAATACTAATAAAAAAAAAAACTTTCACTTGGCTATTTAAAGGTTTTCGTATTCTTGGTTTACTTGTATTGGCAGCCATTTCACTAATAAATCGAACACGAAAAATAAAATATAAAGAGTTTAAACACGTCACGTTGCTACTAGTACAAGAGGTGAAGTGCGGTAAGTGCGCGGCCGAAGGGACGGTGCGCGCCTCAAGCCGATTGCTAAAAAGCAGTATAAACCGGTTTAAACCAAGTAACGGACGGTTTGCGCCTCAAGCCGATTGCTCATCTACACTATTTATGTGCACTCACACAAATGCAAAGCTCAGCTTAGACCTCGCGGACTGTACCACAGTGTAACTAAGCAACTAACAGTGGGACAACGCCCTTGTAACCTCGCGGCCATGCCCCTTTTGACAAGACTCATAATATTTGACAAGACGTATGTCATTGTCCTGAGTGGTCGTATGGCATCTCGGTCTCGCTAGCACCTTCGACTGTAGGCATAGATAGACTGTGCTATTACTAACGTAATGATGCGACACTCACCTCGAGGCCCCGCTGAAATATAGTCGCCTGTAACGAGGAAGTAATCAAGATAGCAAAACAATGCTTACAAGGCTGCGAACATATAAAACATGGAAGCAGTCCCATCATACAAGCCTCCAAAATTATCGACAGCTTTTTCACACAAAAGAGATACGCACACAACAGACAAGTGATACTTAGTACGCCATATTGGATTTAGAGTGTCGTCACATAGCTTACCATACATTGTCATCCAAAATGAACGTTTATACAAAATTTCAGCTCAATCGGTTGAAGAAAATTGAGTTACAAGATTCCACCCGAACAAATATAGTTACACACATACATTGCAACTTAAATAAAAGCTTTTCAAAAAACAGAAATATGAATACATATTAAGAAAAAAACTGTTACAAAATCTGTGGTTATTGAATCACAGAATTCAAAAATATACTTTATTAATTTTGTAATTACTTCGGCATAATTCGGGTGTTTTTTTTTTAAGTTTTGTTGTAGAAATTAGATGTGAAAAGTAATCCCATCAGACTTGCGAGAATCATTTGTCCTATTTCTGCCCAACTTCTCAATGCATGAAGGCATTTTTTATAATTTTTCGTGACCCGTTTGACAGGCGTTCACAGACGTTGCTTCAACCTCGACACATATCATAGTGACCCGGTAAATAATACAGTTTTTAAAGACCCCGTCCACCTAAGGCAAAGTACCTTAGATTGGCGGGGTCTTGGTGTCATTTTCGAGCGTCAGAAATGCTTCCATGTTTTATATGTTCGCAGTTATACTCTGTCTCAATCCAATTTAATGAAAAGGTAAACAAAGACGCCATTATTCCGACCATCGACTATTTAGTGATGTGGTAAAAATTAGACATTTATAAATCGATAAATTAATTGATTGCTTCGATTCGTTTAATTGAATAGTATTATGTTGGAGCTTCTCGTTAGCGTTAGTGAAGAGTTTTTAGTTTATTACTTCTCAAGCCTCGGGAGATGGCGGTGTTTATCGCGATTATAGAGAAATAAAAGGCTTATATTGAACCGAGTAAAAATTACTCATTTTTTTAATTACATATAAACACTTAATCATCACATAACAAATTGACAAGTGACTTTAACATAATATATGTAAGGTCACTTACCATCACAAATTTGTCATAAATATTAAAACAAAAAAGAACCCGGTAATCATAGCAGTAAATAATTTTCAATAACTTAGGAACTAGACATCTAAAACGTAGTTTCTTTGAAATACACACCAACCAACTTAAAAGTATTTAAAAGAAGCGAATAAAATACTACAATAAATAACTAAACAAAGGTAATAAAACTTTGAATACTTTAAGAACACAGAGTCAATATTCAGCAGTGCCATACAAGCCACGATAAATTAAAAATACCTAGTAAAAATAAAACATAAAATCAGCCTATTTTGAGACAAGCAGTCAAGAGCAGACCCATCCCACTGGTGGCACCCATTCACGAGCATGGGGCATGAACCAGCCATGGCTTCTCTGATCACGGACTCGATTCTCACTCGTTAGAAATTATATTTATCCTACTTATCGAAAAATATATTTTCAAAATTTAAGTAAAAGTTGTAAAATAATATTCTACATCATATTCATGAGATTACACATAAATATTCTGCGATTAACATTTAATTATAGTCGATAAAACGGAACGGTTTTTCCTATGTAGGCATACCTAGGTTACATAGAAATTGTGAAAACGTTGCTTTAAGTAAAATGATTCTACTTACGGTAAAGTAGCAATGACATCGTTTCGGCAAATTATGCACACGGAATTCCGCTATGTCCTAGCCCTAACGGACCCGAGAATATACTTTTTTTTATATTTGAGATTTTTGTGATAATTTTTATCAATAAATACAGTGATATTTTATCTTCGATAACATAACACGGTAACATTACTGGATTCATAATCGATATAATTGAACAAATAATTGAAATATATGTTAGGCATTTTACGTCAAGCACTATGCGACCATAGATTAGACAATATTTTTGCTTCGATAAATAACCTCACTTTTCATCTTAAAATTTTCAACTAAATTTTAAAAATTTTAAACAAACTACGATCTTTGAAACAAATTAGTGAGATATAAGTTGAAACCTTCTAATTACTTATGAATGTGTTTTTAAATCCATTTAGTGGCTGAAAGTGTGAGAATTTTCAATGAAACAGGTTTGTTTACATTTTCATTAAATTGGATTGAGACAGAGTATACAAGGTTACATGCACATGATTGTCACTACTCGCTGACATTTTCTTTATACGGAAAAATTTAAAAAGAGAATACAAAATTCAAATATGAAAATATGAGTAAAAAATGTCATTAACATTTTTTTCATCTGAGTTCATGTAACTGATAATTTGATAAAATCACGATTTCGTCACTATTGAATGTTGTTCTAGTGGCCAACGGCTTCGGGTCGTGGTCGAACCGTGAGGAGGCGTTGTCGCTATCGGACCAGATCATCTGCAGCGCACGCGCTCTCGCCGACCCGCCGTACGCGGACGGGCACGCCGTGCGCCACCTGCCGCTGCTGTTCAACCTGTTCCACACGTATGCCATGCTCGGGCTGGCAGAGCGGCACCAGCTGCTTAGGGTGAGTGCTGTGGGGGCGAGTGCCCCGACCCCATCGGACCAGATCTCCTGCCGCATCTGTTCAATCTGTTCCACACGTACGCCATGCTCGGGCTGGCGGAGCGGCACCAGCTGCTCAGGGTGTGCTGTGGGGGCGAGTGCCCCGACCCTATCGGACCAGATCTCCTGCCGCAGCTGTTTAACCTGTTCCACACGTACGCCATGCTCGGGCTGACTGAGCGGCACCACCTGCTCAGGGCGAGTGCTGTGGGGGCGAGTGCCCCGGCCCCAATCGGCCCAGATCTCCTGCCGCTGCTGTTTAACCTGTTCCACACGTACGCAATGGCCTGGCTGGCGGAGCGGCACCAGCTGCTCAGGGTGAGTGCTGTGGGAGCGAGTGCCCCGACCCTATCAGACCAAATGTCGCTTTGTTCTGAGCGGTCTCTGCTAGGGCGTCCTCCGCCGCCATATGCTACCGGGCAAGATCAACAGCAGCGCGTGAGCTATCTGTTGAGGCGCCAGCTACTCAGCCTCGGGGTATGCTATAGAAAACACTTGGAAGTGAACAGGTGGTCATTTCATTTCAATAAATGGATTTCGTACAACACTAAGAACGCATGCGTAATTATTTGTTATTTGAGCAGATACTGAATACAGTTAAATGCCGAATGACCATGATTGGTGGCCGGATGTTCAATTTCTTAAGTCACAGTTTAATTATTGGATAACATCATCTAATCATGTTGCAGTGGTTAAAACATTGGACCATTTCTTACGGTCGTGGGTTCGACTCTCATCTGGACATCCACTTGCGGCCGAGTTGATTTTTCCATTATTTTTCTATTTAATATTTATCATATATGTAGTTCCGTTTACGTCCGGTACGAACGCTGCTATTTAATATTTATCATAAGTAATCTTGTTGCAGTTAAAAATTCTCGATGTCGTGTTGGCTGTTTGTATGGACGACTCTTCTTCACTTGTAAAATACCAGTATCCAGAATCAGCAAAAATTCATCAGGTACATTAACGACATTCATAAATACTAACTTGTCATATCGTATACACACTGTTTTTAGTTTAGCTTGATAGAACTGTATTCAAATCAACTGGACTTAACTCGATTACAAGCAGTTAATTTTGTAATTTTTCGATTTTTATTTATTTATTTACAAAGGTTTCCGGAATTTGTAAAATAAACGGGAGCAATTTACAAGTGCATAGCCGTAGCGGCGGGGTTATTGTTATTACCTATCTTTGAAACAGCAATGCGACAGCAAAAATTGCGTGATAATTGCTTTACGTCACATATATATGATAATACGTGCGGTTGCTATGGTGATACTCCACGCTGGCCTATACTCCAGCCTTCTTTTCTTCAGAAAATTTTTTTGTAAACAAACGTTTGTGCATTTTTTGTAATTATTCCACAAATACAAAAAACAGCTAACTAATGCCATATAGCAAACTGGGACAATCAAAGTTAGCTATTAATGAGGTGCACATATTTCTAAAACGTTTAAATAAAAGTGCTTTTGGGGTTAAGTATCGGCGGTTTGTTTACAAACATTCTTTCAGCAAAATGGCTGAAGTATAAATAGTAGATTGTTTACCAAGGGCTGTATGACACCCATAACAGTCGAGTGTTTTGGCGCCCGAACGAAGTGAGGGCGCCGATAGTTCGAGACTGTTATGGGTCCATACACCCGAAGTAAACACTCTACTTTTCATTTTGAATATGAGGAAAGAAAACAGAATATTCTAAAAAAAAATTTTGTAAGGTTTCTACGATTTTATTATTTTATAATGTAGCAAAATAAGCTGTATAGGCTTCTGTGCCTTTGCCTACATGCCTTTGGTACATAAAAGTCCAAAGAGATTACAGATATCGATTTGACATGACACCCCCTATTCTTTTTTCAAATTTATTACAGCCCTAGGGCCGCCACTTATCACTTTCAACCCGCATTTTAGGCAAGTTATGAGTTACTTTCAGAATATGAGACATGAAAACACTTTTTCAGTCGTAGAATATTGACGTGTCGCTCTGTTATAAGGTGGTGTACGTATTGGTGCGTTGCTGCGACGTGAGCGCCCGCTGCCAGGCGGCGGGCGCGGCTGAGGGCGCTCAGCCGTTACCCAACCCGTACGCGGACCCGCCGCCTTTGACCGCTTCCCCGACGGCTGTCGCCCGCCCGCCGCTGTCGCCCGCCGCTGCCGACATACTCTACACCAGGACGGGGTATGTGCGCTACCCACGTGACTGTAACTGTAACCTGCTGCGACGTGAGCGCCCGCTGCCAGTCGGCGGGCGCGGCGGAGGGCGCTCAGCCGTTACCCAACCCGTACGCGGACCCGCCGCCTTCGATCGCTTCCCCGACGGCTGTCGCCCGCCCGCCGCTGTCGCCAGCCGCTGCCGACATACTCTACACCAGCATGCGTAGCATGAGCACCCCGACAAAGCTTTCTCGACACTTTTCTCGCGCGAGCGTATAGTCTGTCCCGCTCACACCGTACTGATATGAGCGGGACAGACATCGCGAGATAAGCGTCGACAGCGAGTTGCGGTGCGCATGCTACGCTGGCAGGACGGGGTATGTGCGCTACCCACGTGACTGTAACTAACCTGCTGCGACATGAGCGCCCGTTGCCAGTCGGCGGCCTCTGCCTAACTCAGTTAGATATTGATCTGTTTAACACTAGCGTTGCATCGGTGAGGCGATTGAATAATGAGTTTTTTGACGGATAGGATATTTCATTTAATTTGTAAATCTTGCTTGGATATGTGATAGATAGATAGATAAAACACTTTATTGCACACACAAAAATACAGACAGAAACACAAGAAAGAGTTGACATACATGTGGGCAAAGGCGGCTTTATCGCTAAGAGCGATCTCTTCCAGACAACCTTTGAGGCATAGGAAAAATGGAGAGAGAGCGAGAGGTAGTGCACAGGCAACAAGCAAGAATGACAAACTTTACTTAACAATATTACTGAATATATAAATAAATCTACCTACATAAACTACTAAATAAATAGTCATAAATAAAAATAAAATATTTAAATAAATAACAACTAAATATATATTTAATATATCTATATATATATTATAATAATATATACTTGATAATAAACAAATAATAAAGAAGAAGGTAGTTGCAAACTAAGACTTAGAGAGAAGATGTGAATGCAGTTTGTTTTTGAAAATGGCAAGTGACTTCGAATGACGGATCTCATACGGGAGGTTATTCCAGAGGCTGATTGACTTTGCCGTAAAGGAGTCCTTGTAGTATCCAGAGCGCGTGAAAGGACATTTAAGCAGATTATCAGCCTTGGACCTAAGAGGACGACTGTGGTCCACACCAAGAAATTGAAAACGTTCCTTGAGGTAAGGAGGGGTTCGAGGGTCATACAGCACATTAAACAGAAGTATGAGGACATGCTCCTCGCGTCGCAGTCTTATTGGAAGCCACCCTAGTTCAGTTCTGAATTCAGAGACATGATCGAACTTGCGCAAGCCGTATATGAAACGTATGCAGAGATTCTGCAGACGCTGAAGCTTGTCCAGTAAATCCTCATTGAGGTCAACAGTACAAACATCTGCATAGTCCAGAATTGGCAGGAGAAGCGACTGAGCAAGTTCGATCTTGGTTCTGACAGGGAGTAGATTTTTCCATCTCCGCAAGGCACCGGCAGCAGCATAGACCTTTCTACTGACCTCCGCAATATGAGGAGACCAAGAGAGAGTGGAGTCAAAGAGGATACCTAGATTTTTTGCAGCGTTACTAATAGGAAGAGGAACGGAGTCAAATAGGAGAGGAGGAACTTGGGTGGACTTAAGCTTGGCGACCTGTTTTGACCCACCAATAATGATCGCTTGCGACTTGTTAGGATTGACTATTAAGCCATGTGTTCGACTCCATTCGTGTATAGTCGCAAGGTCAACATTTACGGAAGCAATCAAGTTGTCTATATCCTCAATAGGAGCTCGAGAGTAGATTTGCAGGTCGTCAGCATACAGGTGATATTTGCAAGAGAGGACAGGTGTAAGGAAATTGATGAAGATAGAGAAAAGGAGGGGAGATAGGACGCCGCCTTGGGGCACGCCAGCAGTGATGTCGCAAGAAGCAGACAATTTGTCATCAACTCGGACACGCTGCCTTCGGCCGATAAGGTAGCTACGGAACCACTCGACCACAACATCCGAACCAAGAATAACCTTCAGCATCGCCAGAAGTACGTCAAAATCAACAGTATTAAAGGCGTTGCTAAAATCAAGAAGAACTAGTGCAGTGAGCTGTTGGTTTGACATACCCTCACGGATATCATCGGCCACCTTTGTCAGGGCGGTCACGGTGCTATGCCCCGGACGAAAACCAGACTGAAAAGAACTCAGCAGATGGTTTCCGTTAACATATATACTAAACTGGTGGAGGACAAGGCGCTCGAGGACTTTGGAAAGGAAAGGGAGAACGGAAATAGGGCGAAAGTGGGAGGGCACAGAGGGATTTGAGGTTTTAGGAATAGGAATAACTACCGCCTGACGCCAGCAGTCGGGAAAAGTCCCGGTGTTGAGCGAAAAGTTGAAAATATGGCAAAGAATAGGAATGACACCACTCATGCTTAGCTGGATCATGCGCCGGCTAATTGCATCCACTCCTTTAGACTTAATAGCCATAATGTTTTTTTCAACCTCATGCTCAGACACCGGCCTAAAGGAGAAGGTAGAATGATGTAGTGGAGACATGGAGGAAAGAGATTGAAGAGTGGATAGTTTAGTATTATAGGAGAGAGAGGAAGGAGATGTGAAATGGCGGTTTAAAGTATCAGGGGCCAAGTTGTGAGGGGTACTCAACTTAGACTTTCCAATGCCAAGTGAATGCAGGAAAGACCATACCTTAGCGGGGTCTCCATTTGTTACTGACGCATGGATGTGGCGACGCTGTGCATCCCTGCACATCCTACTACAACGATTGCGTAGCTCCTTATATCGGCGTCGGGTCACATCTGAAGGGCTATTGCGGAATTTAACTTTAGCCGCATTACGACGTTCCATCATGGCTTTGATGTCGGCAGTGAGCCAAGGAGCAGGAAGATGCTTAAGTCGAATGGGGCGGAGAGGTGCATGGAGGTCGAATAGTTGGATGAGGATAGAGTTGAATATTTCCAGTTTCAGATCAAGTGTTGGAGCATCAAGCACTGCGACCCAGTCTATGTTTCCAAGATCCGACATAAAGCGCTCACTGTCCATATTTTTAAAGTTACGCTGCATGACCACCCGGGGTTTAGGTTTAGGACAACGGATTTTATAGGAAAGGAAGATAAGGTCATGATAGGAGAAGGCTTCAGCAGGGAGTTGACCATGTGAACTGACATGATCCGTGGAAGATACAATGGCAAGATCCAACAAGGACGGTTGACAGCCAGGGAAGTGATGAGTAGAAGAGGACGGAAGAATGCTAAGATTGCAGGATTCGACAATAGAGGACAAACGGTAAGATCTGGAATCACGCTTGAGCAGGCAGGTGTTAAAGTCGCCCATAATTATTGTGTGGTCAACCGTGGGAACCAGATCTTCTAATAGGGACTCGAGTTTAGTAAAATAGTCAATGTGGAGATTGGGACTATAGAACACCCCTAGAAGAACCTTTAGATGACCAAAGAGGACTTCAATAAACAAATGTTCGGATGATTGGGAATATTGAGATAGGGATTTGTTTAATATGTTGAAAGACAAGTGGCTTCTAAGGTAAATGGCTACTCCTCCTCCGCCCTTGCCAGTTCTGTCATTGCGGATGAGATGGAATCCAGGAAGGGAGTACGAAGCGGAAGGGAGACAAGGTTTCAAGAACGTTTCCGAAACCAGAATAGCGTGAACGTTAGGGTTATTGGAGAAAGCAGCCACTAGATGGTGTGACAGTATGGTGTGCAGGGATACTTTGGGAGTTGATGTGGACCACGTTAAAGTTCTTAGGAGTAGCTGCAAGTTCAGACTTAATTAGGGAATGTAGAGGTAGGGTCGCGCTATGAAAACTACCATCTGAAGAAGATGCTGAAAAGAAATCCGAACCGTCACTCAACGAGTCATCGCCATCATCATAAACATTTTGCAACATTACATATGTATATATAAATAAATAAAAAGTAATAAAATATTAATAATTATAAATAAGATTAACTTAGGCACTAAATATTGCAATAAACAATTTGATTTTCAATATTTATCCTATACCGCTCGCCAGCAGTGAGGAAGAAAACACCATACAAGTAAACGAATAATATCTAGAACACGCAAAACACAACGGTAGTAAATGCTATAAGTACAGGTACCACCGAGTACTTATTAAACAAAAAAAAAAATAAGAAAGAGAACTTACATAACAAACTTTTAACAAAACGCATGACCGACTTTAGTACACATACAAATACAACAAAGCAGAGAGAAAAAAAAAAAGTTGTATCCGAACGAATATGACAAATGTCAATGTCAACATGCCAAAGTGACAATCTTGACATGAGATTTATAATTTATATACAAAAAAACAAAGGGTTGAAATTGAAGTCGGTAAAACTAAATAAATTAACAAGTTCAGTCGTCATAGTAAAATAAAATAAGTTTGAGTGAAAGTACGGGTATTTAAAATATAGAAGCTAACGGGTAGAAGAGTACAAGAATACGTAGCGTTGATAAGTTAGTTACAACGGTATAACGAGTAACGTAATAATTATGACAACAAGTTGGTATAAAACATTACAAGCGAACTAAAACTAGGAAATTGCGTTAAACGACGATGGAGTTATGCTTTGGCAGCCGCGGTATTAGTGGTGATAGCGCGAAAGTCTCGCATACATTCCACTTTGTGCCTACTGCCATCAGGAATCTTAATGTTTATTATCCCGTCCATGGTCCAGCAATTAGAAATGCCAAATGTGTCCCTAGCGGCCATGAAAATATCGTGTCGGGACTTTGTTAAGAACTCAGAGAGGGTGATTTTCAATACTCAATACTCAATAGTTTATTGCAAAACCATAATGTACATGTAGATGTTATAAAATAATGTAAGACCATTGTTATGGACCCGGTTGGGCACGCAATTAGGGCTAGAAGAGAGAGGGGCCGTATTTCATCTGAGAAATTATATGATGATAATTAGAATTATAATTATCATTTTGCAGAACCAATATATGTATGATCAATAAAATATTCATTAACACTATAGTAACATTTACTAGTTAGTAGCTCTTTTAATTTTCGCATAAATATAGCATCACTGTTTTCATTTTTTATTATATCGGGTAATTTATTATATATTTTTATAGAGGAACTGAAGGTACTTGAAGATGTTAGTTTTAATCGGAAATTTGTTAATATTAATTTATTTATTTATTTTAGTCCCCTTCAGCGCTACTTTGTTCTTCCACACCGCAGTGCGCACAGATTGATCTGAGAATTTAACAGCAATTGGTCATGGCTTACTGTTACTTTGTTTGCCCATCCGATAGCTCGCTGAGATGCTGCTCACAGTAAGCCTTGGACTTTGCACTTTGCCGCCAGGCAAGAGACCACCGTAGTGCATGTGTCTTCACCCTTGCTTTCGGGGACACCATGAACAAGCAACATCTTGCGCCGAAAACGCATTTCCACGCGATCAATGCGGTTATTAAGGCTATCTAACTCGGTGCGAAGCAAGGCCAAGCCGTTACAAACAAAAGTTTTGAAATGTATGAACTCGGTGTTAAGTGCAGCTATGGAGTTAGGGTTCTTACGTGTAGTGGTAGCCAGGTTCAGCTCAGCCTGGAACTCAGCCATCTTCTCTTCAAACATTTTTGCCATATTGTTGATATTAACTTCCAGCTGTGATTGGTCCATGGTGTAGTGATGGTGTTTTATGTTAAGGAGATGAGACCAAGGAGAGTTTATACTGCAGGCGAGTAGTACTACTTCTTTCTAATAACGAAGCATATAATTTATGATGCAATATAGGGCTTAATTATTTTTAAATTTAAAAATTACTGGAGCTATTAAATTTTACAGTTTACTTGGCAACAACCCACGCCCAAAAAAAAAAAAAAGTGATAATTCTCTGTGATCATTTTTTTTGCTTGTTTTTTGATTTGGTTTGTTAATACTCTGTTTTAGTTAATATGAATTTATCTGCTAGAATGCGTACCTACCTATTAAGTGCTTATCAATAACTTTAAAAACTGTCTCTATTGGTGAAGACCTGTAATTGGTTCTCAATTGTTATGTTAATATCTACTGTAATACATTAAGCTGTTGGTCTCCCGAAATAAATAAATAAAATAACCCGTACGCCGACTCGCCGCTTTCGACCGCTTCCCCAACGGACTATAGTTAGTAGTTACCGTGCGGTGCATGCTTTAGTAGGTGATATTCGCGTGCGCTCGATTTGGTCAGTTTTACAACGTCACCCAATGATAGATTTAGCGCTATTTTCAAGAAGACTACCGGGACCTCCTGCCATTGCAGCTCGATTACATCGTTGCATGAGGTTGCTTGCTCTCCATACGTAATATAAATGAAATCAATTGGATAAATAGGTATATAAACAAATGAACAAATTATATCAGCTAAAATAATAGGTACTTGACCGTGTTGATGGTTCGACCGTTTATTTAGCACTGTTCGTACAAGACATTGGAGTGTGCAGATATAAACTCATTTGCAAAAAAAACGGGCACCTTAGCAATGAACCATTTCAAATGTTAATATTGCTTTGTTTGATAATTATAGGTAGTTTTATCCTCACAATTTGGTAAATTAATAAGAAAATAATCGTTTTCATCAGTATTTCATAAAATTTAGATACAATTTATGGAAAATAATGCTAAACCTCGCTAGTAGTGCATATACTCATGAAGTAAAAACAAAAAAGTTTTTTTGTTTGTTTTTCTTTAATAAAGTAAAAGCAGATAAATGTTTAGTATCGAGTGTGACCCCCTCTAGCTAAAATCACAGCTTGAATTCGTCTGGGCATGCTAGCGAGTATATCCCGGATACTTGCTTGCGGAATTCAGCTCTCTGATGGTCTGCGGAGCCGGGTGTACTGATCTCATACGCCGTTTCAGAACGTCCCAGACATGCTCTATGGGATTGAGGTCGGGACTTCGAGCTGGCCAATCCAAGCGACGAATGCCGACCTCTTGCACATAGGCATTAACATCGCGGGATCGGTGGGCATTGTCGTCCATAAAAATCGAGTCTTCACCTAGAGCGGCCAATGCGGGTTGTGCATGAGGAATTAGAACTTCCGTTATGTATCGATGCCCAGTCAGTGAGCCGTTTTCAATGAAGACTAACTCTGTACGATCCATTAAATTTATTCCTGCCCAAAGCATAACAGAGCCCCCACCATAAGGTGTGATTTCTTCGAAACATGCCTCTGCAAAGCGTTCTCCTTGTCTTCTTAGCACTCGCCGACGTCGATCTTCACCGAACAGAGATATCCTGGCTTCATCAGAGAACAAAACCCTATTCCAATCTTCTTGAGTCCATGATTCACAATTTCTAGCGAACCTAAACCTATGAACTCTGTGCTCACGGAGTAATTTGGGGCCGCGGGCCGGGCAGTGACTGCGTATATTGGCAGCGAGAAGCCTCCTCCTGACCGTCCATAGACTAATATGCACATTTCTTACTTTTTGGAGGTTGTTCTTAAGATCCACATACGAAGATTTGCGATTTCTCAATGCGCGACTCACAAGAAAACGATCATCCCGTGGTTGGGTACATGGTTTTCTTCCAGAACCAGGCCTTCTCTCGACGGAACCAGTCTCCTGATATCGCTGCCAGGTCCTTTGGACTGTCGGGCGACTAACATTTAGCCTAGCCACGAAACATTGGCTGCAACCCTCTTCAAGCAGCGCGATAATTTTAGTAGCTTTTACCACTTTATCTACCATTTTTGATACAGCCAAACAGCAATAAATAAAGCTTTTGACAGTCAAGGATATGAAATTAATCGATAAAAATTGAATAAAAGTTATGAAAGTCGATGTTAACTTCTGGAACTTCGCGCCAAAAATGTAGGATAAAAAGGGGTTTTCTGTAAAAATGAGCATCAAATGAAAATTTGAATTTAGAACGTACTTTTTTAAATACCACAGCATTTTTAAAACCGGCCAGTAACGTGTACAAACGATTGAACCCTTTTTGGTATTGTATCTTTTTAAAGATGAATGAAAATCAAAACCGCCCGTTTTTTTTGCAAATGAGTGTATTTATGTAGAATTACAACGCAACACGTTTTATGATCCAATTGTTAAGTTATAAGTTTTTTTTTTTCTATAGCGTTTATCTTTTCTTTATGGTCCAGTTGTCTTTCGCAGGACATACATGAAGAAATTGACAGAAGAATGCTGCGGGTGTGAAGAGGGTATCCGGCTGGTTCAGTTCCTATGCTGGGAGCAGGCGGAATGGTCGCGCGTGGCGCTGGCCGAGCTGCTATGGCAGATGGCGTACGCGTACTGCCACGAGCTGCGCCGCCACGCCGACGCGCTCACCGCACTACTGCTCATGGAGGACTCGTGGCACCACCACCGCATACACAACGTCGTCAAGGTACATCAAGGGCATCTGCCGTGGAATTAATGTTGATTTATTACAATAGGGCAATTTTTTTCTCGCATCCTTTTTCTCCTTTCGTTTATTTTCATGTGTCGTTTTCAATAACAGGGTGTGTCAGAGGAGCGACCGGGCCTACTGGAGACAGCGGCGCGCGCTCGCAGCCACTACCAGAAGCGCGCGTACGCCTGCGTGAAGCTGCTCGTGGGCGTGATGTGCCGCGCGCCCGCCGCCGTCCGCGCCGTGCACGCCTCGCCCGACGCGCGCCGCCGCTGGAGGCAGCTGCTCGCCTGGCTGCAGGACGAGCTGGACCGCGTGAGTGATGCCGTATAGTCGCCGCACGCCTCGCCCGACGCGCGCCGCCGCTGGAGGCAGCTGCTCGCCTGGCTGCAGGACGAGCTGGACCGCGTGAGTGATGCCGTATAGTCGCCGCACGCCTCGCCCGACGCGCGCCGCCGCTGGAGGCAGCTGCTCGCCTGGCTGCAGGACGAGCTGGACCGCGTGAGTGATGCCGTATAGTCGCCGCACGCCTCGCCCGACGCGCGCCGCCGCTGGAGGCAGCTGCTCGCCTGGCTGCAGGACGAGCTGGACCGCGTGAGTGATGCCGTATAGTCGCCGCACGCCTCGCCCGACGTGCGCCGCCGCTGGAGGCAGCTGCTCGCCTGGCTGCAGGACGAGCTGGACCGCGTGAGTGATGCCGTATAGTCGCCGCACGCCTCGCCCGACGCGCGCCGCCGCTGGAGGCAGCTGCTCGCCTGGCTGCAGGACGAGCTGGACCGCGTGAGTGATGCCGTATAGTCGCCGCACGCCTCGCCCGACGCGCGCCGCCGCTGGAGGCAGCTGCTCGCCTGGCTGCAGGACGAGCTGGACCGCGTGAGTGATGCCGTATAGTCGCCGCACGCCTCGCCCGACGCGCGCCGCCGCTGGAGGCAGCTGCTCGCCTGGCTGCAGGACGAGCTGGACCGCGTGAGTGATGCCGTATAGTCGCCGCACGCCTCGCCCGACGCGCGCCGCCGCTGGAGGCAGCTGCTCGCCTGGCTGCAGGACGAGCTGGACCGCGTGAGTGATGCCGTATAGTCGCCGCACGCCTCGCCCGACGCGCGCCGCCGCTGGAGGCAGCTGCTCGCCTGGCTGCAGGACGAGCTGGACCGCGTGAGTGATGCCGTATAGTCGCCGCACGCCTCGCCCGACGCGCGCCGCCGCTGGAGGCAGCTGCTCGCCTGGCTGCAGGACGAGCTGGACCGCGTGAGTGATGCCGTATAGTCGCCGCACGCCTCGCCCGACGCGCGCCGCCGCTGGAGGCAGCTGCTCGCCTGGCTGCAGGACGAGCTGGACCGCGTGAGTGATGCCGTATAGTCGCCGCACGCCTCGCCCGACGCGCGCCGCCGCTGGAGGCAGCTGCTCGCCTGGCTGCAGGACGAGCTGGACCGCGTGAGTGATGCCGTATAGTCGCCGCACGCCTCGCCCGACGCGCGCCGCCGCTGGAGGCAGCTGCTCGCCTGGCTGCAGGACGAGCTGGACCGCGTGAGTGATGCCGTATAGTCGCCGCACGCCTCGCCCGACGCGCGCCGCCGCTGGAGGCAGCTGCTCGCCTGGCTGCAGGACGAGCTGGACCGCGTGAGTGATGCCGTATAGTCGCCGCACGCCTCGCCCGACGCGCGCCGCCGCTGGAGGCAGCTGCTCGCCTGGCTGCAGGACGAGCTGGACCGCGTGAGTGATGCCGTATAGTCGCCGCACGCCTCGCCCGACGCGCGCCGCCGCTGGAGGCAGCTGCTCGCCTGCCTGCAGGACGAGCTGGACCGCGTGAGTGATGCCGTATAGTCGCCGCACGCCTCGCCCGACGCGCGCCGCCGCTGGAGGAAAATTGGATGACCTTTCTTTTAAAAATAATCTTCAATGGATTATAAAAAACCAAATAAAAAACAAAGACTTTGTTTCAGAAGTATGGGACTAGCGGTTACGGCTCTTATGGCACGTGGTCTCCGCCTGGTACATCCAACGAAACATCCAGCGGTTATTTCTTAGAGCGTAGCAACTCGGCGCGGAAAACTCTCGACAAGTAAGTCCTAGTTTCTCAATTAGCGATAGTATTTGTAGGTTACTTGATTTAATATTATTTAAATTACAAGTAGGCTCTGCATGACCGAACGTCGTGGAGATGCGTGGGGAAGACCTATACCCAGCAGTGGGTGTTATGTGGCTGAGATGATGATGATAAAAATACTAGTGCGTCAAAGTAATTAACAAATTCCATCCACAGGGCGTACCAACTATGTCCTGAGGAGGAGGAGGAGGAAGAGGAGCAGCGCGAAGCCACCGAAGGCCCCAGCAACGAGTCTACCGAGCCCGGCGAACCTGACGAGCCAGGCGACGACGACAGCGGCGATGACGACGAGGGAGATGACGAACCGCGCGGCCGTCGCTGGCGTAGGCGGTGCCGTCTCAAGGCCGGGTCCTTCCGAGCGCGTGACCCCACCTGCTAGACGACTGTAACCCTTTGTGATGCCGTACACAGGTACAATACACTTCTGTTGTACACTCCACGGGCCTGCTTTGACGGCTGCGGGACGGTGGGAACATCAAGCGTCTATTAGACAGTAAGTTTTGCTGTCAGTTTTACCTCAGGCTGTGACTAACGAAATAACCTACAGTCGCGTTGACTGATGGTTGCATGTAGTTGCGGTCCTGACTGATTATGCAACCATCAGTCATGACTTATGGAATTAAGTCACTCAATTTTTTGCATGTTCGTCTATTGGACGCCATACACTAATGCAATACAATGCAAATACTCCATGATCATGGCACAAGCGACTGCGCCGAAATATCGGGACTCGAATGCAAATACAAACATAATAAAAATCCCGTTTTTCCTAATAATGATAGCGACCATGAAAGTATATGTGTTATTAATGCAACTCAATACCACGAAGTACATAAGACTACGGCGGGCGGAGGTTCAAACACAGACCACTCGGAGTCAAAGCGTCATTTAGTGTATATTAACTTCGACGTTATGTTTGAAGGCATTTGATTCTTCTTCGACCAATTCGCTTATGGTCTGAAAGATTGCAAATAGTGAAGATTAAAAAAAAGTTTAAAGGCATTTCTTTAGGTAGGTAACAATTGAGATGAACTTTAGGATTTAAAAGATCGACAGTAATTATTTACTGAATGATACAATATTAAAGAAGATGATAAGCTCGTAAGTAAGTATATGTTGCTAATCAATCATTGCTAAGTACAGTGGATAGAATAATGACTCGAAATCAAGGGAATTTTTGTTTATCAATGAAAACCAGATTTGATAGGGTCGAATTGAAGTTTACTTCTGGATAAAATGAGAGAACTTAGTCATAATGCGACTTTTCTAATACTTAACCTTACTCCAGTTGGCACCATGGTATGAAGATTAATTTATGCGTTCCAAACCTCCGCAGCCATTTAAGCAGACGGCCCTAGACTTATCTACGGAACGTAACTTAAAACAATTGATACTTAGACGTTAGTCGCTGGTTGACTGCTAGATTGATATCATTTGGAATCGAAGCCTCAACTCATCTAAATACAAATAAAAAACTTAATGTGCCATCACTTGAACAAGTGACGCGATTCACTTGCCTGCTTGTTTTTTTATAACGTTAAGTCGCGGAAGTTGCTGGTCGACCACCTTTAGCCGATATTCGCGTGCGCTTGATTTGGACAGTCATTTAAAGGCTTACAATGTCAAATGTCACCCAAAGATAGCTGTTCCAGGGATTTTGCGCGGCAAGTGGACTACCAGGAACTTCCGCGATTGTACATAAATACCTAGTGAATATTTATAAGACACAATTTGTATTTTTATTGTGATGCTATTTTTAAGTACTGTACACAGTAAGTAGTTGTTTCTGTGTAACTACTGTAATTAACCATGAAATAAATATAGATATTATATTATACACATTTTCTGGTGGATAAGTCTAAGGCAATAGGAAACGTAGGAGAAACGGTCCCTAAAAGCCTGCGCATGCATTGAAAATTGTGTCAATCTTTGTTATTAGAATTTATCAAATGCCCCCGTTTCTATATTGGACATGTTGTCCGTCATTACTATTTTAGAATCATATAACATTAAAAGGTTACTCAAGTTCAAGGTCCTCACAGGCTTTTAGGTGGCAGGAGCAACAATAGTAACTACTGGTTATTAACCTTAAAATCCATTCACCGTAAATATTGAATGTATTGTATTTACCGAAGAAGATTTTCGAGTGAATTTGATACAAAGCGCCCGTCCATTTTACATGCAGAAAAGTTTAATCTCTGTACATATTACTGAGATCTGATATCCTGACGTTCTGATTTCCTTCTATTTGTATATACTTAGTCATCGTGAGGAGTACTAATGTACGGCATCAGAAAGGCGAGTCGAACTCGCTGTATTAGGCGGGTCTCCGCCGTAGTTTTGTTCTGTGATGCTAACGACACGTCGGAGCGCTGGTTGACTCCCTCGTCGCTTATTTATTAACTTAAAGTTCCGCTTAAAAAGTACCATAGTATTTATTTTGTCCTAATTAAGATATTCATATTAATTTATGTTATGTTGTGACATCACTATGTAATTTTATCATAAAATAATACCAGAAAAGATGCGATTACAGAGAAACGACTCAGTGAAATGGAACTGACTCAACCTGTGGTAAAGGTCCCTAATTATTTTAAGAATAAAAAACTCAATAAAATAAGTAATAAGCGAAAGCATACACTACAGGACACAAGAAAGAGGTTAAAAGCAATAAGTTGGCATACACCCTGTTTGCGTCAGAAGCAAAAGCAGTCCATACATCATCCCTTTGTACGATTTTTTTTTCTTTTGGTTGTTATGACAACGTGCCTGCTTGCGAGACGATACTTGTTTCGGTACTATATGCGTAACATTGTTCTTATAATCTTTTCCTTGTGATCTGTGGCATAAACTTTGAATTTAAGCAGGAACTAAGTTCCTCACTTAGATACAATATCACAAAATAAATTCATCATCATTAGCCATTACTAGTCTACTGCTGAAAATGTACCTCCTGTTTCGAGCGCTACAAAGAGCGGCTGTGAGCTACTTGCAGACATCAGCTCTCCACAATCTTAACCAGGTCATCAGTCTGACTAGTGATAGTGAGAGTCCTTCCATAGTGGTTGCCACTCAAGAACTTTTCAACCCAAACCATTGTCAGTTCTGCAAGCGATATGGCCTGCCCATTGCCACTTCAACTTAGCTACTCTGAGTGCTATGTCGGTTACCTTTTTGTTCTTTCCGGACAAAATTAATGGTATGTTAAATACATTGTGACGTAAAATTGCAGGCAATGATCGTTGCTCGATAGTTCCGTCTGCTCAGTTTACCACCGTCCCGCACTGGTTTTCTTTTTTTTTACTATTTATTTAAATACGCGTACTACTTTTCTTGTTCAATTTTAAATTTACCTTTAAACCATTATTATGCTGCGTCCATATTTATTTTGATTGAGTTTTAATACCGTCATTGCCACACCGAACTTCCACACCAGATCCAGCTGGAATTTTTTAAATCTATCCTCAATATTATGTAAATTTCAATTTTAGATATATAAGTGTACATTTTACGCTAATATTGTGTACACTACAGGGAATGATGAAATACTAACAGTGTGTTGTAGACTTACTATGCATTTCATAACTGCTAGCTAAGCATCTTAATAAAATGTGAAACCTAATAACTATGAAATAATCTTTTTTAAGCAAATAAACATTATTGTAGTTCCATTAATTATAGAAGCTTAAGCTAAGTGGGTGCTATCTTTATGAAGAATGATTAAATACTGGTTTTAAACTTACACTTTCAAAGTTAATAAATTTCTACTTCTTATTTTAAATAAACTATACCTAAACTGTTTATAGTAAAACTAGCATTTCACAAATTACAACGAAATTTTAACAATCATACAAAACTAAATATGTTATGTGAAAGGTACTCATACCTTAACACTTTATAGACACGAAGTATCGCAAAAACAATATGCTAATTCAGCCTTTATGCGCTCCTTTCAATAAATATTTTTTTGTCAATTTTTAAAAGCAATGAATGTTGACCAATACAGTTGTAATCCTCAAGATACAGTATGTAATGCATAATGCGAGTGCACGTAAATAAATTAGCTAATGATATTATTTGTAGCAAATATTCAAACAATCATGGACAGTATTACATATATTATCTGCATTGTAGATTTATTTAAAAGATTAATATCTGCTTAGTGTGCTTTTAAATCGTCTTATCTTACAGTAAACGCTATTTAAAACTTTATAATTATTATGCTTTAGACTGAGCTTTAGCGCTCGGATTACTACTAGCGGCGTGAAGTGCAAATGATGTGCATTATTAATTATTAAAAGATGAACAAATTATAATATGGTCTTTGGTTTTTTCGATATTCATAACAAGTTAGCATATACCAAAGACATAGAATTGAAACGAACTGAGCGCTTATTAACAATAAAGGACATACTCATTTAATAGAAAGTTATGCTTTGAAATCATGTTTCATGATTATGTTTTGCACTAGAATTATGAACAAGTAGATGCAGAGCTCATAAATTGACTGTACATAGTATGACATAACGATCATGGCCACAAGAACAAAATTGGCCTAAAACTGACTAAGCATAACAAATTTTAATATTTTGGCTTATTTCGATAGGTGTATGAATGATCTTAGATTTTAATTCAACAAAATGTAGATATAGGTATTAACAACTAGTCTTACACGAAAATGTTGCCACTATGTCAATATTCTGCTTTGTAATATATGTTATTTATTTTATATGTCTTGAAGGTTGTATTATAGTTTCCTTCTTTCTAGTAATTAAATTATTGTATCATTCAGGCTATCAGGCAATGCATTTTTTATGGGATTTCAAGTTTCCTTCAATCGTCTTAGCTAGTGAACACTGTCTTTTTATTATGCATTTCTCATAATTTATCGTAAACTAATTGTAGAAATTAGGTCGAATAGACCTTGTGCCTTATTTAATTTAATTTGCTCAACTCTTGCACCTGATAGTCTGACTAGTGATATATTGACAAGTTTTTAGTTAAACAATTTCAAAAAGTTGTTTTGTAATGGATTTTATTTAGGTTTGAAAAATTACGTCTCTAGGTTTTTTTAACTTTGACCTTTTGCTTTAATAGACAAGTAGAGAGAAAAACCTTTATTTGATTTAATTGCTGATGTTTTGTTATCTTATTTACCAAAGAGGAGTTAAAGAGTGAGGGATGATTGGTGGCCCTTTTTCTTAATAGCTTAATAATCAAAATATTTTGTATCTTTTGTAAAATGCAAAAGTTGTTTTGTTGAATGAAGATAAAATGTGATTGATCTTAGGCTTAGATAGGAGAAATAGCAATGATGTTTATAAATTGAAATAAAACTACCTAATACCGTTTGGGGCGAGTCCTTTTACAACTGTGAATAAACAGAATGTGTTAATTTCTTTGGGCAAATATTCAACAGCATGCATTCTTTCAAATCAGTGCGAGTTTAACAGCATTTTTTTAATAAGTTGGCATATCATGAAGCTATACAATGTCCAAAACGGCATTCAGGTGTAAAATGATTAATTAATAAATTATTATAAGGTCAGTTGATTTTGTATAACATTTCTATGGCAAATATATAACGAATGGCATTTGACATTAAAATAATGCTCATGATGTAGCATTCATACAGATATTATAATATTAAAATCAAAAATAAATTCGAAAATTTTCCGTCGTGTTTTATTTATTCTCATTAAAAATATAATACTTAACTTGATCCTTCTTAAAACACAACAACAAGCCTGTTCAAATTGCAACAAAGACTGGGAAATTTCATAAAATTATCATGAATCGTCGTTTACGTAGATAGAGATTACAATGCTTCAAAAATATACTAATAAACTATTTACGGTCGACCATATGTCGGCCATGATATCCCAAAGGGATATCGTAATCTCCTATTATGTTAATGTCTTATGTCCAATAAGGTTGAATTTTGTATTTCAACAAATTGCAGTGTGGGTCTTAGGAGGTTAACAATAGTTAATTACTTATTAGATAAGAAATAGTCTAATTAATACTTTAAAAGTATTGTTATGACTAAAATCACGTACTCAAATACCCGATCATTTACTTAATATGATGTTAATGAAATATTTACATATCAAGCTACGTTAAATATCTGACCTCTGCACTACCACTTACCACTGATAAATCGCAAGCTGTAGAGTAAAGATATCTCTTATTATTGTTGAGTTGCGCACGATTCTGTGCCAGTTTCACGAGTTAAAAATATCCAATAAACAAGTTAAAATATGGATAAGTATGTGAGTGTGAAGGATTTGGAAGATGCAGCCATGGCGCTGCTACCAAAAACTGCCCGAGATTACTATAAGAGCGGGGCAACAGATGAGCAAACGTTAGCTGACAACAAGCTAGCTTTTCAAAGGTAAATATTATAAAGTTATCTTTGTAGATTTTATAGTAGCTACCTATTTGCTAAGAAAATGTTTCATATATAATTAAAGGATAAATTTACACTACCTGATACGTGTAATCAATCCTGACTACGTACTTCTACAAATCCGAAATAGAATATAATAAACCGATCGACTAAGAATTACTAAATTTAGCGACTAAATTTCTCGATTGGATTACGGAAAATCTAGGTTAAGGTTAGGTTAAATTGGCGACTTAGCCTCTCACCTAGTATTTTTTTGTCGCTCAAAAAAAATTTTAGTCGATCGATTAATCCTTCAGGACGTCTTCGTCCACTTTTCTATCTCGTCCGCTTCCTAACTGATCCACTATCCTATCTCGTCCACTTCCTGATTCGTCCACATTCCTACCTCGTCCACTTCCGAACTCCATTTACTCATACTCCAACTACCCATCCTAAATTAAACATAACTTACGAATCAGAATTAAGACAGTTCGTGTTGAAGGAGATACGATATTTGAATTTGAGAAGCTGGTAGGTAATATGAATATTTTAAATAAAACGAACTTACGGATTTCCGTGCACACTGTTTATTACCCGATATTAAGTGGCGAGTACTTATATTTTATGGGTTTTTAAGGTTGTTTTTTTGTTTCCCGACGTTTCGGCACCTTTTCAGCTGCCGTGGTCACGGGTGACTCAGTCACCTGTTTTATGGGTTTTCTAAAACCTTAAAAACCTATAAAATATAAGTACCACTAAGTATCGGGTAATAAACAGTGTGCACTGAAATCCGTAGAAGTTTATTTTATTTCAATGATGAGTGCGTGAAGAAATCAGTGCAGACTGGATATCGCCAATATGAATATTTTCAGGTTGCGGATACGGCCAAAGTGCCTTGTAGGAATAGCGGGTTGTGACCTTCGTACTACTGTTCTTGGCCAAGAGATTTCCATGCCTGTGGGCATATCTCCTACGGCGATGCAGAAGATGGCACATCCTGACGGGGAACTTGCCAATGCCAAAGGTTAGATAGTTTTGTTTTTATTATTAGCGTAATTGAGATTGGCCGACCCCGTTAAACATGAATAAATCATTAAGTATTTGTTCCGACCATACAAAATTCGACCCGCAAACATAGATTTCACATTTCGGGATTATATTCTCGATAAACCAAACGGACCGAACCCAATTCATTGACATGAGTATTCCTTGCATTGCAGCTGCGGAAGTGGAGCGTACTATTTTTACTTTGAGCACTATAGCAACTAGCTCAATAGAGGAGGTAGCTAAAGCTGCGCCTGAAGCTATCAAGTGGTTCCAACTCTACATTTACAATGACAGGTAAGAATACTGAAATATTGGATGGTCGAGACTGGAGGTGCCAGATGGGCGAGACCCACCGGGACAGTATTTTATGTACCGGATCTCTGCAGAAGCGTCCATCAGCGCATTCTGTCTTCACCCGGTTTCAAAGTCATTTCAGCTACATGCCTATTGATTAGATAAGAATTTTTATTTATAACTGTGTTTAAATTTAATTTATTTCACAGGAAAGTGACAAAAGATTTAGTTTTGAGAGCAGAAAAAGCTGGGTACAAGGCAATAGCCCTCACCGTCGATACGCCATTATTCGGACTTCGCAGAGCTGACGTTAAAAACAAGTTTACTTTACCTCCGCATTTGAGGTACATTTTTAATATAATATTTTATACGTACTTATTATATAAATTCATAAAATATTTGATTGACACAAATTTTTATACTTATGATAAATTTTTAATAGAAAAGTATTGGAAAAAAGCTACGAGGCCACAAGTGAATTGTCCCATCTGAGAATTCACCTGTGGCCGAGTTGTTTTTTTCCAATATTTTTCTATTTAAAATGTATCATAAATATTCATAAAATATGATAAACAATTTCCAGGAATTATAACTTCTTTTTCTTTCCAGATTAGCTAATTTCGATGGGTTATTATCAACGAAAATACACGACACCAAAGAGGGCAGCGGTTTGAATAATTATGTTCAAAACCTGTTTGATAAAACATTGTCGTGGGATGATGTGAAATGGTTGAGAAGGTCCGTTAAACTTATAACACTGGATTAATATTTTATTGGTATTCTAAGAAAAACGATATTTATCTTACCTTCTTTCAGCATTACGAAGTTGCCGATAGTTGCCAAGGGTATACTTCGCGCGGACGACGCTGTGATGGCAGTGAAGGCCGGGTGCGCCGGCATACTCGTGTCGAACCACGGCGCGCGCCAACTGGACGGAGTTCCTGCTACGGTACTGTAACTTGCTCATTTTATTATGCCGCTTAGGGAAAGAATGATTGTAAACAAAACTTTGTGCATTATTCTTTATTTTCCACAAACATGTTTACTTACAGTTAATTAATGCCATAAATCAAACTTGAAGCAACTTAACTAAGCTATTAATGAAATCTACATTTTGCTAGGACGTGTTATAAAAAAGTATATTTGATACTTAAGTATATGAACGTTTTGTTTACAATATTTTTTTTTACAACTTAATCTTTTTATTTCATATTCTTACAGACGCACTTAATACATTACATTTGCTTATTGTCTACCCAAATGCTTTTCCAGACTTTTCTTTGCTGTTGTTTATTTGATTGTTTTTGTTAGGCACCTGAGCAAGTTTTGTTTATCTAAATTAATTATTTTCTTTGTGTTTTTTATACCTCTTCCACTAAATATTATGTTCAACTTATTCCTCTTCAAGGGGGAGAGTACTGGTGCCCTGAGATACAGGCTCAACGTTCAGTTCAGGCACCAGTCTTTCACAATCTTCGTTAACTGATATATATATTTTAAGTTAAGAAACCGCCATTATATTGTATAAAGAGTAAATAAGGCATTTACTTATTTATTCATTCCGTAAGATGGCACGATGGCATATACATCAAGTGATAACAGTCTGAAGGTGTTGGCTACCATAATGTGTTAAAAAGTGTTAACTGATTTTATGATAGAGGACACATTTTTCTCTGAGCTATTATGCATAGCGAAGCTAAATGACACATTTTTTCTCTCTAAACAATATGGCTTAAACCAACTCTCAAGCTGCTACTTTGATGCTGTGGCGAACCCCGCAAGGGATTTATGGCGTGACCGCGTGACTGTATGATATATGTAAAATGACTATAGTACGACCGCTTAAATGAGTTCTCGCCTGCGCGCAGGGGCGTGCATGTCATATAGGCAATTAGGCAGTGCCTACCTCATAAAAACCACCTAAATAATATGCCACTAATTTAATAATATAAAGTTAATTTAGTTTCATCTGGTTCAGATATTCTATAATAAATTGTCTATTCAACACCTATCCCAATAAGTTTTTCCTAACGCTAAATACTAAATACTTACCTAAAGTAGGCACGCTCCGGATTGCCTATTCGAAGCAAGCAACGTTTCATACAACATAAATTATAAAAAATATTGGTCAAGGTGATCCGACCGCGTAAAATATTTACCAAAAATGTGTATCGTCCTAAGACATTCATATGTTCGCAATTTAACTGTGTGAGGTAAGCTTGCTACTCGGCGGTCACGCGGCCTAACGAACTTGTCGCGAAATAAACCGATGACCCCCGACCCGTCTGTCTCACTCGCTCCAGATATAAGTCTCTTTCGCTCGCTGCAGTGTCTGTACGTTCGAGTTTCAACCTTATTGCGCTGATTTAAGAGTGTTTGTTAACGCCCGCACCTGTGATTGAGAGATAGAATTATTAATATTTACGGAAGTTATTTGCAACAACGAAAGTTCCTGCCATTTTGTTTTTAGTTCCTGTTTTTATCTTCTTGACATCACGCGCGCGCGAGTGACCGTGACCTAATTAGATAATTACAGTGTTTATTTTCTTGTGTTGTCAATTTGGTTCCGTGTTTAATGTTTGTACTGTGATAAAAATAAATTGCTGTGTGTGTTTGTGCTTAATAAAGGTAATCAATAATTAAAATATAATGGAGAAATTAGAGTGTGCCGATTGTGGTGTGGATTCGATTTGCTTACAGAAATTACGTATGTATCCTTTCGCACTGTTTTCGTTCATAGATAAAACAAAAATTGTTTAATTCAATAGACCTATGCCAAATATTAGTCTATATCAACAGAAAGGTAAAAATTTCAGACATTTTAATACCAAATATTACGACAGTTACACTTGGTTAGCTGCCGCCAGGTGCCAATGGATAAGAGCAAGTTCACTAGGAAGTAAGTTCACATAACATTATTTAGTTACAGTCTGAAGAAAACGGGAATAAATGTGGTAAGCGAATTTATATCCATAATAGCCTTCCGCCCGCGACTTTGTCCGCGTCACGTCGCCGTCGCTCGGCCTAAATATTACGAATTTAAAAATGATAAGTGCAACTACCACTCGTTAGATCTACAGTGCCTACTGCGCTGGAAAACTGATGCACGCCCCTGCCTGCGCGGTACAGGGTAGCGGGGGTATGACGACAAAGGGGACCGAGGGAGCAGCGGGCGCACGTAGTGTGATTGATACATAAGAGACAAAATGCACACTAGACAGATCCGAAGATATATGACGTCATAGTGGTTAACGGTGAACAAATTGTGATTTTTTTATTTAAAAATCAATTGATGATTTTAATGAAACAACTATAACCTGTATAGGTAACTAAATAAAATATTTGGTAATACACTTTTGTACTATTTATTATATACAAGAATTATCAAAATTATAAATCAATCACTTATCAATATCAGTGAAACTTGATTCTTCACTTTCGAAGCAGAATCATTAGAGTCGTCCTGAGTGGAAATAATAAAATTAACAGCATCATCCCGAATTCCGTCATGTTTGCAGTACTCGTCCTTGATTTTAATTACGTGGTTAGTTAACACTATGCTCCCACTTCTCTATGGAATATAAAACAAATAATCCCTCTAATGTAATTTTTTTTGGTCCAAATTAGGGTCGATACTTTTTTGTGCTATTTATTTTTCTAAAGTATTTGTAAACGTTAAAAGCCATTTGCTTTCACTGACTATTAATTTTATGTCTGAAGATATTGCGATTCATCGTGAGAATGTAATCTCATGTATATCTCTCACAAAGTCTCCGCAACAATCAGCACATTTGTTATCGCTACTCGCGTAGCGAACGAAATGAGGTAAAACAAAAATGCGTCCGCCGCCCGCACCTCTATCGGTCCCCTTTGTCGTCATACCTCCGAGCCCCTGTACCACGCAGGCGAGGACTCATTAAAGCGGTCGTACTTTAGTTTTTTTATACAGTGGTGGCACAGAATACTTAATAGTGCAAGTGGTGGTGGTCACATGATTAACGACACAAATCGATTTTCATATAATCGAGGTAACTTTGGAGCCTTGGTTCTCTGCCAAGGATTGACTGAGCTGTGATCTCATAATGGTTATTCACGGAGTGAATGGAGGAGATCCAAATTGCTATACACACCTAACTGATCTGATCAATATTTTAAGAGATGTGTGGATATGTTTAAAAAAACGCGAAAATAGCATAAAAATGTATGGAATTTCTGGAACTGAAAACTCAAATCTATCTTTTAGAATGTTGATCAGATCAGTTGGGTATGTAAAGTAATCTGGAACTCCTCACTCCTCATTCACGGAGTGAATGGCCATTATGAGATCACAGCTCAGTCAATCCTTGGCCGAGAACCAAGGCTCCAAAGTTACCTCGATTGTATGTCGGCTAGTGTCGTTAATTATGTGACCACCACTGTATATTGTAATACGATTACCAGATTGAAGCCTTGCCTGAGATCGTCAAAGCCGTGAAAGACTACAACGTGGAGGTGTATTTGGACGGAGGAGTGCAAAGCGGTACTGATGTTTACAAGGCATTAGCACTTGGAGCAAGGATGGTAAGCTTACGCTTCATTTTAACCTAATATTATGGAAGATAACGATGGAATTTGACTTTAAAGCTAGTTAACTTTAAAAACGTATTATTTCTTAGGTATTCGTTGGCCGACCTGCGCTGTGGGGACTAACTGTAGGCGGACAGGCTGGTGTTCAGAAAATGCTCCGCATACTGCGCACTGAGCTTGAGTATGCTCTGCAATTAGCAGGTACACAGAATGTCATTTTATACTACTATTATTAGTTTATTGGAGTACCACTATACTCTATTCAACTTCCTCCGAGACAAAAGGTAAACAAACAAATCAATGATTCTCAAACTTTTTTTATTATGATTGGTACCTATGTAAATAAAACTGTCTATGAGTCACCTATGAATGAGACAAATTAATATTGCAAGGTAGGTACGTAATTCAAAAGGCTAGTTATTTTTAAAATAAAACAAGCATTTATTCGAGTAAATTTTTTATTCTGAATCTTCCTTGGATTCTTCTGAGGAACTTGTCGTACCAACGTCTATTACAAAACGGTCAATCACATCATCTATAATGCCATCAATTTTAAACTTTTTTGCTCTTCTTTTATGACATGGTCAATGCACTTTTGCCAATCCCCTACTGTTATTCTTTTTAGAGCATCGGCTAATATTTTTTTTATTTCATTTACATTAAAAGTTTTATTATTTTTTCCAACATATCCTTTGACTTGGGCCCATATGAGTTCTTTAGGATTTAATTCACAGCGGTAGGGCGGAAGTCTTACCACTGTGATTCCCTTTTCTTGAGCCATTTCATCCACCACATACGTTCGATATATATCTTTGACTTCCTTTATTTTTGCAAGAAGCTGAGCCTTTACCTCAGTTTCGACAAAGGATATGTCTTTTTCTCGCAACCATGCCTGCATTTCACTTTTTTTATAGGAGGCTGTAGGGATTTTTTCTTTCCTCCTTGAGTGGTAAGGTGCATTGTCCATGAGAACTACAGAGTTTGCATCTAATTTTGGCAAAATTTGGCTAAACCATTTTTCGAAATTGTAGGCGTCCATCTCAGAGTGATAGTCACCATCACTTTTTTTGGCTTCAAAAATTAGTTTGCCTCTTTCTAAGAAGCCTGAGCTCGATCCTGTAAAGAAAATAATGTCATGATATTTATAAATTGATAAACAGAAACCAAACTAATTCGGCCACAAATGAATTCTCAGATGGAACTCGAACCCTCGACCTTTGGGAATCCGTCCCACTGCTCTAACCACTGGTCTATCGAGACTTTCCAATATTTTACTATTTAACATTTATCATAAGTATAAAATGGCACTAAAAATTCAAAAAAATCAATAATACGAACTTAAAAAATTACCTATGTGGAGTATTATCAAACGCTTCCCTTTTCCGCTTGGATTTTTCAATCCAGTTGACAAACCCTCACGATGAGCTTCTCTTGCCGACGTAATTGTCTCATCATGCCAAACTTTGTTAATAGTATGCCCTGTAATGAATTGAAAGTTCTTTGAGCATTGATAGTATTGATATACAAGTTTATGTAGAGCAAACTATCAGTCTGGTCTTTTGATCGTCATTCATGGAGATACCTTATTACAACATGACAACCTTTATTAAAAGGATATATTTATGATAAATTTAAAATAAAAAAATATTGGAAAATATATTTGTTTTTACTAACCTTCATAAGCCAAGTTTTATCTGTATAGTAAATTGTTTTGCCTTCATTCCTCAATTTAACTACTGCATTTAAGTATTTAATTCTCCATAACACAATATCATTTCTGTCAATGAGTGCACTTTTGCGGCTTCTTTTTGCATATTTAAACTGCATTTTCTTTAATAATTTGTAAAAAGCCTCATTATTGAAATAATCAATATAAATAAATAAATTTTCATTATTGAAATAATCAATAATGTAAGTACCTCATTATTGAAATAAAATGAGTGGACTTTGCGCCGTATCACACCCATGTCCATGTCGTCTAATGTATCAATCAGAGATAACCTGGAGGATATTGCTGGCAAAGGTGATGAGCTGCGGCCTGTAACTTTCTTTTCTTTAATAATTCTATGAACGGTAGCGCGTGATATTCCCATTATCTCTGCTGTTTTATTGACCATATCACTTTTGTAAGGATAGAAATCCTTTGGCCAGGTCTCCTCAACGTGTTTAAACGCATTTCTCAGTAGAACGCAAAGGAGTGTTCTTGGAACGCTTTTTCTTCGGTGAAGAAAAAGTACAGGCATTGTTTGGTCCAGGCTCACTCATAAATATAGCTTTTATAAGCACAAAAACGTCAATATAACAACAAACAAACAACTCAAAATTTAACAATAATAGGAAACAACAAACTTAACAAATGGAATAAACGAATAACAAGAATTTAACGAAATTATTTGAAAACACGACACGCACAAGTCAACGAGTTGAACGAGAGTAAAGATGGCCGGTATAACCAGACTAATTATTACAAAATTTCTCATTTTTACATAAATTGTTTGCTTTATCACTACTCCTCAATTTAGTAGTGTTATAATACGTTAAATGTTTGGGAACAACTATAGTTTTAGGTGCTTTTAATGTCACTTTTTTTTAATAGATTCTAGATGCATATAAAATTTTACCTATTAAAGAACCTTTTTCTGGTTTGTTTACCTTTTGTCTCAGTGGAATTTGAATAGACTATAGATTAGAATATTGAGAGCTTGGAACGGAAATATGTTAATTTTCATTTTCTTCTTTCCAGGTACACCGACTGTACCAGATATCACAAGCGACATGGTGCGCCATGAAACTAGTTATAGTAAATTATGATATTTAGGTTAAATTATTAATATATAATGCCTGTTCCAATGTTTTAATTAATAATAAACTATTTAGAAATTTTTCAGATTTTCATTAACTGTCTCTTAAGGTGGAACGATTTTCATACAAAAAACAGTCGAGATAATCTTGGTAGATTAACAGAATTAATACTTAAATATATGTGCAACTATTTATTCTCGGGTATTCATTTGCGCTTAATTAATAAACAAACATTGTTTCATTCAGAAATCACCTATAAATGAACACTAAATTATTGCAAAAATTACGACTGTGTATGTGACAAATGTCGTGTACGTATACAAAAATCGCGACGTTGCCATTCCATGCGGCTAAGACGCGCAACGCGCGAAGTTGCCGCTCTTACGTTTGTCTCGATTTAATAATTGTTTAAATTTCTCTTTACTAGATTTTTCAGCTGTGTTGCCGTTGCGTCCCAAAAGAGATGAGTTTCGTCAGTAATAATTTACTTTGGGATTATGATATAAAGTTGTGATTTGTAGGATTTATCTTGACTCCGATTTTAAAAAATGCTAAACACGACTTATATTTTGTTTTTTATGCGTAAATCTTTTTTTCTCTCATCACTGTAAAAAAAATAGAAAATAAGATTTTATAAAGGAAAAAAAAGAAACGAAAATTGTATCTGCTTCGTGCAAATAAAATTTACTTGTATTATGTAACGTACTTACTTAATATTTTAATTTTTTTTTATTTAGACAAATGTCATGTGGTCCCTTTTCAAATATTAAATTGTCCGCAATCACATCTACGTACTGACAACACCGTTCCGTATTTGTCATTTGTTTGTAGTGTTTTTTCATTGTGACTAGGGAATGGGTCCAGTAAAAATTTCACTGAAATGAAAATTAAATATAAACGAAATTTATGAAATCTTTCAAAACGGGTGGAAATATTTCAGTTTTGAGTGAAATTTATTTTCTGACTAGAAATGATTTATTTTACGTAAATCTTAATGATTTAACGATCTTAATGATTTATTTTATTTTTAATTTTACAATTTTAACGTATTAAATGTTCACTTAGCTATTCAAAACATCATAAGAATGATGATAGCATAGAGATAAACATAGACTAAGCCAAATACAAAACATGAATTTGACGTCACATATCACTTGACTATTGTTGTTTCGACTATGAATCAGGACATTTGCGCGAAAAGCTAATAACGCGAAAGACTCTTACACGAAAAGCCGTTTGCTCGAATAAACATTTGCGCGAATAGTGCACAAATGTAATTAAATTTGCCTCAATTATTGGTCAGTTAGCCTTCAAAAACATTTTCACCGTATAGCGCATGAATGAATGTTAGCGCTATCTCAGCACTTTTTTTTCTAGATTGTACTTAACATTACATAATACATATTTAAGATACACAAGAGGTTAGCACTTTTTATTTTATAACCTCTCAGGCATCGGAAAACGTAACACAATAGATATTTAATTGTTTCCAACCCCGGTGTTCGCTGCGCTGCTTTACGAATTAAGTATTTGTTGAATAATACAATTTCATTTTGAGGTAAGTACTTAATAGTAATTTTTTTTGGGGAATTTTTGCTTACTTACATGTTTTATGTATTAATATTTTATAATATCAGTATCTTTATAAATTAAAACACGAAATTAGTTATATGCACATAAGTGCCTTTAAAGACTCAATGCTCAGAAACACGTGAAGTATCAAATTGATATTAATAAAGAAGTCTATGGTTCCCCCGAACTGTAAAAATCAAGCTTCTAAGTTTTTACATCACCATAATAAATTATCGCAGTAAATTAAAGCTTTAAAGGTAGAATTTAACAAGATTTATGAATTTCACCACATAAGTAAACAAAAAGAGTAAGTATAAAAATGGCGTCTCGAGCTTGATTCCAAAACTATTATAATATAAAATGGAGATTGTAACTAACAAACAAGTAGACAAAATATGATCATTTGCGCAAATTTATATACGCGCCAATATACCGAAAGGAGCTAAATGTATTGATTTTAAATAAAACTAATATAATAGTATTGTAGTATTGTACTAGCGGATCCTCGCGGTTTTACACGCGTGGTACCTGTTCCCGTGGGAATATCGGGATAAAATATAGCCTATGTTAATCAGGGATAGTGTAGCATCCTAAAAGAATTTTTGAAATCAGTCCAGTAGTTTTTGAGTTTATTCATTACATACATACATACACATCTTTCCTCTTTATCACTACATAGTATAAAGCAAAGTCGCTTCCCGCTGTCTGTCCCTATGTATGCTTAGATCTTTAAAACTACGCAACGGATTTTGATGCGGTTTTTTTTAATAGATACAGTGATTCAAGAGGAAGGTAAAATAACCTTCAATATATAGTAGAGAAATACTGTAATTTTTAAGGTTTCTAATGTGATGTCGTAAATGATTACATTTTTTCCGCTTACATTGCAAACGCAGGCTGAACCCTACGAGATTTATCAATATAAAGTAATAAGTATTTGTACACCTTGAAAATGTCTACAGAAAACTCCGCGGTGGTTTATGTTTAACCCACAATAGCATAAGTCGTGTAGTCCACGCGGGCGAAGCCGCGGGCGGGAAGCTAGTAATATTATATAGTATAGAAGTATAGAAAACGGTAACATGATGATCCAACAACCACCACCACTTTTTTTTGATTGAGGAAACACTGCAATTTTAATCAAAATCTGTTCAGCAGTGGTTTAAAAAAAAGATATTATAATGGGCAAACACACTAAGAAATCTTAAAATTTAGAGTATCAATTACATTCTTGTCACTTGTGCAATTTAAAAAAGTTGCAATTGCATTTGTTGCAATTTATACATCAAAATTAATATTGTGATGTTATTTAAATAAATAATAAAAAAAAATCTACCATCAGAAGTCTCGAACCTTAACTCTTTGATATCTAAGCCGAGTACGTAGACCGCTGGGCTACTTTATCATTTTCAGCTGGGTCGAAATATTCTACTACAAGAAACTCAGAAATAAGGTATGCATGTGTGAGTGATTAGTAAAATTGGGAGACAGAAACACTCTCTCGAGATATTTGGATGATTTATGTACTACAAAAAGATAAATGTTGGTTTCGAAAATTCAATATTTATTTATAGAATGCGCTAATAGTATTTTGAGTTAAAAAGATACAAAGAACAATTAACAAATAAATAAAAACTACTAAATAGCGAAAGTAGCGCCATCTAACGACCGTTCAGCTTTTTGTAACTTAATCGTTCCACCTTAACGTTATTGTCAGTAGTAACTCTGGGATATGAATTTGGTCTGCTAAGTAAAAACACGAAGACGATTCAAATTATACACAAGCTAATATCAAAACTACTTTAATATAACTTTACGATACAAATTGTAAAGTACTTCCGGAGTCATATACGTTTCACGTGGCCACATAGCTCGTGATATTTTCTGAAAACAAAAAATAAAAACGTTAGGCTTTGGGCTTATTATTTTAAAAGACATTCGGTGTGTTGGCACCTTGAACTCGCCTTAAAGTCGCAGCCGTAAATGTTTATACCCATCTTTAATTTCTTCACTGTTTGTTTCAAGTAGTCATCGCTCATTATTTTTCGCTTTAACTGGAGAGTGTCATTACAGGTTTTACAGGTGTCGGTTCTTCTAAATCCGCTAACTGCGGTTGTATTTTTTGTCACTTCGTTAGTTAACTCAGCATCTCGTTTCCTCATGTATTCCGTGAAACTGTAACTGCATGAGTCATTAGGTCTCGCTCTCGCAACTTGACTCTTGAACTCTTTCACCTTTATTTTATCCATAGTTGTTTTTGGTTTGAATATATTTTTAACGGTCTTCACTAGAGTTGTACACGACTCATTTATTGCATCGAACAACCTGGTGCTTATCGACCGATGTCTTATAGAGTCCACTTGCGAACTTTCAGTTTCCTTATGAAGTTGTTTGTTCATTTTGCATTCCTCGTTTTTACTGTTATGCTTTTTGAATGCCCTAAGGCTATATCTACTGAGGCGTGAACATTTAGTTATGTTCCTGCTTGCATCTGGTCCTTGTTGTCTACATTTCGGAGTTGATACGAAAACTGGTTTGAAATCGAATGTATTGGTATTATTGTTATATTTTTGAGTAAGATTCTGGGTATTGTTAAAATATGAGTAGTAGTCGAGTGTTCTATCTGAGGAGTTTCTTTTAGGAAGCTGTTTTGTTGTTTCTGTAATCAAAGCAGATTCACATTTTTGTGGCCTGTGTAGATTTTTATTTATATTCACGCGAGAGTCATGTAACGGTTGTTTTAGTACGAATGCAAAGCTTAAATCATTTTGCGAGTCCCTATGAACCACCTTCGATATAGATTTCAGCGAATTATTAATCATTTTAGATTGAGGATTAAAGCTGTTTTGAAGGAATGTTGTCCTTTTGTTATTGACAAGAGCCGGGTTTTTCATGGCGCCCTGTACATTGTATTGATATATCTCTCTCATGACATTTTGTAACAAATTTGCTGTATCATCGCACTGGGGTCTTAAGAATCCAGTTTCAGAACATGGGTCATTATTTCCAAACACCTTTTGTTCGGTAACACAGCTTTTGTCACTATCTTTTATTCCTGAAACATGAAATAGCATTTTAATAAAAAAATAAGACACGTAAAAACTAAACCTACTGTATTCGAAGGGTGAAATTGAAATTTACCATAATTTAAGCCTTATGAAATATAGATTTATAATGATTACCTTTAGTGCTGAAATGATGCAAAATAACAGTCGACCATTGCCCAACCTAAATTAAAAATAAATCATTGCTAACGATCACTTTACTCTGTAAAACAACTCAAAATACTAGTAGTATCAGTTTTAGTCACTCACTCGAGTATCAGCACGGTGAACGTTCCTGAAGTATTGCAAATGTTCGAATACCTGATTGTAGAGTAACTTTAAAAACTCCATTGGAATATTTTGTACTAACATGTCTAACAGTTGTAAACAATCATCATAGTGCAACAATTTTCTGAAAATGCAGTTGTATTGTTAGTAAAAAGAAGGTACTTAAATAGGAGATCTATTCAAATATTTATTAAATTTTAATTTTTCGTAACAATTAAATTAGAATTATGGGAAGCACAAGCATTAACTTCCACTTTGACCATTTATTGCTTGGTAGTTCATAGGTCAGTTAGGGTACGCCCACTTTTAATTGACACTATTTGGAACCATTAGGTAGTAATCGATTTTATCGAGTAACTGGCTTTAATTTGTTATTATCATGTTACTAATTTTATGTGGTATAAAAATCCAACGTAATTTAGAAAGATTATCGCAAATCTTACCTGTGGAAAATTCTAAAACCATTGCATTCCAGAAATAATTGCATGTTAATTGGATTATTATTCAGCAAACTTTTTAAAGTCGGTATTGCTTCCATGTCACCTTGAGAACCCTTTTTTACACACTGTAAAGTTTATAAGTACATTAATTTTATTAAAACCGTGTTAAACAAAACTATATCTATATGGGTCTTTATGTTATAAGATAAATATTTTCCTTACTTCGGGAACTAAAGCAGAGCAGAAAGATTGGTTGTCATGAGACTGATGGCAGGCCTCTGCAATACACCGGCAGAGCGCACTCCAAGTGTCTTGATGCTGGAATGATTAACTATTAGCAAAAAATATATAAGCCACGTGGGTAACTTTGCTATATATTCAACTTACTATCATAGGACTTGTGAAAACACAGCACATTGCTAGCAAACATCCACTACTCCTTAGCATATTTTGTGCGTGTAATACCAAAGTCTTTTTTCTAGTAGGTCCTTCTTCTTCGTCAATGTAAAGCATAGCTGATATGAAATTTAGTGTAATTGCTAATTTAGATGGTAATCTTTGAGTTAGTAATCCTCTAATTTTACTATAGATCGCATTACAAGTAACTATGTCGTCTTTGAAATCATCCTGTAAAAAATTTGTATATGTTGTGCTTGTCCATGTATGCAATGACTTTGTTGTGCCTTTTGCTTCGCTCAATAGCCTGAAGATACTAAGATCTCAAAGATCTAAGCTAGGCCTAAGACTCATCGCGCACTAGGCAGACAGGCTGCGGCAGCCAAAATATTTGAGCAGCCAGTTATAGCAGCTAGTAGACATTTGACTGCCGCAGCCAGAAATTCGTGGCTGCCCAGTGCGTAGGTTCCCATACACCGTCATTATGTTCGAAGGGTTACCGCAGCCAGGCTGCCCAGTGCGCTATAGGTCTTAGACTGATCGCGCATTAAGCAGCCAGAATATTTGAGCAGCCACTTATAGCAGTCAATCGACATTTCTCTAATAAATTTCTCCGTATCAAAAGCTATATTGTGAAAAAGATACGTCTGGCTGGCTCCTACAAGAAGTGCGCGGCGACGACGGCAGCCACATACATTCGCCTACACTCGCTCTGGCTGCCCGCAGCCAATTGGCTGCCGTGCAATCGTGCGCATTGTTTGGCGCCCGCAGCCAGGATTTCGTGGCTGCCTAGTGCCCCTATTCGATTCCATTTATCCGTACTAGCTACGCTATAAGTTTCAGAGAACTTTAGTATCTAATACGTTAGGTCATCTAACATGTATTTAGATAGAATATTAGTATAGATAATCCATCAATCTCAAAACTCTCAAAAGCTCCTACTTAGCTAGTATATATATTGACGACCTGTTTGGCGCAGGGGTACTAAACCCGCCTCCTACGCCAGAGGTCCCGGGTCGATCCTCGGACAACACAAATATTTGTGTGCATGAACATGTCTATTTGTCTTGGTCTGGGTGTTTAATATATGTATATTATGTATGTATTTACAAAAAATGTAAATATACGTACATCTTATGTTTTGGCGCGCACTGTTCATTGAAATAAATGTAAATATGTAAGTGTGTTTATCCGTTATCTAGTATCCATAACACACGTTCTTTATGAAACTTAACGTGGGCTATATAATTGGTGTGTCTTTGGAATGTGCTCGTTTCGGACGTTTGTATGTAGGCTTTTACTTTAGCTTTAATTGTAATAATATCTGCTGTGACAAAACCGACCCATCTATACTTAATGAAAATCGGGAAAAGTACGTGCTGGACGTAGGCGCAGCGCAGGCGTAGATTACTAAATAGATATGGTGCAGAAGTCTGAGGCTGAGTCAAGAGTGGGCGTCGTGCGACTGAGGTAAAATTATGAGATCTCAAATTATTTAGTACTATCCGACCAAAACAATGAGGCACATGACAATGTGCCTCATTGTTTTGGTCGGATAGTATGGATAGTACAGCTGTCGCTGAGGAAAACTTAAAAAAAAAACTAAGGCCCGTATTACAGAACGTGACTCGAGCAGTGTTCTGAGAGCAGTTAGAAAGGGACGTCGCTACATGGGTTGTATAAGCGCGTCCTTTGCTAACTGTATTCAAGTATAGATCACTGCTCGAGTCACGTTCTGTAATACGGGCCTAAAGAACCAAAATTTTAAGAAGCTGCAACGAATCGGTAAATCACTGTATCGCTAATTAAATCAAATAATAGAATAAGTGCGGCGAACTGGGCTATAGGTGCTAAAAGTGTAAAACCGCATTCCTGTCATGCGCCCAATTGTCTTGGTCAGATAATAATGTATGAAGAGATAAAAATTTCTAAAAAAAAACTTACTCTTGATACCAAAGAAATTGCCAACACAGAAAATACTTTTACTTGCACATCAGAGTCTTCAGACGTAATTAAAATATCTAAAAGTTTGTGTATGTCTTCTTTCGTAGCATTTGCCTCCTACAAAACATGAAAGCGTAAAATATGATATTGGTACTAACCTACCTCAAATAAAGAATGTAATAACGCACCTTGAAAACATTAAGATAAGATTGTTTGTATTATTATGACTACTTTATTATTAGTGGCTGAATTCGGGCTACAATACTTTAGTGTCTGCCATTGACACGCTGAGAAAAAGAATATATATTTACTAGCAGCCACCCGCGGTTTCGCCCGCGTGGTTCCAGTTCCCGTGGGAATATCGAAATAAATTATAGCCTATGTGTTATTCTTATGTGCAATAAAGATTGAGATGTAGGTATAAGCTATATTACTGTAAAGTTTCATCCTAATCTAAAGACGTCGTGTACAACAACAACAAACAACAACAACAACAATCCATCCAAACATCCTTACAAACTTTCGCATTTATAATATTAGTAGGATTACATTTAATTTTCATGTACAGACATAGCTACATTGCTTGTTACATGTAATAGCAAGTTAGCAACCGGTACCGGTCATTCACGGATTATTTAAACGTACTTAAATAAAAATGAACTTAATCTCATAGAAGCATTACTTTGAAAATCTGCATCCTATTCCATTTTCCTATCCTATTTCCATTCCATATAACCAAGAAATTGCTGAATAAAAGTCACAAACTGAACTGAACAGATACCTCGGGTTTTTATATTAGTGAAAAATTTGTAATTTCTGCTTACCATGAGTTTCATGATCTTGCGACTCTGCTATAAAAACCACTAACAAGACAGTGTTGAACGGATAAGTGGTAATAAAAGAAAAAGTTTTAAAAGTACCGCCAAACCGCCATTGATTTGACATTTCAGTTGACAGATGAACTTTCACAGATATTTTTTTAATATTTTTTCCGGAATTAGGAAGAGTAGACCAAGTTCAGAGATCATACTGCTTATGCTGCGTCCACACTTGCACCGGGCCATAGTATACTATACTTCTAGCGGCACCAGGGCCAACGAAGCAGTGCTTGTTTGTTGTTTATCCGATTAATGGGGTCGAAAAGGCAAAGCTAATGGCGCCACCACCATTTGTATCTTAAATCTCTTGATTGGTCTAAGTCAAGTTAAAACCTGAAAAAATTTACATTTTGATTTGACAAGTAATTGACCAATCTACAGATTTTTGTACCAGCAGCGGTTGTAGCGCCTTCGCCATTTAGTTCCAGTTTTCTACCCCATTTTTACAGGAAATTTTTTTTGTGAGATTGCTACTTGGACGAATTAACCACTGGACGCGTAACGAGGACCGCGTTCGCCTTTACCCCTCTGTCACTTACCCTGCCTTTTAGACACAGTAAGCAATATGGGTTGTCAGTATGACGCGAGATCTCGAAGTGGAACATTATCTCAAAAATGGGTAAATACGCTGATTTAATTTGTAAAAATCATACCGGACAATCAAAACATTTTTCTTTTCACGCGTAAGTATAATTTCAATCTATTAGAGTAGCAATTTTTCGTAAAATAAATAAAATTTGGTATGTAAACAAAATGTAATACGTCATTTCAAAAAGTAATCATTGTACGTGTAAATTCTTCAAAGATATTGCATAAGTAATTTGGTTGGGTTATACGTATCACTCATTCATTCAATTGTCATTTTTATGTCGTATAGGGCTTGAACATATCGATAAACATATCGATGTATGTAAATTAACGAACGAATCCAATTTTAATGTAGGAACTATTTAAATTAATTTCAGATTTACAGTTGAGCCCCTAACAAGAAGAATTGGGTGGAAGCGGTACGCAGGGAGATAACATAGACGAGTACTCAGGTCTTAGATAACATCTAAGGTCTGATGATGGAGCTCGAAGATGGCTATAGGAACTCTGTAATTAAACGACGCAACCCTACGAACTTTGAGCTTGTTATATTTGAAATATAGCTTCAAACTTAAAAAAAAATGTTGCTTATTTCACCCGCATGGTTCCCGTTTCCGTGGTAATATCAAAAATCCTGTCTTAGTGCTCGCCAACATTGTTAAAAGAACCTGTATGCAAAATTTCAGTTTAATTGGTTTAGCCGTTTGGGCTGTGCGTTGCCTTGCCTGTAAGACAGTCACGGTATTGTTTTTTAGTATTAGACTTATGTTGTACATTATCATGGTGTGTTGTACATTAATATTTAAAATGTATCATAAGTATAAATATAGCATTGACAACGCAAAAATTAAAAAATCATAACTTATTAGCTGTTGCATCATAATATTAATCGTTAAACATTTGTTTTTTTTTCTCTTTCGAATGCAAGGAAGGATATTCTTACAGCGTATAAAAATATAAAAGTATCGGAGAATTTCGACAGTGGTCCGCAAAACTCGGTAGCTCATTGGTTAGAGCAGTGGGCCGGATTCCCAAAGGTCGTGGGTTCAAGTCACATCTGAAAATTCACTTGTGGCCGAGGTCATTTGTTCCAATATTTTTCTTGTTAAAATGTATCATAAATGGTGGTTACATTTATTATTTGTTTCTAACATAAACCTTGTTAGGTCACAGCAAGAATAAAATTAATTATATTTATGTATGTACGTAGCTATATTATACTATTTTTTAATTTTATAATATTTTAATTTTAAGATCGTTTTATTATATTCAAGTAAAACAATCTTAAAACTACAATAAACTATTGGTTGCAATATACTTGCAATTAGTATTTCAGCTAGTAGTTGCTAGAAAGATACTGCCTTGGCTTTATCTTAAATATAGGTAATTATATATAATTATAACTTCTGGGAGTTTGTTGTTTAATACTGTCATAGCGTATGCTGGACCATACGCTATCCAAACGCTAGTCTACTATTTCTAATTTGGGTTTAGGTTGTGCTAATTTCGTACGGTGGCGTAAATTTTGAGATCTTTAATAAAGTGAAAACAAGTTTATATTTTTTCTTACAAATATGCATATTTCTTAAATGTAAATGGACTAGAGTTGAAATTAAAATGTTTTAGTCTCAACGATCTTCTAATGTCGATGATTATTTTCAATAAGTTTTAGTATACTTAGATTTTTGCCTCCAAAAAAATGTAGAATACGAGATATCACAGCTCGAGAAGCACACAGGGGGTTTATTGTCTAATTTTAAGTCTATCACAATCCCTTTAAATTTTTCATTTAAAAGGTACATATTATTCACATCGCATCACATAGCATCGCGCCACAACTATTTGACCTTTGAAAGGGATTGCAATCGATTATAAAATTAAACACTTATGGAGGGGTTGCTATTGTGTATGTCCTATACAATGGTTCTGTAATGAACTAATTACCCATATTTTGTTTTATATAAAAAAGCTCGAGTGATTGAAGAAGTTAATGTGAATAATGAATTATATTATTATATAAACCAAATATTAATGTTTTTTACTCACCTAAAAAGTGTTAGTAAGTAAATTGTAAGTCCGCCTGGCTAGCGACTACCATCTTATCCAAGTCCGTTCCGGCAGTTAGAGGTAAGATAGCTAGTTCCTCAGAGATTGAGGATACCGGGAGAGGCGCGCTTCCATCTTAAGCCTTATCAGTACAGTACTAGTATCAGGTTGCATGTATCTACCCATTTTTCACAAAATAAACCCAAACACAAACGCTTTGGAAACCATAATATTGTATAGTTTTTATGAATTTGAGGTATTTTTTTAATGAGATTTTCATATTATTAGGTGCTTTATATTTTTCCACGAAATAAACAATTAACTTACTATTTTTTTTAAAACACACATGATTTATTAATCTCAATAGGTTCATTCATTCACTCCTTACTTATCGATAAAAAAAAATATCGATTATTCAAGCACTACTGTCATTATTTGACATTAGTAATCGCCCCTCACCCCCGCAAGAATTGGTTGATCGTGTTTTCATACATTCTTCTCGGGTTTCGTGTCCAGTGGTTAATTGGTCCAAGGATTGCTAATACCACAGTATTAAAATGATTTTTTTTGTTAAAACGATACCACAGTATAAAAATGTATTTTTTGGTCAGTAATTATTTATTACTTTCTATTGTACATTCGCACAGAAGAACCTTACTTGGTGACTGTAAAGGTGCTGCAAAGAAACTAATCAATCAGGCAAAAATTTCATGAAATTTTGTAACATGACGTTTTCCTCTGCAAAATAGAGAGAACACGGTACAAACGGAGTAGTTACATACTCTTTGGGACTTGGGAGTTTGGGAAAATTAGTAAAAGAAATCTCGCTGATCTTATGAAAAGGGTTACACTCTCTCTTTGCTACGCGATGTTTTTGATTTGACGACCGGCCCGTGTAAACAGCAACTTGAACTTTCTTCCAATTAACTCTATGTCGAAATTTACTCCATCAGTGTTTATTAGAAGGTTATGAGATAAATTTTGTTTGGGTGCCTAGTCATAGTGATATTTCAGGCAATGAAAAAGCTGACCAACTAGCAAAAGAAGCTATAGTTTCTGGAGATATATTTCCTTACAGAAATTATTGCTATGATCTATGTGCTCAGGCAAAAGTTCTTCTCAAAAGATCATGGGAAACCCAGTGGAACATTAGTAGCCAATACAAAGGCTCTTATTACAAACTCATCCAACCAGATATACCCTGTAAGCAATGATTTCAAAAGGAAGGATGCGCCCATATGAACATCTGACATAAAACTGTTTCATACCAGTAAAATCAAAGCCATCTGTGAACAACTCACTCGAACTTCTTCCATCGCATAGGTGTATTAGAGGTGGGCAAAAAAGATTACAGAAGTGAACGATTTCGTTCAATTGGAGCTATTTTATCTATCACTTATCCAGTTTATTTAGGGACCTAATACTATTTTTAAATATTGTTTAATTAATTTAAAATAAAACAGGCTTGTTTCAAATTAAAATTACATTTTTTGTCCAATCTGTCATCACTGCATTTTTTTTTATATAGAAATAAACGAAAAATATTTTTATAAAGAATATAATCATCTTATAGACGGGCTTTTGGGTAACTTCTCAATATTTTCCATTTAAGTGCATTTTAATGAATAACAACAAACTTTAATGCAATATTAGACGTAGGTAATAGCACCGTAACCCGTGCAATTATCTTGCTATTGATACGCGGCGTTCGTAGCCTACCTATATTTTCGCTTCACTATCGTTTTTTGAGTTAACTAACTATGGAACTAAAGGCGACTATCCAGCCAGCTTTCCATAAAAAGACTTCACTAAAATGCAGCTGTTAAAATGTGAATACTACCGCACAACAAATACTACCGCCACTAGCGGTAATCGGTGGAAGCGACAGAGTTTTCATACTTTAGTTACATTTTGGTCTTAGTTTCTTAGTTTTAGTTCCATTGACAGCCTACAAGTTTTTGCACTGGCGTTATGTCAATAATACGTTCGTTTCATAGTAAAATATTATTTTAAAAATTAATATAAAACATTGGCTAGCATTACAAATTCTATAATTATGCGAGGACATTTGGATTTTTAAGCTTTACTGATTACATCTCTCATTATGCCAGCTGCTTGTCAGGGGAATTTTGAACCGACTCCTTTCATACTAGACTAAAATGATTCATTCATTCAGTTCTTTTGCATCGTTTATAATAATGGCCCATCTCTAGTGCCTTCATCTACTGCCATTAACCCTGCCAGTGGTCGCATGGATTACACATTTGCTCAGCCCCGTAGAATAACATCACAATATCACAATTTTCGCATTTTTGCTCACTATACGGGAAAATAGATTAACTTCTTGAAAATGCTTTATTTACAATAGCTTCAAATAATATCAATCGAAAACATTTTATGGTGCTACTCTATGATGTTTATAATATTCTAAAGATATTTATTCCTCGAAGTCAATCTACACTGACGTATATAATGCGCGCGACCCCTTCAATACTCCTTCAAATTAGTGCGTGATTGACACGATGCCAGAGACTGAACTTGGTTTTTCGGAATTTCGGACCCGAAATTCAATCCACTGCCCAATCTTGTCTACACATACCCGGTTGGGTATGTGTAGACAAGATTGGGCAGTAAGTCAGACTGCCCGCACAAATTATATTGACTGCCCGAAAATAGACAGCAAGTCAGTGCTGGACTGGACTGGGTTGTATGAAGTGTCAACACGAGCCCAGTAGCGAGAACATTTACAAGAAAACATGTAAAATAAAATGCGGCTGCTAATGGGATAACCAAGCAATGGCTGTCGATAGGAGCTGTCAAATAATGCATTCTCTCAGTGGCCGCTTTATATGTTCACATCATGTTTTCTTGAAAATGTTTCGCCAGTGGAAACGGGGGTCACGTTATTCAAACTTTAATACTTTCTGAATTCAGTACATAGATATTTTGAACTTAGGTTTTTAGTATGACAGTCAATATTATGACAATATTAACTTCGGAAGAATAAGATATTTTTCTCTATTTTCAATTATATTTGGCATATTTACACCTGTATTCCACGCGACCAATCAGGTAGTTTTGTACTCGACCACTCTAGGGTTAAGACTGTCGTCGAACAATTCATAAGCCAGATAATATCGTTTAAATAAAATTGTTAGACATGCAATAAAAATAATGTAAAGCTATTTACGGATGATACGATATTCCACGGACCTTTTTAACTATTGGGTCATAATTTTTGCACCATTTTACTACACAAATTCGTAATTTTTATGAAATGACAGCCAACGTCTTTCAACTTCAGTCTCTCGTAGACAACTGAATCATCGTTGGCCCTAAACTGATATTTTAGGGCCAACGATTTGGCACGCTTTTTAGCACCGTTGGCCGGGTCCTTACGCTAGTAATATATAAGTCAATGCCTGTAAGGCTTGGTTTAGCAAAATGAAGTTTGGTAAAGTGCCTACTACTATAATTATACGAATGAGACTTGGCTATACCTGTACTCCTGCCCATCTTGCAAGGCTTCGAATTGTTCCTGGCCCAATGTGTGAATGCGGCCTCAGAATCCCACTTCCGACCTCTATTTTACTTCTTTTAAATAGTAATAGTATAAATGTGTACAAATGTATCTCTATATTTATAACATCCAATAATATCAGAATATGAACTTGTAACATATACCCCATATCCTATCCACTTTTATTTTTATTTATAGCCTTTATTCAGGTATTACAAGTTTTTACAGTATAATTCATTATTAATATCTAAATGTTTTGCTGCTCCCCTGTGTGCCCTCCGGCAAAGGCCTCCTCCAAACTCTTCCATTCCTTCCTCTCTCTAGCCGTTCTCATCCATTTTTCCCTGCCATCTTCACCAAATCATCCTCCCATCTCTTCAGCGGCTTTCCTTTCCTTCTTTTCCCCTCTCTAGGGTACCACCTTACTCCATCTGTCGTCCCCTCTCATTGTGTGACCAGCCCATTTCCATTTAAGGGTTCTCAATTTTATCACGACATCTTCTATCCACTATCCAAATCCTAAATTGCGTTCTGTAAATATTTATTTATTATAAAATATAGTTTCCCTACCTTTTGTTCTGGCTAATACACATACCGGGTGGAGCCATAAAAAAAAAAACTCTATGGTCCGACAGATTAGAATAATTTGAATGTCAATTGGACGTTGACGTTTTAGTACCTGCGCTTCAATTCAGTCTGTTTTCAAAAAGCTTGCTTGGGTTTTGGTTGTTTGCGGTTTGCAGGATTTATCAATTTTCCACAACAAACTAACCAAACCTCCAGTAGGTTTTAAAAGCTGTGGACGCATTGCTATCTGAGAAGCGTATGCGTTAATATTTTTTTATTTACATTTACGTAAATGGATGTCGGGGAACTTCTGTCTTTCAAGGTAACCAAATTAACATTACAAACTGTGTCTAAAACACAGTACATACTGTGTTTACAACCATGATCCTCGCAGTTATCTACATATAATTTGATTGTTTTAATACACCTTAAAATAACATTGGTTTTAGCCAACTCCAACTCCCAAACGTCCGAATGAAGATGACAGTGGGGACTCTGATGAAGAACCATCACGTCGATCGAGTAAAGTTCGGCGATTCGCTAACACCCAACAAAATCAGTTAATACATCAATATAGTCAGGGACTACCCAAAGAACCAACAATATCGGACAAAGAGAGGGAAGACATTTTGAGATTTGTTGAAAATGAAGTTACAGAGGTATGTATTAATCCAACGATCTATCAGTTATTTTACAATACTACACTAAAATAGGTAAAAAATTTCAACCTAAAAACCGGGTTCACATTAAGGAACTAGTAGCATGAAGTGAAGTATTGCATTTAGTTAGGCAAACACAGGTGCCCCCTGCAACCAGGTGGAATGATATCCTGCAAAAGATAATGCATCCCAAGCAGTGGACGTCTACTGGCTGATGATGATATCATGAAGTGAATGCATGAACATTGTTTAATTGTTTCTATCAACAATTTCATAACGAAATGTCAAGTTTCACAGTGCATGCATTAAAAAAAGAGTTTTTTGGACATACAAATGAACCAAGTAAATACGGCCAGCATTAGTGTTGTAAAATTGGCAATGCAGTGGTAGTTAGCTAAGCTTCAGATATAGTTATACTATGTTAACTCACAAAAATTATTTATACTTATATTCTTCTTCTTCTTCTTCATTCAATACGGGCGGTTTCCGCAACTCGACGACTTTTTTGCGCCTATTTTGCGTCCGGAGGGTGTCAGGCCGGATCACTCCAGCCATCCCAGCTCAACCAGGAATGCTCCCAGCGCCTTCACGTCAGAGACGGCTTCCCGGAGACTGCCTGGTGAGCCGAGGTACTTCGCCTGGTAAGGGGCTACTCCGTCACAATCCATTAGGACGTGAGCAGCTGTCTCTTCTTCCTCCATGCAACCTCTGCATAGTGGGCTGTCAGTGACACCTAAATTGAAAAGGTGCTTGTTAAAATTACCGTGGCCAGTGATGGCCCCTGTTATCAAACGTAACAGCGGTCTATTGAGTTTAAGGAGAGCTCTGGAGAGACGAGCGTCTGCGCGCGGTAGTGCTTGTTTCGCTTGTCTGCACGTCTCCAGTGAGTCCCAGTAGTTTTGATGCAAGTTAGCTGTGTGCTCACGGATCTTACCATCATACCAGCTAGCCGGGATGGGAGCAAAAGGTTCCGGTCCGAGAGGGGTAGAATCTGAACCCCGCTTCGCTAACTCATCTGCCATGTCATTACCTCGTGCGCCGCTGTGGCCTTTAATCCACTGGACAGTGAGATTATTGGAAGCACCTACTTTGTTTAGGGTGTTGTAACATTCTTGTATTAGGCCCGATGTGCTACGACTACTATTCAGGGCCTGTAGTACCGACTTGCTGTCAGAGAGTATATAAATGTCGCAGTTTGTTACCTCTCTGGATATAATTGCCTGTGCTGCCAGTGTAATACCAACACATTCCGCTTGAAAAACGGTATTGTATGGACTAAGTGGAGAGGCAATTTGTATGTTAAGGTCCTCTGAAAATACCCCCGAACCTACTCCCGATGATGTCTTGGAACCGTCAGTGAATATTAGGAGGGCCTTGTGCTGCTGTCTGGAGTCAAGTTCGTCCTCCAGGTGTACCCTGTATACTTATACTTATATTATAAAGATTTGATTGTTTGCATTGAATAGGCTCCGAAATTACTGAATGGAATTGGCAGAAATTTGGTACACAGATAGTAGATAGCCTGATTATGAACATAGGATACTTTTCATCCCGATATTCCCATGGGAACTGTGGGTGAAACCGTGAGCGGCCGCTAGTTATCAATAAAACTTGTGTCATATTGTTTTGGCTTTACTTTATTTTAAACATTGTATTACTATATTGTTTTTTCCTAGGGTGAAGTTCTTGATGAAACAGCAGTAAAAAAATTGGTATTAAATTTTGAAAAGAAAGCCCTTAAGAACAGGGAAATGAGAATAAAATTCCCAGATCAACCGGAAAAGTTTATGGACAGTGAGATAGATTTACACGAAGCATTACAGGTATTTGCAGTTTATTTATTTTTTCCAATATATTTGAATATTGCACTATCTCAAGTTTAATAAAATTGATTTCAGGAATTAAGTGCGGTGGCTACAGTCCCTGATCAGTACCCACTGTTAGTTGAACTCAAGTGTGTTAATTCATTATTGGAGTTACTATCACATGACAACACAGATATTTCTACTAAAGTTGTTAATCTTCTTCAGGTACACAATTATAATTATTGCTATAAAACTATTGAAAACATATTCTGTACAAACAAACTAATTTTAACAGTCAAGACATGAAAGCTGACTGGTACCTTTAATGTAGTAAAACATAGAAAACCATTTCAGTAAACATGAAGCCTATATTTTGATGAATATATTTTGTTTTAGAGTACAGCAAATTGATTCATCGTCTTTTTTTATATTTAATGGCGGTGCCCTTTTGGATTTCGCCAGTATCCAGTTTTTATTAAAATAATAATTATAAAACAAATTGTACAGTAGATAGAGTTAAAACCTGAGAGGTTGGAGACCATTTCGGCTACTATGATATTATTTGTTACTATTGTTTCTATGTGTAAAACTTTTTGTTAGCTGAATAAAAGTTTTTTCTTTCTTTCTTTAAATGGAGTCTCACAACACGTGTTATTACCAAACTAACGCGGAAGAAATAAAATTAATTAATCATTTTGTGTAACTAAGTTATTCAAATTGTATCATGACACTATAAAACCATATCACCGTAGAGGGGGCGGAATTTTTCGCATAATGTCGATTGTTCTAAAGTCGTTTGTCATACATCACAATTGGCATAATCATCAAATAGCATAACATTAATATCACATATTTTTTCCTTTGCATAACTTTTAAGTAGCATAACTGTCTAAAGGCATATTATTATGAAGCATAATAAATTAAATCCCTAATTTCATTTGGCATAATATTAGGCAGTCCCAAAATCCCTTAGCATAATTTTATTTGCCATAACTATAGAAAAACCTAATTTTATTTGGCATATTATAGGTAGTCCTAAAAAATGTTATGGTAAAAAAAAATTATACATAACAATTTCTATTATAGTTTTGGGTTAGGGTATCTCAAAAGGGGTTCAGGACCTAAAAAAAAATATCAACTGATTTTGTAGGGAGACAGGACTTGGAATATTTTTGATTGATTTAGTATGGATCGGGGACTTGTAAAATTTTCAAGAAGGAATTTTATAAAAATGCGAATATCTCGAAAACGGTGCGTCGTAGTTAAAATGTAACAAAATTTTCGACTTCTAAGGCGCATCTGATGGACATATATTTTTTTCTCTCAAAAATTTTGGAAAAAGCAGAGAAGGGGGTACGGGGGGCTGCAGCAACAAACTGTAGCAGACGTTTCAGGTTAGGTTAGGTTAGAACTGTGACCAAAACGCAGCGTGAGCCGAGCGAGTGAAGCGAGCGTGCCGCGGCAGCGGCCTACGAAGCGCCAGAAAAAATAGTTTTTAATTATTAAAAAAAAACACTTTTAATTTATTTGTCTACTAGTCAGTGACAGAAACGAATCGCCTAAAAACCGACTCCACGCAGTCTTGAATGCCCTACCCATAGAGTGTAATTTAATTTTAGCATGCCTGCTTGCATGCTGCACGCCTGCTTGCATTCCGCAATTATGCTTTAAAAAAAATATTCGTAATTCTATTATTCCTTGTGATTATTATGCTATAAATTAATTATGCTTTAAACAAAATATGCGTTAAGATATTATTCGTTGTGATTATTATGCTTTACATTAGTTATGCTTTTAAAAACAGTTTTCTTAAACTATTCTGCGTTTCAAAATTTATGCCTTTTAATACTTATGACAAACAATTTTAGCTTACACTATATTAGGACTTTTAAAATTATGCGTCGCGATAATATGCAACATGATGATATTAAAATTATGGAACATGATATTATGATAAAAAACGTTATGCTTAAAATTACGGAGCCCACCGTAGATTAAAAGGTTAACCATTTAATAAATAACTATATTTGCTACAAAGTACAGTACTTTACTTTTTTAGGAATTGACCGATGTAGACATTTTGAATGAGAGTGAGGAAGGAGCTGAGGAATTAATCAATGCTTTGGCGGAAGCAGAGTGTCCAGCTCTACTGCTCCACAACCTGGCACGTCTTGATGAGCAGGTACCAGATGAGAGGGATGCAGTTCATAATACATTAGGTACATATGTAGAAATCTGTTTTCTTACATTTCTACTTATCTGAACAATTTGCCCATTCAAAATCCATATCTGTGTTAATCAGAGCATAAAAGTATACATCATTTTCTAGTTTCATATATTGATTTCATTCTGATCTGATTTTGTACCGTTTTATTTCTCCAGGTATAATAGAGAACATCACAGAATTCAGACCAGAAATGTGTTCAGAGGTAGCAAAGCAAGGTTTCTTACAGTGGATACTTAAAAGGCTGAAGGTATGCATAAGCTTATAAATCGATTAGTAGCTGTTTTCTGATTACTCTCTTAACAGCCTACATTCTGTTTCAGTTAAAAGCTCCTTTTGATGGAAATAAATTGTATGCGACGGAGATTCTTTCCATTTTGCTACAAAATACACCAGAGAATAGAAAATTACTTGGAGAACTTGATGGAATTGATGTGTTGCTGCAGCAGTTGGCGGTAAGTGTTGATAATTTCTATTCTAAATAATTATAAGTTACTGTAATTAGCGACTATAACTTAACTTAGCGGTATTTGTCTCTCTATACAGGGTTACAGGGAAAGTCGTACTGAATATTAAAGGACGTTATTATTTAGGTCATTTCTGATGAATTTGATCCTATAATATAGTGTCCGAAACTTAACCGTTATGGAGATATTGATATCTTTAAGTTTTTTTTTAAATATCCCAATTTTTTTGCTTTTTTGCCAATCTTTTTATGATTAAGACTCCTAGGGTTCGTTTTTTTATGTATTTAGTTAGAAGACATGCCAATGAATAAAAATGATCAACAAAAACTCAACCCTCCATTAACAGCTTAAAATAACTGCACGACAACGGTATAAATTAAATAATTTTTGCTAAGTATTCCTAACTTTGAAGCGATATGATAAAAAAAAATTGTATGGAACTTATTCTGCAGATGATTTTAAAAACTTCTACGTCTTCTTAGCTATTCAAAAAGGTATAACACTAGCTATTAAATAGGCAAAACATTGACCAAATAACAGTTCAGTTAGCAAAGGCTACATTTTTGGTTTGAGGTATAAATAGCTAAATCACGAAAATAAAACAAAAAAATCAGTAATATTTTTATAATTCATGTTCAACATGGCCGCCACTATTTCTTATACAAATTCTCATTCGTTTTCTTAAATTACTTTTTACAACAGATGTTTGCAGGCTCCGCCTCATTTCCTCAGCCGCATCAATAATTTTTTGTCGTATAACCTCGATATTTGCGATTGGTGTCATTTCGTCGTACACTAGGGTTTTCATATGACCCCACACATAAAAATCCATCGGCGTTAAATCGGGACTTCTTGCCGGCCACGGTATGGGTCCACCTCTTCCAATCCACCGGTTTGGGTAATTTTCATCCAACCATGCTCGAACACTTCTTCTGTAGTGCGCTGGGCAGCCATCGTGTTGAAAGAACATATTTTGTCTTATTGCCAGAGGTAAATCGAGCATTAAAGAGTATAACTCCTCCCTTAAAAAGTTCTCGTACATCTCGCCATTCAAATTATCGGGCAAAAAGTATGGCCCTATCAAATAATTAGAAATTATGCCCATCCACACGTTGAGACTGAATCTCCTTTGCGATCCTTTTAATCTTTTTTTATTGGGATTACCTTGCGCTTTGGGAGCCCAATAATGGGCGTTATGGTAATTTGTGATACCGTCTTTGTCAAACTTAGACTCATCTGTCCACAAAATTTTCTTTAAAAAAGCCGGATCATCAATATCGGCATTTAGCATAAATCTGCAAAAGTCTAGTTGCCTCAGCGGGTCCCCTTCTTCATTTACGTGCACTGGCGTGTAATGCTAAGGGTATTGGCCAGAACTGTGCATTACGAACCAGGCTTTCCACTGGGAAATACCGAGCCGTCGAGCAACAACAGTTGTTGACGTGGTTGGGTCGGCTTGAAAAAGGCGTCGAATTTCATTATTTTCTTCGTCGTCGTCATCAAAAATACGAGGTCGTCCCACGTCAGTTCGTCGTACTTGAACAGAACCAGTTTCTCGTAGTCTTCGGTAAACTCTGTCAAATACGCCAATATCAGGTACTCGGCGAGTAGGATACCGTAGCATGTATTCATTACGTGCACGTAATGACACTCCTCCGCAAAAGCCGTAACACATTAGGATGTCAGCATATTCCTCGTTGGTAAATGTCGCCATGTTCACAAAACAAATCAAAGTCCAGTTGCAAGCCAAATCACACAGTTAGAAGATGAAACAGTCCAAAAATCCAAGCCAAGTCGCGTTTATACCGAAAATTACCAGAAGCACGAATAACACATCTACCACGGAAGAATCGCATGAGCAGACTAACAATACAAACAAGTTTTGACATGCACCTGAGACCAAAATGTGCCTCGAACACAAAAAATGACCAGCCGCCCGACCCTTTTCATTGTTTAAAGATGCCAGGTAGTAAATCGGATTCTTTTGTATCGACGCCCCGTTATGTTGCAATACCAGTTTGGACTATTAAGATTGTAAATTCCTACTGTACGATGTATTGTACATTACTAGTAGATGTTGAACATGAATTATAAAAATATCACAGTTTTTATTTTTTTATTTACGTATTGAAGCTATTTTTACATCAAACTGAAAATGTAGCTTTTGCTAACTGAACTGTTATTTGCTCAATGTTTTGCCTATTTAATAGCTAGTGTTAAACCTTTTTGAATAGCTAAGAAGACGTAGAAGTTTTTAAAATCATCTGCAGAATAAGTTCCATACAATTTTTTTTTACCATAGCGCTTCAAAGTTAGGAATACATAGCAAAAATTATTTAATTTATACCGTTGTCGTGCAGTTATTTTAAGCTGTTAATGGAGGGTTGAGTTTTTGTTGATCATTTTTATTCATTGGCATGTCTTCTAACTAAATACATAAAAAAACGAACCCTAGAAGTCTTAATCATAAAAAGATTGGCAAAAAAGCAAAAAAATTGGGATATTTAAAAAAAAAACTTAAAGATATCAATATCTCCATAACGGTTAAGTTTCGGACACTATATTATAGGATCAAATTCATCAGAAATGACCTAAATAATAACGTCCTTTAATATTCAGTACGACTTTCCCTGTAACCCTGTATACCTAAAACCTCTTATAGCAAAAAAAGAATATAAGTATTAATGAGGTGGGTGGTCTTGTTTCTTATCGCAAACTGAGTCGATTAGAGGCGTAATTTTAATAAATTTTAACCTTAGCCACCACGCAAATCTTACCGCGAACCCCCTGCAGTCTAGTGGTGAACCCTATTGCATGTAGTGTAAACACTATTTGGTGCAGTTCTACAAGCGGCACGACCCGAGCGGCGCGGAGGAGCAGGAGGCGATGGAGAACATGTTCGACTCGCTGTGCTGCGCGCTCATGGAGCCCGCCAACCGCGACCGCTTCCTGCGCGGCGAGGGGCTGCAGCTCATGAATCTGATGCTGCGGTGTGTGCCTTTGATATCTTTAGAACTGACCAGCCCCTATATTCTGGAACTCAGGGCAACCGAGTTTGGCACATGGTGAAAGTGCATTGCATAGAGGATTGTTACTTAGATTTTTACTGTAGCAGCCAATAAAACGGTTTACTAATGTATGCCCGAATTTCAAATGCAATAATTTCTTTTGTCATAATTTCATTTGCCATAATTCCATTAGAAATAACGTTTCTGTTGCCATTACTACCAAATTACATAAAATGTATTGCTTTAATTTCATTCTTTATAATCAATCAAACGCCATAACTACTTAATGCCATAATTTTATTTGCAATACATTTCATTTTCAATATATTTAATATCCATAACAATCATTTACCATAAAACCTATACTGACTATTTATTTATTGACTTTAAGTACTAGAGTTGTATGCAAACCCCCATGCAGGCAAACATGCATTATGCAGTCAGGCATTATGCAGATAGGCATGTGCAGCATGCAAGCAGGCATGCAGCATGCAAGCAGGTATGCAGCAGGCATGCAACATGCAAGTCTTCTGTCATGGCTTCGGCGCAGCGGGGTTCCGGCGGTCCCATGCGTACTTATCGTCGCAGATGGCTTTCGCTCACCACCGCAGCTTCGGCGGCTCGCTCATTGCCACCTGCTCCTCAGCACGCGGGTCGCCTAACCCCTCCGCGCCTTCGCGGCTCTAAATTACACTCTAGGGGTAGGGCATACAAGACTATAAAGATTATGTCGAATGATGTTTATAGTTTCTAATAATTATAGCATTTGTTAATATGGCATCTCATTTTATGGCAAATGAGAGTTATAGCTAGTAAATGATTATATCATGCGTTATTTATTAGTATAAATGAGAATAATACAAACGAATATTATGACCGAGGATCATTATGGCAAATGAAATTATTGCAAGGAATATTATGAAAAAAAGACAATACCCAATAAAACATCTGTAAGTACTTACAGATGTTATGATGATGAAGGCTTGTTTATGCAACTAACTAGTGAAATGGTTTAACTATAGTAAAAACACTTAATTTATACTTGATTTCAATGCTTTTAGAAGCATTTGATTTGTCTATATATTTTTTTGTCAATTTGTATATTATAGCGAAAAGAAAATGTCTCGTAATGGCTCCTTGAAAGTTCTGGACCATGCGCTAGCGGGACCAGACGGGAAGGATAACTGTAACAAGTTCGTCGACATTTTGGGGCTGCGCACAGTATTCCCGCTATTCATGAAAACTCCAAAAAGAAAAAGATTACTGACAGTGGACCAACATGAAGGTAATTTGTTGCAAAACATTTGGTCTTTTTATTTATATTGGAAAATTCATCATTAATTAATCCTCATTTTTTTTTCAGAACATGTTGTATCAATTATCTCCTCCATGTTGAGGAACTGCCAAGGCAGTCAGAGACAGAGGCTACTAGCAAAGTTCACAGAAAATGACTTAGAGAAAGTGGACAGATTGCTCGAGTTACACTTCAAGTATATGGACAAGGTGGACCGGACTGAAAAGAAAATGGAGGTAGGTTTAAAGAAGTAAAAAGTTAAGATTACGGATATATTGAAAAATGTTTCTTATAAAAATACTTGTTGTTTGTTACAGCTAGAACAGGAGGAATTAGACGACGATGCACAATACCTGAAGCGTCTGTCTGGTGGTCTATTCACTTTGCAGCTTATAGACAGGATTATTCTAGAGGTACATCATTACTATTATGAAATATGGGTTGGATTTCTTTGATTTTTAGGACCGTCATTTCATGTTTATTATGCGATATGCAGGTATGCACTGCGGGGCCTCCTACAATCAAACAGCGTGTCCAACGGGTGCTATCTCTTCGCGGTGGCTCGCTCAAGATTATACGACACGTAATGAGAGGTAAAGCTAGCAAATACGAAACTAGGTAATAATAAAATTATAGTTGTACTTACGTATGTATTTTCATATTTTCAGAGTACGCAGGCAATCTAGGCGATGCCGGTAGCGAGGAGTGGCGGCAACAGGAGCAGCAACACATACTACAGTTGGTGGACAAGTTTTAGCATCAACCACTCCAAGCGCTGGCACAGTAAACTATCTAAAGTTATATTTTAATAAAAACAATTGACTTTATCACAGTTTTATCATTTTGTTATTTACAAGTGAAGTTATAGGTATCTATCGATTATATTTTATCTATCTATCGAGTTGCAAAATTGAATTTTGGGAATAAAAGGAATCTTATAGGTTATTTACATTGGGGCTTCCAAGCCAGTCAACGCTGCTATATCCAAATGTTCAGAAAGATAAGTAATAATAAGGTGCCTGTCAGTCGCAGAGAGAGAAAAGCTATTTATGTTATTCTCAGTCAGTCAACATGCCAAACCCATTGTTACTTTGTGGCAAAACGCACATTTTATGAACATAATGACTTAATAAATATCAAAAGAAAAAATAGATCGGATATATTACTTCTATTGTATTTACATATTTCAAGCCTAAGGTTTTCAACTACTTATTTTTCATGCAGCACACCACTATTTAAAGTTGTAGCCGTAAGTATAACCTATATGATAGCAACTATTTTAACCGGTATTTACGTAATCACTTATCACGATATCAATTATTATCAGGTCTTTTGTCTTAATTGCAAGCTGGGCTTTCACTTAAAAAAGCATTATTATTCTTACATTTATAATGGGCACTAACAATCTTAGCGGATATTACCAGAATGTTAGAGGACTTCGAACGAAGTCCCATTCTTTTTTTGCCCAAGTTGCGTTATCTAGTTATGATTTTGTTTGTCTCACTGAGACATGGTTAACAGCTGATTTTTACGATCGGGAATACTTCGATAACAGGTACATTGTTTATCGATGCGATCGGTCGGCGGAGCTGAGTGGGGCGTCGCGCGGCGGCGGTGTGGCGGTGGCAGTCCGTGCATCGCTGCAGTCGCAGGTGCGCGCGTGGCCCTTGCCCCCTCGCGCCGCCGCCCGCGCCGATGCACTTTGGATTACGATACCTATCACGCACCATTTTACTAATAGGACTTTGAATATAGCATGTGTTTACATTCCTCAAGGACCGGGCTATGTCGACGCTTTAAATAGTTTTTTCGAGACGGCCAGTGAACTCATCAATGATAACCCAAACGATTTATTTTTGATAAACGGCGATTTTAACTTAACAGAGGCTAAATGGAGTGATAATCTTTCAAGTGACTCGTGTTTAGCATCGAGCGGTATTCACGCAGTTCAATTATTACGTGACTTTTTAGCATTGACTGACTTACGACAGTGCAATAGAATATTCAATCATAATAACCGATTGCTCGATCTTGTGTTTTTCACGGAACCCTGTAACGTGACTCTTTGTGACCATCCCTTAACCCCAGTGGATGCTCATCACCCCCCCTTACAAATTAATTTCTCAATGACAGCTTCTTTAACAATTACTCCTAATACATTGTTGAGATATAACTTTCGCGCTGGGAATTATAATGTAATGAACGAAGAATTACAAAAAATTAATTGGTACACATTTTTTGAATCATTGGATATGGAAGAATGTGTTACAAAATTCTACGTTCTGCTTAAATGTTTAATAGATAAGTACATTCCTATGCGCCGTGTAAAAACTTCTTCTAGGCCTGTTTGGCATACTAAACCATTAATTAAATTGCTAAATGAGAAACGTAAGTATCACAAATTGTGGAAGCTGTATGGAAATCCATTGGACTATATTACTTTTAAGAAACTGAGAAAAAGGGCCAAATCACTACATGCCGAGTGTTACAACAATCATATTGAATTGTGCGAAGACCGAATTAAATCAAACTCTAGGTATTTCTGGTCCTATATAAAAGATTTTTTCTCAAATACTGGATTGCCCCAAACAATGACATTTAAAGGTCGTAGTGTATCAGGGGGTGACTGCATTTGCAACGCTTTTAATGATTATTTTCAGTCTGTTTTTAATCCACCTAGTAATCACAACTTTACATCAGATAGTTTAAGCCCACCAGCGGATTCTCCGCGCGACCTAAGCACCATAGAGATAACACACGATTTAGTTTTAAAGCATTTGAGTTCGCTAGATATTAACAAAGGTGCAGGACCGGACGGAATACCGCCCTTATTAATAAAATACTGTCGTCAGTCCTTATCATTACCGCTAACATTGCTTTTCAATAAATCACTCAGCTCCGGCTGCGTACCACAACTCTGGAAGCAGGCTCTAATAACTCCAATTCCAAAAGGTCTCATTAGTACTGATATTGAAACATACCGTCCTATTTCGAAACTTTGCCAATTTGGGAAAATTCAGGAGAAAATTACTACATCTATGTTATTTGCAGCAGTTCATCGATTAATTACCCCTAACCAACATGGATTTTTTAAGGGCCGTAGCGTCGATACTAACCTGGTGTCATTCACCGATACTATCTTGAGCGCCATGGATGACAAGTTGCAGGTGGATGCTGTATATACAGATTTTTCAAAATGTTTTGACAAAATCTGCCACCAAACACTCCTCTCAAAGATATCAAAACTTGGGATCCACGGCGATCTGTTTAGGTGGATAAAATCTTACATAGAAAATAGAAGTCAGGCCGTAGTTTACGCTGGATACACTTCCTCTTTTCAGCCTATAACTTCCGGGGTGCCTCAGGGCTCCCATCTGGGACCCCTTCTATTTATTTTGTATATAAACGAGATCACTGACAACTTGCGTAATACTAATTCCTTACTATACGCCGATGACACCAAAATATTTAAAGTTATTCGCAATAAAGATGATTGTGTGTTGATGCAACAGGATCTCATGAAATTTGAAGCTTTTTGTAAAGAAAATAGTTTATATCTGAACACCGATAAGTGCTTTACTGTTACTTTTTCTAGGAAATTAAATCCCATTACTTTTGATTATACTTTAAATGATAGGGTTCTTAAAAGAGTTAATGAGATTCGTGATCTGGGTGTGATACTCGATTCTAAACTGACATTCATACCACACATTGACAAAATACTTAACAAAGCCTTCAAACAACTCGGTTTCATCCTTCGCTAAACCTTTTAAACACCCACTTACTTACAAACTATTGTACAATGCCTATGTCCGTAGTCACTTGGAGTTTGCTTCAGTTGTCTGGCAACCTACATTTAAAACTCATGCAGATAGAATCGAAAGAGTCCAGCACAAGTTTGTCAAGGCTTTAGACTTTCGCACAGATCGGATGTACGTTGACTATGACACATCTGCAAAACATCACAACATATCTTTGCTTAGACATCGCCGTGACCTTTTCGATGTAACATTTTTGTTTAAATTAATTAATAATTTAATCGATGCACCCAAGCTCCTACAAAACGTTACCTTTCGTATCCCCCGATTGCATGAAAGATCCTGCCGGAAGAAACATCTTTTCTCGTATCCGGCTCCGAAAACTTGTTACGGAAGTAATACTTTCACTAGACGTTCCTGTAAAACCTATGACGATAAGCTGCATGAGGTTGACATCTTTGGCTTGACCCTCAAAATCTTTAAAAAAGAATCTATAAAAATTTTATCGACAGATTCATAAGATGTGCTTTTCTCATCCCATTTTTCTCAATTCAAATAATATTATAAATTGTAAATTAAGTTAAGAAATGTTATTTGGCATGCATAATTTAAATTAAGTTAAAAAAAAAAACAATATTTATAACTTTATATCTTTTTTATGTAACCATTTATGGAACTGTAGGTTTTTAAGTACATCACATTGTTTTGCAAATTGTTTATATATGCGACTGTTTGTTCCTTAATAAAGAGAAAAAAAAAAAAAATGATAAGTTTCGATTAATTTAATACAGCAAGTGGGCGACCTTTGATGAATTTTCAAAATAAAAGATTATGATTAATTTGTGCATTTATTTTATAATAGTCTTTATCATTGAAATTCATACCAATGAAATCTAAACAATAGGAGACGCAGCGAAACTTTTAAGTACGTGTAAATTGGGGCTGTAACGAGTAATTTGACTTTGCAATCAATATTTCTGGCTAGTATTACAATAAATATTTATTAAGTATATTTTATAAGATCGTTATTCTCAGTTTTACTTTCCACGTAATATTTATAACAATTATCGGTATGATGTTACGTAATAAATTAGATAAGAAATCACATTATTTATAATAGATGTCCTTTTTTGGAACATGCATTAGGAACACGGATAATATACATTATTTTGCAAATGCCAAGTTTCGCTGCAAATGACACGTGCAATAATATTCTCTAACAGTAAAGTAATAAATAACAACAGGCCTGTAATAAGTTCAAAACAACATAATGAAATATTTGGTCCAAATTCAAGCGGAAATAAACGACATCACAAATTAAATTAGAATTATCGAACCATAGAAACGATATCGTCTCACCTAATCCAGTTACAAATACATTGTTTGGTACGTATCTTCATCCATTACAAATCACAACCATCCTATTCTATGATAAAGGACTATCTGTCCCAGGAACTTAATTTCAAAATATCAATCTGACAAAACATTGAGAATGATAAATGCATGTGGACGCTTCAATTACATTCTTGTACTATCAAAACTTCATTCATTCATAAAAACATTTTGAAATATCCACTTTGTACTGAACTGACACATTTCTCTGTCCTCCTAAACAGCAATACTAGTGATCATTATGGCACTTAGTGAATCATGAAGAAAGATCTACGTTGCTCATATTAACTGGCAATTAAATATCATGTCACTCGGTGTGCCATTTTGATGGAATAAAAATAACAAAATGTTATATAAATATCTTAATAGTGATACTATAATAAATCGGTAAATTCATGTTTAATAAAGTAATAACAATAATAGTTAACCAGAAAAGTAAAAATAACCTAAATTCTATCTACACCTAAACCCAAAATCTTCCCCATTTCTAAAGCTAGGTTTTTAACATAATATACACCAAGTATAGGGCATTGGTTTTAATATTTTATTCATAATTACTGTCAAGATTTCACTATTTATAAACGAATAATTTAAGATAATAATGGCTAAATTCATCATTAAGTATCCGTTATACAGATTAACACATCAACAACTATCGTTGGTATCTATATAAATGTATTCTATACAAATAAGGCGATTCAACAAGTTAGGCAAAATTGAGTGCACTCGAGTTCCACCCATAAAATTGCGTCTCACATTTTGCTTCTCCCTTGGTCCTCTCGTAATAAAAAGCTGGGTATCAACATCGCAGGACATGACGCCATAAAGGGACGAGTGTCTCGAGCCAATAGGATCGCAGCCGCTTACTTATCCACGTATCGCAGTTACAGTTTTTGCATTAGCATCGACCGATTCGCGAATCTCGCGATGCTGATATCCAGCTTAAAACTAAAACATTCATTTATAAAATTCACATGACTCGCTTATATATGCATGTGGCAAAACATAACACGTACACTTGCCAACGCTATAGGAATATTTAAAATTTATATCGCAATTATGTAACCAACTCTAACCAGGAAATCAGTCTCCATTGAAACATCCTATAAAATTACTGTACTATAATCCTCATGTATCCCTTCAGTCTCACTTAGACAATCGCTAATGCGATAAGTTATGCTTCTATTCTAAATAGCTGAGCCAAACTTTCCTACTAAATTGGTAGAATTTTCATAAAATTTCTTCTTTGTTTTTCATAATTATTAATTGACACTAACAACATAGGTACGTCAAAGAAATCATACTGTTCGAATGGTTCACATTCATAGGTTTCGGTGGAAAACATTAGATAACTTTTGCTGCGTTCATATCACTGTCTCTAGAAGCGATTGATGTATGGGGCTTATTGCTTTCTGCACGGCAAGCTTGGTAAAGCTACTTGCAACAGGCAATACGCCTTGCACATTATTGTAAGTACCGAGAGTATAGCTTCTTAGAGCCGAGTTAACCAACTGATTAAGCGACCGATTGACGCTAAAGGCAATTTAAATGTCATTGCGTTGGTTTAAAGTTAATCAACAGTTGGTTTGGTCTAATTGGCTTTTAATGTTGCTCAAATATGACATATCACTAATGGCCGATCCGAATTCCCAAAAGTATTCTTAGATAGCCCTACTTCTAGAGATTGGTTACGACCCAATTTGCTTCCCACATTTAACAGAACTAGGGCTTCAACGAATCTGTCTTCCCATAGTCAACACGAAGCCAGTGGTCGAAATGTTTAAAACCTATTTGAATCAACAATACTAGTGATACGTTTTAGGCACATAAAATAAAATCTCGCATTGGCAAGTGGTGTTTCAATCAATGTGTACGTATGGGTGGTCCTAGAAAGAGAAGGCACAGTCACGGGCGGGGCGGGGCACGGGGGTTACGGGCAGTCCTTGCTGAGCATCTTGGTGAAGGCTTTTGGGATGTCTTCGTTGGTTTTGGATACGTTGCTTCCCCCCAGTAAAGTGGGCGCCGCCACAGCACCAGTTTGGATTCCGTGCGCGGTCTTTAGTAGGTCGTAGTTTATTTTCTCGGTAACGATGGAGTCTTTTCTAGGAAGAACATAAATGTATTTTATTAAAAAGCCGCATGCCGCTGAATGGACGATTAATACGATTATACACAATGCTAGGAAATCAATATTTGAAAGAAATTCACGCGAAGAGTGGAGCGGCTGTTGCGGAGTCCAAACGGTTTCTAAGCAGTGTAAATTGCAAGCAAATATAGAACTTAACTACAGCACAGTAGGGATGCTTGAATATCCGCTGAAACGTTGCGGCCCGGCCGGACTCGCGCCGGTACATTTAAAACGTACTTAAGTCGAAACCAAATAGCTTAATATACATTAATGATGCACTCACTTGTACTGTGGGTGCGAGGTGATGAAGTGCCGCATCCAGGTGGCCATGGTAGAGATGTCCCCAGCGGCGCGTTTCTGTATGAGCTTGAGGTACTGCTGCACGGAGCAGTGTGTGTCCGCGTCCACGTCCATGCCGGATAGGTACGACTCGATCAAAGGCACCAGACCCGGGAAGGTTTTGTCCTGAACAAACGCGTTTTCACGGTCAGCAAGAATGCCCCAATCAGTAGAGGACATTAAAAACGGCTTATATTTAAAAAGACATCAAATGACACCAATTCGTCACTGTATCGGAGTACAAGAAACCAAGTTTGGGCAGCGACAAACTTTAAAGAGGATCGCCTTGTCGCCGTCCACCTAGGTGAAACGCTTTGTACTCTATACGACGGGGGGGGAACTATATTATACACACGTTCGCGTGTGAGACTCCTTATTGTCTTAAATATGGCCTGTCGCGGGCCTGCGACTTGACGTCACGCGGCGCGCCACGTCTCGTCGCCACCAGAACTTGTGGTCCAGTCACGACGCTGCATGTTATACGTCTAACAGCGACCAGTACTAACCTTTCCATTGACGATCTCGTTGATGGTCATCTCCTCGTACTGCTCGGCGCTGTCGCGGGCCTGTGGCGCGACGTCACGCGGCGCGCCCACGTCTCGTCGCCACCAGAACTTGTGGTTCAGTCACGACGCTGCATGTTATACGTCTAACAGCGACCAGTGCTAACCTTTCCATTGACGATCTCGTTGATGGTCATCTCCTCGTACTGCTCGGCGCTGTCGCGGGCCTGTGGCGCGACGTCACGCGGCGCGCCCACGTCTCGTCGCCACCAGAACTTGTGGTTCAGTCACGACGCTGCATGTTATACGTCTAACAGCGACCAGTACTAACCTTTCCATTGACGATCTCGTTGATGGTCATCTCCTCGTACTGCTCGGCGCTGTCGCGGGCCTGTGGCGCGACGTCACGCGGCGCGCCCACGTCTCGTCGCCACCAGAACTTGTGGTTCAGTCACGACGCTGCATGTTATACGTCTAACAGCGACCAGTGCTAACCTTTCCATTGACGATCTCGTTGATGGTCATCTCCTCGTACTGCTCGGCGCTGTCGCGGGCCTGTGGCGCGACGTCACGCGGCGCGCCCACGTCTCGTCGCCACCAGAACTTGTGGTTCAGTCACGACGCTGCATGTTATACGTCTAACAGCGACCAGTACTAACCTTTCCATTGACGATCTCGTTGATGGTCATCTCCTCGTACTGCTCGGCGCTGTCGCGGGCCTGTGGCGCGACGTCACGCGGCGCGCCCACGTCTCGTCGCCACCAGAACTTCTGGTTCAAACACGCGCCACGACGCTGGGCGCGCTGCATGTTCTCGTCTACCTGTTCACATAGCTCCATGTATCATGTATAGTAGACTCATTAATCTGATATTTGCTGTGCAAAAACCGCTCTAAAAACGTAAGCGCGTCCAAAGTAAATATGGAAAGTTCAATGAGCACTTAACTTAATAACTCTTTTGCGCTCGCGAAATACGTTACTAATTTTATAACATATTTGCTCGTAAACGGTCTCTTATTACACCAATTTCAATTTCGTATTGTATCTCATTACGTACTTGTGCGTTATTGTAATGTAAAACGCACGGTTTATCAAGATGCTCCGTCTAAAACGAACGGTATTTTTGTTAAATCTTAGCAGAGTTTTTATGTCAGAAAAGAGCATAATAATAATTTGACAACATTAAAAATGCCAACTAGCAACGTAATAATAAATTATACAAATTGTTAAAAATTTTATAACTGCTTTAACAAGTGATAAAAAAAATATTCGTTTAAGAATGTCCCGAGTTTTATTTATTTCCTTGCAAATATGTTATAAAACGTCGTATGACATACGTGCGCTTTGTTAATTACAGCCTCTACTTTCTTGTAATATCGCCTCGGCTGTAATTTTCAACTTACCGCACTGAACTATTAACACATTAGGTGCCTAATGAAAATTAACTACTAAAATTATTGAACATGAGCCAAATAACAAATAAAACGAATTATTCAAAGTTCTTTACTGAAGTTTTAATTTGAGTTTAATTTATTTATTTAAAGATAGAAATATAGTAGATGTCTACACCTCGACGTGCACGTGTACTTTATACTGCGTTGTATTATAAGAAACTTTACGACTAAATAAAAAATGAATCAGTAAATTAAAAGCGTCTTACCTTACTGATGGGCATAACAAAGTTAAGATTGTAAGACAGTATGACTCGCGTGAGCAGCACCACGAAGCAGACGTAGGCGGCGTTCTCGAAGTCGGTGAGCTGCGCCTCGCACGGGCGGAACTCGACGCGCCAGCCGATCGGCGAGTTGGGCGGCGGCGGCTTGAACCGCATCGTCTGCCAGTTCGTCGACTGGATGTTCTGAAATAAATATTACATGTTATTTTTCTTTCACATTTCATACAAATACAAAGAATCAATCTTTCAGATGACACACTAATGATGATCATCTGTGCCCTTAGTACGAGTTTAGCAAACTTAATAAGTTTCCGGAAAACTATCGCTTTGTCTCTTTCATATCCATAGACTGCTTTACCGACATGAGACAGTTGTCGAAAACTTTGAAAGTAAATGTCAACTCGTACTAAGGGCTCTGACCATGTTTTTTCCCTGTCATTCAATAACATTTTGAACTCGAGCAAATAAGACAAAACACTGAGAAACTACTCCAAGCTTACACCAAGTTTATAAGTACAGGGGGCCTACCATCAACTGCCATGCGATTAATTTTGGGTTATTTTCTGGAAGTAAGAGTGAGACGCCGCTATACGCGCCGTATGGCTGCATCCCACTCTCTCAGAGTACACAATCTAATAATAACCTAAAAAGAAGCGCAAAGAGTTGATGGTAAGGCCCCAGGGCCCTTATTCACTATGACCACTTGGTGATTCCTTGCTTAAACCACGCCAATGTCATATTTGACTTCGACATATTCGAAATTCCTTTCTCTATGACACTTAGAAATTATACAGTTATTTACTTGTTTAATAACTACAATTTGTGACTGTCTTGTACTTGTACAATAACTCTATAATTTGTGAGTATCATAGAGAAAACGAATTTTGAAAATGTCAAAACCAAGTATACGACATTGGCGTGGTTTAAGCAAGGAATCGCTAAGTGGTCATAGTGAATAATGGCCCAGGTCGGTTAACTAAAGCTAGCACGTTTAACACATTTCCACTTGGTGTCTGTGAATAAACGCGCGGCGTGACGTTGCACTGCATAGTCATCAAGAATAGTCTATTTCGCGCGCGGTCAAACTTATGAGTATAAAGGAGACAGTTTTGTTTTTCTTTTGCTACTATAAAGTGAACTGTGTTGCATTCGTCAATTCGTTTTTTGAAATTGCATTAGTGTGAGTACTGTAAATGTGCCAGCTATAGAACTGACCCGTAAGGGGGTTAAAGTGTAGGCAGGCATTTACTTATAACTGCAACTAACTAAGGTGGACAAATACACAGTAAAAAGAAGATAAACTTATCTGTTGATTGGTCAATTACTTGTCAAATTGACAAGTTTTGACTTGACTCAAACTAACCAACGATTTTGGGGAATGGCGCCACCAGCTTTTGAGAGCATTCCCATTACTTGACCAAAACAATTAGGCGCATGACAGGAATGCGGTTTCGCATTTTCAAAGCCCGCACCCCGGCTTTTTCACTGCATTTACCCTATTAACTGATTGATTAGTACTACAGTGACAAACTGATTGGTAATCACTTCTTGAAGGATTGGTTTTCAGTAAGTTATTTTATGTTTTAATAACTGCAATGCGCCTAATTGTGTTGGACGTGTAGTAAGTACCAACATTGAACACGAATGTAGTTAGTTTCGAAATGTTACCTCGAAATGGTCCGTGTCATTCTTGTCATCTTGGTGGACCTTCTCCGAGAAGAGCGAGACAGAGTCCCTGATGAAGAGGTGCGCGACGTGCAGCGCCAGCGGGTGGTCGATGCCGCCCTCGCGCAGCCGCCGGTAGATCGTCGCGTCGTGCACTATCGGGATGTCGTTGTATCTGCCCAACACATGCTAGATTTAAGCCTTTGTTATAAACAATTTGATTATTATTCATCTTAGTGTCTATGGCAGCACGAGTGTTGTTGCACAAAACTTTGCTACTTTGACAGCCTTGTTGGATGCTGTCATAAGATCGCTCTGCGTGCAGGTGTTTCTTTAATTCATTAGATTCTAGTCTCAAAACAAGTTAGCAGCGCCTGCTAGTTAGCAGGCACAAAATAGACTTCTAAACCACGTGACAGTTGTTATTGTTTTGTAGTGTAGAAACTAAAAAAAAAAAAAAAAAAAAAAAAAGTACATTTGACACATGTCCAAGGTGTCCTAAACTCATTCCCGTTGACCGTTTGTCTCTATCTCTTATGGTTTCTGAGATCTCGATGCGTACATACATACGTACGTACGGACGGACAGAGAGGGATTATAAGACTTTTCTAAACTTTAGAGTTTAGAAGTCTAAAACACGCGCCGTTAACATAATGCCTTTAATATAAACAAAAGTCGGTATTTTTAGGTGTAAACTAGTTTAAAAAGAATTATAATCCTGTTGTGTGACCCGCAGATAAATATGTTACTTGCAGGGCTAACATGCACGTCACGAGATAATTTTCTCACGCCATTTTCTCGTGGTGAGATGACATATCTCTACTTCTCGACTGTCGGTAACATTGCACTACATTTTGTCATGTCGTTCTGTCACACGTAGACTTCGAGAAATTTTCTCTTTAAACTGCAACATACGCGCCATATTTTCTCATAAATAATCGAGTTTTGACATTTAGTTTCGATTTATTTGTCGTCGATCATTCTGTTCGAAGAGATAGCTGGAGAAACGTAAAAAGTGTTGCGAAAAGTGGCAGTGCCGTATTACAATTATTTATTAACTATATATGAAGAGAGGTGGAATAGGCGGATCGAAAGGAAGCGCATACGAGACGTCTGCGACCCTTTCGATCTTCGCGACAGCGAGTTCCAGTCGCTGTGGCGGATCACAAAGCCTATGGCCTATGTTCTGCCATATACTGGCACAGATACGTTATCTGTGCCTTGTTACTTCTGATGCTGAAACAATAGGTACAATACTTAGTATACGAATGTACTAAGATTACGAATATAAATATTAAATGCGAGCAATCATACAATCACAAATACCAAACTATACTATCAAGAACTAACGAATATAATTATATACTTACTTACGTTTTCTTTTGAAATGCCATTTCAAAGTAAATACAACTACCTAATACGTACATCTTATGTTTTGGCGCGCACTGTTCATTGAAATAAAACAACTTTTACGGATATCAAACGCGCTATATTTCCACGAACTAAGTTGTAATTGTCCGTATTTTTAGGTTTTTTAGGGGTTTTTTTTTTATTTTCCCGGGATGATGATTTTTTTTTGATGCTCTTCAGACAAAGAGAAGCATAGGGACCCGCGTTAGAGAACATGTAGCTGACGTGAAAAATAGGCGCGATAACAAGTCTGCAGTGTGTGAACATGCTTTTGAGGGACCCACCCACTACATCAGGTTTGATAAGCCACAGATCCTTGCCAGGGAACAAAAATTTGTCCCCAGAATGCTGCGTGAGGCTATTGAAATCACCAAATACCCAAACTTCAATAGAGATGATGGATGGAAGATTCCACCAGCTTGGGACCCTATTATCCATAAATTAAAGTCTCAACCCAAATCACGCACTGCAAGACCCAAAGATACGGTTAGCTCTTTTTGTAGATCAATAAATATAAAAAAGTAAAGGTGGAGACAACATTCTTAATTTCTTTATAAAGGTGGAGGTCGGCCCGTTTTCGAAGTTTTCTTGGCAGCTTCTTTCTTCGAAGGTCCTCCCAATTTGTGAACTGCCAGTAGTCTTTAGTTTTCTCTTTTCTTAATAATAAAGAATTAAAATAACAATTAAATCAAAATATCAAATCAATAATAATTTGTGCCATAGTAAATGTCTAACCGTATCCGAACGAAAATAAATTAACTTTTCGAGGGTAGACTTATAAGTAGCCAGTCATCCCGTAACCACGGCAGCTGTAAAGGTGCCGAAACGTCGGGAAAATCAAAAAACCCAAAAAAACCTAAAAATACGGACAATTACAACTTAGTTCGTGGAAATATAACAACTACCTAAATCAAAATAAACCAAAACCACAGCCGGACCGGACTTCAGACAAGAATGTCCACATGTAAATGTGACGTTTCGGTGAAGAAACCGGTTTAAAATTTGACAATAGTGCTATCTTTGTCATTATTAATAATCGCAAAAGAGAAGAAACATTTTTATTTTTTAATTTAATTAACTTGACAACAAGACTATTGGCCTTGCTTAACATTTCATTCGTTCAATTTGTTGTGTGTGGGTGGTTTTAGTCACCATGGACACAAATAATTATCAGTGTTTTCATTTAAAAATAAAACTTGACGTTTCGTCATGAAAGGGATATCTCACGACGTGATGATTCTCTCTCGTGGCGCGTATGTTGCGAATTGCGAGAAAATTATCGAGATTGACAATTTTTCTCATCCCATCTCGAATTTTCTCATGGTCGCGCATGTTAGCCCTGCTGGTCATAATATTATTCTGTAGATACGAGATATCTTTTTCGATGATTTTTCCTTTTTGAAGTGCAGTACTTTAAAATGCTACTAATATTGTAAATGTGAAAGTTTTGATGTTTCTAACTTAATCACGCAATAACGGCTTCGGATTTGGATAGGTAACATTTACTGAAAGTAAATTATTGTAGTTTGTGTCTTTACATTTCTAAAGCTATTAATTAATTTGTACTACCTATGTCATGTAGGTAAGCTTAACATACATAAGAAAACAAAAGATAGTTTTGAGTCACGTTACACTGTGAAACCAAGATTGAAATGTGTGTCAGAAATTATTTGTTTTATTAATGTATCTACTAAATCCATGTTGATCCACGTGTAACATTGTAACATTTTATTGTCCTTAACATAACGATGACATTGCGAGGGCCAATCAATTGTCTTAAATGCCATTCTGATATACGTAACAATGGAAGAAGTAGTAAAGTTTACATTAGACACAACATAATTTATCGTTAGACCTGTGACTTACATAATGATCATTACTAGTGACTGCAATATTTTAATAAAGGGACAAATGAACATTTTCTACAGGGTAAAAACAAATAATTTATTATGTCTATCAATTTACAACGAAATAATGAAGAAAACATTTATTGAATTAATAATTTATTAATATTATTGATGACTCTCAATAAGTCATATGCGTATATGAATGAACACATTGCTCATAAGGAGTATGACAAAGCTATGTACATGTGTTTTGAAAATGAGGTCGATTGTAATGCTCTGAATTGAAGTACAGGATGTGTAATTCTTTGAATGTTAGAAATGCGGGCCTTTACGGGCTTACACAATTTTAAACTAATACATATGATTTGATTACTTCAATATAAAATTCAATGATTTATAATCAACGTTATTTATATTGTTCTGACGCCAAAATAAGTTATCATAACGTTCTTAAGGCAATTATATTAAATAAAAACTTTTTATAAAAAAAATGAAAACCGACTTCAAAACACTAAAAAGCATAAAATAAACCTTTTGGAGTCGGTGCAATCCAAGGCAAGAAAAATAAAATAGTAGGACCGCAAAGTATGCTTTGGCTTTTTATAAAAACTTTTTATTTCACAGTTTTTAAAGGTATAATATCATGTCATCCAAGTAACAAATATGAAATGAAATATATTAAAATGCTCAAAACATAAAAAGTACTGGGTCAAACTAAACCAAATTTTTATGGGACCAATTGGCAACTATTCTGCATCGAACAAAAAAAAAATCGGTTCAAAAATCTCGGCGTAATCGGTGTACATACATAAAATAAAAAAATAAAAAAAAATTACCAACCGAATTGAGAACCTCCTCCTTTTTGAAGTTGGTTAAAAAGGGCAATAATGATGATACAAATTTTCATGACTCATTGTTTTTAAATACTGTAAATATTTATGACGTAATCACGAGGATGATCAAATTTCGTCATGATATGCTTGGGTAATGTGGTGTAATCGCACGTGGTGGTATCATAGATTAAGTTATTGCCGGTTTCATGCTTCGCCTTAGGCACCTGTCTCACCGGCGGGTGAGTGAGCGAGTAACTATGGGTTATTTTCTCGCTCAAGAAACGAACAAAAGATAACACATTCCGATGCAAATATTAATAGTTCATTGCTGGCTGTTCACAGCCGGCGAGTACTCGCTTTACTGGTTTGTAGCTGAGCGAGAAAAATTCAGTCACCGGGGACACCCTGTCTATCCGCGGGCGATAGAGCTTGGCGGCCAGAGCAGTGTGACCGGGGCTTAATTGTCTAATTTTAAAATCTATCGCAATTCCTTTCAATTCGTCATTTGAAAGATAATTTAAATTTTAAATATTTACATACTCGAAAATATCTTTCAAATGTATGGAGAAGTGTCATTTAAAACATCATTCGTTCCGAAAGGGATTGCGACTATAAGTAACACAATACCATAAATTACTATCACAATTACAATACCTTCAAAGGGATTGTGATAGATTTTGAAATTAGACAATTATGGGGCTGATTCAGTATTGATATGTACCTACTCTTTCAGTACATTTTCAAATATTTTGTCGATTTTCCGAAAATCAGTATTTTTGTATGTATATTTTTTTTATGAAATACCTACGGGGAGTCTCTTAGCCTTCAAGTATTGATAAGGCTGAAGATGAAAGCGAGCCTCTCCCGGAATCCCCAATCACTGAGGAACTGGCTATCTTATCTTTAACTGCCGGAACATAACAATGCTGAAAACATTGCTGTTATGGCGTCAGACTTAGATAAGATGGTGGTACCTAGCCAGGCGGACTTACAACAAGTCCTACCACCAACCAAACCGAATACAATATGTACCCCCGCTGGGAATCGAACCCGGGACCCCTGGGTTTGTTACCGGTGGTTGTACGACTAGACCACATAGGCGGTTAAAATATTGCTAGGAGTCAGTATATTTCCGTATAATTTGGAGAAATAACAAAGTTATGTTAATACTAATATATTTTAAAGGTTGTATTGGTTGTTAAGAGGGGAGGCGGTCAATGTTTTTTCCATACAAACGTTCTCGACGGATTCCTCCTTGATTTTTAACACTAAAGGAATGATTTTCATACATAAAATAAATTTATACTTATTCTATGCTCCTATGTCTTCCTTTTTTCGATAACTTTTTTTTCAAAGCAACTAGAAGCCCTCAAACATGCTAAAAATCCAAATTTTTATCACCACTAACGATGTCTATTGTAGAGATTGAATAGGTATTTACAAAAAAAGCTAAACGTAGAGGCCTAGTACAACTCCTTATTATTCTATGGGTGAAATTTATTTTACATAGATCTAGTTTTCGAGGAGGAAATCGTCGAGAGCCAAACCTAGAATTTTGCAATTTTTATTCGCAATATTCAGCGGGAGCTGCAGTTGTCCCTATCGCACGGTATTTAGAGGCGGTTCAGTCTGAGGAATACGTATACAAGCCAAATAGTGATGTGAAGTAATTTTATCGATACGCTAGTATTGTTCACAGTTATCGATTAGGACTAACTTTACATAACAACAGATTTTTCAAGACTTTCAGATGTTTTTTTTTACTTGTTTGTAAATAAATTTATAAATTGTAATACCTACTACATGATATATTGGTATTGGTTTACAGATTGTTTCTTTAATTGCACGGGTTATAATTTGATGTTATATTTGAAATACAAACAATACGAGTAAGTAAAAAAACTAAAAAACAAAAAATAAACCTTTTGGAGTCGGTGCCAGCCTAGGCGTTCTTCTTTGCGGTCCTACTATTTTATTTTTCTTGCCTTGGCTGGTACCGACTGCAAAAGGTTTATTTTTTGCTTTTTACTTTTTTGACTTACTCGTAATGTTTGTATTTTTTTTAAGTACTTACAATGCAATGCATCGAGCATAAATTGCTTATGAACCACATTGAAGTAATCGTATCGCTTCAGTGTAATGCTAAGTATTAAATAGTTCCGATTACCATTTGTGGTCTTCATCATCATTTCCACTCCACCAAATGGTGATTTCCGGAAGCATATGCATAAGTTACTATAGAAAACACCGAAATCGCTATAGGAGCCAAAACTCCACAGTCACCAATAAAACGTATAAACAGTGGCGACCGCGCAGGCGACCGACCGACTCGACTAGCGAGTGAACGGCTGGGTACACGCACACAATGAAAAGTTTACCCACACATCGATAGCGCTGGCGCGAGCGCCAAAGCGCGACGGCGATAGTTGTTTCAAATACCTATTTTTCAAAAGTCTCTCAGCTCGCGTCCGCTCTTAAGATAAAATTATTTTTTGCGATAATGTATGAATAAAACATGTTTAAAAATTCTGTATTTTAATGAGTATATTTGGTCTCTGTAAGTCGGTATATTTCAGTATTTTTTGTTTCTTTTATGATTTTTGAGTTTTTGCATTTTTTATGTTATTTTTATATGTACTTATGACAAATTTAAAATAGAAAAATATTTGAATACATCAACTCGGTCACAAGTAAATTCTCGGATGGGACTCGAACCCACGACCTATGGAAATCCGGTCCAATGCTCTAACCACCAGTTCAAAAATCCCTTTTTATCAATAAATCAATCAAATTTATTTATTTGCAAAATATATTTATGGAACAAAGCTAAGTAGATACCTTTGTAAAGTGCTAGGTAAGTCTAGTAGGTTTGTAAGTCTAGTACTCACTTCTCATGAGGAACCCGTGGCATAGTGGTTCGCGCGCTCGGCCTGCGATTGTTGAGGTTAAGCAATATTCGGTCACGGGATGGATGACCAAAAATTTACTATTTCGAGCTCCTCCGTGCTTCGGATGGCACGTTAAGCCGTTGGTCCCGGCTGCATTTGCAGTCGTTAAAACCCGCCAATCCGCATTGGGCCCGCGTGGTGGGTCATGGCCCATTCTCCTTATCCATCCATAAGGAAGGCCAGTGCCCCAGCAGTGGGGACATTAAAAATGGTTGATGACGATTACGATACTCACTTCTCATGCTCTGGCGAGAGGTACGAATCAATAGAGTCGTATCTCGACTTCTGTATGCGGAACTTGTTGTGCCTCAACGGCTCGAGGCCGCGCTCTTCCCGAGTGCGGCAGTCCACGGACGCGGAGATCACGTTCCAGCGGCAGTCCACATCGGTCAGAAACCCGCGGTACACGGGCGAAGCGGCCGATAAAGCCAACTGCAAAAAACATGTGCTTTAAATCTCTTGTTTGTAAATACAAAATCCTATAGTCCTGTAATCCTAGCAGGGGCTTTTATCGACCGACACTCGTTATCTCGATAACGTGTCACTGTCCCGCTCACATCTTACCGCGGGGTAAGTAAGACAGCGTTATGTGGCATATCATATTTAGTATTATATTAGGTTATTTTTTGTTATTCTTTTGTTTTTTGTGATGTTATTTTATTGAGGCTTCTGGTATCGTTGCGTCGTGCTTTCCAGGTTTCAGCTGAAAATCAGTGATTTGCTCGCGAGTGAATATAACGCTGAGCTGCGACCTTTGCGCACTGCTACGGCACACACACATAAGGTAATGTTGTATTTGACATGCATGTGTTTTTTCAAACTTGTTAAACTGTTGCAATATTTACGCGTTTTTTGTTATAATTGAGTAATATTATAAAATTAATATTTATGTGTCTGAAGCAAGAAATAAATTATTTATCTATCTATCATATCGCGTGATACAGCGGTGTTCATGGCAGGGGGCTGGAGTGGGAGCGAAAGCAACACAATGAGTGCGCCAATTTCTAGCTGTCAAGTGCCGACAGTAAAACCTGTCAAGGAACACTACACGATTATTTCGAAAAATATTGTAGGCGATGGGCTGACGAGCTGGCAATACATATTGTTTGCAGATAATATGTTACACTTAACCAATAGCATTTATATGTGGCGTCGTTTGGATATGACTATGAGACTGATGTATAAACATTTTTACTCTCAAACTGCAACTGTCCTGCCAATCACGCAAGGACTTACACCTTATTCAATATGACCACTTAGCGATTCCTTGCTCAAACCACGCCAATATCGTACTTGGATTTGACATTACTTGTACAATAACTCTATGATACTCACATATTATAGAGTTATTGTACAAGTACACGACAGTTACAAATTGTATAGTTATTAAACAAGTAAAATTACTTTGAAATTTGGAAGTGTCATAGAGAAAATGAATTTTGAAAATGTCGAAACCAAATACGACATTGGCGTGGTTTGAGCAAGGAATCAGTAAGTGGTCATAGTAAATACGGGCCCAGACTGGTAGGATAGTTTCACGGTACATCTTTGAACCGAGCCTCAAAATTAAAGCAACTGTAACTGACCAAAATAACATGCTGTCGATTGTTTCTGTGTTGACCAAAGTGTTTCTATGTATAATGTATGGCAATTATCTTGGACTACTCTACTCTTGGACGTGAGGCTACCTAAACAGATAAAGAATATTGAATGTATTTACATCGACCGGTGTTTCGTCATTACTACGTTTATTCCCTGATTAGGTTCGTAACATGGAATGATTAATCGAAACTGGCCTATACATACGGTCATGAGGTCTTTTATAGCACTCAAAGCAATAAACACTCAAGTGATTCGTCATTGACAATTTTTTGGAAAAAATACTGTCTTCAGTATGATACTTAGATAGATGGCGGGCGGGTCAAGTTCATTATTGTGGAGACTGATTGACCTGAGCGTAAACCGCAACAAAGCTATTATTATTTTTTATAATTAATCAGTTCGTGAATTTAAACCTTGACTCACATCTAGACGTTATTACGAATTGATATTTAGGTACTAATATTTTACATTTATTTTTTAATTATATGTCACTGTTGTCAATTCATGCATATATATAATGAAATTGTCTGTTACTGTAAGTACGAATATATTGTAGATATTCCTGACTCATTTACTCGTTACTTAGATCAGTTTATTCGGGTGTATTTTTAATTGGAGTGCAGCAGCAGACTGCAGATTGTTTCTTACTAGATATAATATCTCTAAGATATTATATCTAGTAAGAAACAATCTGCAGTCTGACGCCATTACTTCCCTGAGACATACCACGTTATTAGATCCGTAGTATTTTTCTATGTAATCAACTAATCAGCATGCATCATAACAAAGTTATGATTGTAATGTTTTATCTAGAATCATATCTCACAGAACTGTAAACAATTACCTTGATATAATAAGTAAACATTAGTCCCGTCCGTTAGTACAGATAATAGAAAAAGCCGCATTAGACTGAGTATAATTAAAAACCACTCGCAAATATGCCATTAGAATTTTACCTGTAGAATGGTTCATTTATAAGTATTGCATAGTCAAACTGAAATAAGCTTAGTTTTTATTTTAAACTAGCGGTTTCACCCGCGTGGTTCTCGTTCCTGTGGGAATATTGAGCTAAAAAGTAGCCTGTTTTAATCCAGGATGTCTTCTATCTGTGTGCCAAATTTCATCCAAATCGGTTCAGTACTTTTTGCGTGAATGACTAACAAAAAAACTGACATACTTTCGCATTTATAATATTAGTACAAAGTAGCATTAAGTGATATAGAATTCCCATCAACATCGATTATACTTTTTAATTTGTTACAAGTGTTAATTTTGTTACGATCCCACTTTATACTATATTAATGACTGCAGGTCAGCAAATGGTACATATCTAAAATTACGGGTAAACCATCTAACTTATAACTGATTAACTTTTTCCGAGGGAGGCGGTAGCGGTCCTTATGGTAACTTTTCTATTTTGTGATCCTGTTGACTCACCATGATGGGGCACAGCGGCGCGAGCTGGTCGTAGAGCGTGCGCGCCTCCACGATGCAGCACGCTTGGAAGGTGAGCTGCAGGCAGCAGCAGCCCATGCCGAAGCCCATGGCGTCCATATACACGCAGTCCGACCGGGCTGCCGTGTCGAAGTTTATCGAGTCGTCCACTGGGATCTTCGTATTTACGTCTCGAAATACTGTGCACGGAAAAGTATTTATCGGTTCTATAAGTTATTGACACAATTGTGTTTAAAAGCATGTAGCTATATTGCTACTACAATTATTTGTAGCTGAGTTTTGTAGCGTATAGAGCGAAGCTTCTATTTATAAATCAAATGAAAGTAATTTTTATTGAGAGGCGACCCATACAATACTAGCTCACCTGGTATATTAATGGCTACTTTTTCACCTCTCCTCTTACGTATATTTTCAGTTAGCGTTTTGAAACGAGGATGGCCCGGAAATATAGCTTCATCCGGGAAAAATAGGGACCTTGTGACGCCACTCTTAGGTGTCGGATGATGCACTGGGGTAGTGAACTCTGGACATCCCAATCTTCAACCAAAATAGAATTACTAAATAATATGTCAATCAATACGCCGTGCAAAAGCGGGCGTGATCGTTAACCACAATTTCGTGTAATGATACTAATGTTTTTTTTTTGGTATTTCCTTTGAGATACGACAGATTGTGGATAAAAACCTCAGTGGGCATTGGACGTACATACACTCATCGTCAGAAAAATCGCACCTTTAAGAAATCTGACTTTTAACCTTAGTTTAACCTTATTTGGGATCAATTTATGAGTGAAATGTTGGATATCATTTGAAAGGTAACGAAAAGGAGTAACCAAAATAATTAAACATTTTATTTTTTATTGGAATAGAACAAAAAAAGGTAAAGTTTACAAAACAATACCACTCCTTATTAATGCTTCTTGTATAAATATAGAGGAACATAATTGCATTTTTTTTAATGCCACATTTTTGTTAGTATTATGCTTTTTTAATGCAATGAAATCTTGTTTATTAAGTTCATTTATTGGGCTTTCAAACGAGGCTAATTTTGGTGGGGCTACAAATCGTACACGCATTTGTAAAGTGTTAATAACGCTTAAGAAAATTTTAAAAAGGTGCGATTTTTTTGACGTTGAGTGTAGTACGAGTATCAGAACTGTCAATAAATACGAACCTGGGAAAATTTGTAATGCTCATAATAACTTCTCCGTCTTTAAGGTAGGCGCTGGCTTCCGCCCGTCTATTCTGCATGTTAGCTTCCACTATGTTGAAATGGGCCAGAAGACCTCCATAAGGCTTGCCTGGAGTGCCTTCCACCATATAAGCACCATACTCGGGGCGCCAAAGCGACTTAACATCTAAAACAATTGGTTTCGTCATCCATTAATCTTAATGAGCTTTTAAAATTGAATAATTCCTATACACAACGAGGTCATACCAATCAGGAACTAGCGAGATAAGATAATGTATTGGACTTAACATGTACAGTATAACGTATACTGAAATTAATTTCTACGTAAACTGTATAGGACGGGATGTTTCCTCTCAAGCAAATGAACAAAATTTTTCATATTTTCTCCCGAGAAGTTCTATATCCGTAAAAAAATAAAAAGGATGTTTCTCTTAACTAAGACGATTGTCGTCTTTTAAATTTTATCATTAATATTATTGTTTATCGTCGATGATTTTTACTGATTAAGAAGATAATCAGTTCATATTTGGTAATAATCTAACTAAACGGTAAATCAAAGTAAAGGTAAATATCGGATGGGAAGTAACATCAGTTTATGCAACAAGCAACCTGATATTTCCTACACTATACGAGCCGATTTCATTTCATGCTTTGCGAAAGATTCGTCGAAGACATTGTACGAATATTCAAGTTAGATTAACAAGATTATGATTCAGTGTGCAATATTAATTAAGTTCAAGCTACATCGAATCCCGTCAGTAGCATTTAATGCGATCTAGTAAAATACAACTTTATGGTTATGCAGCCCAACGAAGGACAAAACTATCGATTTTCCTTTTCGGTTATTTGCCTATTGAATAGAAACGCGTTAAATTGTTTTCATATAACATTTGACCAAATTACAATTTCTAAGGTTTTTCCATAACTTTCAACTAGATATTTACATGTTTGTTTGAATTCAGCGGTGTATTAAAAGTAGATCGCATACCTACGTGTATGCATAAAAAAATGAATCCCTTTTTTCTACGGCCAATCCCAAAATAATCCATTCTCGTCCAGCCTCCCCATTTTAAGCTTTCTTTCACTTGCTGTTCGTGAGGACGCTATTATAAGTCTCACCCACCCATCACGTCACGGCCCTCGCGGCAGCAGAAAGTTGACCACGGAGAGCTACATTCGTTTAATGTAGAAGTGGAAACGTGAGATAAATGATGTTTGTCAGTTGATGGATGGAGAGCATGCAATGTGATGAGAGTAGAGGTAGCAAGAGAGATATAATAGCATCGGTGGTTTTAGGGGGTGACGAGATTAGGCGACAGGGCGCCACAAATAAGGGGGCGTTAAAGGCGATAAAACTGGGCGCCTAAAGGTAACATTAAGATGTAAGGTCGCGCGACCTGGTTTGTTTACTGCTTCATATAAATTCATAGGTATGTACGAAGTAGTTGGTTGCCAACATCCTAATGTACCATAAGGCACCCATATCCTAAGTTTGATTAGCAGATGCTGAAATTGCTAAGCATGAAGAATCTCGCCCAAGGGCGCCGGTAGTAGGTAGTAAAACCGTAGCGTATGGAAGGATCGTACTTAGCATGTGGAGAGATAAGTTATGATTGCTATATTTAACTAGAAAAGGACGTGATTATTATTTTATGTAATAATAATCAAAATAATAATCACAACGATTTGTGGATAATCTTGGCCACTAAAAACGATCATAGGCCTCAATAAAAAAGGATGGCGAGAATCATTTTAAATGACTGGAAAACAGTCATTTTTGGTGGTAATGCCTTAACGTCGCGCGTCTCGAAACGAATTAAGCTAGTGTGGCTTACCAGGTCAATGAAGGGTTTACTTACGGCACTTGATATATGTGCTGTAAGATGCATCAACAGAATTCCAGCAACTGCATAGTTGAGTAGAGGGACTAAGAGCAGTTATACAGTGAGTTAGATTCTGAATACGAAAACGGTCAGTGGAGGTAGTATAATAGATTTTGTATTAGTTTCAATAGATCTTGATTGACGGAATTTGGATCTAGTGCATAATTTTTCTTACTAATAGCATTGTTACTGCTGTTTCAGGCAGATATTCTTAGGATTCAGACCAGACCAAATACATACACATTTCCATGATTTTCATGACAATAGAGGCAGAATGCTGGTATAATTTTACTTATTTTATTACTAAATATTGAGTCTTTCATAAAATTGATCAACAATATTATTTATTCCAATAATAGCTGTTATCTTAAGCAATTATTGGTCTGAGTGCTATGATGATAGCAACTAGATATGGAACTCTTTTTATATACCTACTGAGAACATGCCAGAGCCGTAATATCCTAGTACAAAATATTTAACCAATTACATGTAAGTACCGTATTATATATTATAATGCAATCAAATTAAACTTTTCATTAATAATATTAACAAATTAATGTTAGTGTTGACTTAGTTGTAAATTAAATTTATACTAATTTTAACAATAAGTAATGAAAACAAGACTGTTTGAATAGTATTTAGATTGACCTTGGTTCTTATAAATGTTATGAAATAGTGTTATGTAGGCAAATAATGCAAGTCATGGTCAAGTGTTAATAATGGATGACAAACAACTACTGCCCATGTACAAAACACAAATCATGTTTCAGTTGAACATGTGAAAAAAAAAGTGTCGCAATATTTAATAAAAACTGTTTTGTTTGACAGTAAATTATAGTAATAAAAAACTTAATTGTATTAACTTACTTTGTGGGTTAGCATGCTCTTGCTCTTGAAGTTTTGGAAGTATTTCGTCAGCTCGAAGGCTTACAGTAGCTCGCTGGTTTTCATCATCAAATTTAACTATAATATATTCCACCTACAAGAAATGGATACTCAAAAATACAAAATTCTAGAAAGTTTTCAAAACTTCTGATTCAAGGGTAATATTCCATTCCAAGGCTATAACTACTAAACAACCTTAACATACTTTTCAGAAGGTTTCAGTAAATAAACCTTTTGATTACGAATAAAAAACTTTTTCAATGAAGAGGATGGAGATATTTTGGATACCTGTTTTTTTATATTTACTTGTAAATACATTCTTATTTAAGACTTACCTCATCACCCCATTTAAGTACATCTCCAGTACGATCGCGGAGTTTACTGTAAAGGTTTATAAACTGTTCAATTCCATGTTGCCGCACATGTTCCGACAAGGCCTTGGTCTCTTCCCATGACAGAGGGCTGCCTTCGGATAATAACCCCATTCTAACGAATTGATTTTTGGAAAAGTAAAAACTAGGCTTGCACAAACTCGGAACCGATACGTTCTTTATGTATAATAATATTGACACTCTAAAATAATGGTTCATTTACCACTTAACGATTAGAACGAAAAGTACAGTAAAATCAATGACGAATATAGAATGTTTACACGACTATTTCAGTTATTAGGAAAGAAAAGTAACGGGTTATTATCTGAGCCAACTTGCTTTTATAGAAGATTATGAAGAAATGCATGAAAATTGTAAAAATAGTGAGTCCAACTTCATTCTCACTTCACAATACTTGTCAATTGTCAAATGGGATACTGACAACAGACATTTACAGTGAACAGTAGACAGACGTGACGTCATCTGTCAAAAATTAGTGCACAGTGATGATGTTTTTTTTCCAATGGCAAATTGGAGGAGGAGATGATCTAAAAATATATAAACTTCAAATAAAACCGTGAATGAATTCGAGTTGAATCATTACCTACCGCGTAATGGGGTATGGATATTGGCTTCATTTGACAGGTGAAGCTCATAAAAAAATATATTTTTGGTCATTTATCTGTCAAACCGCTGTGGTTCCGTTTGCCGCGAACCGGTTTGAAAAAGAGCGGTTAATTGAGGTTTTTGAATAAGGTTTTTACAAAGACCGCTTCCGACGTATTCGGAATGAGAGCGCTTCAAAACCTAAATAAAACCAAACTAAAATGTATCTACTACTCTAATAGCGACCTTCCGTGTGTAGACATAAGCTCGCTAGTCGATTTACCACGCGTTAGCAGAGCGGTATTTCAGGCAATTAGCGAGCATATCTATATATCTACGTGCGGAAGGTCGCTTTTCGCTTTGCCACTCACGCGCTCGCGTTGTCCCGTTGTGCTTAGGTACTTATTAAGATCAGAAAAAACCTCTATAAACCGCTTAATTGATTCAAAACCTTTTATTATTGCTCTTTCATTAAACCGTTTTTTTAAGGTTTCGATAGAGTCAAACCTGAATGAAACGGTTTCTATGTACTTGCTGCTGTACCAGTTAGAAAATTAACCGGATAAACAAGCCCCCAGCCCGCGGCGGCATCGGTAGTGTGAGCGATAGTGTTACCATTAGAAAAAAATATATCAATATTACAGATTAGCATGAATTTACAAGTCACTGTAACGTCAATGTCAACTGTCATGAGCATGTCACTGTCATGACAAAAAATTAATCTAATCTGTAATTGTAATGATTACATACTCTTTGTGCTTGCCGTTGTTGCTTGCTTGTCCAGCAAAATTTTGTTTAGTTTTGCCTGAATTTTCCGTGAAAAGTTCATTATTTCTACAAATACAATGTTATTGTTGCACCATATTCGCTAAAAGTGTAAAATTCACTCTATTACCATGGTGCCTGTTGCTATAGAAGGGTGTAATCAAGGGGCAGAGGGTGGCGGAGCTCGAGGAGGCTCCATTTCACTTGCTTTGCTGATAGATTTCATTGTACAAAGAACTTACGATGAACTTACAGTATTGGCTGAGTTGTAAGTATAATATTCAATGTCAATTTCATAGTTAAATATTTGTTTTCTAACAAACCTATAATTATTCCAGGCTACCTCGTAAGACGGATATGGAGCGGAAGATTGAAATATATAAATTCAGTGCCAGGACTCGTCAGCTATTTGTTCGCCTTTTGGCCCTTGTGAAATGGGCTAGTAGCGCTACAAAGGTGGATCGCTCAGCTCACATTATGGCATTTTTAGACAAACAGGCATTATTATTTGTGGAAACGGCAGATGTCTTAGCTAGAGTTGCAAGAGAAACACTTGTCCATGCTCGGTGTGTACTCAATCTTTTTTTTTTTCATATTATTCCATTCCAAAAAATGGCATTAACTTCATAAGGCATGTTTCATATAAATTTACTTGTAGTTACAAAAAAATACAACCAATTATACAATAACTGAGCTGTGTGCATTGTTTGAAATCTTGCCTTTTTAATGGCTGGCTGCACTGGGTTAGTGGAAACATGTTTTCTCTAACCCTGTGGTTAACAGTTACTTACTAACAAATTAAATTCAAAATTTTAGCCTAATTTAAAGGCTAAAACTTAAACTATATTCAAAAGCCCAAAGCATGTTAGCTTTTAAAAACCAAACTGCTTAATATTGAACCAAAGAATCACAATGTTCTTTTAAAAAACACTAAATGAGGTCTTCTCTGGTCATTGCACAATAAGTTTTCATTTTCTTTTGTTATATATGCTCTATTAAAATTTCTCTTGTACAGTTTGCCAACCTTTCATATGGCTGCCGCAGTGGAAGTTTTGACATTGGGTACATACAGCCGCTTGCCTGCAGTGATCCGTGAGCGTCTGGTACCTCCACCTGGACTTACGGCAGGGGAGCGGCGGTCCACCCTAAGAGCCTTGGCTCATGTTGTGCGCCAGAGACTAACTACAGCATCATTGCCAAGTGATGTCAGAAATTTAAAGGTGGTTGTAAGCTTATTTTTTGCTTTTAGATCTCATTCCTTGTGATTATCTCATATAACCACAAGCTTTAAGCCTCTTTAGAACTTCAAAATACTTTTCTAATTTAGGCTAAATATCAATTTTCAGTAATTTCAACTAAAAATATTGTTCTTTTAGGTGGAGAATGGGCGTGCTACATTTACAGTGGGCCAAGAGTTCAGTGTATCATTGACAGTCATGGGCGATGCGCCGAATTTGCCTTGGCGACTTTTAGATATAGCAATTTTGATTGCTGACAATGAAACTGGAGGTATGTCTAACTATTTTTATTCTAGACAAAGTCTCCAAATGTTGCTATGAGTTTAGTTTTAATATATTATTAAGGGTAAAGCTCTGAAACCAACTCGTTCGTCCTTTGGGCGCAGTAGCGTCCGCGGCGTGGATCTTGCGTGTAAAGCCATGCACGCCAAGGCATCGGCAGTATCAATAAATTAATTTGTTTGCTCATATACTATTTATAATCACAATATTCACATTTATAGCTAAATTCATTAAACTTGTCCAGAGGGAAAGCCCCTGGTGCACAGCTCACAGCTGGCGTGGCTGCGTGGTGTAGCGCAAGCGCGGCTGGCAGCTGCCGGGCTCAGCGGCGCGCTCGCTGCGCTCAGATACTTCTGCCGTTCACTGTCGCTGGAGCTACTGTACACGCAGACACTGAGGCTATGCCGCGATAGACTATCGCGGCACTTGCAAGTAGACCGGTATACTCCTGGACAGAAGCTGCAGGTGTCTTATTGGAGGTAGGTTTATCATCGTCATTAAAGGATCAAAATAATAATAAAAATAATAAATAGAAGAAAGTAGCATGTGCGTGCGTGTGTCTTTGCGTGTGAAGGTGTGTGTATTCTTTCATAAAAATGAAAAACTGTCGCCCAACATCTTGGATGACAGTTTGGTTTGGATTAGAAGAACTTTCTGCGTGGACCCCAAGTAGAATTAGGATAAATAATGATGATGATAATTATATCATGTTTTTTTTTAAATTATTAAATTTTCGAATTTTTAAATCTTTTCTTTTTTTCCATACTAAAAAAACTTGGTTAGGTTTGGCTTAAAACTGATTCAGCTTTATTTTTGGTCAAGTCAACTCCAAACAAGTTAATATCCTCATTAAACTTTTAGAGAGCTAGGCTGCGAGCTCGGCTACCGTCTCATAATCGGCGCGGAAGGCGAGCAGCTCAGCGTGTGGCACGTGCCCGCGCTGACGGGCGGCGAGCGCGTGTCGGCCGCGCTCACGCCGCACGCGCCCTCCATGGAGCGGCTGCTCGCGCACACCGTGCACGTGCGCTCGCGGCAGCGGCTCAACGACCTAAAAGTGCTGCTCAACGACATGGGGGTGAGCTAGGATATTGCTAGGCTATTTGACAATGCGAAAATAAAGAGTCAATTACTGTTATCAGTATAAATTATGAGTTTAAAATTGGTTTTTTATTAACGTAAGTTGAAAATAATTATAAATTTATTTAAAAATCCGTAAATAAAAATGCATTTTTTAAACGTTTTGTCACGTGACACAAAACGCTCCTGATTCGTCGAGTTTATAATGACGTCACCTGCTTGTAAACCTCGTTTGACTACGTATGTCGATGATATGCAGAATACAGGCAAGTGACGTCACCGAACCCATTGCAGCGCCATATTGTCAAAGTAGCGTTTTGGCGCGCTATTTAAATATTGAATTTTTAATTTGATATTTTTCAGCAAATATGTACCATAATTAAAAAAAAACAATAATACATAATATAAAATGGATTTTCAAAACCTGTCAAATAGCCCAGTTCGTAGAAAAGATATGAATCAAGTGTATCGCTTTCGTTGTTCCGCTCCTGCTTATAGTTGCTCTTCCTCTTGTCGTATGAGGATGGCCACCTCTGGTGTCAACCTCATCGTTACTAAAGCACATTTGGTACCGCCAGGTGGAGTGCTCGGTGGGCGGGTGGCCGTGCGTGCTGGCGTGCTCGGTGGTGGCGCCGTGCCTGCGCGCGGAGCAGCTGCTCGTGTGCGTGGGTGCACACGGCGGGAGGCTGCGAGCACGCGTGCCCGCCTACCCCGCGTCGCCGCGCATGCCCGAGCTGGCGCGCGCGCTGGCCGCTGCTGACCTGCCGCAGATCCGCGCGCTCCTCACGCACCTCAGGTATACTGTTGATAGGTATTTATGGTATTTTCCTATTACTTGTGTCAGAACTTTCGGCGATTGGTTTTCGCATTCCTGACGGATATTCTATTCAATAATGGTTTGGGGTCCTCAGACAAAGTTTGAGGCTGTCAAAACCGGTGATCTGGCCGGTCAGTGCAAATTGCCAAAGCGAGCGATTAGACGATGCGGAAATGCTTCCTTTTGAATTATTCCGCATTTTTGAGGAGTTCCATGACTTATTGAATACACTGTCGTGTATTCTGTATTTGTTGACTTCACAAATGTCAAAAGAGAATCGACATTTGCTACCATTTGCAAAAGTTATAGCGTTTTGCAATAGAGTAATAGTCATGCACTCTTGCAGATTCTGGTTGGTGGCACGCAGATGTGAGAAGACCCTCCAGCACCTGCCGGCGAGCGTGTGCGAGCACCTCCCGTTCCTGCATGGGCCCGACCACCCACTCAACAAGCTCTCGCCCGATAGACTGTATGTCACTTTGCATAGGCACACCGACCACATCTTGGTGAGTTTCAGAGTTTGCTTAGTTAAAAAACGCCGTGTAATGGTAACGATAATCGTCTTAATATTATGCTGCGTACAAATCGGCCCAACGAACGACATCATGCGTTGCCCGCTGCACGTTCGTAGCGTTCGAAGATCAGCTAAGTAAAGGATCGCTGGGAGCTATTCCAGTTCACATTCGGGTCTTTCAGATCATCTAATTAAGATAGAGGGGAAAATGGAACCCCTTGGCAGGCGTTCGTTGGCCCGGTGTGTACGCAGCATTATTAAATGAGCTTATAACTTTTTAATTTTGCATTTTACAATGCTATTTTTATGTGATAATTTTTAATCAAGTAAATATACTAGAAAAAAGCAACTTGTCTCATGTCGCCCTGACGGGACTCGAACCCGTATCCTTGGGAATCCGGCCCAATGCACTGACCAATTATGCTACAGAGACCTACGAGAACACGTTGAAATTCTCTAGTAGTTTTTTTCTAGTATATTTACTTGATAAAAAATTATCACATAAAAATAGCATTGTAAAATGCAAAATTAAAAAGTTATAAGTAGATGGCAGTTTCATCTTAATCGATAGTCTAACATCTGTAAAGATGTTTCTTTCGAATGCGAGGATATTTCTCTCATTGATGAAACGACGGTGGCCAACACCGTAGAAAAAGGTGAATATACCAGAGAATTTCAACGTGTTCTCGTAGAAATAAAACAACTTTTACGGATATCAAACGCGCTATATTTCCACGAACTAAGTTGTAATTGTCCGTATTTTTAGGTTTTTAGGGGTTTTTTGATTTTCCCGACGTTTCGGCACCTTTACAGCTGCCGTGGTCACGGGATGACTGGCTACTTATAAGTCTACCCTCGAAAAGTTAATTTATTTTCGTTCGGATACGGTTAGACATTTACTATGGCACAAATTATTATTGATTTGATATTTTGATTTAATTGTTATTTTAATTCTTTATTATTAAAAAGAGAGAAAACTAAAGACTCTACTGGCAGTTCACAAATTGGAAGGACCTTCGAAGAAAGAAACTGCCAAGAAAACTTCGAAAGCGGGCCGACCTCCATCTTTATAAAAAATTAGGATATGTTGTCTCCACCTTTACTTTTTTATATTTATTTATCTACAAAAAGAGCTAACCGTATCTTTGGGTCGTGCATTTGGGTTGAGACTTTAATTTATGGATAATAGGGTCCCAAGCTGGTGGAATCTTCCACCCATCATCTCTATTGAAGTTTGGGTATTTGGTGATTTCAATAGCCTCACGCAGCATTCTGGGGACAAATTTTTGTTCCCTGGCGAGGATCTGTGGCTCATCAAACCTGATGTAGTGGGTGGGTCCCTCAAAAGCATGTTCACACACTGCAGACTTGTTATCGCGCCTATTTTATCACGTCAGCTACATGTTCTCTAACGCGGGTCCCTATGCTTCTCTTTGTCTGCCCGATGTAGGAGAGCCCACAGTCACAATCCAGTTTGTAGACACCTGCGACTTGAAAGGGTATGTTGCACTTGACTGGTGGTAGGAATTGGTTGATCTTCTTGGGCGGCTTGAAGTAAGTATTAATAGAAGCACGCTTTAGAATTCTCCCAATCTTGTCTGTGACACCTTTCACAAATGGTAAAATGGCAGGTTGACGTTCTACTGTGACTGGTTTGGCGCGGTTTCTGTGACGTCTGCGTGGTACTTGCAACTTGTTGTTTCTCAGTACTTGCTCGACATGTCGAAGCTCCGCAGTCAGGTGTTGCTCGTCACAGATGCCGCGTGCTCTCTGAAACAAAGATTTCCCTACGGTAGCTAACTGTGAAGGATGATGGTGTGAATCACCATTTAGGTATCTGTCTGTATGTGTTGCTTTTCGATACACTGTGTGGCTCAAGGTTTGATCAGGATTCCTAATAACAAGTACATCTAGGAAGGCTAGTTTATTGTTTGCCTCTAACTCCATAGTGAATTGGATGTGTGGATGAATAGAGTTAAGATGGATAAGGAAAGCAGAAACACTATCTCTAGGTAGTACAGTGAAAGTGTCATCTACGTACCGTTTGTAGAACCGGGGATACACTGGTGCTGAAGCCAGCGCCTTCTCCTCGAAATCCTCCATAAATATGTCGGCGACTATGGGGGATACAGGAGAACCCATTGCTACTCCATCAACTTGTACATAGAATTCATCATTCCACATGAGATAGCCTGATGTTAGGCAGTGTTCAAGTAGGTCCGCATATTCCACAGGCATATTGTTGTTTTCAAGTCTCTTCCTAGTAATATTGATGCAGTCCTGTACTGGTAGACATGTGAATAAAGACTGTACAGTACATCAAAGCTGACCATGATTTCATCATCGGCGAGATTTAGGTGTTGTATCGCACTGATGAAGTGGTAAGAATCCTTCACAAATGCTGTTGTGGTGCCTCTTAGTGGTGAGAGGGTTGTCGCTACGTGTCGAGCCAATTTGTAAGTTGGTGAGTCAATTTGGCTGACTATAGGACGCAGTGGAGCATCAGGTTTGTGTATCTTCGGCAATCCATACAGTTTTGGCGGCTTTGGGCAAGAAGGAATAAGTAAATTGACGTCAAGATTCAACGATTCTGAATGTTCCTTGATGAGGTCACTAGTCTTTTTAAGGATCTTGGTGGTCTGATCGCTTTTGACGTGTTTGTATGTTTTCTCATCTGATAATAAGAGTTGTATTTTCTCGTTGTAATCTGACGTGTCCATTACAACCGTTGCGTTACCTTTATCTGCACGGAGAATAGTCAATTCTGTCTTAGTTCGCAGGTTCTTCAATGCGAGATATTCGTCACGAGGGAGGTTTGCTTTCGGTAGGTGGCTATGCCGTAAGACGGATGAAATGTCCTGACGTATAGCTTCGCTATCCTCCTTTTTCATATTGTTTTTTACTAAGCAATCCTCAACGTTGCAGATAATATCCTCAAACGGTATCCTTTTCGGTGCCACCGCAAAGTTTAAACCTTTATTTAAAACTTTAAAAGTAGGTTCGTCCAAAGTTTGTTTTGATAGATTGACAACTGCACGGGTTTCATTTGATCTTTGGTCTGTGGTTTTTTCTTTGGCTGTGTTCCGTTTCGCGTTTTGTTTATAGTATAATTTCTGATATTTTGAAATTTGTCTACGATTGCATTTATCAAATTCGGATGTTTCCCATTTTTTAATTATTTGAATGCAATTCTCAAAGTCCTCCGTGTTGAGTTGTATTTTTAATTCTTCGGACAAACCATCTATCTCATTACTAATGACTTGTAAATCGGAATGATATTCTCTGATTAGACTTATAAGTAGCTTTTTGCTTGCCTGTTGTAAGATCTTGGCGCTCCCTCGTATGTCATTTTTTGGAGAAATACGGACACAGCACGGGATTAGATCTTGATCACGACATTTCTTCAAGAAGACAATGGATTGTTTTCTTCTTGCGCGCTTGGTTACTAGATCTTCCAACTGACGAATTTTGTTTGCGGTTTCCAGTCCGTACTGGTTCACATACGTACATCTTATGTTTTGGCGCGCACTGTTCATTGAAATAAAACAACTTTTACGGATATCAAACGCGCTATATTTCCACGAACTAAGTTGTAATTGTCCGTATTTTTAGGTTTTTAGGGGTTTTTTGATTTTCCCGACGTTTCGGCACCTTTACAGCTGCCGTGGTCACGGGATGACTGGCTACTTATAAGTCTACCCTCGAAAAGTTAATTTATTTTCGTTCGGATACGGTTTATTTCAATGAACAGTGCGCGCCAAAACATAAGATGTACGTATGTGTTCTCGTAGGTCTCTGTAGCATAATTGGTCAGTGCATTGGGCCGGATTCCCAAGGATGCGGGTTCGAGTCCCGTCAGGGCGACATGAGACAAGTTGCTTTTTTCTAGTATATTTACTTGATTAAAAATTATCACATAAAAATAGCATTGTAAAATGCAAAATTAAAAAGTTATAAGTAGATGGCAGTTTCATCTCAATCGATAGTCAAACATCTGTAAAGATGTTTCTTTCGAATGCGAGGATATTTCTCTCATTGATGAAACGACGGTGGCCAACACCGTAGAAAAAGGTGAATATACTAGAGAATTTCAACGTGTTCTCGTAGGTCTCTGTAGCATAATTGGTCAGTGCATTGGACCGGATTCACAAGGATGCGGGTTCGAGTCCCGTCAGGGCGACATGAGACAAGTTGCTTTTTTCTAGTATATTTACTTGATTAAAAATTATCACATAAAAATAGCATTGTAAAATGCAAAATTAAAAAGTTATAAGTAGATGGCAGTTTCATCTTAATCGATAGTCAAACATCTGTAAAGATGTTTCTTTCGAATGCGAGGATATTTCTCTCATTGATGAAACGACGGTGGCCAACACCGTAGAAAAAGGTGAATATACTAGAGAATTTCAACGTGTTCTCGTAGGTCTCTGTAGCATAATTGGTCAGTGCATTGGGCCGGATTCCCAAGGATGCGGGTTCGAGTCCCGTCAGGGCGACATAAATGAGCTTAGTCTAACTATAACACCCAGTATTTAGAAACATATTTACTACTACTGGCTGCCCCGGAATCAACCGCGTGGTTTCCGTTCCTGTGTGAATATCGGGATATATGCCAAACTGCCAAATTTTATCTACATCCGTTTAGCCGTTTTTGCGTATTTGAGTTAGAAATATCCAAACTTTCACATTTATAGTTTACTAAGACTAACGGAATATTGGTTATTTGAAACAGATAGTGGAGATGAAGGAAGTGGCAGCTGGCTGTACCGCGACGACCAGTAACAGTTCCAACAGCGGCAGCGCGTGCTCCGTCGCGCTGTCGTTCCACCTGGCCGGCGCGCGCCGCTGCACGCCCGACGAGTGCGAGGACGAGGTTTGTATTATAAACAGGATATCTGATATGAATGATTGAAGATGATATTAAGGCGGGCAGCACCGCGATACTAAAGCCGGATTTACATTACGAAATTAGTGGCTTGAAATTAGTGTTATAACACTAATTTGACCAGTAATTTCACGTGTAAATGTTCAGTTTTACAATGAATGCATTACTTTTGTGACACTGGAGTAGTTTCGTGTTATGCGCATATTTTTTGTAAAACTAATGTTATGCAACTAATTTAATCATGTAAATGCGACGCGAAACTAGTGTCGCGACAGCACCTGCGCAGAGTGGACGTGTGTTTTTTTGTTGGATTGCAGACAAATATGGCTAACCACCGTTGGACAGGCGATAAAAATATACAATTTATTAATGCATATCAACTTAACGAGTGTCTTTAGGATCCGAAACACCCGCAGTATAATTTTTATTTTATTTTATATTTTATCATTTCTACAACGACGTTTTGCATCATAAAATACAGCTTTGATTTTGACAGGGCCATTATCTCAGCGATACTGATAATTTCACGACACTATAATTTAAACGAAAGAAGTTTCACATGTGCTAAAATTAGTTTCACGAAACTAGTTTTATCATGCATGACACTTGTTTCGTAATGTAAATCCGGCTTAACAGCGCAAAAAGCAGCAGCGCGTATTAGGCGATTTCCTACGTGAGCGTGAAGCGGTGCAGTGCGGCGCGTAAACAATAAACAGTCGATATATACCTATTGAAGTGTCCTATGTGACCAAACGCAGGCTTTTTACAGTCCCGGCAAATAGCTTGTCGTTCGCGCGGCGAAACAAAAGATGCAGCGTAGTAACTACAAAAACTAATAACTGCGCGCATCTTCTATCTCGCCGCGCGTGTGGGTGAAAATGATTGCATCCAGTTGCTCACGTATTATTAGTTTATTTATTTAAAAAAAAACCATCTCTCATCTCCCACCTAGAACACATCGGGTTCGTCGTCGACAGCGGCGCCCATGGCACGAGCCTTCTTCAAGATCCATTCACTGGTGGAACTGGACACGTTCACTCTAACGCACGGACCATTCACGCCTCTAGACACGCCAGGTGAGTAGGAGTTTACAAGGTGTTTTATAGTTTTCCCTTTTTCTGCACAGTTCTACGTATGAAATGGTGTGGCTATTTTAAAGCTTAGAATTACTATTCTTATAAAATGTATCACTATTACGAAAAAACTAAATATTTAATATGTATGTGTACATATTTGCTATCGAGTCTCGATCTGCGCAATTTTATGCGCCATGATTACAGAGTAACTTACTACTACTAAAAGTGACTATGAAAGTTTAAAGTGTTATCTCACTTACGAAATCGTGTTTGCGTGTGTGTAGGCATGCAGCCTGGCAAGCGCAAGCTGTCAGCGGCGGCAGCTCGCGCGGTGCGAGTACGGCAGCCCGCGTACTTCTTGCCCGAGCTGGCGCACGTGGTGGCAGCTGCCGATGAACGCGTGCCCTTCGTCAACCTCGCGCAGGAGGTAACTATATACAGGATATGGTTGACTGATTAGCGTCATAAGCGCAAGCTGTCTGCGGTGGCATGCGGCAGCTCGCGTATTTTCGGCACGAGCTGGCGCACGTAGTGCATGTGCCGATGAGCGTGTGCTCTTCGTCAACTTGGCCCAGGAGGTAACTATATAAAAGATGGGTGATTGATTAGCGTCCTAAACGCAAGTTGTGAGACGGCCCGCGTATTCCTGCCCGAACTGGTGCACGTGGTGGCCGCTGCCGACGAACGCGTGCCCTTCTTTAACCTCGCGCAGGAGGTAACTATTTACAGGATATGGTTGACTGACTAGCGTCATAAGTGCAAGTCAACGGTGGCATGCGGCAGCTCGCGCAGTGCGAGAGCGGCAGCCCGCGTATTTCCTGCCCGAGCTGGCGCACGAGGTAGCAGCTGCCCTTCGTCGTTCGTCAACCTGGCGCAGGAGGTAAATATATGAAGGAGATGGCTGATTGATTAGCATCGTAGGTTGTCAGCGGCGGTAGCTCGCGCGGCGCGACTACGGCAGCCTGCGTACTTCCTGCCCGTGCGCACATAGTTGCTGCTGCCGACGAGCGCGTGCCCTTCGTCAACTTGGCCCAGGAGGTAACTATACTAAAGATGGGTGATTGATTAGCGTCCTAAATGCAAGTTGTCAGACAGCCCGCGTTCCGTCCGAAATGGTGCACGTGGTTGCCGCTGCTGACGAACTCGTGCCCTTTTTTATGCAGGAAAAGACGGCTGGTGGAGCGGTGAACCGTAACAAATTAGATTAATTAGAAGCATATCGCGAGCGCAAACTGAATGCGACAAGAAGCGCGCGCTTTTCGACAACCTGGCTCTTAAGATACACTAAACGGGCGGTGGAGTGATGAACCGTGAAAATCGGACTGATTGACGCCTTAGGGTCTTCAAATTAGACACATGAAGAAGCGCCGCAGCGCCACACCTAGTTTTTTGCCACTCCTAGCCTCCTAATTCACAAACCTTCGGAAACGTTCTCGAAAGCGAAATGTATGGATTTGTCACTGTCACTCACTTCAAAATAAAAGACAAAGCATAGAATTCGAATCCGATTCCCTGCCCGATGATTTGATAATCAGCCCGCTAGTTTTCATACCATATGTAGACGCCTGCGTAGCGAGTGGCACGACAGTGGCGCGTTAATGGAGCTCATCAAAATAATTTTATAATTTTGCCGTTACCAGCAACTTAATGTTTTCAGAACTGAATGAATTATTTTGTAACGAAATATTTAGTTTTAAAATACCATCTCTCTAGGCAGGTAAAGGGTTAAATATGTATTTTTTTACTATCAGCTAGCGGCGCGCGGCGTAACCCACGGCGGTGTGCAGCCCGAGTGGAGCGGGTCGGCCTTAGGCATGCGCATAGTATCTCTACCGCGGCCCGAGGGCGCGCCCGCCCCGGCCGCCGCTGCCCTGCGCGACCGACTGCTCGCCGCCACTATACGGCTCACTACAAAGAACCAGGCGAGGGTGTGGACCGCGGAGATCGTGTTCCATGGATCGCTGGTGCGCACGCCTAACCCGAAGGAACAAGGTAAGTATGCAATCTACTTAAGATTAATTTACCCCTTTACGAGTATTTGTTTCTTTTTGTTTTGCATAGACAGCAATTTTTTTGTTGCGTTTTTTCCACTTAGAAAATAATAACGAGAACAAAATTAAGGATGCTCTCTTAGTCAAGCTCAAGAAATACTCTACCAAATGTAGAACTTTTAGTCGAGCTTAACAAGTTTGCGTACTACAGTCTGTAGAATGGTCCGTGTTATCACCAATACAATATGGAGTGCGAAAACTTGTCTGAAGAAGAGCACGCGCGGCAAACAAGTCGAGTGTAAAGCAGCGGTATTACATTTCGCGTCATTTACTTTAGAGTTTCTTTTTCTATTCAGATAGTTTTAGAGAATAAATACTCAAACACATGTTTGTCAGGCGAAAGGCGTTGTGTATACCTGCAGTACGAGCTGGGCACGGACGCGGGGCGCACGGCGGAAGCGTTCCTGGCCGATTGGGCGGCTATTGTGCATCTTCACACGCTACTCTACAACTACATGCGGCGGCCCGTGCAAGGTAATAGTTACATCATCATCATCAGCCATTCACTGCTAAGGCACCAGCCTTCCTTATGGATGGATAAGGAGAAGAATGAAAGAACGATTTAAAGTGTCACCAACAATTAAAAATCATACACATGTATGCTTGCTGTGTAGTGTCGGCTAAGTCGGCTTAGAATAGCACTAATCCGTCCCGTGGGTGTCGTAAAAGGCTAAGACAGCGGCTATGGTAACGATAAGGCAGGGGGTGCGAAGAATCTCCGGACTACGTTAGGCTTTCATAAACAACAAATACTGCACCTTACAACACGCGCACACTGCGAACTGACGCGAAGCTAAACGAGTTGGAAGAAAGTATTAGCAGGACTGGGACATCATGTCTAAGTCCAAAGAGTGGGAGAGGACTCGATAATTCTCAATTCCGGTAACCTGCTATACTACCGGGAGGGCGACCAACAGTCCATAGGTGGTGTCGGTTTCATCGTCATCACAAGTCCCTTGTCATCAACGTGATTTCCATCGGAAGTGTGTCGACCGGGGATGCGACCTGATACTCATAATATCCGAACGGTATACGCTGAATGTTATACAGATATACGCTCTGACCTCGACATACCAAAATGACGATGTGGAGCCTATGTATGAGGACATTTGTAGAACCATGCATAGCCAGAAAACCCACTACACCGTTGTGATGGGGGAACTTTAATGCTAACTTGGGGAAACGTTGCTGTGATGTGTTAAGAGTAGGGCAATTTGGAGTTGGGCATCGAATGACCTTCTTCAAAATGCCGGAAAGCCGAAAGTGGACCTGGATCACTCCAGACGGTAAAGTAAAGAATGAGATAGATATTATCAAGTCGACGAAAAAGCAAATATTCAATGATGTCACTGTGATCAACATCGTCAAGACGGAGAGCGATCACCGAATGGTACGTGGTACATTAAATATCAACGTGAAGTTGGAAAGATCGCCGCTGATAAAATCTACGCTCCGTCCATTACCCGCCCATATCCAAAACCCCGAGAGCTTTCAACTCGAGCTCCAAAACCGTTTCGAAGCCTTTGAGAACAACATCGATGTGGACGATCTACACAACCTGGTGGTAAAGTCCAAGTACTTTAGGACTCGCCGTCCCAAATTAAAGAAACTCTCCGACCACACACTCCTACTCATGGATCGGAGACGTGTAATCAAACTTTAGAACTAAGCGGATGCTCATCGTTATCGGCAGCTAAATAGGCATTGCTAGTTCGGCAGCAATAGGCAGTTTGAAAAGCTAACTTCGCCAATTTAATACGAACACACACGGCAAATACACTAAAGTTAAAGAGTATATAAAAATCACGGGCAATACACAAAAGTTAAATATTTTAAGATAAGTACTGGAGTTAAATGCAGCCAAGTCTGTGGCACAGTATACCTATATATTTCAAGTCAAGCAGTAGTTGCACTCAGCCAGTTCCGGGCGCTAGATATCTAGAGCGGTAGGGTCGTTACTCAAAATTGATGTTGAATTGAAAGTTCTTTATTTATTTAATAGTGATTTATTCTGGTTCAAGGATAATCAAATATTAGAATTATTGTTTATTATAAAATAGGTATGATAGTATTATTAAATCATTAAGAAACTATTTATTAAGAGTAATTATTTACTATGTAAATACATTTCAAACAAAAGAAATGTCTGTTAACAAAACGTCACCATATCCATGTGGAGAAACGTTAGGGCGGAAACAAATGTCTGCGTTGCGGCGCCGCACCGCAGAAACTGGCGGCGCGGTGCAACGCTGCGTTACGTTGCACCACCGATTTTTGCGGCGCGCAATGCTCGTTTCTGCGGTGCACCGCGTAACGCTTGTTCCTTTGATGTCCACACGTTCTGTAAGTCAGAGGCTTGTTTTTTGGACAAACCGAGTCGTGCAATGAAAATGGTCCATTCAGTAGATATCGAGATATCGAATGTAATCGATTTTACATTCGATCTCTAGTCAATTCAATTTGTAGCCTCATAACTTTTGAAAGCGTTGTTTCTTCTCGCTACGCGTCGCAGTCTTTTCGGTTGTTTTAAAAAAAAAAAAAAAATGCATTTATTTCAGTAATCATGTTACAGTACATTGCTGAGACTTCCCTGTAAGTTATCAAAAGATACTTGTATTGGGAATGACCCGCTTCTTCCCTAGTGGATGACAGTAGATTACAAAGATGTACTTTATTGTTACATAACGTACAAAAGATAAAAAGTTAAGAAACAAAAAAATACGAAGAATATAATATTTCTTCTTCTTATAGTAAGGCATGTAGTTGATGTTACACATGAGGCATAGTATATTGTGGTGAGAGAGTGTGTATGGTATATGGTGTGTGTGTATGTTTGTGTGTGTGCGTGTGTGTGTGTGTGTGTGTGTGTGTGTGTGTATGGTCAGGCAATTCTAGTCAAAATATTTTCCACTTCATCATAAGTAAGTGTCTCTATCCAATTAGTCACACATTTTTTGCATAAATACACATGTAGAGGATATATTTTGAGTATTTTATTTAGTTTATTATATATATGCACTGATTGGGATGGGTATTGTCTTCTAGCAAAAGCAGTACGTACAGGAGGTAATCGAGCGACAATATCATTTCTTCTTTTGCTTTGAATTGATTCCTTAAATGATAATGATTTATGGAATTTTAGAGTCAAATTTAGTATATATAACTTACGAACAGAAAGAAGTTTGCTTATTTTGTATAGACTGTTCGTAGAGAATCTGTACCGTTTGAAGTACATGACCTTTATTAAAGACCTTTGTGCCCTTTCCAGTTCTAGAAAGTCACTTTTGATTGCACCTCCCCAGATTGGGATACAATAGGAGATTATTGATTGTACTAGGGCTATGTAAATTTTATTTAAAAGCGAGCTAGACATAACAGACCTAAGTGATTTAAACACCCAAATTAGTTTCCTGATGCGATTTATAACAGACTCCAGCTGCGAACGCCAACTGAGCCTCTGATCCATGATAATGCCAAGGTATTTCGTTTGGCTCACCTTATCTATGCAGGGACATTCACACGTATTGTATTCGGCATTTGAACAGTTATGGATTTTAATGCACAAGTCATTACTTGGTTGTGATGAGGTGTAGGGAGCGAAACAAATGTAATTTGTTTTTTGTATATTTAAGGTTAAAAGGTTTTCCCTCAGCCAATTCGACACACGAAACAAACCAAGCGTAGCCATACCGTGTACAGAACTCCATGTTTTGGCAGTAAAAACGATGGCAGTGTCGTCCGCATACGAGAGTATCCTTCCCCCGACGTTCTGCAAATTACATAATTCGTTTATATAAATTAAAAAGAGAGTCGGGCCTAGGACACTCCCCTGCGGAACGCCATATTTAACTGTTTCTTCATCACTGATGAATCCCTCTATTTTTACAGCTTGTGTTCTATCACGGAGGTAGCTAGTAAAAAGAGAGAGTGCATTACCTCTAATCCCTATTCTCTCTAGTCTGTTTACAAGAAAGGGGACTGAAATCGTGTCGAAAGCCTTTTTCAGATCTAAAAATATGGTAAGGCATTTATTTCCTTTGTCAACTTCCTCAGCTATTATAGTTGTCAAGTCTAAGATTGTGTCTTGAGTAGAAATTCCTTTACGAAAACCATATTGAAATTTAGATAAAATATTATATTTATTTAGATAATTAATCAGTCTTATATAAATAAGTTTCTCAATTATTTTTGAAATAGTTGTTAAGACAGAGATTGGTCTGTAATTGCTCATGTCTGATTTGTCTCCGTTCTTGTAAACAGGTGTAACTATAGATCGTTTAAGGGCACTAGGAAAGACTCCAGTACTAAAACAAAGATTAGCCTATCTACAAATGTGAGGAACAACAATGTCTCTAGCACTCTTCAGGAATTTGGTACTTATTCCATCCCAGCCAGATGCACTGCCAGAGTCAAGACTCATGAGTATGCTATCAACTTCTTCGGGATCTGTCTCCAGCAGGACAAACGAGGTGGGATGGCAACAGGCGTTCGCCGAGACTTTTTGATTTGGCAGTTTAGGATCCGACTCTTTAATAATAAGTTCTGCTAACTTAGCACCTATATTGACGAAATAATTGTTTATATGATTAACTGAGTCTGTTTTCTTGCTTAATACAACAAGGTTGCTTTTCTTTTCAACTCTTTTGGTTTCTTTTTCACCACTATGTTTACCATACAGAACGCGAGATGCTGTGGCAAGGCGTGTGCATCCGTTCGTACACATACCGGTCACTAGTGCTGGGCTTCGGACCATCGCAGCGCGCCACTGCTGTGCTGCAATGGAGTGCTGGCGGACAGCGCTACACCGTAGCCACTCCAGCGCACCAGCCCGCTGCCAACGCGCACCACCTACTGCACCACCACCTGGACCACTACCTCAACTGGTGCGTGCCAGCCGCAGGCCATCCCGCCGCCAATGCGCACTACCTAACCACGGTGGCCACTACTACCAGCACATACATTCATCAAAAACAGGGTCACCGAAAATTAAGGGCCATCTTTGGCTGTACCCTAAATCTATTGATTGGTTTGAGTCAAGTCAAAACGTGACACACGTCATTTAGACACGTAATTGACCAATCAACGAGACTTTGTGGTACCATCAGTAGAAATGTCGTCAAGTTCTTAGTTTCTCGTCTTTATTTCCTCGTAAATGAACCAAAATAATATTGATGTGTGTTATATTACTTGTACTTGACCAACAGGCACAAGGACTTAATATCTCTGGGCGTGGTCCTTCGCGAGACTTACCTGCCGCTGCTGGCACTGAGCCGGCTGCCGGCGCTGCCGCAACTGGGGCTGCACCACGTGCGCACGCAGATGCCCACGCCCACCTTCACGCTGCTCGCGCACTCCTGGAGGAAGGTAATCTCATATGACCAAGCACATGGACTAATGTCTCTAGGCGTGGTATGGACTGCCGCAGCTGGGACGCTGAGCCGGCTTTTGATTTATCAATTGGAGAACGTGAAGATTTTACTTAGCCAGAACCTACCTTATTAACACGTTCCGCGCCATGTGTATCATTTACGATACACACTTGTCAAACCACTTGTGTATCTTTTTCGATACACATTACTATACAAAAAAAAAAATTTTTTTTTGGTCGTATTGGCATTTATAGCTTAGCCGCGAGGGTGTTAAAGCAACTAACACAGTAACTTTATACTATACAGCATGTTGTTGTTAACAAAATATTTTCACTTTTCTATGACAGTTACTCGTGAGATTTGAGCGTGTTCTGTTAATAAGCATTAGATGCAATGATTAAGCACCTGTGATGGCTCACGCTTGTAGTATCTCTTGTCTGCCAGTTCTTGATAGCGCTTTAAATATTCCAGATTCGTGTGATATACGCTGGAGCGTACTCGCTCGAGGTGGGCATCCGCGGCGGCGGCGTGGTGACCATCCGCGATGGCTCATACTCCAAATTCGACCGAAGCTCTGTTGTTGACGAGTTTGCACCCGCTCAGGGTCTTAAAGTAAGAAGACTTAAGTTAGATATTTTTGTTCATGAATAGAAATTTAACAAATTAGTTCAATAATAATTTTGTCGCCAGGCGTTTTTGTCAAGATATGTAGAAGAAGGTATTAGTACGAGACTGCTAGCAGAGGATGACAATCCGCCTTCACCGATGTCTCCGATGCCTCCAGGTACAAACATATTTAAAACTATTCCTTTAATAATGTCATGTTAATTCTTGCTAACAAAACATTCTTACTAACATTTCAGTCTAACATTATGCCATCAATTCATATATTGACTTGCGGCCACCTGCGGTTTTACTCTCGTGGTTTTCGTCCCCTGGGATGTGTTATTCTGATGTATAAGCTATATGGGGTGGAAAATGAAGACGAGTCAGTAAGGGTAGATATTAAACCGTTGTAACTACATGAAAATGTGCTTGCGAAACCATCCCTTATTTTTTGAGAAATTTTGAACTGTTTTCACAGATTTTGAAAAAAAAAATACAGTCAGCTACGAGTTTGTTCACCTACGAGCTTCACCTACCTTTGTTGAACGAACTTATTTTCTTAGCGAATAAGTGGAAATAATTTTTCGCGATTTCTAACTTTTCTAGTACTCATACCGCAGTAGGTAGCTTAAAGTGTTTTGATCCTCACGAGAAACAGAATCGATTTGCATTAAAATTTTTTATTTAAAACTGGTTTTTTTTCTGCTGCCTGTTTTTATTTTTTAAATCGGTTGAATGCACTTCAAAATTTCTCAAAAAATTGAGGATGGTTTTCTAGGAACCTTTTCATGTAGCTACATCGGTTAAAGTGCCCTTGGCCTTCGTGCCCCGTTTTAAACTTCCATCTTGTATATATTTGCAAAGAACTAGACGCTTTTGGCTCCTAGCGTGGGAGATGTCAGAATCAAACAGCCAGTGTGGTGTGCTAGTTAGTGCTGAGAGCTAAGAGCAATCATTCATTTATTTTATTCATCTTATATACTAAATTATAACATATTATTGTATGTGCGTAAATATTATTGTAGCTGGAAATAATTGACTCTGTGTGAGTGCATTTTGTGTGATACAAAGTCCGAGCTGACGCCACATCACTCCCCCCTAAAAATAAAGAAAGGGATAATAAAAGAAATTTACAATAACTACAAATCTATAAAAATTATGATGTAAACAAACAAAATAATAGTAAAAGTTATAACTACTATGACTAATACTAGGAACAGGTGTGTAAATTGCCACTGTTCACTGACCGACGACGGTGTTTGCTGTATAGGCAAAATACTCGCGGCGGTGCGGCGATAAAAATAGACTTTGTTTATATTCAATTAATCATTGCATTAAGTGCATGTGATTAATTGAATTTAAATCTAACAACTGGCTTGGAGATTCTGCCGGTACGCGTGGTCTTCCCGTTGTCTGTTAGAGGGGCGGCAAATGCCTAACTCCATCATCCTTTGACATTCCTGTTTTGCGGCTTTTTACTTTGCTGGGTTCAATGGACGAACTTTTGCATAGATCGGCGGCTCCGTCGTATATAAATATTGCATGACATTATGCTTAGGTGCATTTTTCAGCGTCGACGGCCTTGATACGTCAGAGAATTCACGTAGTAACTCGGCGTACGGTCCGGTTTCATCTATAGTGCGGACCGATGATTCATTCGAGTGCGTTGTGCGCGCGGCAACCGATAGTTTAGTTGTTTGGTCGATCAACCTCTTTTCGCTTAAGTCGATGTTTAGTTGATTTTTAGATCTGCTCCGAGAATTGATCTGCGCACGTCAGCTATGACGAATGTCCACGTGAATGGTCTTCGTAGTCCCAGATCTATGCAAACGGTCTTAAGTCTGTAGGTCTTGATTTTCGTTCCATTTGCGGCATAAATTGTGTATTCAGCATTTGTAGGCTTTTCTTTTGTGCGGGCGAGTATAGATATGTCTGCTCCGGTGTCTACTATAAATTGTGTCCCACTTTTTTGGTCGGTGACACATAGACGGTAACTTGACCCGTCAACACTAACTCCCGCCGCGGTTAGTGTCCGAGTTAGTTTTCCGACTGCGTATTTCGCTGCGCTCAGGGGCGTGCATCAGTTTTCCAGCGCAGTAGGCACTGTAGATCTAACGAGTGGTAGTTGCATTTATCATTTTAAAATTCGTAATATTTAGGCCGAGCGACGGCGACGTGACGCGGACAAAGTCGCGGGCTGAAGGCTATTATGGATATAAATTCGCTTACCACATTTTTTCCCGTTTTCTTCAGACTGTAACTAAATAATGTTATGTGAACTTACTTCCTAGTGAACTTGCTCTTATCCATAATATGACTCGTAAAGAGACACACATGTCATTTGAGCGATAGCCGTAGTGGCTTTTAGAAAAGCCGTTGTATTTGTTTTGTGTCACTTCACATCACTCACGATCACGAATACCGGGTATAATTAATTAATAAACGAGTAATAACACGCACACATTGAGAGGTATTTAAATTTAACTAGATTAAATAAAATGTAGAAATAATGCGAGTAAAAAAGATATTGCTGCAGTTTGTTTCGGTCGTACGTACCTTTTCGGATTGTATTATAATTGTATTTCTAAAAATTATTTATATACAAGATCAACTCGTCTGTCTTTTTGAAAGTTCCTGATCGTTTCAAACTCGTTGATATTCGTGGTAGAAAACAAAAGACAATAAATTCGAATGGCGGCAACCAGCTAACCAAGTGTAACCGTCGTAATATTTGGTATTTAAATGTCTGAAATTTTTACCTTTCTGTTGAGATAGACTAATATTTGGCATAGGTCTATTGAATGAAACAATTTTTGTTTTATCTATGAACGAAAACAGTGCGAAAGGATACATACGTAATTTCTTAAGCAAATCGAATCCGCACCACAATCGGCACACTCTAATTTCTCCATTATATTTTAATTATTGATTACCTTTATTAAGCACAAACACACACAGCAATTTCTTTTTATCACAGTACAAACACTAAACACGGAACGAAATTGACAACACAAGAGAATAAATACTGTAATTATCTAATTAGGTCACGGTCACTCGCGCGCGCGTGATGTCAAGAAGACAAAAACAGGAACTAAAAACAAAATGGCAGGAACTTTCGTTGTTGCAAATAACTTCCGTAAATATTAATAATTCTATCTCTCAATCACAGGTGCGGGCGTTAACAAACACTCTTAAATCAGCGCAATAAGGTTGAAACTCGAACGTACAGACACTGCAGCGAGCGAAACAGGCTTATATCTGGAGCGAGTGAGACAGACGGGTCGGGGGTCATCGGTTTATTTCGCGACAAGTTCGTTCGGCCGCGTGACCGCCGAGTAAGCAAGCTTACCTCACACAGTTAAATTGCAAACATATGAATGTCTTAGGACGATACATATTTTCGGTAAATATTATACGCGGTCGTATCACCTTGACCAATATTTTTTATAATTTATGTCTTATGAAACGTTGCTTGCTTCGAATAGGCAATCCGGAGCGTGCCTACTTTAGTTAAGTATTTAATATTTAGCGTTAGGAAAAACTTATTGGGTGAGGTGTTGAATAAACAATTTGTTATAGAATATCTGAACCATATTAAACTAAATTTACTTTATATTATTAAATTAGTGGCATATTATTTAGGTGGTTTTTATGAGGTAGGCACTGCCTAATTGCCAATATGCTATGCACGCCCCTGGCTGCGCTTTGTACACACAGCGAGACTTGTCTGTACACCGCGTCGATTGATCTCCGAACCTTCGGCGCGGCGGTACCAGCATATCCAATCGTCTCGCTGGGATCGCGATCTAGAATGTGAGCGGGATGTTGATCTGCGCCTCTGTTTATTTCTATCGTGCCCCCTTGACACGTGACGGTAAGAAGTGCGCAACTCGCATAATTCCTTTGTCAGCAAATCCACTCGTTTGACAAGAAAGTCAATCGTGGATGTGTCCTTACTACTGGATGAGACTTGTGCTATTTCCAAAGGCCTCATGTTGTCAAGGACTTTATCAGCGATATTCGCCAGCATTTCCAGGTCCTTGCTATCGCTTACGGTCAATACAGCTCGTACCGCGGATGGTAAATGGCGCTGCCACATGATTGAAAGGGTATCATCCGGGATCTTATCTCTGGATAACTCTCGCATTCTCCTCAAGAGTTGTGTTGGTCGCTGGTCTCCAAGGTCCAATTCTCCCAAGAGCTTTTGAAGTTGTCTGCTTTCGGATTCTTCAAATATTTGTAGTAACCGTGCTCGCAGCGCATAGTATTTTTCTGTGCTCGGCGGATTTAAAATGATGTCGCTGACTTGTTGTACTTCGTTCTTTCCCAATTTGCTTATGACTTGGCTGTACTTAGCGTCGTCACCTTGCTTCTGGGGAGCCATTACAGACTCAAAAACGGAAAACCATAGGCGTGGTTGGTCATGCCAAAAGTCTGGTATCCGAGATGAAACGGATAAAACAGATAACTCGGCCGTAGCTATAGATGTTTCTCTGTGCGACGGCGACGGTATCGAAGGGCACTGTTGATTAGTGTTGATAGGCCATAGCGCTTGTTTTCTGTTTCGATATTCGAAATCTATGTGCGTCTTCTCAATTGACTGGGGAGATGTGGGAGGCCAGTAACCGATCCGCTAGATAACGAACGATGAAACAGTTACGTCGAACTGTGTGATTGCGCTTTCTTCAGTTGTTGGATAATTTTCACTGGTGGCTGCGATGCGTTTTTCTCCCTGGGCGACGTTGGATTTCCGTGTATATATTTCTTGAATATCAAGTCGGTCTTGATGACTTCGGGCAGAATCACGTCGGGCAGAATCACGTCGGGGTCAACAATTTGGCTCCTAGCGTGGGAGATGAATCAAACAGCCAGTTTGGTGTGCTAGTGCTGAGAGCTAAGAGCTAAGAGCAATCATTTATTAATTTTATTCATCTTATATACTAAACTATAACATATTATTGTATGTGCGTCAGCTCGAACGATCCCAAGCCTAGGCGGTGTGTCGGGCTGCCATTGCTGCTAAATGACTTGCGACAAAATATTAATAACGTAGTTTTATTTTTTTATAATACAACTAATATTTATTAAAGTCAAGTTCGTTTCAATATTTACAATATTTACTCTTTTATCGTTACTTAATTTGTGTGTCTTACATTAGTTGGCCAAGTCGTTGTATTAGTGTATGAACGAATACAACGACTTGGCCAACTAATTAAAATGCTTGCAATAAAGTTAAATTTAATAAAAAAAAAAGTACGATATCTTTCTCTTTTTTTCATTTCAAACCTTTCACGATTACCGTAAGAATTATTTAAATAGTATTAAAAGCTCCTATTGCATTATAATAAAAAAAATATGGGTAGGTAAACTATGAAAACTTAAGATCCTCTAAGTGTCTTTAATTATGTATGCACCAATGTATATTTGGGCAAACTAATTCCTCCCAGGCGCGACAATAAAAAGAAGTTGTTTGACGCACCGAAAGCGCTTGGAGGTGCTATTGGTCTTTATATAACTGATGAAAGGCGACGGACCAATTTCTTTAAAACCTAAACTCATGGAGATGTGCATACTACCAGTTCTCACTTACGGCGCCCAAACTTGGTTGTTGACAAAAATACAAAGGTATGCCCTCGAGGTGTGTCAGAGGGGGATGGAACGCAGCATGCTGGGCGTAAAACTAACCGACCGCATCAGAAACACAACACTGCGCTCCAGAGCTCTTATTTCTGACGTTTCCGAAAAAGCAGCAATGCTTAAATACAACTGGGCCGGACATGTCTGTCGCATGTCGGTTGACCGCTGGCCAAAAAATACAAATGGACCCGGGAAAACGTACACGTGGCAGATCGAGACTGGCGATGGAGGGACGATCTTGACTCATATTTCAGTGACTGGTGCCCAAGACCGCGTGAAATGTAAGGAAGGTGGATTGGCCTTTGCCCAGCAGTGGGTAAATTTGGGCTTTTAATAATAATATTAAGCTATGTAACTGTAAAGTTTCATCTTAATCCATTCAGTAGTTTTTGCGTAAAAGAGTAACAAACAAACATTCTCACAAACTTTCGCATTTATAACAATATTTTATATTAATGAATATTTCAGTCGCACACAAGATTTCTAGCTTTATTACGTAAAATACTAAGATACATTTTCCCGTGTAGGCGGTCTACGATTTCCGGCGCCGCTGACTCCGCCACAACCGCACACGCCGCACTCTGCGCCCGTCACCCCACACCCTGCCTCGCCCGCCCAACACCAGGTTTGTACTTTACTTTGCAGTGGCGATGGGTCGAAATATGGTGAAGGTAAGACGAACCAAAAAAATCCACAAATCAGACAATAAACTTGGAAAATAAAATATTTTGATCACTTTAAAACTGCTTGGCATCCACGTATATTTATTTATCTAATTCTAATTCAATAGGTAGTTGTGACTGCCTTTAATTGATAAGACACTTAGATATGTATCTTGTTTTATTATATATTTTTTTGTGTGTATCAGTGTACTTATTGTTGGCTGTCCTAATAAATAAATAAAAAATAAAATAAATTAGTGACATTAATTATTGACATACCTAATTATTATGATTTGCATGGTGGATCACTGGGGTGGGACTTCTAAAGGGGAAACCGATGGGAATCGGTATGTATGGATCCTTCGCCATTGTTACTTTGACATAATGACTTCTTCTTCCGTGTCTCATTTCCCATGTCTTTGATGTCGGCCCTCCGTGTCTTATTACGCCATTCTAGGCTGTTGCTGAGTAATGTCTGGGTGCAGTACCATCATCTTCAAGTCTCGTCATATCGTTCCTAACCAGGTGCTTGATGGACGTGTTCTCTTAGGATCTCCAATTTCCAAGTCTGAGCGAGTCATGTGATATTTAATGTGGCGCATAAGGTGACTACCACCTCAGGTGGTACCACCTCTTTCAGTCATTTTCTCTGGTATTTTGGCAACATCACTTTATTTTATATTTTACTTTTACATAATTAATGATGTAGGAATCAAATAAACATTGAAATATAATGGTACTTAACTAAGTTACAATGCATCGTGGTTGCATCCGACAAAGGTTTAGCCAAGATAACACGGATAATCATTGTGGTGAAGTTGTAATTCTACTAATGTTTAGTCATAATCGTATTTCAATCTTATTTGACTCTGTTGTAGTGCTCTTTCACAATGTTCTCGAGCTAGATACGATTAAGACCCTGTGGTCCTCCAACTCTTTTTATTAATTGTTACTATAGATGAGCGGGTCGTTCAACCTCACATCCCCGCCGGGTGGCGCAGGCGGCGGCGGTGGCCTAGGCGCTTCCCCAGCGTCGCCACTCGCGCCTTCGCCCCTCGGCGCGCCGGCGGCTTCGCCCCACCCGCCGCCCACCTCGCCCTTCACCGCGTGGCCCGGCTCGCCGTCCCTGCCGCGCCCCTCGCCCGGCCACCACCCCTCGCCGCGGCACCACATGGAGCACAAAGGTTAGATAACTTTTGTAGTATTGCCGTTTTTTTTTTGTTGAGTATAAGCTAGTTTATCTTTAGTAGTTATCCTTTTGAAAGCTTTCTTTATTGAAGATTGGCATTCCTCATACACAAATATGTGGATTTTGGTGAATTTGTGATCGGACCACATTACAAAGAGCTGTTCTCTGTCACAGAGAAAAAAATCCCTGATCTGCGCCGTGGTAGTCTTAACTTACTTACACTGCTGCAGTTAAATTCGAAAAGATGACGAACTTTCCCGACGATTCTTTTCACTATTTATTTTACAGTATTGAACGTAACGTTGTTAATTTAGGTCCACAAGCATCGGGGTCTACAGCGTCGAGCGGGCGCGTATTAGTAGGCGGTCGAGCGTGGGCTGGTGCCACAGCAACGCCGCTGCCGGTGGCCAAGTTGGAAGCACTGTGCACGCCCTGCGAGCCGCCGCCCAACGCGCCGCCCGGTCCGCCGCTGGCGCCGCTGCAGCGCTTCCTGGCCTGCGTGTACATGAAGCGCACGCTGCAGCGGTTCGTGCAGCAGGAGGAGTTCGTGAGTGTCCCACTGTCGCTGTGCCGTAACCCTGCGAGCCTGTAGCCTGAAAGCGAGCTTGGGTTGAAGGTTTCAGAGTTAAAATGATAATGAATTCAACCATACGTGATATCGAAGCTTCCACGTTAATTACGTTTTATAGCGCAGGAAAATCGACACAATTCGATAAAGACACAACTCGTACGTACGAGCACACTCGATTGCTGGTTAATTTAAGTTAACCAGCAATCGAGCCGGTTGCGTCCATATAGCCCCCTTTCTCTCGTATTAAATTTTTTCTCATTTTGTTTATTGCGCAGACTGGACACTATCGCCAACATAGCCAGTACTTTTACTCAAGTTTTTAATTGTTCAGTTGACGATGGTGTCAGTGGAGGCGACGAGTCTGACGTTCCGCTGCGAGGCGGCGGGGCTAGCAGCACGAGTGGCGCTGCACCCACAGCACCTGCAGTCGCTGCACCTGCAACTCACGCCGCTGCCAGAGGCTAAGGACACGTGGCCCGCGGACGACCTGCAGGTCATTATAATGTAGCTATTACACCTGAGGCTCACGCCGCTGCCCGAGCCCAAGGACATGTGGCCGGCGGACGACCTGTATGTAGGTGACTATTATGTAGCTGTAGCGACAGTTGACGATGGTAACGGTGGAGCGCTGCACCCGCAGTACCTGCAGCTCACGCCGCTGCGCGAGGCCGAGGACATGTCGCCAGCGGACGACCTGTATGTAGGTGACTATTATGTAGCTATAGCGACAGTTGACGATGGTAGCGGTGGAGCGCTGCACCCGCAGTACCTGCAGCTCACGCCGCTGCCCGAGGCCAAGGACACGTGGCCGGCGGACGACCTGTATGTAGGTGACTATTATGTAGTTATAGCGACAGTGGACGATGGTAGCGGCGCAGCGCTACACCCGCGGTACCTGCATTTCACGCCGCTGCCCAAGGCCAAGGACACGTGGCCGGCGGACGACCTGTATGTAGGTGACTATTATGTAGCTATAGCGACAGTTGACGATGGTAGCGGTGGAGTGCTGCACCCGCAGTACCTGCAGCTCACGCCGCTGCCCGAGGTCAAGGACACGTGGCCGGCGGACGACGACAATGTAGCTGTAGCGACAGTTGACGATGATGTCAGTAGAGGCGACGAGCCACAAGTTCCGCTACGAAGTCTAAAACGAATAAAGAAATATAAACAAACAGCATCATATTTATAAAAACCTACATCGCTTCTGTAATCTTTGACCGAATCGGAAACCGAATTTTACCACATAGTGCACTTTTAAATCTATTTAGTGATTATAAAATTACCCATTTTATTATAGAAGACCATAAAGTTTAACCTCAAACAACTCCAATCCAGGTGATGGAGAAGTTCTTCGAGCAGCGCGTGGCAGTAGCTCCGTACCGTGCAACGGCCTTACAAGGATGGGCCCGGGTATGGGGCGCGCCCGGCGCTGCACTGCCTTCATTGGTTGCGCTGATGAGAGCTGAACTGGGTCCGCTACTAGCACCACCAGCGTGGCATCTACACTGGGCGTTGAGGATCCCACCGGCGGCACCGCAGATAGTGCCTGCTGGACAGCCCGCGGTTCTACTTGCCAAGCACAAGATTCTTTTCTTTGTGAGTATACTAAAACGCGTGTACCTTGATGCTAGTAGCGCTGTTGAGAGCTGAATTTGGCCCGCTACTGGCGCAGCCAGCGTGGTATCTAAACTGGGCGCTACGGACCCCGCCCTCCACGCCACCGATCTCGATTGGCTATCGGCCAGCCTGCTGTTCTACTTACCCGAATGTATATTCGGTAAAATTCGAAACAAACGCACTAGTAAGTTTTTTAGAAAGTTAAAGAGTCACAGTGTTTAGCTACTATTTTATAAGCTGTCTCGGTGGCTATTTCCTTGTTGTTAATTATGACAACATCAACGTTTTTATTCAGATCTGCCTGACACGCGGTGACACGCAGCTGGTTCTGCCACTGGTGTACGATATGCAGTCTAACGTGACGCAACTCGCGGACAAGCGCGACTCGCAGCCGCATCTCATCGCAGTCAGCCTGCATCTCAAACGGTATGTACAGTTGGCAAAAGCAAAGTTTGATAGTAGGTATTGCGTAAAATTCCCTAAATACGTGTTCTTTATTCCGCGGCAGGTTCAACGAGTTCAACCAGTCCCATTCTGAGTGCACGCTGTGGCCAGCGGTACGCGATCTCCTAACAAACTTCACGTTGCCTCAAGACGCGCCACCACCACCAGCTCCGCCACCGCCATAGCTGATGTCTTCGCTGTAGTACCGCCACGCTGAATATTGATGCCAATATTATAATACCTAGTCCTGGTTATTAAACTCAAGAATAATAAATGAAAATGTATTTAATCTCTTTGTGGCAGTTCGCCCACGCAGCGATTATTGTGACGTCGAAAATAAAGCATTAGGGCCTATAAAACTATTAACCGACCAGTAAACGTCATTTTAATGTATTTGCATTTGAGTCGTTTCTTTTAAAGGGACATTTTTAAAGCAAAAGCAACCTGTCCCAACGGCTATCGGTTCCTCTCGCTATGTCCCGCCCTCTGCCACTTCATCTGAGCTAAAATGGCTCATACATAACCATAAAATACACGCCGAAAATATGTTGCGATTATCTGAGCTAAAGAAAGTAGTAGCAAGAATTAATAACAGAAGTTGCAATACGAAAAAGCGACTTTTGCTCTAACACAGCGTTCGCTTCCCAAGGTTATATTCATCTATTCGTTACCTTTTTCCAACGCGTAGCTCTTATTCTTTTCGACAACATCAGCGACGTTTCGTCAAAAGTGATTTCGTCTACGCCGAGCGTACATATTTCATTCCCACGCGCGTAGCGACAAAGCCGGTACGTACGTACCGTACGTAATGTACCGTACGTAGGCGAGCTGCCTAAAGAAAATATTTCAGCAGACACATTTAAGGCGATTGGCGGTAAAGAGGCGATGTAACGATCTTTAGTGTTATAAAAAATTGTAAATATTTAAAATTAAGTTAATCATTTTCAGTACATTTTTAAGACACAATGTTTAAATTATCTGCATATCCCCAGTTAATGTTAAAAAGTTTTACTTAATAGTTTATTTTGTGACCATCATGTAAGTTTCGAAACTTTGAAGGTGATTTAATAAATCAATTTTTTGTATGAACGTTATTTTTCTTATAAATAACTTGGCAACACATTATTATATCTCAAAACTACAACATACAACGCAGCACAGCTTAGGACGTTGTAATATTATTGAATATTATGGTACACGTGCAGCGCGTTGCAATGCAACATCGTGCGTCAGGTGTGGAGGTCCGACGACTGTCTCTGCTATCGCGACTGAGGATGTCGTGCGTGGAGGGAATACTCAAGAGGTTTTTAGTGCGTTCGAGTCCCACATAACCTCCCTGGAGATTTAATTTAATTTAGGCTGGCTATAGCTATTTTCATTGCAGTCCCGTAGGAACTTTATTTCTGAGAACATCTATTTATATAAAAAATAATCACATCAAGCGTGAACGGATGAAACAATTTCGCTAATTTTTTATTTGTTGTGTTTATTATAAGGAGAAGGTTCTTATGAAAGAAAAATTTTTATATAGTAATACCTGATGTGGAACCATAGCAGTCCAGCCAAACTATGAGAGATATGAAAATAGCAACTTAGGAAAAGTTGTTGAGCGTGATGTGCATTTTCTATAGACGTACAAATATCGAAGGTCTGGTACACCTGATATGGAAACCTAGCAGCCAAGCTAAACTATAATAATAAATACGAATATAGCACCTTGAGATAAGTTGTTTAGCGTGATAAGTATTTTTGATTGACGTATTAAAATCAAAGGTATGGCACACCTGATGCAGAACCCAGCAGCCCAGCTTAAGCATAAGAGATATAAATATAGCGCTTTGGGTAAGGTTTTTCAGTGAATGAGCAGTTGCTGTTTAGGTAAAAGAATCGATGGCGGTTAGGGCGGAATGGTTCCGGAATGGCGTATGCGCACCAGGCAATGCTCTGTGGGTAGGCCCCCGTCAAGATGGACCTGCGATCTGATGAAGATTGCGGGTAGATGCGAGGAGAGCAGAACCGTTCTTTATGAAGTTATTCGTTTGGGCCTATACCCGGCTGACATGATGATGATACCAAAAAATTAAGATGTGGTACCTGATGTAGAACCCTAGTAGCCCTTCTAAGGTATAAGCGATACGAATATAGACATTTAATAATTCTGAGGCGGTACGAAGTATTAGGCCCACAAGTTATTCTCAGACGGGACTCGAATTAAAAGAGCGCATTAAAATGTAAAGGTATTAGATTCGACGGTTGTTCGCAGGCTCGGTAGCTCAGTGAATAAAGCAGTGAGTTCGAGTCCCGTTTGAGGTCATGCTCAGTCCGAGATTTTTTTAAATATTTTGCTATAAAAATTTCATAAGTATTAAAATAGCATTGAAAATGCAAAAACTCAAAAATCATATAGGTACTTTATTTCTATAGAAATTCAAAACTTGGTTTTGTAACTTCTGACTTTTTTCTCAATCTATTTTAAACTAACTTCACTCTTTGTTAAGGTTTAAAGTAAATTCTAAAAAAAGTTAAAATTTTTAAAATCTATACATGCTCTCTTTTCTTTCTTTGGCATGTGGTACTTTATTAAAATCATGGAAGTAATAAGTAGTTGTACGTAGTACTTATTACTTCCATGATAAAAATATAAAGGCATTGAAGTGATAATGATGATGTCCTCCTCGACGTATCCGTCGACGGCGACACACTGGCTTATTCTCTTATTTTCTAGCATGAGCCCGCATGTGACTTGCGAAGCCAAACTTAGTTTTGAAGCGACGATCGCAGCTCGAGCAGTATAGTTGCCCATTGGCGTCATAAGTATAATGCGTAGTACATACATAGAGCAACGCGGCTTCCTAGTAGGAACGGAAGCGGCGTTGCTCGATGAGTACATTTTACAACTCGCTAGAGTGTCTATAGTATTTGATATTACTTCCACGCCTTCCAACCCAAAAAACTCTAATCTGATTCTCTAGATTGTCATGTCAACGTCAAGTTCGGCTCTAAGGTCAAAGAGTATGTAACGGAATTGTGTCGGCGACTTTATTTGGTCTATCTATATCAAACTATTTAAATTTTAGAAGTTTGCAGTAAGAAATCATCATGGCTAATCGTAGTAGTAGTAGTGAAAGGAATTCTACAGAATCTATTTATACTTTTGAAAACAGAAGCGCTGTAAGTATAACGGCTGTAATAAAATATACGTACATTTCCCATTCATTATAATTCATAATTCATTTATTTCTTGCAGGATATGGTAAATACATTCAGATCTTACAATTGGATTTATGTTTCGTTTCGTATTGGTTGGATAGATAATTATGCGCTGTACCAGCAGCGAGCGGACGAACACCGTTTCACCTCTTCTTACATAGATTCACTCCGAATTCGGCAAACTACCGTACCGCCACAAAATCACCAGTGGGCAAAAGCTACTTGTTCATTTCGCTCAACTTGCTAGCGTAGCTTCGCTCATTAGTATACGGTGTGCACTTATCAATGAAAAGATAAAACGACGCTAGCCCGCCCACTCGCTCACGTAGTTTTCGGTGTGAGCCTACATAGTTCAGCTCGCCAAAGCTTCGCTCGCATAGTTTATGCAGCCCACCAGCCTCTCGCTAGCGCGCCCGCCCCGCTCGCTGCTAGTGTGTTCTGAGCATGATGCACGCTACACCGTGTAGCATCCGGGTCCCGGCCGTAAATGGAAAAGTGGAAAGTGGATCTAAAGTAGGTATATTAAATATGTTTGATGTTGTGTAGCGTGAATCATTCTTTTGGTTGTCCACTGCAGAGCAACTGGTCAACGATGATATCGACAACGCACGTGCCGGGCATGGATGCGGCGATGGGAGGCGACGGGCACTCGCGGCGCGTTCGAGGCCGTCGTCGCTTGCGCGTGGGCTCTCTGGCACTGGGCGCTATGCTCACTATGCACTGCAGGATTTCGGCTTCCGCTATCAATGGTGGATTTTGTAAGATACTATTTCTATGATTCTGAAGTAGAAGATAGCGACATAATTTATAATAAATATGAAATAATACTCATAGGTAGGTAGTATAAAGAAAAGGGTAGAAAAGTGGATGTGTTCATATGAAAATATTTGGATCTGGAATCTTATCCCCACTTCTTGAACAATTAATATTACCGGTACTAGGTAGATTGATTACGGGTTGTCAAAATTAAAATATCAGATACATACCTTACCACAAGTTACAGCAAGATCAAGTAAATATACAAACAAGATATAACTCAACACAGTATTGCGCAGCTTTTTTAAAGCTTTTAACACGTTGACTGCCGTCGATCCCAGACACAATAGAAAATCTTGTTTGGCAAACACCTGGCGTTTAATTGACAAAAAAAATTATTGTTACTTACATCAACTGTTTCTCCAAGGGTTCAATAAACCTACACTTGTCATCTTCTTCCAGTCATTTTCATATTGTTGCTGATAGTGTCAGTGACAGTACTTGCGAATCCTCTACGCCACTTCGAAATCTATCTTGGGCAGTGGAGTATTAGTGGACCCGGCCGCGCATTCCGAATGATCCCCATGTTCGATGGTGAGTGTGTACTTCAAATGATTCATTGAAATGTTCAATCTGATGATCTGAAATTCAATCCGTAATGTAAAGCCCACTAGGTACATCGAATCAAGCCGAATCGTTTTTTAAAAGTCGCCTTGCATACATTTACTATAAAAACGCGTCCATTAGCATAACAACACGCCGCGCGCCGTCGAATTGACCGCGCTCATTGCCCGCAGGCGAATTACTACCTACCTACCACTTTTGTAAAGAGTTGCGATTCGTCTGAGATGAACACGCAGGAGGACCCGTTTCTGTTGTAGTTGACGCCAGACTTAACAGCTGTATGTTCCAGGTATTGGCATAGCTATATGTATAAACGCAATAGTGAGAGCTATCACATGTTGCGCTATGGCAGCAATAGCCGCAGTGTATGTCCTACACTCTGTGGCCGATATGCGGCTGCCGTTCACGTATTGCAGGTGCCTTATACATATTTCTAATATTTGATAGTTAATTGAAGAATGAATGCCGAGCAATAAATACTTTTTACTTTCAGAGATTTTAATTTAACGGCTTATGAACCAACAATAAGGGATATCAAAGGTCTTAGAGCTGAAGAGGTATGACGGTTAACCAATCTATTTAGAATTTTGATAAAAGCTTTTATAAAATTTTGCTTTAGATGCCAGATTTTTTATTAAAATTCAAATAAGTAAATATATTTAGTGTACTAGAAAATATACTTGAATAAATCATCTTATCTGCATATCGCTCACGAATCCACAATCTTTGGATTTCCCCAATATTTGTGGGCTCGAGTCCCGTCTATGCGATATGGAGACTAGGTTGTAGATTTTTTTCTAGTATACAAAGCCTATATATAACAATAAAAGCAAAAATTAAAAAAGAAACTAAGAGTGTTAAAGTAAATTAATAAAATTAAATTTTATTGCAGTATGATGAACTACAATTCACCTCCACGTCTTACACTCCATCTACGGTCGGGCTAAGTGAAGGCGCATGGAGGAATGTTTCTATTATGTTGTATGTGCCTAGTACTTACAGTGTATTAAGAACATTAAGAATTAGTTTCATGATTCCTAGTGTAAGAAAAGAGAACTCTTAAGAAACTCTTGAACAGATTTTGATAAAAAGTCTATGGGACTATCTCGCAAAAAAAGTAATTCAAGGAAAAAAATAATTAAATCTGTCCATAACTATATAAAGGTCGGTAATAGGTCCCCTTAAATCTGTTAACCTGTCAGGCCCCGGATTATGAGACACAATAATTAGATATTCTATTGTTCTCTGGACACCGATGTCCGGTTCGGGTTGGATGAATAAAAAGCAGGAGCATCACCGTTTTAGAATTTATTAAATCGATGGTTTTATGGTTACCAAAGGCTAAAACAGTTTGGAAAGAAAAATATGTGTGTGCGGTACTTGTAAAATACGACACAAGGTATACGCGAAAAAGCCTGTTTTTACGTGCCAGTCTTGCGCGACCGCGAACATAGTTTATATTAAGTCCAAGATCCATCAAAAATTCGAGAACATTCTAGTTGCAAGTGAACAGACCGTACATTTTTATTTGGTGACTGGTGATACTCAACGAAAGGCGGATATCATCGAGCAGAGCTGTCCAAGGTCTAGAATATCATCAAGCAAAGCAAAGTATCCAATGTTCAGATCACGTTTACCCGAGATCGGCTTCAAGGTTTACCCAGACCATGCTACGATCACTTTACATTCACAAAGGCGATTGTGTTATGGATAATGTATAGAAATAAACACTAAAGGAAAATGTAACCATTCTGAAGTCAGGACCGCGGGACTGCTGATTTAACACCCCCCAAAAGCTTTTACGAAGATTTCAATATACCAATAGTTAATACCCTGTTTCTACCAAAATGGTATCTAAAATAACTTTGTAGATGCCACCATTTTTTATTTATAAGCATTTTTAACCCTTTAACCGCCACGAACGGATTAATCCGCCAAAAATTTTCGTGGCCAAATCGCCATGGACGGATATTTACGGTCAAATACCACTCCTCTTTTACTTGCCTTTTTGTTTGATAGATACTGTATTATATAAAAATAGTATTCATTACTTGATAAATAGATGATGAAGTAATTATTTACAATTGATTACACTTAAGTTTCATAATTAGAAGACTTAAAATTAATGTCTAAAGTTCAATAAATTACTGATAGTACTTTTAGAAAAGTTTATTGATGTCCAACGCCAATGCCGGAAAATTCCGTTAGTAGGGACGGGGCATAAACGATGATTGACTGATACAAAAATCCACATAAATTAAACTACAACCGTTTATACTGACTTATTTATTATAAAACAAATAAAGCAATTGTTACTGTAGAAATAAATGGGTTTATTTTATTTTATTTATAATAAATAAAGCCTAAAATTGACTAATTAAGGCCTAATTTGACAGTGACTGAATTGACCATTCCCATCCCTAGTCTGCATGTTTTTAAACGAGTGTTATCAGTACCGCGCCCGGCCTCTAGTTTAGTATAAAGGGGGATTCGGAGGAGAAAAATCGATCTAGCTAGTTTCATTTCTTGAAAATCAAGTTCGTCCTGTGTCTGGGTGTTATACCTTTAAATTATCGAGCAAAGGTCGGTTACCAGATATTATTTAATAAATAGCTTAAGTTTATTATGAATGACTTAATATTATTATTGCAGAAGAAAAGAAACAAAAGTAGTTGACTAATTACATAAATAAACTTATTAACGCTTTCTATTTATCTGTTATGATATTTAAATAAAATTGTAAGCGTTCGAAAGAGACGTATGTCCCTATCGAAAGAAATATCGATATACTACTGAGCATCTCTGTTTGTTGTAGGTATTTATTTGTCGTTTTACTGTGCCTGGCGCTGGGGGCACGACAACTAATATTAAGTGTGGCGGTTAAAGGGTTAAAAGCATGGCATTCTTGATCACCTTTCTCATGTCATGACTGATCATAGCCAATGTTGCTTAACCGCCAACATCACTGACCAAATGAACTAGCTTACGCTATTATCGAGCTCCTTATATACCATCTCATTAAGCGTTTGTTTTCAGAAATTTCGATGATACAGAATTAGGATTAATGCGCAAAGTTGCAATTTGTAAAGAGGTTTACCCGGATCCATTCCCTCTATTTTACCAAACTCCTGCATATAACTTTTTCTAGTGAGTACTTGCTTAATTAAAACTTTTTATTTATCATTTTCATGGTATAAAAATTATAAATGTGTATTTGAAGTTGACACCAAATAAAATTTTAATATGCTTGCTCTCAAGTGTGTCTTAAATTTAACCATGTCAAGAGTGTTTAAGAATCATTTCATTCATCTATCTTTATTTATCTTTATAAATAGGTTACAAACTTAAAGCAGATTTTATTGTCGGCAGTGTAGAAGTAGTTCACTTGCGGCCAGATTTAAGCATTACTGACTTTAATGTCGCCTTATTGTCATTTCTCATGGTCTTTTGGTTATTGATATGGGCAGTGATGATAAAGGAAAGGATTACACACGGTAGAGTAAGTGCATTGATCACTATCTGCAACATCTTAATGATTTTTAATGACTTTTTAGTGTGTTGGTATATTCGTATTGAATTTACATGAACTTTTGTCTCATCTGCTTTAGTTAATTTGGAATAATATGTACTCGTGGTTCATGGTGGTGCCATGCTTATGGTCATGTTTTTTGATACTTACTGCTCTTATCAACGTTCCGTCGTTGCAACGCATTTTGAATAAAGCTTACAAGTTGGGAACCATGGATGTCGTTTCGGTATGTGTAGAACTGTATGCTTTGTGTAATTCATTCATTCAAAGCTTGTTTCTATTTAGGCTTCAATTTTCAGGCAATAGCTGACGCTTTACAAGTAGCAATGTATATTCATGCTTCAAGTACAGGAACAGAAATTATTCTTGGGAAAGGCCTCAATCATTACGGTACTTTTATAGACTTTATTTTTTGTGTTCCAATTTTATTAAGATATGTTATATTTTTCTACTAGCTTTTAATCACGTTCTTTGTAGCTTCTGGACATATTGACACAAATCTTAACGTTGAGAACATTTGGCATTCTTCATTGTTACTGCTGCTTGCCGTACTGAATTCTGTCAGCTCCACGTGTTGTGCACTCGCCGACTTAATGCAGGTTACTTCACAAGAAGCGCATATTTTGCTTGAAAGTACGTACACCAAATAAATATTACGAAGAAATTAGACAGTACGGATATATAAATTATAAAATAAATTATCTTTTAACAGGTGCTTTATGGGTTTTACCTATGTATTCAAAATGTACATCAATAAGTTCCCACTCGCATTTGTTGTAAGTACATTTTATGTATTTAAAGTAGTTAGAGACTGGAATTATAAAAATACTAGCCTTCCGCCCGCGACTTCGTCCGCGAGGAATTAGGTTATCGCGCGGATTTTGGATGTCGCGTGGTGGTGCTAATTCGTCGTGAAAGCCACAACACCCATTGTTGGGTAAAAGCCTCCCCCAAGGATCTCCATGACGATCAGTTCTGCGCTGCCCACATCCAGCGGCTTTCCGCGACATTCACCAGATCGTCGGTCCAACTTGTCAGGGGCCTACTCACGGAGCGTCCTCCGGTCCACACCGGCCATCTTTTCTTCTCGCTATGTGTCCGGACTACTGCCACTTCAGCTGAGCAATCCTTGGTGCGATGTCGGTTACTTTAGTTCTCCCTACGGATCTCCTCATTTCCCTCTTCAAGTATAGCCATCTCCATTGCACGCTGGGTGACTTTGGACCTTCTTATCAGACCCATAATTAGCGACCACGTTTCACTACAGTAACGAGTGCCATTTATCAGATTTAAGTTTTTGATGTCCATCTCTCTCAAGTCTACCATACCAAATTTCACTAAAATCAATTCAGCGGTTTACGCGTGAAAAGAAAAAGTCAAAACAGACGTGCAGTCTTTCTTTAGCATTTATTATATAAGCGCATGGGCAGCGCAAGATAGGATCTTCAAAACTGACAGACTTTCATCCCCTATTTCACCCCTTTAGAGGTTGAATTTCAAAAAATCTTTTCTTGCAGCCCTGCACCTCATAAGGAGCCTATGTGCCAAATTTGGAGTTTCTAGACCCAATGGTTTGGGCTGTGCGTTGATTATCAGTCAATAAGGCAGTCAGGACATAGAATTTTATATATATAGATAATTTCTTTTTGTTCCAGATCGGCAGTAGTATTTTCTGGAATGACCTTTTCTTACTTGGTCGTGGCTTATACATTCCTAAAGGCAGCTCTGCATACAATTTTCGAGTATAAAGTTAAATTGGTGTAAGTTTTATAACGCACTTACGCAGGTAATTTATGAGATAAGACACAAATAAAATACTCCGCGGTAACACTGATTAAAATTTGATTTTTTTTTCAGTTTTTTGGAGCAATTGATAGTCGGTATTCTGATAGTTACATGCATGGTATTAAGTTTATTTTTTGTTTTTGTTGTAAGTACCCTATCAATGATATATTTAAAAGCTTCATTTCTGGCTCAACGCTTGCGAGACTTTCAATACATTTAGATTGCATTGTGTAATTTGTCTAGAGTTAATTTCATGAATGAAGCCCCATGAGAGTGGGCTCTGCAGTCGCCTTTAACATGCGAAAATAATCTCTATTACTATGGAGATAAGTAAACCACATTTTCTTCTTCAAGACTTCTTTCCTGTCAGTGTTATAGGATACATTATTATTCTAACACTTGAACAATTGTCCAGGGTGGTGTAGCGTTGCTTGAAAGCGTGGATTCCATAATGACGGGCGTGACGATGCCGCTGGTGTGCTTTCAAGAGCTGATGGTGATGATGTGGGTCTACCGCAGCCGTGACTTCTTATCCGACTTGAACGTCGCCACAGAGGAGAATACCTGTCCCACACGCCTCGGTACTCAGTTTAATATCGTCCCCTTTATTGTTTTGGTAAGTTGACATGAAATTTTGTAACACGGAAAACGAATTTTTGAAACGAAATTGCACATACATACTGTATTGAGCTTATGTCACGTGTTAACTTTCAAACCCAATAGAAGCTAAAAAAACTCGCTCCTTCCGCGAACTTCTCGTGAATTTTCGAGCATTTTGCTTTTATCTAATTCGAAAGTTAGCACAATTGACATTAAATTCAATATAGTTTGAACAAATCCAAATTGTATCATTAGAAGCTGCTATTACAGCCTATAATGGTTATGTAAATTCAACTCTACGCTATGGAGTTATGATTTGGGGTAACTCGGTGGATAGAGATAAGGTATTTGTGATGCAAAAGAAGTGTGTTCGAGCTATATTCGGCTTGAAACAAATTGATTCGTGTCGGCCATATTTTAAAGAATATAAACTGCTTGCCTTGCTTGCTGCCTTGTTTGTACATTTTTGACATTTGCTTATTTGTGTATCAACATAAAACTATACAATCCCGCATCAAAACTATCACTTGTATCTAATAATACCTTTATGATGTGTATTAAAGTTTATAATAGATTGCCAGAAGAGTTTAAAGTTTTGAAATTTACTCATTTTAAGTCATCAATAAGAAAATGGCTTGTGAAAAAATGTTTTTATAGTGTTCAGGAATATTTAAATTATAAGTAGCCTAGTTATTCGTTAGATGTAGTTACTCTTTAAAAAAAAAAAAAAATATTTGATTTACTTTTGAGGCCTTTGCATTTGTATTTTTGTGTATATATCTGTAAAGGTAGGATTCAGTGAAACTTTTATGATAGACATTTATATCTGTTTATGTGACCTTAAATCCATACACAATAAAGAACTTACTTACTTACTTAATTAAAAAAAATTGATTCTATTCCATTCCGCCCCAATATAAGTTGAGCCTGTACCATTTATAATTTAACAAAATAGCATGATCAAACACTGGCGACTTTATTTTGAATGGGACACCTATGTATTTTAAATGTTTATATTCGTTATAACTAAAACCATTTCAGCTGACGATCGCATTAAAAATTACGGTGCTGTGCAAGTCGGACCTGCCTCGTACGCACGTGTACTGGGCGCTACTGCCAATGTTTGCCGTTGTGGTGGCGGTGCCGGTGCGAGCCGTATGGAACGCGGTCAATTTCTTCGGACCTTCTAGACGCACTTGATCCTTGAAGATATCTTAGTTTTCCTGTATGTATTGTCTCTAAATTTTACGAAACCTCGTTCTGAGATAAGTATAATTGCATTCTAACCGCCGGTTGCACCAAATAATATAATTTGCTTATCCAACTGTAATTTACTTGTCCAATCTGTCAAAGCGCATACATTTTTAAACCTTTAACCCTGTAAAAGTTTAAGTATAACGTAAAGGAAACTTGGTGCAACCGGCGGTAAGGATCTTAAAATTTTTGCGAAAAATTGAGGAATAATTTGTACCTAGGAATAATTTTTGATACCTTACTTTTAAATATTTATAAGAAACATAATGAAAGGAAAATAAAAAGACCACTGATTGAAAATAAGTGTTTATTTTATCAATCATTTAAAATATTTATAAATATAGATCTTTGTACAACGCATTTGCTATGCGTACACATGATAGCTGTTGATACATTTAATAGCCGTGATGAGACTCGCATTTTATCTACGGACAAGTTTCTGAAGGTGATCACTGATCAGTACTGGTCGCCGCGGCGCGGGACCCTGCAACGCTATTTACACTAAGCCGGCTTCACCTTCTCGTACCATATCCACTGCTTGTGTAAGTATCCTATTTCTATCTCATTAGTAACATGACAGGAACGTTCCAGCAGTGGATAAGGTAAGCATATACACTACTTTAATCCTACAATGCCTATTACACGATTAAATTAAAAAATATCACAATATGTACATATTATTTGCAGGACTATCTCAATAATATCAATAATATTCTAAATTGACACGGGGTTGGTGTAATTGGTATTTACACTGGCTGGATTATGAATCCTAAAAATTGCATTAAAAATAAAATTTCTGTAGAGAAATATAATAATAAATTACAATAAATCAGTATTAGCGGCTGCCCTACATTTCTTACTGCAACAAATATTTGTGACAAATAAGTCATATCGTTAGACCAGAGACACACAAATTATTCCAAATAGAATCTCAAAACATAGGTCGGTACAAATTACCATTCATTACATGACGATTAATTTAACGATATTCGTATATTCGAGGCCGTTCATAGCGATTCCCACGAAACTTTCGATTACTTCACTAGATAATCACCTGCATTCGATTAGATTTCGCTTATAGCGTATGAAGGCACTTTTAGCACTCGGGTGTCCCTCGAGCGAGGGTTTAAAGTACGACACAGAATCATCTTTACTAAATTAAGGTAGCTGCACTAACAGTCACATATTACACATCGGCCGCCCGACAGCTCTAGTCCGCATCTCGATACGCAAAACTTGAAAGTATTTCACTTTATTCACTGATGAGCGTTGGTCCACACGGAGTTCAGTTCCTGGGGTTTCACTCACAATCATACCACCAATTTACACTTCCACTGTTAAATAAGATCGTGATTTTGTACTGGAAAAATGTTATCAAAATAGTGTGCTATTTTTGACAAATGGACAGCATGCAAAGGTAAGGTTTTACAAATTAACATTGGATGTTACTATTCAGTACCGTCCTGCGCCATTTAAAGTGAAACTTACAGCAGCTAATAGTTGGCGACAATAAATACACTATTTTAATCTCATTTTTAGTAAAACAGCCCATTTACGCTTAGATCTTAACGATATTAGACATTATTTTTTTTACAGTTTGACAGTTTCAAAAAGATAGTAAAATTAAAGTGGGGCTTCATTTTTATTCGCTCCCTATACAAGAGGCTTTTGCGTTATTGATAGATGCAATAATGAAAATGTGTTGAATCAAGGCATCGCGAATTGGAATTAGTTCGATTTCCACACATTTTCGAATGCTGTAAGAGTTTAGAAAAAGCCGCTAGTGTAGGGAGAGCATCTATCGTTTGTTCTCCAAAGAAATGACGTTTGAGACGACGGAGCTACGTAAATAGGCTGTTACGCGTTTAGAATTTTGTTCTAATAGAAATCGTCAAAAATGTAAACAATCTTAATCTTAATATAACATTTAAAAAAGCTGTTCAATAAATAATATCACTGGTTACAAATATTGTTTTAATGTGGAAAGTTTACTTAATTGGCAAGTTCTAAAACTCACAAAAAGCACCGGCTCCAATAGCAACAAAGCTACGTGCAAAATGTACGTTCAACTCCGCGTCCCTTTAAGTTTTGAATTGTTTAGAGACATATTCGGCTTGGCATAACTAAGCTTAGCTACGGTGTTAGTGTAGCCTGCGCTTTAAAAGAAAAGTTTTTGACGTAAGTTGTGTGGTATAACTTAGCATAGATTCGCTGTTAATAGAGCTTGCGCTAAAGTTTTAGCCGCGAGTTGTTTAGAAGTATAGTAGTGGTGATATGGGTGGCGCACTAGGCGGGCGGGTGTCGTCAGGCGGCGGCGGTGCGGCGTCAGAAGCGGCGCAGCGCGGCGGCCGCCTTGCGCGTGGGCTGCACCGACAGCGGCGCCACCAGCACCTCGCCGCCCTCCGCGCACGACCCCGTGCTCGTGCCCATCTCCTGACGAATGTATTGATCATTGAAATATCGGTCATATGAAGCCCCGCCCTCCGCGCACGACCCCGTGCTCGAACTCTTCTGACGAATGTTATTGCTTACTGTATACTTGTTGCTGTAAACTGTATGCTTCGATTGCTTGTGTTCCTGCCAGATAGGCCCACCCCAAAGTTTGTTACTTAAGTCTAAATGTTAAACGGCGGTAAATAACAATACTTTTAGATATTACGCTTCTGTAAACACTTGCAGATCTACCTCGAACCATATTTTTAAAATAGCATCCAACGTTACACGAAGTTCTGATAAATATAATGTGATGGACGGAAAAAAAGAGGATCTTATTCGTTTCAGGTTTAAATTGATGGAATTGTTAAATAATATTTTTTTATATGAAGCAGCAAGACACTTTTTGGTATTTATTCCGGTCATTATTAGTTCGTCCGCTGCAAAGATTGCGAACAGTCAGACTGCAACGGCGTTAATTCTACAAAATTCGACATAATAGCATGTCCAGAAATATATATATAGTTCTGATAGTCATAGTAAAAGCAAGAAACAACTCACATTGATGTTGTTGCAACTGGCGAGTCGCATCTGCGCGAGCTGCGCGGCAGGCAGGTTGGTGGTGGAGCCGAAGGGCGAGATCATCGACGACATGGCGCGCTTCAGCTTCGACGGCGTCTTGTTGAACGAAAGCGCGCGCCCCACCTGACGCATTACAAGTTCACATATGACACGCCCACAGAATGGTACGGCCAAAGGCAGGTCAGGCACACAAAACTGTAATTTTTTTTACTTTCTACTTTAAGACGTAAGCCGTTGATTTCGGGATTGCCTAAAGAAATTTGACATTTGTATTTTGCCGTAGTTGCCGATTACTGTACAATCAAAACCTCTTTAAAGCATTTTTCTTTATTTAAAACTTTTCAGGAAGTAAAATGTGGTACTGATATGATATCTTCTTCAAAATTACAGACAATGAAAAAATCTCTGTCAACGGCACTATCAACTGGCATTTTAACTATTTAATTTAAACAAACTTAACATGCCACAACTTTCGCTTTAAATATTTACATTTACTATATTACAATGTTATTTGGTTACCTTTAGTCGTCCATGCTTGATTTGTCATAGTTCGTTAATAGGATGTGTTATTGTATGATTAATAACGTAGATGAATTTCAGACTGAACAAGACACAACATGGGAGGCATAATTATGAGAATATGAATGTAGACAGTTAAAGACTGTATGATTATGATCCCAAATCCCTTAGGTATGGCACGCTCACGAAAACGGTTAATAACAAATGTATGAAGCGAAGCATTATTTAGTCATTCACTCCTCCGACTCTTCCTCCTGGATCGAGTAAAAATACCACCATCAGAGTGTTCCGTCATCCATCCCAGGCAGAAACGCTACAATGACGCCTTTGTTAAAAATCGTATTAAAAAGCTGTGAATCCTTGAGAGGGCGGCCGATTATTCGATTACAAGTGCGTACACACTGATTCCTGTGTCTGTTCGGAACAAGGCGGACGCTTAGTGCAGGACAGTGCTAACCGTAACCGTGATAGGAGCGACGCGGGAGCATCGCAGGAAAACAATGAATGGTATAATAATATAGTCTCAGCACGGATCTTGAACGTTTTAATATGGTCGTAGTATTCTTTAGGTGCGATCGGTGACGCGTGCACCCGTGTACTTTTCAGATTCCAGTAATGAGT